>MU968493.1:7203200-7942392 GCA_034641835.2 Pinus albicaulis | reverse complement strand
GAAAAAGAGGCAGAGGTCGAGCAGCAGGAGGTAGAGGCAGAGGACGAGTAGTGCATACAGAGGCAGAGCGACAAAAGCAGCAGAGGCAGAGGCAGAGGTAGAGCCGTTATAAAATTTCGAGAATCGCCCAAGCTGACGGATACATCCATATATATAAATTCCGAGAATCACTTCCCCCGCTGGAAGATACACAAGATTGTAGCGGAAAGTATATATAAATATATACAAACCTTATTCCGAGAATCATTATCCAGCCGAGCGTTACATATAACATAAACACAATTCCGGGAATCGCATAACCCAAGCAACAAAACATACATATAAATCTCATTCCGGGAATAGTTACCCACGCTGAAGTATATACGCAGCGCACTTCATATATTGCGCCTTATGAACAAAGTTCCATAGCATATACTTTTATATGTAGCACAAGATATAAATAATCAAAGGTTCTATCAAAAAAAAAAAGGCTTATAAGGTGGGACCCTTTCCAATCGCATCGGAGAAAGGAGGGGCAGCGGAACATGCAACCAAAGAACTGCGATTGCGATTAAGCTCCGGACCCGATGGGTCTATAAATCATGTTTAACAAGTGTTTGAAGTCCAGTTCCAATCGCATCGGTAAAATGCAGTGAACAGTGGTCAATCGCATCGGAAAGAAATAGACCGTCGGAACATATATTAAAAGACTTACGATTGCGATTGAAGGCCGGACCCGATGGGCTTATAAACTTTGATTAATAAGGATTTGAGTTCCAATCGCATCGGCAAAGAATAGTGAACAGTGATCAATCGCATCGGAGCAACGCAGCTTGCGATTGCGATCAATCGCAATCGGAAATCGCTGAGGAGTAGCATATTGCATCGGAAAGCATGGCAAGTGGGCCCGAAAGGTTGTTTCCTATATTAAATGGGTCTATTAATATATCGCCGAAAGTTACATGAGAAAGGGTTCATATACATTAAAGTGCAAAGAAAGGAGTTTAAGTAAAATATTACATTGAAGAGAGGGCGACATTATTAAAGTGTTGTATTATAAACGGACCATGGATATGATACGCGTTGGTTGAAACTGCCCAGCAGTTATATTAAAAAGGGTGTTGTTAGATATATAAAACATGGTTGCGGTTATATTAAAATATGCCACATGGTCTGTAGACCCACGGGCCTCGGCTCAAGGTGGAGGGCAATTATTTATTTAATACAGTTGTGGTGTATGTATGTTCCTCTTGCGGAACTTCCACATCAACAAGACACTTGATGCGTGTAAAGGGTTGAATTACAGTCAGCAGTTACATATATTTATATAAAAATGCACTGATATAAAAAGCACAGTTACATGTATGCAGAAGTTACACCACAGCAGAGGACAGAAGAGAAAACAGAGCTGAAAAGAAATAAAACACAGTCACAGAAAAGACAAAGACACAGTCAGAGAAAAGACAAATGCGCAGCAAGCCAAGAGACAAAATGAGTGAGCTGGAGTTCTCATTTAAATTTGAATGTAAATGTTTTATTTAAATTTATATTGTTGTGATGCATTGGCAAGTCTCCGGAAGAGAGAAAATATCCCACTGTAATATTAAAATAAGCACCTACAGTTACATTTTTCTGAGTGAGCTGAAAAGAGATGAGAAGGCAGAAGGCAAAGAGACATGGTCGTCCATTTCGAATTCCCAGTGGAATACAAACAACCATGAAGCTGTTTTTGTATAAAACAGGGTAATATCCAAGAGGAGAAGGTTGACGAAAACAGAATGAGAGAAGAAGAGACTGTGCAGTAGAATTGAAGAAAGTTGAAGAAAATAAGAAAGCTGCAAGAGGTCAGAGAGTGTGAATATAGAGAATGCAGAATATGAAGAATTGAGGAGAAAAGACATGAAGAAGGAGGAGCTGAGCAGAGAAGAAGGAAGGGCTGAGCAGAGATGATGCAGGGCTGATATGAGGACTGATGAATAGCAGAAGAGAAGGTACAGAACAGAGCTGATATCCAAGGTAAATCAACAAGTGTTTTTCTTTTGAAAGAGTAAGGAAGTTGGAGCTTCCCTATCAAGTTGTAGCTTGATAAATGTCGCTTGTATTTTGATCGAGGTAGGAGCCTCCTCTGTAGGTTGGTGCTCACAGTAAAATAGATGGAAGTTGGTGCTCTCCACATCAAGTTGTAGCTTGATAAAATTTCGCCAGGCCTGACCGAGGCCGGGGAGCCTCCCGTAGCTGGTGCCCGTAAAATTGATGGGAGTTAGAGCTTCTCATGAATTTAATGTGCATTTGGGAGGCAGGTTACCCGTAGGTTGGTGCCTGCAGAAAACAGTGGTGAGAGGGAGTTGGAGCTTGCCTTTGCATCACAACAATAATAAGATGTGGTTTTCTCCCCTTATGGGTTTCCACTTATATCTGGTGTCTCTGTGCATGATGTTTATGTGTTGATGTGGTTTATCTCATCTGCTTAATACTTGCTGCTCTCATATTCAATCTGCTATTACATTAACAAATCTGTTTGATAGTAATACTTGTTGCTCACAGATTAAGATTGCTGATATATTAAGTTGACCATGAAATGAAGGTGTAAATAAGATTTAAAAGAAAAGTTTTAAAAGTCCATGTATGTGTTAAACTGATTCACCCCCCCCCTCTCATTTTAACTAAGGGTTCAACAATTGGTATCAGAGTAGGTTCCTTTGGTGCAAGCCTAATAGCTTGAAGGAGATCTAGTTAAGTCATGGACTATCAAAATGTATATGTGTTAAATACAACAAACTTTCCTGAATGGAGAGATAAAGTTAAAACAGGACTATTGACTTGTGAACCTGAGGTATGGAAGCTTGTTTGTGATGGTTACTACACAGACTCCCCCACGGTGAAAGAACAACAGAGGAATGCCAAGGCAAAATGTGTGATATATAACATTCTTCATAACAAGGACCTTGAGTTGATAATGGATTTAACCTCTTGCAAAAGAAATCAGATAGATTGCACTTCATACATGGAGTAGACACTAAGGATCGCACCGACAAGAAGGATAAGAGAATTAAGAGAAGAAAATTCATGTCAACAAATGAAAATATTCAATCAAATGAAGAACCTGCTAGTATGAATGGAGATAAGAACCATGAAGAAATTATAGCTAAAGAAAAAGCCAAGCTTGACATTGCTTTGACTGAAATAGAAATTGAAGAATGAAAACAAAGACCTTAAGATAGTGGTGAAAATATGTGATGAGAGAGAATATGAGGATAAGAAAGAAATTGTTGGCCTGAAGACACACCTTGAAGAAGCAAGGAAAATAGAAGACACTCTGCTGCAACAAATGAGAGAGAAAAATCTGGAATGTGAAAAATTGGAAGAAGAAGTAGTGAGCCTAAGAAATAAATTAGAAAAGGTCCAAAGAGATTTATTAATGAATACTCCTCAAATAAAAGGCACTGAACAGTTGGACAAGATTCTAAATGCTCAAAGATCTCCTCACATAAAGGCTGGTATAGGATATGAAGGAGAAACTAGTAAATCCAAGATAGACGACAACAGGAAAATCATTTTTGCAAAGTCAGAAGGACAAAGGAAAACAAATTTTTAGCAAATTCCTGCTGTGACGCACCAATAGAACATGAGTTGTAAAGAAACAAACATAATCAAGCAAAAGAACATGATAGAATAGAGAATTTCAGCAGATATGTTAACAATCAGGCCGCTAAAGGCTCACATGCTCCTAAAGATGAATTGAATAAATTTGGAAGATGTGAAAGGAGGTTCCTCCCTCCTATGAAAAATAGCACATGTTTCTCTTGTCATAAACCAGAACATAATGTAGCATATTGTAAGACAAAGCCAATCTAGTCCAACCAGCAAAGGATGCAGCAAAAGAGAAGAATCCCTCAAGCAAGCAAATGGAAAGGAAAATCTTCCACCAGGTACACAAATCATTTCCATGGCTATTGTTATGCATGCAATAATTTTGGACATAAAATTGTTGACTGTAAAATGTATTCAGAAAAAGGAACAAATTATTATACATCATCTCAAAGAACTCTAGACAGATGATGAAGTCCAATCTAATCAAACAAAACTATGAATCAGTAAGGAGTGCAGACATTATGATGAACCACAATAGAGTATGGAAGGAAAAGAGAAAGGGGGAGCCTATTATCTCCATAACATAATGAATACATCCTAGTCTCAGGGGGAGCTGTTCTAGAAAACAAATCAAATATCCAAACAGTGACAAGTATGAAGCAACATCCCAGGGGGAGAGCAGTTCATATATAGACCCCATGAAAGTAGTCTAAGAAGAGCTCCATGAAATGAGAACAACTATGAGATCAAGTATAGAAAGGAAGTTCTTCTAATCGTAGATCTATGGAGGAAGAAGACCATATGAAACTCACAATATCCATGTTGTTAAAAGGAGGTAGCAGATGCAGAGACGTGAACAAGTTTACAAGGAGACAAAGATAGATAATGGAGGCATCAAAGAGGAAATGAATATAAAGGAAGAAGGCCACGAACCGAATATCTGGCCTGGTTATGAATTGTAAGAATTGTTTTGAGATTTATTTCCACTGTGTATATATATGTATATATATATATATATGTTTATGAAGAATTGTTTATAAATCCCGTGTGTGAGGAATACCTATGGTATTGTAAGGCAAGGATTATGACTGCATATTATGTTGTACCCCCTCAGTATGAGACATTTATTAATATTATTGTGTAATGACAATGACCGTGTGAACACATGAGTTCTGAGGAGGGTTGTGTGCACTCGCATATGATGAGATCTGAATCGAGAAAGGGCGTAATCCCCGCGCCGAGCAGTATAAAGGATCCCTTTAATGTATAATGGGCGGAATCTGAGTTTAAAGGAGGAGAACGGAACCCGGAGTAAAAGGACGAGAACAGAACCTTGCGTGAGGAAGCGGAACTGTGACCGGATGAACAGTAACGGTGGGTTGGAGTGAAACCGTGGGTTTCATCGCACCACCATCCGTCGGAAAGCGGTATTGGAGGAATGGGAAGTGATTCCATTCAAAGTTCAACACGTGGCGAAGTGGACCCATCCAAAACTGCTCTTTAAAGTGCGCCATCGCGCGTTATACATCGACTAAAGACGCCGATCGATATTGTTATAGACCATTGATCTGGTGGCCCGACATCTAACGGTGATCGCTCGCAGGACCCACACGAAGGTTAATGAAAAACCCCAGAGGTTAAGCTAGGTACGGTTTGTGCAGTTGATTGGCTATTGGTTATATAGGTGGGGCCCAGAGCCAAACGTTTATAATAAAGTCATTCATTTAAAAGGCGTAGAATGTTAATATAAGGTCACGAAGGTATGAACGTTGGTTGGCAGCATAATATAAAGATCGAAAATAATATATATAAACTGGGAGCCAAAATTAAGTTCAAAAGTTGCGAATATGTTTATTTGTCAAGTGATAAATAAATGAAAAAGAATATTAAGAGCCACGTAAGCTAAACTGGGAATATGGTTGATTTATGTCAAAACATTGTTGAGTTGCCCAGATTGCGGGTCGAGTGCATGACCTAAGGGTTTGGAACTAATGTTTCAAATCTCAGGGATTTGAGATATTAACACTTCATACTTGTTTATATAAATTGCCAGCGTAGAATAAAGAGAACATGCGAGAGTGCCCGGATTGGGAAATGATTGGGGATGAAACTTGAATGCAATTATGGAAAAAGAAAAAGAAGAGGAGAGCATGCAGAGATGAAAGTTTGATGAACAGGAATAGGTACAGGAATGAGTTGGACAGGTGAATAAGCATAGAAAATGTGTAATATGATGACAAGAACAGCGTGTAGAACAGTTCTAAACAAGAAGAACCAAAGACAACTCCAAAAGAAGTCAAGTGAAACCTCTGCATGGTTTACCAAAGTAATATCAATTGGTGTTTAGGTACAAGCAGCATGCTTATCAAGCATTATCAGCGGAGCAGCAGTATGATACAGGTCCACAGGATCGAAGGATTATGGTAAAAGTGCATCAAGGTAATATTCCCAGGGTTATCTGCATTCATCATGAAAAGGTCAGTAGCAGTGCTAGAGGATCAGTATCTGATTTACACTTGAAGGAATATATTATGCATTGAAGCAGTATCTGTCTCTATATATATAATTGCATGCCCTCCTGAAGTTAGTACATATATATTCAAGACCTCTTTTTGAAGATTGTTCATAAACTGGGTGAAGCCTGTTGGCTAAAATCTCAAGTAAACAACTTGAATATATTCACGTGAAAGATCATCATGATAGAAAAATTAAAGTATCAAAAGTATGAAGGATGAGTTGTGACAGTTGAAGCTCAAAAATCTGTTATTGATTTATCACGAACATACCTTAGCAGTAAAGGGAGTTGATTTCTTAGATCAAATTTTGGTTGATTCATTGATCACATCTGGAAAAATAACCATTAGCTATTAAGGGTAATATTTTTTCAGCAGCCTAGCACAGATCACCAACAATAGGCAGTACAAGTGAATCACAACAATAAAATATATATTGGCATCATCACAATTGAACAGATGTTGTACTGCAGATGATTATAGCAGAAGAAGACAGACTCCAACTACAACCTTCCTCAATAGATATGCATCGCAGATGAAGATTATAATATAGACTGAAGTATAGTTGAAGCAAGCTTGATATGTCACATGGGACATTCACAATCTTTAAAGGATATTCAAGTTCGATAATCCTCAAAGTGTTCCCTCAACAAGTCTTGTACATCAGTCTGGAGCAGCATGGTACAAAGTCAGCAAAAGAGGGCCTAAACATAACTCAGAGAGAGGAAATGCAGAAAGCAAACTAGGAAATGAGCAACCCTTTTCCATTGATGTCAAAGGGGGAAGAAAATAGATAGACTTGGAGGAATCATTGGATTATTAAGGGATGTGTTGCCATCAATGCCAAAGGGGGAGATCATGTTGTCCGTGATGGCAAAAGGAGAGGGCAAAGGAGGAACTTACACAAAGTAGCAACAAGGAAAAAGGGCGACCCTTAGAGCGGGGAAGTAGAAAGAAGAAGCTCCGAGGGCCATTTGAAGAAGTAAGGAGCAACATCAGTATTCGATTTTTAAAAAGAGGCAGAGGTCGAGCAGTGCATATGTCGAGCAGCAGGAGGCAGAGGCAGAGGACGAGCAATGCATACATAGGCAGAGCGACAAAAGCAGCAGAGGCAGAGGCAGAGGTAGAGTCGTTATAAAATTCCGAGAATCGCCCAAGCCAGCAGATACATCCATATATATAAATTCCGAGAATCACTTCCCCCGCTGGAAGATACACAATATTTTAGTGGAAAGTATATATAAATATATACAAACCTTATTCCGAGAATCATTATCTAGCTGGACGTTACATATAACATAAACACAATTCCGGGAATAGTTACCCACACTGGATTATATACGCAGCGCACTTCATATATTGCGCCTTATGAACAAAGGTCCATAGAATATACTTTTATATGTAGCGCAAGATCTAAATAATCAAAGGTTCTATCAAAAAAAAAAAAAGGCTTATAAGGTGGGACCCTTTCCAATCGCATCGGAGAAAGGAGGGGCAGCGGAACATGCAACCAAAGAACTGCGATTGTGATTAAGCTCCGGACCGGATGGGTCTATAAATCATGTTTAACAAGTGTTTGAAGTCCAGTTCCAATCGCATCGGTAAAATGCAGTGAACAATGGTCAATCGCATCAGAAAGAAATAGACCGTCGGAACATATATTAAAAGACTTGCGATTGCGATTGAAGCCCAGACCCGATGGGCTTATAAACTTTGATTAATAAGGATTTGAGTTCCAATCACATCGGAAAAGAATAGTGAATAGTGATCAATCGCATCGGATCAAGGAAGCTGGCGATTGCGATCAATTGCAATCGGAAATCGCTGAGGAGTAGCATATTGCATCGGAAACCATGGAAAGTGGGCCCGAAAGGTTGTTTCCTATATTAAATGGGTCTATTAATATATCGCCGGAAGTTACATGAGAAAGGGTTCATATACATTAAAGTGCAAAGAAAGGAGTTTAAGTAAAATATTACATTGAAGAGAGGGCGACATTATTAAAGTGTTGTATTATAAACGGACCATGGATATGATACGCGTTGATTGGAACTGCCCAGCAGTTATATTAAAAAGGGTGTTGTTAGATATATAAAACATGGTTGTGGTTATATTAAAATATGCCACGTGGTCTGTAGACCCACGGGCCTCGGCTCAAGGTGGAGGGCGATTCTTTATTTAATACAGTTGTGGTGTATGTATGTTTCGTTTGCGGAACTTCCACATCAACAAGACACTTGCTACGTGTAAAGGGTTGAATTACAGTCAGCAGTTACATATATTTATATAAAAATGCACTGATATAAAAAGTACAATTACACGTATGCAGCAGTTACACCACAGCAGAGGACGGAAGAGAAAACAGAGCTGAAAAGAGATAAAACACAGTCACAGAAAAGACAAAGACATAGTCAGAGAAAAGACAAATGCGCAGCAAGCCAAGAGACAAAACGAGTGAGCTGGAGTTCTCATTTAAATTTGAATGTAAATGTTTTATTTAAATTTATATTGTTGTGATGCATTGGAAGGTCTCCGGAAGAGAGAAAATATCCCACTGTAATATTAAAATAAGCACCTACAGTTACATTTTCCTGAGTGAGCTGAAAAGAGACGAGAAGGCAAAAGGCAAAGAGAGATGGCCATCCATTTCGAATTTCCAGTGGAATACAAATAGCCATGAAGCTGTTTTTGTATAAAACAGGGTAATATCCAAGGGGAGATGATTTTGATGAAAACAGAATGAGAAAAGGAGAGAGTATGCAGCAGAATTGAAGAAAGTTGAAGAAAATAAGAAAGATGTAAGAGGTCAGAGAGTGTGAAGATAGAGAATGCAGAGTATGAAGAATTGAGGAGAAAAGACATGAAGAAGGAGGAGTTGAGAAGAGAAGAAGGAGGAGATGAGCAAAGAAGAAGGAGGGGTTGAGTAGAGATGATGCAGGGCTGATATCAGGACTGATGAATAGTAGAAGAGAAGGTATAGAACAGAGTTGATATCCAAGGTAAATCAACAAGTGCTTTTCTTTTGAAAGAGTAAGGAAGTTTGAGCTTCCCTATCAAGTTGTACCTTGATAGATGTCGATTGTAGGCAGGCGGTAGAAACCTCACATGGGTTAGTTCACATGAGAAAATAGATGGGAATTGGTGCTTCCACATCAAGTTGTAGCTTGATAAAATGTCAGTTGTAGCTGACTGAGGTTGGAGCCTCCTGTAGGTTGGTGCCTGCAGAAAATTGATGGGAGTTGGAGCTTCCTTGCAAGTTGTATCTTGCAGAATTGAGGTAGGAGCCTCATGTAGGTCGGTGCCTACAGAAAATCAGTGGTGAGAGGGAGTTGGAGCTTGCCTTTGCATCACAACAATAATAAGATGTGGTTTTCTCCCTTTATGGGTTTCCACTTATATCTGGTGTCTCTGTGTATAATGTCTATGTGTTGATGTGGTTTATCTAATCTTCTCAATACATGGGTCTTGCATATTAAGACTGCTGTTACATTAACAAATCTACTTGATACTTGCTGCTCACAAATTAAGATTGTTCACATATTAAGTTGACCATGAAATGAAGGTGTAAATAAGATTTAAGGGAAAAGTTTTAAAAGTCCATGTATGTGTTAAACTGATTCACCCCCCCCCCCCTCTCTCAGTTTAACTAAGGGTTCAACAGTGTGACCATTCCAATCACATGTGTGAAGAATGAGTCTATGCTATCAGACTCCTTCATGCAGAGAGTCTCAAAATCTCTCCTCAGCAATTGCAGTTTTGTTGTCTTCACTTTCTCCATGCCTTGATAGGCTGTCTTGAGAGTTTCCCATGCTTCTTTGGATCTCTTAGCTGCTGCTATCCTTGGAAACACACTCTCATGTACTTCTTGATACAAATAGAAGAGGGCTTTAGGGTCCTTCTTCTTATTGCTCTTCAACAATTCCTTCTTTGCTTGTGTTAATGCATTAAACTCATTTTTATCTATTGGTTCTTCAAAACCATCATCAACAAGTTCCCATAAGACTTGAGAGGCAAACAAGGCTCTCATGGTGTTTGCCCAGTAATCATATTTTTTCCCATTAAATTGTGGGAGTTGAGCATTACCAATACTCATGTTTGTGTTGGCTCCTGCCATGCTTGCACTCTGAACTATGCTTCAAACCTTGACTGTGATATTTAAAATAAATTGACTGTCTTCAAACAGTAGCACAAAAAACTGTATTGAGAATACCTTGGATTCTTTTGACTAAGCCTTCACTCTGCTGGAGAAGCTTCTGCGATCAAAAATGCTTCCTTCAACTTCTTTGACACCTTCAAAGAGCCTAGACTAGCTTTGATACCAAGTTGGAATTTCTGATAATTCCAGAACAATACAGAGAGAATAATAAACTCCTCTAAACATAGAGAAATTAAAACAAAAATTTGGTTCTGAGAGGCAGAGATTGCACACTTGAAAACTTCTATTCCATTCACTGTAAAACTATTACAAAAACTTCTTCCTCTCACAGGGGGATTTGCAAAATATGGAGTGCTACAAACACAGTGTCAAAACACTTCACTATGTCACAAAAATGCACTATGTATCTCACACAGGAAATGCACACTCTGTTACAAAATACTCTCTCTTTTTCTGTGTCACTACACTGCTGTGTAAAAAAAACTACTTTCTTACATTAGCCTCACGAGCCTTTTATATGTCGCAGCATATCTTTTAATAAAACATATATAACTATAAAGAAAATAAAACTAAAACTATTTAAGACTTTCGGGGACCCACATTGCAAAATGCGCATATGCATAGCACTCCAAGGTTTAAAACCTTTGACCTGCTTTATAAAACATTAAACAAACCATAACAAAACTTAACAAACCCTTTCGCAACCTTTCGGATTTCAAAAACCTGATTAAACCACACTGTAATAAAACTTCGCATTTCATTTCGGGCTACTGACGTAGGCCCAAAATTTTATCCGAAAACATTGTTAACTGGCGCCTATAAAGCTTTCGAGTATGAAAATGGAGTTCTCAGACAGCCACAAAAAAAACCCGAAATCTTATAGATTCCAGCTCATAAAAATCTTCGGGTCCGGTTTTTCGTTTGCAAACTCGCCTCCAAAATAAATCCGATCCAAATAAACTCCTCCGCGTGTCCTGTCGAGCTGGCGGCGGGACCACTGCTCTTCAAACTAAAATGAAATCCCGCATACAAACAATAAAATTCTCTGCTTTCTGAACTGAAGCTCTGTTTTCTTTTGTGCAAGACTGAAAGGACGTTTAAACGAATTGACTGTTCAACTGAAATGGAAAGCGGAGTTAGACAGGGTTTTATATTTCGAATTGACTGTGCAACAATTTTAGCAAGCGGCTATTTGTACAGTGCAGTTGAAATTAACATTTCAACAGAATGTGTATATTCAAAATTGAGATGTTGATGTTCTTGCATCATATAGACAACAACCGGTAATTTGATCAACCATATTCCACATGGTGAACCACAATCAATCCATATGCCACATGATCAATCATAATCAACAATAACAATAATTCACTATTATCAATCATAACCTTACTATATTATATTTAATTATAGTAAATCAAATTAAATATCAACTATAGCTTACTAATCCTTAGCATCATATCTTGCATATTAACTAACACAACCACATTAATAAAATAGCCTAAATATATTTATAAGCAACATTAATCTGAATTTAAAAAATACAAAATAACATAGAACTACATATAACCCAACACAATTTTATTAATATAATTATGCCAGTTGTATTAATGTTGAGAGTGAAAGGTATAGATGAAAGGTTTTATTAATATAATTATGCCAGTTGTATTAATGTTGAGAGTGAAAAATATAGATGAAAGGTTGTTGGTTTCGTCCATGCCGTGGGTATTAAGCTTGTCGAATACGCGACACTCTTTAGAAAAGATAAGTCAATAAATCATTGAATGTTGTTATCTTGACGACCTGATGTGGAAAGAGAGTATTGGAAAGCTCTGGAGCATTCGAAAGGAATTTATTAACGGCTGAAATGGTGTTTAAAATGGGAAAGAATGCTAATCTAACGAGTACAATCAGAGTTTAAATACACTTGATTTTGGGAGAAAAATATCAGAAGCTTCACACATGTTCATAACTTGTCATTCTCTTTTTAATATATTTTTACGAGGAGTTTATTGTGATGCGTAGTTTACTTGAACCTAGTTTACTTGATATAGTGTTCAGCACAATTTTGTTGCATAGTATAATTGATATTTTGCTCACTACGTTATGCACCTGGTATTTTTATATAGATACGGTTTCTATGTATTCAAAGAAATATTTTTTTATTCTAGCCAAACAAGGGCTTTATCCACGAAAGTGAAGGTAACATTCATAACCCAAAAGAAAATTGTGATTAATGTGGACGAGGTGTCCAATAGTGTAGATTAACCGTTACATTATGTCAACCAACCCTTCTCTTCGAATCTGATCTTGTAAAATCCCTTCCAGAAAAACTACGAAACATTTTACCAAGAAATTTAGCAATTGGAAAACAGTACACGGCATCAGATAAGACAATAGACATCACATTGATAATAGTGTTAACAGTCAAACACTTTACTTTATAGAGGGACATATACCGGACGATCTTCAACGCCCTAAATATTGAGAAGAAAGTACTCAATTTTAAATCCCATAAAGCGATGTTGTGTGAGGCACAGCCTGAATCTATATCTATAGAGAGCAAGTAGAAACAGTGGTGGAAAAGTAAGGGTTCGAGCTAAAGAGATAGGAAGAGGAGAACGAGATCTTCCATGGCGAATGAAGGGTCGGGAACGCTTGTTCTTGTTCCAGTCCCACTCGGGGAATCGGAATCTCGCCCTGCCTGGTAGAGAACCGATAGGGGAACATAGCGTGGAATCTGGCGTTGCCTTGGTGGAGAAGTCATGGTGGCAAAAAGGGTGTTGTGCGAGTAGGAATGCAAGAAAAACAAGCGCAGCCGCCCCTTCATTTCACATGGATGGTGTCGTACTCTTTGTGCTACCGCTTTTGCTCCAACCCTTTCGTTTCCACCACTCTGCACTCAAGAAGGTGTTTACCTGTGCTCGCCTCGGCTAGCTGCAGCGACCACTTCGTTCTCGGCCATTCTCTCCATAACAAACTGAGAATACTGTAACCTAATCTGGGTGCCACACTGCAAATGAATTTCGTGCTGAATGATCCATTGTATATAAAGGTAACGGGAGTAGTACTGAATGCGTCCAGGTCGTAACAATTATAATAACATACAATCGTACAACATTTTAGTAGTACAGAAAGTCTATGAGCAGTACACAGAAAGATAGTCAGACCAGGATGCGTACTAATAAAGTAATACCTTACTAGTAGGTTGGTTTTACATCAGAATAGATGTGTACTTCAACTATCCGCTTCATATGATTGACATTTTAAAGGACAAGGTTGTACACTATACACCTAATTAATCATCAATTAAATTAAATAGTGATCATTATCGTAGTCCTATGTTAACATCATTGAGTAAAATGATGTGTTTAAAGGGTTGCTAATAAATTATATATTTTTTATATCCCTTAATTTGAAAAGGGAAAAAACTGTCACTTGAAAAATAATATTATCATATATTGTCTTTTTTAATATTAAACATTAAAATAAAAAATATATATTTTAAATAAAGAATAAATGTTTTTTGTTATAGTATATAAATATATGTTTATTTTATTAATTTTAATATATATTTTAAATAAAGAATAAATGTTTTTGTTATAGTATATAAATATATGTTTATTTATTAATTTTAAGGATTAATTTTATTATGAATTTATTTAGTTCTAACATAGATGAATATTTTCTTAAGATGCAAACATCAATTTTTAGTATAAAATTTGAGAAAATATTTTCACTTTCAAAGATTTGATCCTTCTCTAGGCTTCACAGATCCAGGGCTAAGATGGATCTAGGTTGGGCTAAGATGGATCTAGTTTGGCTTTAGTTTTGCAAGATAGCAATTTTTTTTTCTCTCCTTAATGTTATTTTGAATGCAAAATGACAATATAACAATGTTCAATTACAGAAAATGTGAATAATAATAACAATGTACTTAATTACAAATTTAGTCTTAACTGTGATGGATCTCAAAATATTTTATTCTATTGTTCTTATCATCACACCTATTAGTGTTTTCATATTTTTATACAGATCATATCTTAATTGTGATGGATCTCAAAATATTTTCTTCTATTGTTCTTATCATCACACCTATTAGTGTTTTCATATTTGTATATAGATCATATGAAAGGGTATTTAACTCAAGCTATTGTATTAAGCATCATACCTTGTCTCTCTTTCTCTCCAATATTAATAGTAGATTTCTCCAAAGTTAATCATTGTGACATATGGAGTGTTAAACTCCAAGTAATTTTCAATGGTGGTTTTTTTCTACTACCTTGTTTGAATGCAAAGTGACTAACAATATTGAATGATGGAAAATGGGAATAATAAAAATATAATCAATTACAAATAGTTTACAAGCAAACATTTCACACAATATGAAAAATCAAGTATTTTATTTATCATTGAATTACTGTGATATAGAAATCAATGCACATCCTCAATATTTTTTTTGTTTTTAAACTAAAATAAATGCATATTATTCATCTAATTACTTTGAAATTAATACACATCACACATCTAGTTACATCAAATCAAAAATCAACATCTATAGTGAAATCAATGTATCTAGTGCAAGCAATCAAATAGGATTAGAAGTAAAAACCTACATTGAAATCAAAGCATCTAGTGCAAGAAATCAATTAGAATTAGAAATTAACATTTCCACTTAAATCAACGGATCTAGTGCAAGTAATCAAATGGGATTAAAAATCAACAACTGCACTCAAATCAATGCATCTAATGCAAGCAATAAAATAAGATTATAAATCAACAACTACACTGAAATCAAAGAATCTTGTAAAAAAAATCAAATAGGATTAGGAGCCAACATCTACATTGAAATCAATGCATCTATTTTAGCGAAAAATTAAAATATTCATAAGATGAAAGAGACAGTCACTCTCTTATTCCCTATTTTTCTCCTCGCCATCTTTATCTATATCTCCCTTCATTTCTCCTTCTTTTACACTCTATCTCACCCCCCAAACACACACACCTCTCTCTCCATATCTATCTCTCTGCCTCACTCCCTCCCTTTCTTTGTCTCTCTCCTCTTCCCTCCTTTCCCCATACATCTATATCTCTATCTCCCTATGCCTATCCTTCTTTTTCTCTCTATCTCATCCACCAAACATACATACTCTCTCTCCATATCTCTCTCTTTTTCTATGTCTCCCTCTTCCTCTTCCCCTTATATCCATCTATCTCTCTTCTCTTCCACTCTCCTCTCTCCATCACTCTCTCTCCATCTCTTCCTTGTAACCCCCTCTCTCTATCATTGTCCTTTTTATTGCCTCCCTTGCTTTCCAATCATATAAGATTAAGAATAAACATCTACACTCTAATCAATGCATGTATTTTATTGGAAAACAAAAACATTCATACGATGAAAGAGTTTGTCTCTCTCCCTCCCTCTATATGTGTATCTTCTTCCCTCTCTCCCTCTCTATATATATGTCTATCTCCCTTTGTCTCTCCTTCCTTGTCTCTTTATCTCACTCCCAAAAAATACCCTCTCTCTCATAAATTTGAAACGTAATATTCATACATTATATTATATTATATTATATTATATTATATTAAGCTTTATGCTAATATATATATTTTATGTATCCCCGACTTCATGGAAAGATCCAAAACTCAAGTTTTTAAAAATTTATGTCAATTTTTTTTATTAAAATTAACGAGAAAAAAACTTCATGGAAAAGGCCATTTTCTCTATAAATTTAAAGAGAGATAAAATCACACAAAATATGGATCTATATAATTTCATATAGTATTAGTTATTGGGATGTGAATATATTCAAAGTAATGTTGAGTTATTAGGATATATATATTCAAAGTAATGTTAAGTTATTAGGATATGATTATATGCAAAATAAGATTAATAAATTAAATACTCAACAATATAATATATAAAAATTAAAATACATATTTATGATAATTAAAAAATTAGAAAATAAATAATAACTAAAAATGAATAAATTATAAATATAGTTAAAAATATATAAAATTCACTTAAATTTTAAAAATTTAGAAATTTAAACTTGATTAAGTTATGGCTTTCTGGTGAGCTTATTATTAATCTAGAATTTTTTCCCATGGTATTCTCTTTTCCATAGATTCTTCACATGGTATTTCTCATGGTATTTTTCTCTAATGTATCCTATTTAAAGGCTAACAATTAAACCATCCTAGATTCATAACTTTGATCTACCAAGAGCTGAGAGAGATTTAATCTATTCTCACTCTTAATAGGAAGAAATATTTGATCCTTTCAAACTTGGACCTAAAATTATAAAAACTATATTTAAAAATAGACAAAATTATCTACTTAATTATCTTAAAAGAAAATTCTCTCACAATTGAGATTACTAATTAATTAATGTGCCTATCCTAATTTGGAATCATAATTTTCATATTCTTAAATGAATGTGAAGTTTAGGAGATATATTTGATATTCATAAATAAAATTATTTCACCCTTTTTTTTGTTACATTTAATATAGATTCAATATTTATATAAAGCAGTCATATAAATTAAATTAATAGTAAATGTGGATAGAAATAAATTCATGATAGACATCAAAATACTTACATTCTAATACATTTCACATTATCAAAATTTAAAAATCATAAAAAATAATTAAATTATAACTTTATTTTAAACTATTATTATTATTATGATTATTATTAAAATAATTAATATATAAGTTAAATATATACATTTAAAAAAATGTAACTATATTCTTAATCTATATAGCCTTTGTTATAATATTATTGACTAATATCACCAACCAAAACTACCAAATTTTTGTATATATATTTTATTTTAATTTTATTTTATAACATTATAATCAAATTAAATTAAAAGGTAAAAAGAAACTCTCTCTATGTAGAAAATATACATTGATTCAAATTGCTAATTTTAATATGCTAAAATAATAGACTTCAGTCTACTCTACCAATTGTGGAAACCAATTATGATCATGAAGTCACAAAGCATACATTAGACAAAATATGAGAAGATTGCAGTGCTTTTCTAAATTGAGAAACCTCTGCATAGCTATATATGTCTCACTCCTTCCTAGACAAGCCTAGGACAATACTTAACCAATTTTTTCCTTTCCCAAGTCCATATTTCCTTGCGTTGTTTCCTTGGGTAATTAACCCCTATTGATTAGCAAAATACCCGTCCTCAAGCACGCATCCCATCAAGGGCCTTCTTCAAACTGCATGCACCACCTCCATAATTTGGATGATTATACAACTGATAGTACACTGCCCTTGAACTCCAATATCAACTAGATCTTTCTCTAAAATTACATGCATGAGCTATTTATGACAATCATCAGTTAAGAAATTTATCACTAGATGTGGTTCGAGTCCAAGTTCCACTCTTTGACCTCTCACTAGTTCTTCGATCAGTTATAGCTACTTAAATTGACTTTAACTCACATAAACTGAATTAATTAATTACAACTCAAAATAAACTCAACCAGAGCTCCTATAATGTAGGATACACTCTACATGACTCAAGTTATACCCTCAAATCGAATTAACTAAAACAACTAATATATACTAACTTAGTTAAATCATCCAAGTTGTCTTGTGATGTGGAATTACAATTTTATTCTAATTTAATTGAACGAAAATTTAAATTAGAATCTTTCTTAGTGTCATTTTCAATAATCCCTCTCAACAAGAAAGGAATTCATATATATATATATATATATATATATATATATATATATATCAATTAAAAACCTTTGGAATGTTTTGCATGCAACACTTGTCACTGTTGATGTTGCTATTGTAACATCTTCAATTGGAAAGAATCAAACAAGATAAACTAAATCAACTTTGTCTTCCATTTTCTACTAGGAAAATGTGTTGCTGTTGACTCTGCCATTGAGCCTCTTTCTCTGTTGTCATCACTACTTTGCACTCCTTATTATATGACTGACACTGATTGTCCTACTACTCAATACTGTGGCCCCCCATAACAAGGTAATGATCCATGAGACAAAATTACCTCGATGGATCTTGCCCAAATTTCTACACTCTTAGGACTATTGCTTCACATCACCCCACCTCTCTCCTAGAGGTATCGTTGCATGTGCTCCCTCTTCCCACTTGGCTAAAATTTCCCCCCTATTGGAGGTCTCTGCATTAGTGGATGTCTCCACTCAGACTCCTCTCTTCTTCTCCAGTTGTGGATGCTCCAAAAATTTATTAGGATGCTTCTAAAGCTACATGTTGAGAGGTAATTCATGCTTCCTCTCAACAACCAAGTCTCTGACCTTTGCCTTTCTCTTCAAGGCTTTGCATGCATATTGTACCTCAAGTGCATATATTTTTTTAACTCACACAATGATCTGTTTCACCTTTGCCATGGCGATGTGTCTAAGAAAAACCTTCCCTTTGCTAAATACCACATTGTAGCCATGATCTTCCAATACCATGATGTAAAAAAGGTTCTTATTTAGTCTCGGAAAAATCATCATATATGTGAGTCTGTGAGGGGATCCAAAATCCCTATGAAAAGTAATTGTACCAATACTGGTCGCGTTATATCTCCCATCATCTCCAAATTCTATATTCTGCTTCAAGTGTTTCTTCTCCAAGTCACTGAAGAGATCTTTATTACCCATCATTTGGAACGAGACACCGTTGTCGAGATACGACATTCTTCCCATTATTATTTTGTCCATGCATGCAGTGACAGTAAAATCAAGCTTGAATTTTGAAGCTATACCTTCACCTCCTATTGCTATTGTAGGATCCTTCTTGCTTTCCTTCTTCTGTGAACATTTCATGGCATAGTGCCCGAACTCATGACAATGAAAACACTTGATCTTGGACAAGTCTTTCTTCTTTCCCTCTTCACTTTGGGATTTCTTTCCCTTGGCTTTCTTTCCTTTGGTGACTAATGCAAATTCCTCTTCAAGAATGCCTAAAGAAGGTAGTCACGAAGCAATCTCACACCCTAGATCCAAAGATATGGTTTATAATTTGACCCCACACTCACTCCTATAATCATCTCAGGCATGATTATATTATACTCTTGCGAAGTATCCAGAAAAGCAGTAGGAGGCCCTCCAAATGTCATTGGAACCCCAAACCTATGAGTAGATCCAATAGCCATATTTGATTTGTACTCCCCCAAATAATTTGATCTTGTCAAATCTAGAAAATGTGGCCATGAAAACTTTAACAACATTGACATGTGCATTCTTGTCGAAATCAAAGTAATCCCAAACCTCCCCTTTTGTGCCAGGATACTAGACTAGAACCCCGAAGTAGTGTTGACTATGCTAGTCGAATCTCGTATGAGGACCCATTATGCGGCCTAAAGGATGAATATTTTGGCTCTAAGACCTCAACGAAGATTCATATCGTGCCCTAGAGAAACTCTAGGATTAGTAGCACCATGTGATCTAGGTTGATCCTAATTTCTCAAAAATCACTGTCATTAGATCATTATGAAAATAACATCAAATTTAATAACTCTTCATAATGTTTCCAACGACATAGACGACATCTCAATCTGACTCTGTATGAGAGAGTTATGAAAAATGTCAAAGTTAAACGAGGTGGATGACTGAGTAGTATGTACTGTTGAAGTTAACATGACATCAGCAAGGTGACATGGAAGCTCGAGAGCATGATATGTTTCAATAGTTTTTTGCATTTTTAGAAACCATAGGGATAAGTAAAAAAAGTGCCACGTGGCACCACCTTGGCATGCCACGTGGTGCCACCATACAACGCAGTCAGGTTTTATGTGGTGGACATTAGGTAGGTGAATCAGTGTGCAGGTGGAAAAGGCAAGCATGTGGACCATTTATGGCTACCACGTTGCCCAATCAATGGGCACCACGACCAACCCTCACATTCTCGCGACAGATTCTGGTTCAACAATAATTGGTAGGAAGTTAATATGGTGGATCCGATGGTCACAAATAGTCGAGTAGTGGAAATCAAGTTTGTTATAAATGACATATGACACAGTCAAATTGTAAATGATTATGGTAACCATTCCATAACTTGGAGTTTAATTTTATAAGCAGCGGAACCAGGTGAACATAACCAGCAATTTGACAATGGTCACCATGTGTAACAATGGTCGGAAATACTTGCCGGATAATGGTAAATGGTTCTGATTTATATATGTTTTGCAGTTAAAAACCAATTTAAAAAAACACAGTAGCAGCCACGGTTTGCAATGGTGAACGGATATCACAATCTAGCAATTTTAATGAATGTTTGGACACAACTCGATGGTTCATTGGCATTTAAAATTACAACCCACAAGTTTTGGTAGTCCAATGTTGCAGTGGTCAATAACTCGACAAATGGTGGTCATATAATCGGCGATGCCAAGCCGTAATGTTTACACTCAGCCAAAAATTAGTACAAGTTGTTGCTAATGCAATGGTCATCAAACATAAACCAAAGGTGATGATATAATCGGCGATGCCAAGCCATAATTTCAAAGTTTGGGTTTCTGTTTATAATTTGTATAAATTTGATTATTTGTATTGCCACTAAACACTTTAATTTTATAGTCGGTTACAGTCAAATACTTAAGCTATGAAACTGAAAATAATATCCAGTGTTACGTTAACGCAATAGAGAGACTGAAAATAATATCCAGTGTTACGTTAATGCAACTAAGAGGAAGCAATACGAGTTTAAAAAAAACATAGATGATTCAACAAAGGCCCTAAGATCTGCAGAGCTTGAAACGAAGGCTCTGATACTAAAGTGTAAGGCCAAAATTTCCCAAAATTAATAATCTTTAACAAAATTTGATATTCATAATCCATAGTGAAATTTTTGTAGCAAAATTTATCAATTCACTTTTCATTATCGAATACTTACGTGGAACTACTTACTTGGAACTCTAACTCTGAACTCTGTGTTTATGATGTTTTTGACTCATCAGGGTTCTTGCACTTGTTACCAAACTGCCATTTTTCTTCTAGCTTATTTGGGATCTATCTATATGGTCCCCAAATCCAAAAGACTTGTCTTCTAGCCCCAGTGTCCAAAACTCCAAAAACAATCAAGATCACATTGTGAGACTATTAAAACTTACTCCTCTTCTCTCCCACCGTTAGCTCCCCCTTCTTCTGTCCTTTTCCCCCTTTTTATATATAAAAGGTTTTTTTCCCCTTGGAAATTTCTTCACTGCCCTTCCATAAGAATCTTCTCAACCCTTCTTAACTATCTACGACCTGCAATTTCCTTTTACGTTTTTAAGTAGTCACCGTTCTTGTTATATAATGACTTTTAACTTTATAAAATGACTTAACTTTAATTGTTTTATAATGTTTATTATATGATTTTTAATTCCTACATATTAAGTTTTTAACTGAAGACTTTGAATTTAACAACCCTACATTAAATATTTTTATTAACTTATATTCCAATTAATGTTTGTAACTTTATATATAGTAAATTTATTTTATATATATTTTCCAAAATAATTAATCAATTAATCTTCTTTTAGTTAATATATATCATTTCTCCTATCTATATATATATATATAATTCTCTTTTATTTGCATAAGCTAATGTTTTCACTTTCCATTATATATATATATATATATATATATATATATATATATAGTTCCCTCTTATTTGCATAAGTTAATGCTTTCACTTTCCATGCTAGTTATATTTGGATAGTGGTATATATAACTTTTACTTCACAATATGTTCATTATATTCTGGTAAGTTAGGAATTTACGTTGTGTCAACAGTTTTTGGCAATTTTAGAAACCATATGGATAAGTAAAAAAGTTCCACATGGCACCACCTCGGCACGCCACGTGGTGCCACCATACAACAGAGTTAGGTTATGCGGTGGACACTAGGTAGGTGAATGGGTGTGCAGGTGGAAAAGGCAAGCATGTGGACCAATTAATGGATGCCACATTTCCCAATCAATGGGCACCATGTTAAACCCACTGGGCGGCGAAAAAGGCCCGGTCAACCCTCACATTCTCACGGTAGATTCTAGTTCAACAATAACTAGTAGGCAATTAATATGGTGGATCCGATGGTCAAAAATAGCTGAGCAGTGGAAATCAAGTCTGTTTTAAATGACATATGAAACAGTCAACTTGTAAACAATTATGGTAACCATTCCACAACTTAGAGTTTAAGTTTATAAGCAGCATAACTAGGTGAACATAACTAACAATCGAAAAATGGTCAACATGTCTAACAATTGTCAGAATACTTGTCGGCTAATGGGAAATGGTTTTGATTTATATATGTTGTGCAGTTAAAAACCAATGTAAAAAAAAACTGTAGCGGTCATGCTTTGCAACGGTGAATGAATATCACAATTTGGTGGTTTTAATGAATTTTTGGACACAACTCTGTTGGGTGTGGAGCCTGATTATCTTGTTTATTTTGTATCACAGCGTCGGACCCCTGTACCTTAATGGGGCAGCAACACCACCCGAAATTAAACACTTCCTAGGGGGTCCAGGGGGGTGACTACGACTTTATGGAGCCCCCCCTGGCAGGGGTTTTAGGGGCAGTGCCCCCGAAGCTAAAAACAGATGTAAAATTGCCTTGTAAAAGTATAGTAATTTCTAGTCAATTTGGGTCGTTCATTAGGCAGATGATCTGACGGTAGAAGTTATGTTTAGTTTACGGTTTTTTTCCCTAGAAGGAAACCCCTCACTTGTATGAGGGTATTTTATTACGGCTGTGGATTGTATGTGTATTTTCAAAGTGAGAAACAGATAGAGAGACTGTGAGAGAGAACAGAGGATATTACAACGGATCTGCTGTAGGTTGTGTCCCTTCATTTTGCTGGATAATAGAAAGCAAAGACTAGCTATTCGGGGTGGACGTAGCCAAAACTGGGTGAACCACGTATATATGTGTCTCTCTGGTTTTATGTATTTTATGTGCTTGTGTTTTTCACATATTTTATGTGTTTCATTGATCTATAATATATAATTTTCTAACAACTGGTATCAGAGCCAAAGGTCTATTTGGCTGATAATCTCGCAGGAAAGAAGGGTTCCTGGTTCGAGTGGGAGCAATGGCGGAAGATGGTAAGTTTAGGGTTGAGAAATTTAATGGCCAAAACCTCCCGTTGTGGAAGATGCAAATGGAATATTATTTGTGTCAGAAAGATTTTTACCTACCATTAAGCGGAAAAACAAAGAAGCCGATGACTATGACAGATGCAAAATGGGAGATTCTCGATAGAAAGGCACTCAGAATAGTACGGTTGTGCCTTACAGTGTCGGTAGCCTTCAATATTTTGAAGGAAACAACAATAGAGGGTTTGATTAAGGCATTGGCGAAACTATATGAAAAACCCTTGGCCTCAAACAAGGTATTTCTTATGAAACGTTTATTTAATATGAAGATGTTGGAAGGTGGATCTATTGCAGACCATTTAAATGATTTTAATATAGCTACCAGTCAGTTAAGTTCTGTAGGGGTAAAATTTTATGATGAAGTTAGGGCTCTTTTATTCTTGTGCTCATTGCGAGAAAGCCGGAATGGTTTAGTTATGGCCATTAGTAAGTCTGTCTCTGGATCTAGTACTTTAAACTTTGATGATGTTATCGGTGCTATCCTTAGCGAGGAAATGTGATGGAAAAGCTCCGGTGAGACATTGGGCAATGTTTTGAGTGCAGACTCTAGGGGAAGAAAAATGGAAAGAGGAAAGAGCTCAGGATATCGTAGTAAATCAAGGAAAGGCAGATCCAAGTCCAGATCGGGGATAGTGTGATAGAAATGCAGAAAGAAAGGACACCTAAAAAAAGATTGTAGATCTCGGAAGGGAAAAGAAGGAGACACACAACAAGAAAACAATCATGAAGCAAATGTGATAGGTGATGTGTTGCAAGATGCTTTGATTCTTTCTTTCGAAAATGTTACTGATTCTTGGGTGGTAGATTCAGGGGCCTCATTCCATTCCACACCTGATAAGAAATATTTTCATGACTATGTTCAAGGAGATTTTGGACAAGTCCGTTTGGGTGAGGACAAACCCTGTAAAATTGTTGGAATGGGTAAAGTTCTTGTAAAACAATAGAATGGAAACCAATGGCTACTAAGGGAGGTAAGGAATTTTCCAGATCTAAAGAAAAATCTGATTTCAACAAGGAAGTTAGTCGGTGAAGGTTTTGCGACAACTTTCACAGATAAAACTTGGAAGGTCACCAAAGGAGCCCTGGTAATAGCAAAAGGAGAAAAGGTTGGTACATTGCATTTATGTAATGGTATTTCTAACTCTGTTAATGCTTTAACTTCCAAAGGAGCAGATGCAGCATTATGGCATCATAGGCTCGGACACATGAGTGAGAAGGGGATGAAGATTCTTCACTCAAGAAATTTTTTTCTAGGTTTGAAGAATGTTGATTTGGATTTCTGTGAGAATTGCATTTATGGAAAACATAATAGAGTCAGATTTCTCAGAGTTGGGAAAGAAAAGAAGAGAAAAAAATTAGAGCTTGTGCATACAGACGTATGGGGACCTGCTCGGGTATCATCTCTTGGCGGCTCTCGTTATTATGTTACTTTTATTGATGATGCAACTAGAAAAACTTGGATTTATTTTATTCAGAATAAATCCAATGTATTTTATACTTTCAAGAAATGGAAAGATTTGGTTGAGATTAAGATAAGAAAGAAGTTGAAGTGTCTTAGATCATATAATGGAGGTGAATATTTCAACAAAGAGTTTGATAGGTATTGTTCATAAAATGGAATACACAGAGAGAAGGCAGTTCCAAGAACACTACAAGAAAATGGTGTGTCAGAAAGGATGAACAGAACAATCATGGTGTTGTGAAGCCAGCTCCAAAAATAGAAGAAAATAGATATCAACGCCTTAGAAATAAGCCACTTCGAGGGGGAGACCTCCAATACATTACATGAGTGAAAAATTCTTGGATGATACAAATTACAAAACCTCCTTTCTATATATAGGAGTCCATGGGGCCATAATGTAATCCTAGCCGACCTAACAATAATAATTTAAGGGCACAATAATAACAATATGGGGGTTACAGGGGTACAATAATAATAATAAGGGGGTTACACTAACAACAATAAGAGACTATACTAGTAATATAGGGACCTAACACATGGATCGTGCAAGGTGCATGAGATTTCATGCAGGATTTCCTTTACAAATTTGGACAGATGCTGTAGATATTGTTGTTTATCTAGTAAACAGAGGGCCTTCAAGTTCCTTGGATGGTAGTATTCGAGAGGAAGCATGGGCAGGTAAAAAGGTAAACTAGTCTTTTTTAAAACCTTTTGGTTGTGAGGCCTTTGTCCATATTAATAAAGAAAATAGAACAAATATTGAGGCAAAATCAAATAAATGTACCTTTATTGGATATGGTGTTAATGATTTTGGTTATCACTTATATGATTATGAAAATAAAAAAATCATTAGGAGCAGAGATGTAATATTTAATGAAAAAATATTGTATAAGAATCAGTTGCAGGAAAAGAAATAGGAAAAAGAAAACAAAGAATACACAGTTCTTGATGAGATCACAGAAAAGGTAAAGGTGCCTGAAAACAATAATAATCAAGAGCCACAACAACAACAACCACCACAACAACAACAGGCACCTCAAACACCTAAAAGTGGTGTTAGAAGATCTACCAGGAAAAGTAGACCCCTTGAATGATACTCTCCTTCATTATATTATTTATTGTTGACTGATTCTGGTGAACCTAAATGTTATGAAGAAGCAATGCGTGTTGAAAGCAGGAATAAGTGGGAGCTAGCCACGGAAGAAGAGATGGACTACTTAATGCATAACCAAACTTGGTACTTAGTCAGGTTGCCTGTAGGTAAAACTACATTGTAGAATAAATGGGTTTACAAGCTAAAGGAAGAAGATGGAGGAAAAAAGAGGTACAAAGCTAGACTTGTGGTGAAGGGGTTTTCATAGAAGAAAGGTATTGATTTTGATGAAATATTTTCTCCAGTTGTTAAGATGACTTCAATCGGAACTAGTTTAAGTCTTGTAGCAGCAGAAGATTTACATCTTGAACAGTTAGATGTAAAGACAACATTTCTCTATGGAGATTTGGAGGAAGAGATATATATGGAGCAACCAGAAGGATATGAGGTCAAAGGGAAAGAAAAATTAGTGTGCAGGTTAAAGAAGAGCTTGTATGGCTTAAAATAGGCTCCAAGGAAATGGTATCTAAAATTTGACAATTTTATGTCTGAACAAGGTTATAATAGATGTCACTCTGATCACTGTGTTTATCTGAAAAGGCAAAATAATGGCAGCTATATTATATTGTTATTGTATGTAGATGACATGCTTGTTGCAGGGTCTAACATGCAAGAAATAAATGTACTCAAAAGAAAATTGGCAACTTCATTTGCAATGAAGGATTTGGGAGCTGCAAAACAAATCCTTGGTATGAAAATAAGTAGAGATAGGAAAAATTGCAAATTAACACTGTCTCAGAATGAGTACATACAAAAGGTGTTGAAAAGATTTAACATGCAGAATGCAAAACTAGTTAGTACACCTTTTTCTAGCCATTTCAAACTTAGTAAGGAGATGTGCCCTAAGACCCAAGAAGAAATGGACTATATGTCTAAAGTTCCATATGCATTAGCAGTTGGAAGCTTAATGTATGCAATGGATTGCACAAGGCCTGATATTGCACATGCAATGGGAGTTGTAAGCAGGTACATGAACAATCCAGGAAAAGAACATTGGATGCCAGTGAAATGGATTCTCATATATTTGAGAGGCACCACAAATCAAGCATTATGCTTTGGTGGTTCAAACATTGCTCTACAGGGATATGTTGATGTAGATATGGCAGGTGATAGAGATAAAAGGAGGGGAACTATAGGATATGTATTTACTGTAGGTGGAACAACTATCGATTGGATTTCAAAAATCCAAAGTGTTGTTTCACTTTCAAAAACGGAAGTAGAGTATGTTGCTTCTATAGAGGCTAGTAAAGAAATGATTTGCTTACAAAGGTTTATAGATAAATTAGGTAAGAAGCATGATATGGGCACGCTATACAGTGATAGCCAAAGTGCCATTCATCTTGCAAAGAACTCAGCATTTCATCCTAGGACTAAACACATACAACTCAAGTACCATTTCATACGATCAGTATTGGAAGATGGATAGTTGAAGCTAGAAAAGATACACACTAGCCAGAATCCTGCAGATATGCTAACAAAAGTTGTTACCAGAGAGAAACTGAGAACATGCTCAGTTTCAATTGGTCTTCAAGGATGACAATGAAAATGAGAAATAGCCAGGTCTAAAGAGGATTCATTGTCTAGAAAATGAAGCGGCGGTGGAGTTGCTACAATCAGTCTCCAAGTGGGAGATTGCTGGGTGTGGATCCTGATTATCTTGCTTATTTTGTATCACACCATTGGACCCCTATACATTAATGGGGAGGCAACACCGCTTGAAATTAAATGCTTCTTGGGGGGTCCAAGGGGGGGCGGGTATGACTTTATGGAGCCCCCCCTGGTGGGGGGTTGTGGGGGCAATGCCCCTGAAGCTAAAAACAAATGTAAAATTGCCTTGTAAAAGTATAGTAATTTCTAATCAATCTAAGCCATTCATTAGGCGGATTATCTGATGGTAGAAGTTATTCTTAGTTTATGGTTTTTTTCCCTAGAAGGAAACCGCTCGCTTGTATGAGGGTATTTTATTGTGGTTGTGGATTGTATGTTTATTCTTGGAGCGAGAAATATATAGGGAGACTGTGAGAGAGAACAAAGGATATTACAGCAGATATGTTGTAGGTTGTGTCTCTTCATTTTTTTGGATAATAGAAAGGAAGGACTGGCTATTTGGGGTGGACGTAGCCCAAACTGGGTGAACCACGTATATTTGTGTCTCTATGGTTTTATGTGTTTTTTGTGCATGTGTTTTCCACGTATTTTATGTGTTTCATTGCTCTGTAATATATATAATTTTCTAACAAACTTGACGATTTGTTGGTATTTAAAATTACAACCCGCAAGTTTCAACAGTCCAATGTTGCATTGGTCAATAACTCGACAAATGGTGGTCATATAATCGGCGATGCCAAGTAGTAATGTTTACACTCAGCCACAAATTAGTACAGGTTGTTTCTAATGCAATGGTCATCAAACATAAACCAATGGTGCTGATATAATTTGTGATGCCAACCCGTAATGTTTACACTTAGCCACAAATTAGTACAGGTTGTTGCTAATGCAATGGTCATCATACATAAACCAATGGTGCTCATATAATTGGTGATGCCAACCCGTAATTTTTACACTTAGCCACAAATTAGTACAGGTTGTTGCTAATGCAATGGTCATCAAACATAAATCGGCGTGTGATTGTTCCATGGTCAACGGGAGAAAGTTTACAGAAAACTGTTATATTTTGTGGTGGATGGTTACAACCACATGTCAATTTTGTATTATAAAATGTGGAAAGGGGAGTTTGAAATTCTCACCACTCGTAAACTCTACATTATAAATTTTTCACACCAACCAACAATCCCCATGTGGGACACTAGTATCAATTCCCACATGAATTTATTTAAACAGTGGTCATTTTTGTGACATGAGAGTGTTCAGCATGTTGGAACTTTGAAATGGAACAATGCCAAGTGGAATCGTGTAAAGGTCGGAACCCTAATGCACCATGGAACTGTAACAGTGATGGAACCATGAAGCAGAACCCTCACAACATAGTTTTAGAGAGAATATTCCATGCAGAACATTTGAGGAATATAAATTATTTCATGATGGGTCATATTTGAAACTCGCAGAATATGGTCGACTTTATACTTATTTTAACTAGACTTTCACAATCATCACAATGGTGTAGCAAAAATTTTCATTCAGGCAGGAGAATTCAGGGGCCATGGAAAAAACATGCCTTCATCATTAATTTCTAGGCATGAAGTGTGAGACAACAATGCACCTAGTAAAAGTAGGTCATCTTTACAGTCAAAAGTTTCAGGAGGATGAGATAGATCTACTAGTGTTGCGATTGTTGGTATTTGAGTAGCCAAATTTCAAGTCACTCCCATGAGTGGAGGTTCAAAAATGAATTTTTCCATGTACTTTCCTTTTTTTAGATGAATGAAGCGAGATCTGTTGGAAATTTTGTCATTGATGGCAAAGGAGATGGCAAAGAGAGTAGCATAGAAGAAAAGGAGATAGAAAAAGAAGACCGTTGGAAATAGCTCAGCAGAGACATGGCCATTTGACAGGACAACAGAATAGATAGAGAATACAAAGACCCAAAAGGTGTGTATGTGTATCATGACTTCATTATAGATTTGAAATAACTTCCAATAGAGAAGAGCTCACAAAGAAAGAATTGGATCATATAGTTGTCAGAGGAAGAAGCACAAACTGTTAGGGGAGTATTCAGGGCCACAACGCGAAGTTGAAAGGCTATTAACACCTTTACATAGTTCCACCACCTGTTATGCCTCATCCTGTGGAAACTTTCATATATAGATAGAGTGAGGGTTTCGTAGAATCCCAGATTCGAACCTGGAATGCACATTATAAATTGGGATAGAACAGTGTGGGTTAACATGTGGAAGCGCCAAGAGTGCAACAGAATGTGTTTATAATAAAATGTTGAAACATTGATAAAACAAAGGTTAACATATAAAAAGGTAGAGTTCATATATATAAAAGCGATGACGAAATAAAACAGAGCCGTAGACAGAACCCTGAGAATGGAACCATGAGGAACAGTAAACCGGAGGGTCACAAAACCAGTTGTTGAGGAGGTAAATCCCCTCTGCGAACAGAGGCGATCCCTACTAGCCCAGATCAGGTCTAGCAAAAATCGAACACGCTACAGTGAAGGTTCCTAATTGTAAATAAACCGACTTGCGAGGTAGGCTTACCTAGAATCCAACGCTGTCGTTTGTAGAAGAGGTGGTGCTCCCATTCCTTTGCCATGGTAGATCACAATCCTCATGATCTCCATGATCGGACACCTGCACATGCAAGAAACAACACAAACGCAAGCATAAAATCCAGTATATACAACTATATGTCAGTCGAAGAGGACATAACTCATGAACATGATCAAGAACAAGAGTGGAACCATAACCAATAGTCGCTTAATATTAATGAGTCAAAAAAAAGAATACAACCAAAGCTTCGACGCCGAATTCTCCTTTGGCGGGTCGTTAGTAGAACATGTCTCGACAAAGCCTGTCAAGGATGGGACAAGCCTCTCTCTCCGGATACTTGGCAATAGTCTCCTTGCTTGGATTTGGCCTTAGGGAATCAAGAAGGCTCTTGCAGCATAAGGGTATGAAAGCTCTTGGGAACTTGGAGATTAGCTTGCCATGGATCTGAGCAAGCTTTTATAGAAGGAGGAAGGGAAGTTGGGATCCCTATAATTATGGGATTGGCCCTATCATCAAGGAAGCTTCCATGAGAGGTGGCAAACCACTTCCCCTCTATGGAAATCCATAGCCAAACCACCCAACTCAAGATAGATATCAGTCCAAGAATTTGTTAGGATGAAACTTCCGCCTTTTATTTTTTAAAAACACCTCTTAATATGGTTGGCGGGGGTGCGGCTCTATCACAGAGCGCCAATTGGTGCGCCCTCTTTGGAGGATTTTCCCCCTTGGTGCGAGGGCTAAACTATGGAACCACGCCAATGGAAAAAGAGCTATTTTTAGGATTTTTTGCAAGGAGATGTCTTCAGGGCAATGAAAGCTCATCTTCAAAGGGATGCAATGAAAGTATTTTCAAGTCTTGTCTCTGCTCACAGGTCACGGAATGAGCCCTCCAATGTGCGGGATGGGGATTGTAGGGACGGTGACAAATTGCTGTGTAACAGATGCCCCCTAAAGCATGAGGCCCGAAAGAGAGAGAGAGGGGTGAAATGCTTTACGAGAACATGCCGACCGAAAACACCGCCATCGGAAAACCTGTGGAGCGAAGTACAACTGATGTCTCAAATACATGATATATATGCGTGGTATGGGCACAGCCATCCATAACAGAGTGTACAATAATCTAGATCCAAGGCATGGACGCAGCCATCCAGTGAGGATCGATAAATAGACTCAGGTATGGTCGCAGCCATCCAATCAGTGAGTCATGTAAATAATCATAACAATCCACAATATCGTAGCCTAGATTACAACAGACACAATCCAGGGTCTTGCGCTCCATCTCGACCCGAACAAAGTACAAGTTCAAGCATGCGAATATGTGAGCTGAAGTCGAACATGCAAGAACATCGTCTGATTACCAACCAATGATGAAAGCCGTTAACAGACGCGAGAGGAACCACCAATAATGACAATGGCCCTCAAGGTACTATAGGTACAATCTACGGCGTGTGAATCGATGAGCTGGCGTCGAACACCCGTAGAATCACTCGATCGGAGGCCAATGATGAAAACCTCACGTCGAATGAGACGAACCTGCCATTGAGGCATGCAGGCCCCAAGGTACCATAAGGGAGTCTCTATATCAGCTTCCTGGATAATGAGCTGAAGTTGACAGGAAGTGACCTTGATCGAAGGTGGGCCATAGTGTTTCCCACATCATCGACACGAGATAGAGGAACGTGATGTTTTTTTTTTTGTGAATCATATGAGAATCAGAGGAAGGTCGATACTTTGCAGAGGTCAACTTCTCTTGAACATATAACGGCACAATAGTGGATTTGGCAGTATTTGACATCAACGGATCAGAGGTCATGGTGACGAGGCAAGGAGCAGATGAGAGGTCAAAAGGGATTATCCAAACCCACGGAGGCAAGTGAAGAACGAGATGATATTTTCCCAACCTGACACGAATGCAGACAAGTGCCATGTTCAAGAGCGATATACTGCCGACACGACAATCATGTTGGTTCCATTTTCCCCACCATTTCTGGCGAGTACCTCTTTATTTTTACACAAGCTTGAAGAGGATACCATATTCTTGTCATATAAATCCGTCCTTCGGACGAATCCATCCTAGTACATTTAACGAGCCCTAGGAAGGAGAAACTCGAATATCGTCATCACAACTGAATCCGATGTCATCAGGGTTTAACGAGTTTGAAAAAGGAAGAACTCGGCATATTTTCATATTTAAAGAGTTTGAAAAGACAGCAGAAAATTAAACTCCCACAGTCCCTTTTCGTAAATAGTTTCTCAGATCCAAAAAGGTAGAAAACAATATCCGAGAAAACCTCCTAGTTGTGATAGGCTAGGGTATTCCTTTTTCGTAAATAATCCATCCCAGCCCAAAAAAGGGGTAAACTTATTCTGGGTAGATGTCGATTCATGTCCACTTTAACGAGATCGAAACGACAAGGGCCTCGGCAATCTTTTCATGTTTAGAGAGTCAGAAAAGAGCTGAGAGATGACTCCACCTAGAGGAACGAGTGGTATAAAGGGTAGCTACTGGTTCCAGTAATGGTGGAACTGCTCAAAACAAATAAAGGTTAAGAGGATGGCTAACAAGACCACTCATTGCAGCGGTTCCTCAGGAATGGGTAAAACAACCAAGTGAAGGCATATGATCGGCCAAGCAGATAGTGACGATGGAGTGAGAAAACCAAGGCTCATCTGGCAAAAACAGGCTGATAAAATGGCCATCACAAGAGGTAAAGTGGGCATGGTTTCATTTTTACACAATCTTGAAACAAAGATAAACTATGCTTGAAGTTGGTTTCATTTTTACACAATCTTGAAACAAAGATAAACTATGCTTGAAACTAGTTTCATTTTACACAAGCTTGAAACGGAAACAAACTATGCTTGAAAAATAAGCATGGCCCCCAGCACGGTGACTCAATTCAAGGTACATGCCCCCCAAGCTTCAGTCCATATGAAAGGAAGATGGAGTGAAGGTTCAAATTACGAGATCAAGAGAAAGACTCGACTGGGATTTTACGAGATCTAAAAAAAGACTCGAATTGAACAAGAACATGTTTCATTATTTTAACGAGGTTGACACATTAAAAGAATTATCATCGGGACACCTTGTTTCATGGTTTAAGGAGCTTGACACAAGACAAGGAACTCTGCTCCAACAACCTTGTTTCATTTTTTAAGGAGCTTGACACAAGACAAGGAACTCTACTCCGACTGACTTCATCATAATGAACAAAAATTCATCGCTTCCAAGAGTTCCACTCTTGATGGAAGGAAAAGATCCTGGAAGTCAGGACCCAATGTCCCCAGCACATGATGCACAATGGCACCATCACTGAGCACAGGTACAGGGTAGGTAGCCACATAGTTGACCTACGGTGGGGCAGATACAACGGGTGGATAAAAACCAGGAAGGGATGATGGCGGGCCAGCTGCCACATCAGGACCAAAGAATGAAAGTTGATCAATGGTCACGATCCGTCCTTCATGTGGAAAATAGACCACACGAAAAATGGAGGAGACAAGCGCTCCCATGGCATAGGTGTAATCGCGCCCCAAGAGCAGATTGAAATCCAAGGGGCCTGGAATAACCATCATGTCCATATGGACGGTTTTACCTCCCAAAGTAACAGGTAACCTTGGAAGGATCCCTAATGGTTGACTCGTTCTTCTGTTAAATTCCAACAGATTCTGCGTAACAGGCGCAAGCGGCGGCGAGCCAAAAGCTTGCCAAGTAGTCGAGGATAAAACACTAACAGACGCATCTTCATCTATAATGGTGTTGGGTACGACCAGACCAAAAGCCTGTACTGTGATCTCGAAAGGCACATAATACGGAAGGCGATATCCTGTAAATCGACTCCAATCAAAGGAAGTGACCAAACTACACGGAGGGGCTACCACTGAATCGAGATGGTCTTCCCCTGGTGTTACAATCGAAGAAGGAGCATCCTCCACAACCTCCATCTCGAAGGTGGGAGGAGTATCCTCCAGGACTTCCATCACGGGAGGTGGAGGAGCTGCTTGTTGAGGTATAGGGACAGGAGAATCTTTCTCCAAGTCCGAAGAATTTGAAGAAACAAGGAGAACCTGAGGGGTGTGAGATCCACTCTCGACGGAAAAGACCTAGTGCACCGTAGACGGGGCCAGTTCAACTGATCCCACGACCAATGGTTGGTCAGGGACGGATTCCTGAATTTGAATTTCCGAGGGAGCGAGATTGACCAAGGATGACTCTTGACCAATTGTAGGATCAACTGGTGGAGGACTCAAAGAAAGTTGTTTGTAACCAGCCGGGAGGCATGGTGTAGAAACAGTTGAGTTGTCCAAAACTCGCTTGGCTTCATCCATATACGGAAAAAGGTGAATGGCATGGTGCCCTTCACACAACTTACAGGGATTGGTAATCTTACCCTGCTTCTTAGGAGCCTTACCAGCACCAATTGAAGACGTGCCCCCAACCTAACTCCCGGAAGCCAAAGGCAATGGCGGATGACCACTGGACCATTCTTCAAGCACCTTGGGAATGCCAGCGCAGTCTCGAAGAAGATGGTATCTCGTGCACAACATGCAAGGGAACTTGAATTTCCGGGGAGGGTTGGAAGGTTTATCAATAGAAGGCTTCTTAGGCGCAATAGCCGCAGAGCTAGCCTCTCCTTTATTGGACTTCTTCTTCTTTGTCTTCTTCTTCTTCTTCTTAGCCACCTGGTTACTAGAATCCAAACTTTCACCAGGCGAAGTAGAAGAGGAGGATGCAGAAACAGGAGAAGAAGGGGAGAGGTCCAACTTGGAATCAACATTATGTTTTTCAGGTGGAGGAACTCATTGACCAGTAGCCGAGACATTCAAGACCATAGAGGTTGAAAACAACCAAACAGGCAACCCAACAGTTAACCTAGGAAGGGACAACGTTGTCATGTAAGGAGCACCAACATTTCCAAAAGGAGGAAAAGGACTAGGATTCCCTTCAGAGGGGATTCCTTGGTTGATGAAATCCGGAAAAGTTGCCATCAGAAACGATTTTCAGAACAACACCCTAAGGAAACTAACTTTAACCAGGAATATTTCGTGGGCAGTTAATTTTTAAAACATTGAAACAAAACTCTACCGTTTCATCTTTTAAGAGTCGAGAAATAGGAAAAAGGTGACTCTATCACTTTCAGATTGGAAACAAGTGTGAAATGACAAGCGCTTGATGATCCTTTTCAAATTTAAAGAGTCAGAAAAGATCAAAATGACTGCTCAGGAATGCTAGGCAAAGGGTGTACCAAATAACCGTGAACTGCAATAGACACCTTGATTTCAAAATGAAAGAGAAATCAATGAAGGACTTAACGTACGTGCAGGAAATCTCCCCGAATGTTGTGTTCGGTGTATCACGGGTATAGGGTGATAGACTCGGCTTCCTATGGATAAAGGATAGAAACCTAGTGGGGTCTCCCTTTATATACGCGACGGTACGGGGAGCACAAGTCCATACTAGCGTTGTCTAAAGCCAAGAGGTGAACAACAACTACTAGGTTTAAAGACGCCAGAACACGTCTCTAGCCTAGACCTCTAAATTTTTGTTAATGTTTCAATGCTTCCTTAGGTAAATTGAGTAAATTTTATGGCTGATCTTCAATTATGTTTCAGTTTCAAGGCCCTACCATATGTCATATGACAATCTCTTGTATGCAGCTATATGAGAAAAGAAAACTTTTCAATTCGATGAATGCTATCTAGTTAAGGGAAGAGCTTCAAACAATGATGCAACAAACAACAACACTGAAAATCAAACTTTTTCCAAACTAGATGACTTTCACTATCCAAAAGTAATTTCAAACATTCAACGATGCGAATAGTGCAATGTAATCTATGCAAAATCCTCTTTTTCGAAAACTATGCAATTGTAATCTATGCACAATTTCCTTTTCAAATTATAAGAATGCACTCAATGCATTTTTTGATGAAATGAGAATCTACTTAATGCATGATTTTAATAAAAGAGAATACAATCAAAGCGATTTCTAGTTTTCAATCACTAAACAATGTAATCTAAGTTCAATGATGGATCTCAAAAAATCCTTTTCAATGCAATGTGATCTAATGCATTTTAACGAGAAGCAAACTATGAGACGAAAAGTAAAAGAACGTAAATCTCCTTAATGAAAGGATGAAAGCAAAAGGGATGCAAACAAACACTAAGAATGCAATTGTTGTTTCAAAACACTTTGTAACGAAATTCCTCAAAAGGTGACAAAACACAAAGAGGAATTCCAAAGAATGAGATCAAAACAAGGCATTCATCCCTTTTACATCAAACAATCATGGAAAGAAGACATTTCAAACAATGATCAATGTAATCTATGCTCATATAGTAAAAAGGCCAGAAGGGAAAGACACACTGGTGAAGGATTTAGGGAAAAAATCTCAATTTTCACACACCCTGAAATTGGCTCGACTTGTACATTGACAACTAGCACCAACTGGCGCGACTTGCACATTGAAAACTAGCGCCAATGGCCAATTCGCACGGGTTGCTAACTGAAAACAAGCGCCAACGCCTGAAAATATAAAAAAAAAAGAATTTCTCCCAACCAAGACCAGACTCACCACTTCAAGCAGAATCTCCAAGACTCAAATGAACCATGTAATCTAGGCTCAAAGCGAGACACACGCAGATCAAGCTCAAAAATCTTAGAACAAAGCAAACCCTAGTACCTCACAGGATTGGCGCGATTGTGAGGTTGAAACTAGCGCCAGAACAGAATTTGCACGGGTAATACACTAGCAACCTGCGCCAATGGGCGCGACTGTCAAGCTAAAAGGCGCGCCAGTCGAGTTTACCAGTCAAAAATAAAAAATAAGCAATCCAAGATCAGACCAGTGATGTCTGGAGTTTTCAAAAACCCAAATTCACAAAAAGAACTAGCCCAAAAGAGTTGATCAAGCAAGGAGGACCAAGAATCAACCGAAAAGACAAGACAATGCTCAAACGGTTTAGTTTACAAACTAAACCGGAGATTGACTGAATCAGCTTTGATCTACTTCGCAATTGCAGAGAAAAAGCGTTTCAAAGGCTATCTGGCCAACTTCAGGCTCCGTCTATAGCTTATAAAATGAACGACAACAAGATAACGATCCCCAGCAGAGTCGCCAATTTGTTGAGGAGGTAAATCCCCTCTGGGGATAGAGGCAATCCCTACTAGCCCAGATCGGGTCTAGCAACAATGAAACACGCTATAGTGCAGGTTCCTAATTGTAAATAAACCGACTTGCGAGGAAGGCTTACCTGGAATCCAACGCTGTCGTTTGTAGAAGAGGTGGTGCTCCCGTTCCTTTGCCCTGACAGATCACAATCCTCACGATCTCCGTGATCGAACACCTGCACATGCAAGAAACAACACAAACGCAAGCATAAAATCCAGTATATACAACTATATGTTAGTCGAAGAGGACATAACTCATGAACATGATCAAGAACAAGAGTGGAACCATAACCAATAGTCGCTTAACATTAATGAGTCAAAAAGAAGAATACAACCAAAGCTTCGACGCCGAATTCTCCTTTGGCGGGTCGTCAGCAGAACATGTCTCGATAAAGCATGTCAAGGATGGGACAAGCCTCTCTCTCCGGATACTTGGCAATAGTCTCCTTGCTTGGATTTGGCCTTAGGGAATTAAGAAGGCTCTTGCAGCATACGGATATGAAAGCTCTTGGGAACTTGGAGATTAGCTTGCCATGGATCTGAGCAAGCTTTTATAGAAGGAGGAAGGGAAGTTGGGATCCCTATAATTATGGGATTGGCCCTATCATCAAGGAAGCTTCCATGAGAGGTGGCAAACCTCTTCCTCTCTATGGAAATCCGTATCTAAACCACCCAACTCAAGATAGATATCAGTCCAGGAATTTGTTAGGATGAAGCTTCCACCTTTTATTTTTTAAAAACACCTCTTAATATGGTTGGCGCGGGTGTGGCTCTATGACAAAGCGCCAATTGGCGCGCCCTCTTTGGAGGATTTTCCCCCTTGGCGCGAGGGCTGAACTATGGAACCGTGCCAATGGAAAAAGAGCTATTTTTAGGATTTTTTGCAGGGAGATGTCTTCAGGGAAATGAAAGCTCATCTTCAGAGGGATGCAATGAAAGTATTTTCAAGTCTTGCCTCTTCTCACAGGTCACGGAATGAGCCCTCCAATGTGTGGGATGGGGATTGTAGGGACGGTGACAAATTGTTGTGTAACACCAGTGGGTTCGCATTTTTTAAAAGTGGTAAGTGGTATTAAAAATAAAAATGTGATATGTGTCTCTGCTCACCACGTGTCCTAAGGTGGTTTTCTAAAACAACTTTTTTCGAGCAATTTTAATGTGTTAATGTTCATACCAATAAAAAATGCAAAACTTGTTAAGGATTGTCGGATTGAGGTTGGAGGAGCGATAAGCTCACGACCATTGGATATGAAGGGCAAGTTAATGAGTGGGACTAGTTCATTACATGATTTAGAACGATTAACACCTGTGCATCTAATTTGCGTGACATTGCGTGACTGTCATCGCATTTGGGACTACAATGCGATAAGCAACGGACCGTTGGATAAGTTAATATATCTTGAATGAGGCTGTGGGCCCAAAAGTCATTGGTGTTGTATACATTTGTGCGATGGGTTAAGTTTTTAAATCAAAGTCGAAGATTTATCAAAGGACTTATAAAAACAAGAGCCAAATATTAAAGTCAGGCGTTAATATATATTGGTTACCGAATCTTGTATGAGGCGAAAATGTATGCTGGCACATTATATCTATATGCGTAAAAGATAAGCTGGGCCATTATTATAGTGAGTTGCAATTAATCCAAGGATTTTTGGGCAAGACTATTCAAAGGGCGTTGTCATTTGGAATGAATTAAAGGTGTGGACTTTGGAATAAGTGGGTATCAAACATATGTGGGCCTGACTATATGGGTGCATGGAAGGGCTAGCCCACAGAATTGTGTTGTTCGTCCAAAGTCAAAGAAATGCGTGTAGAGCTTTGGCTTCTTGGAATATTCGAGTGGTGGCTCATTGATATAAAACCCAAGGCTTATAAAGTTTTTATAACATTTGATTGGTGTGCGGATATATGTTTTATGAGAATGACAAGATGTGGATATGTACATTTGATGAGTATGAGCATTTTTAAATACAAAACCAAAGGTTATATTTTGATGGTTGAGGACATATTATATGTTAATGTGCTATGTATGTAATTAAATATTGTGGGTCCATATATATATGGTCTCGTATTGTTAAAAGGGTTTTTAATATAACACCAAGAGTTGGTTGTGTTATATTAAAAGGCAGTTGTATATACAACAGTTATACAACTGCAATGAACAGGGAAAATGCAGAAACGAAAAAGACAGAGATAGTTGTATAAGAAATAGAGAAAATAGAGTGAGCCGAGAGGTTGAATGGGTTGATTTGAAATTCATATTGTAACTGAATGTAAATGTTTTTAATTGATTTTACATTGTTTGTGATGAATTGGCAAGTCTCCAGAGAAAAACAAAAATTCCACTGTAAAATTGAAATGAATACATATTTCTGAATAAGTTGGTAAAAGAAGTGAGAATGCAGAATTGAAGCAGAGAAAATAAAAATAAGGTAGGGATGCTGTGAAAAATCAGAGAATATATAAGACAAATATGAAGACTGGAAGACAGTAGTAAAGAAGGTACAGAACATATCTGATATCCAAGGTAAATTAGCAAGTGTTTCTTTTATAAAAAGTGAGGGAGTTGGAGCTTCCTTGCAAGTTGTAGCTTGCAGAATTGTGATTGGAGCCTCATGTAGGTTGGTGCTTATAGAAAATATGTGGTGAGAGGGAGTTGGAGCTTGCCTTTGCATCACATTAATAATAAGCTGTGGTTTTCTCCATTTATGGGTTTCCACTTATATCTGTTCTCTCTGTGTGTGATGTTTATGTGTTGATATGGGTGTTCGATCTACTTAATACTTGCTGCTCTCATAATAAGCATGTTGTCACATTATCTTAATACTTCTGGTCACATATTAATATTGTTCACATATAAAGTTGATCATGAAATTAAATTGTAAATAAGCTTAATTGAAAGTTTTAAAAGTTCATGAATGTGTTAAACTGATTCACTCCCCCCCTCTCAGTTTAACTAAGGTTTCAACATTTGGTATCAGATTAGGTTCCTTTTTGTATCAGCTTAACAACTGAAAGGAGATCCTAGGTCCCCAGGATGGCTAGTCAAGAAGGATCCTCAACTAACAAGGCCCCTTTTTTCACTGGTGTAAATTATGCTTTCTGGAAAATCAGAATGAGAACATACATAATTTCTCTAGGAATAGAAGTTTGGGCTGCTGTGGAATTTGGATATGACCCAAAGGCAACTATCTCAGAGAAAGAGGCCAAACAAGATTTTGTGGCTAATGCAAAGGCCATGAATGAAATCTTAAACGGACTATGTGAGGTAGAATTTATCAAATTAATGCACAGCAAGACTGCCAAAGAAATGTGGGAGACTCTAGAAAACATCCATTAGGGAGAGAAAAAGATGAAGATAGCCAAACTTCAAGTCTATAGAGCCCAGTTTGAAAATTTAAAGATGAATGATGATGAAGACATTTCCAGCTTCTTTTTAAGGGTTGCAGAAATAATTAATAATATGAAATCTCTAGGAGAAACCATACAAGAATGTGTAATTTCTCAAAAGATCCTAAGATCTTTACCATCCATTTTTAATCTGAAGGTCTCTACCATAGAAGAAACAGCTGATTAGGAAACTTTGACCATGAACCATCTACTTGGAAAACTAACAGCCTATGAGATGAGATTGCCACAGAGAAATTCAAATGTAAGGGAGGCAGCCTTTAAGACAAAGAAGAAGAAAGATGAAAAAGAAGATATATGCTCCTGCTCTGATGAAGAAGAGGCCAAATTTATCAGAAAATTTGATAAAGGCTCAGGTAAATATAAAGGTAAACTTCCATTTAAATGTTTCAATTGTGAAAGAGTTGGACACTATGCTTCTAAGTGTCCTTATAAGAAAACAAATAATCAGACTCAGGAATCGGAGAAAACCATATCAAATAACTAGCAGAAAGGGAAGAGATTCAATAGAAAATATTTCTATGCTCAGCAAGACAGCAGCGCATCTGAAGACTCAGCTGTGTTCTCAAGTGAAGAAGGAACATTTGAATTTGTATTAATGGCTATAGAAGAGCTAGAAGAATGCCTTCTAGAAGATGAGGAAGAAGGTGAAGTGGATCTTGAGGGGGAGCTAAGAAGTGCCCTCGACGAAATTGACAGACTCAAACTGAAGTGCAGAAAATAGAAGGACATTCTCCTGAAATATGTAAGAGAAGAACAAAATTCAGAAGTCCTCATTCAGTTGAAAGTAGAGCTTGAAGAAGCCAAGAAGGTAGAAGACATTTTACTTAAGAAAATTAAGGATAAAACTCAGGAACAAGAGAAATTGGAAGAAGAAATAGTATGCTTGAGGAAGAAATTAGAAAATTCCCAAAGGAAAATAAATACTTCTCAAGTGAAAAGCACTAGTAAGTTGAATGAAATTCTAGATGCTCAAAGATCTCCTCTGATAAAAACTCGGATAGGCTATGAAGGAGAATCAAGCAAAGGCAAAGAAAAAGAAAACAAAAATATCATTTTTGTAAAAGCAGATGAGGATATCAAAGCAGCTCAGAATATTCCTAAAGAAGAAGAAACCTGCAATGAAGTAGATAGAAACCAGAAGGAATCTCAAATGACAAAGGATGAAATAAATAAACTGTCGACTGAAAAATGCTCATATACTCCTAAATATGTCAAATTTGGAATACATCAAAGGAGATTCTTTCCCCCTATGAAAAATTCCACCTGTTATGCTTGCCACAAACTGGGACATATTTCTGCATACTGTCATACAAGGAGAATTAATTCAAACCAGCAAAGGATGCAAACGGTGAAAGGATTTTCTCAAGAAAACAAATGGAGAAGACAACCTTTCATCAGGTATGAAAATTGTTTTTATGGATACTGTTTTTGTTGTAAAGAATTTGGCCATAATATCATAGAATGCAAAAAATATGGAAAAAGACTGATGTTCAAAACCTCAAGGAGGTTTATGAATCATGGAGAGTTTACTCATACTCATAATTCTACTAAAGATATACTCAAATGCTATGTATGCAATAAAAGTGGACATATTTCTTCCAAATGTCCTCTCACAGAATGTGGTCCATCATCTCAGAAAAGGTACCAAACAAAAGGATGCTTGCAGTGGAAAAAGAAGGTGAATAAATGTGACCTGGCTCTAATAGCTCAAGATCTGAAAAGCCAATGGTATTTGGACAGTGGTTGCTCAAATCATATGTCTGGAGATAGAAGCAAGTTTATAACCTTTGATGAAAAGAAATCTAGAAATGTTACTTTTGGCAATGATAAAGTAGGAAAAATCAAAGGAAAAGGCTCAGTCAGTCTGGATAATGGCAGAGGGAAAGCCCAGGATGTACTATTTGTGGATGGGCTGAAAGAAAATCTGTTGAGTGTTAGTCAAATGTGTGATAAATTTTGTGAAGTTATTTTTAGAGAAAAAGACTGTGAAGTAAGATCAAGCACCACTTGAAAGACCCTGATCAAAGATGTTCGAACAGAAAGAAATGTATACATAGTGAAAGAAGAGAATGAAGCATGCCACCTTATCAAACTTGAGGAGTCATGGTTATGGCATAGGAGATTGGGACACCTAAACTTTGACCATATCATAAGTATAAGCAAGAAGAATGCAGTCAGAGATATGCCAGTCATAAAGAAGCCTTGAAATACCATATGTAAATCCTGTCAACTAGGTAAGCAGACCCGCACATCCTTCAAAACCAAAGAGAAACTATCTACAAGCAAACCTCTTCAACTTGTTCACATGGATCTGTGTGGACCTTCAAGAACTAAAAAACCAAGTGGAGAATCCTATTTCATGCTGATAATAGATGATTTTTCTAGAATGACATGGGTTGCATTTCTCAAATACAAATCGGAAGCACTTGAGAAATTTAGGATATTCAAGGCATCGGCAGAAAATCAAACAGGATGCAAGCTAAAGTGCATCAGATCAGACAGAGGAGGTGAATTCATAGACTATGATTTTGCAGACCTATGCAATGAGCATGGGATAAAACAACAGTTCATAGTTGCAGGTACACCTCAACAGAATGGAGTGGCAGAGAGACAAAACAAGTTTGTACAACAGATTTCCAGAGCCATGATGCAAGAAAGTAACATTCCTCAAACCTTCTGGGTAAAAGCAGTTCACACAGCTGTGCATATTCTAAACAAAGCTCATTTAAGACCAAACAGTGACAAGACTCCTTATGAACTATGGCATGGTAAACCAACATCAATCAAGCACTTTAGAGTCTTCGGAAGCAAGTGTTTCATACAAAATTATGATGAAAATCTAGGAAATTTTGATGCAAGAGAAGATGAAGGGATATTTTTAGGATATGCATCCAAGATTACATGTTACAGATGCTACAACAAAACACTTCGCAAAATTGCGGAAAGCATTGATGTAAGATCTGATGAAGAACTACCAGACAAGACAAGAAGTACAGGTTGCAGCAATCCTCCAGAAGATCACGAAGAAGAGAACCAAGATGATGATGAAATAAGCAGGACAACAGAAGATACTGAACTGAGCTCAAAATTCCCCTCAAGATACACTCAAAATAATCATCTAGAAGATCAAATCATTGGGGACAAGAGTGTGGGTGTCCAGACAAGAAGACAGTTAGCTGAACAGACAGAAGAAGTATACCTAGCCATGCTATCTAAAATAGAACCAAAGAAGTTTGAAGAAGCTAGCAAAGACAAATATTGGGTGCATGCTATGAATGAATAATTGGATCAAATTGAGAAGAACAATACCTGGGAATTAGTTCCAAGACCCAGTGAGAAAAATGTCATTGGCTCAAAATGGGTATTCAAGAATAAGATGAATGAATAAGGACAGATAATCAGAAATAAAGCCAGACTTGTATCCAAGGGATATTCACAGGTTGAAGGTCTTGATTATGATGAAACATTTTCCCCTATAGCTAGAATGGAAGCTATCAGAATTTTTTTGGCTTTTGCTTTCTACCATGTCTTCAAGGTATATCAAATGGATGTGAAGTCTGCCTTCCTAAATGGAGATTTAGAGGAAGAAGTCTACATGGAACAACCAGAAGGATTCTCCTTAACAGATAATCCAGACTATGTGTGTAGATTAAAGAAAGAATTATATGGCTGAAACAAGCTCCTTGAGCATGGTATTCAAGGCTGGAAAAATACTTGAAAAAACAAGGGTTCAAGAAAGTAGGAGTAGACAACAATTTTTACATAAAAGAAAATGAAAATAAACTCTTAATTGTAGTAGTGTATGTAGATAATATCATATTTGGAAGCAACAAAGATGAATTAGCAAAAGGGTTTGCTGAAGAAATGAAATCATAATTTGAAATGTCTATGATTGGAGAGCTCACCTTTTATTTAGGACTTCAAATTCAAAAAAAGAACACAGGCACATTCATCTCACAAGAAAAATACTTAAGAGAGATGTTGAAAAGGTTCAAAATGGAATACTGCAAACCTGTGTCAAATCCCATGACCACTAGATGCAAACTCTGTACATATGATGGATCAACAGATGTAGATCAAAAACTTTAAGGATCCATGGTTGGAATTTTGCGATACCTAACAGCTTCTAGACCAGACATTGTGCTGGTTGTAGGACTTGTGGCAAGATATCAAGCAGCACCAAAACAAAATCGCTTGCTACCAATCAAGAGAATATTCAGATATCTACAAGGAACTACACATCATGGGCTATGGTATCCAAAAGGCAAGAGCTTCATTTTGACAACATATACAGATGCAGATTGGGCCATCTTTGTGGATGACAAGAAAATCACAAGTGGAGGTGCATTCTATTTGGGAAAAAATATGGTGGCATGGCTAAGCAAGAAACAAACATCTATCTCTTTATCTACAACAGAAGTAGAATACATAGCAGCAACAGCATGTTGCAGACAAGTCATGTGGATTAAACAAACCCTCCAAGACATGAAGGTAAGCATTGATCAACCTATCTCTATCAAATGTGATAATACAAGTGCAATAAGTATATCAAAAAATCTTGTACTTCATTCAAAAACTAAACACATTCCAATCAAGTACCATTTTCTCAGAGAAAAAGTAGCACAAAAGGTAGTGAAGTTGGAATATGTGCCAACAAAAGAACAAGCAGGAGATATATTCACAAAACCTCTTGCTAGATAACCCTTCAAATATCTGAGAGATAAACTAGGGGTAGTGTCTGTAGATGCTACTCTCTGACATGAAGAGAAACCATCATTTCAGGGGGAGAACAAAAAAGAAAACATCATCCCAGGGAGAGACCAGTTAACAAGCATGGAACAAGTCCTCAAGATCAGAATATCAATCCTTTGCCATTGATGTCAAAGGGGGAGAGTAAAACAAGTAACAAAAGAGTGAGATGTTAAAAGGGCTAGAAGAGGAAGTGTATTTCCATCAATGCCAAAGGGGGAGACTGTTGGAAATGTTGTCATTGATGGCAAAGGAGATGGAAAAGAGAGCAGCATAGAAGCAAAGGAGATAGCAAAAGAAGATCGATGGAAATAGCTTAGCAGAGTCAGGGCCATTTGAAAGGGTAGCATAATAGATAGAGAATACAAAGACCCAGAAGGTGTGTATGTGTATCGTGACTTCATTATAGATTTGAAAGAAATTCCAACAGAGAAGAGCTCACAGAGAAAGAATTGGATCATATAGTTGTCAGAGGAAGAAGCACAAACTGCTAGGGCAGTATTCAGGGCCACAACGCGAAGTTGAAAGGCTATTAACACCTTTACATAGTTCCACCACCTGTTATGTCTCATCCTGTGGCAACTTCCATATATAGACAGAGTGAGGATTTCATAGAATCCTAGATTCGAACCTGGAATGCACATTATAAATTGGGATAGAACAATGTGGGTTAACATGTGGAAGCGCCAAGAGCGCAACGGAATGTGTTTATAATAAAACGTTGAAACATTGATAAAACAAAGGTTAACATATAAAAAGGCAGAGTTCATATATATAAAAGCGATGAAGAAATAAAACAGAGGCATAGACGAAACCCTGAGAACGGAACCATGAGGAACAGTAAAACCGGAGGGTCACAAAACCAGTGGGTGCGAATTTTTTGAAAGTGGTAAGTGGTATTCAAAATAAAAATACGATATGTGTCTCCGTTCACCACATGTCCTAAGGTTGTTTTATAAAACAATTTTTTTCGCGCAGTTTTAATGTTAAGTCCCTATATTAATAGTGTAGCCCCCCTTATTGTTATTATTGTACCCCTGTAACCCCCATATTGTTATTATCGTGCCCTTACATTATTATTGTTAGGTCGGTTAGGATTACATTGTGACCCCACTAGGATTATATTGTGGCCTCGTGGACTCCTATATATAGAAGGAGGTTTTGTTCATTTGTATCATCCAAGAATTTTTCATTTATGTAATGTATTGGAGGTTTCCCTCTTGAAGTGGCTCATTTCTAAGGCGTTTATATCTCTTTTCTTCTCTTTTTGGAGCTGGTTACACAACATTTGGTATTGGAGCTTTGGATTCTAGGGTTTTGCTGCTCCAAACAAGTCATCGTGGAATTTTTGCTATAACTTTTTTTCTATGAAGTTTCAGAAGATGAAATTTTTAGGGTGTGAAGCTGAAATCCTGAGGAATATTTTCTGAAAAATTCAGAGCTTGGTTCGCAACATTTTCAGAGATATCATTTGTGTAATTTAGGTCTTTTTTTAGGCTCCTAAAAGGGTCATCGTGGAATTTGCACTATAACTTTTTTTCTACGAAGTTTCAGAATCTGAAATTCGTATGGTGCGAAGCTGAAATCCTGAGGAATATTTTCTTAAAATTTCAGAGCTTGGTTCGCAATATTGTCGGAGATATCATCTCTGGAAGGTAGTGCTTTTTCAGGCTCCTGAATTTCATCTCAAAGAGGTGATCGTGGGAAAAGTTCAATAACTCTCTCTCTAGGCATCAGATTGGAGTGCCGTAAAAGGTGGTAGCAATTAAACAGACTGTAGTTTCTTGGCTATCAATTTTAGAGACAAAGGACGAAATAGTGACACGTAGCAAGTCGTACAAGTTCGCTCTACTGAACCAGTCCAGAATTAGGTCATTGTGGGAGATTGGACACAAATTTGTCTTGGAGAATCCAAATTAGGTCAGACCTATGGCAATCGAAAGATAATTCATAGGACTACGTTGGTACCAAAATTCAAATATTGAAGTGCTACAATCGCAGAGATAATCCAATTTCAATATCGAGCTCCTCGAAAGCAAGAAAAAGCTATACTATGACGCATGAATAGGAAGAGTTGCAGTATGAGATATCAAAATTACGGTACCAAGTGCAACAAGTTTCAATCTTATGAAGAGAAATTGAAGACAAAATAGATGGTTTAAAAGAAGAAATGGAGGCTAAGTTGGATGGTTTGAAGGATCAAATAATAGCAAATATGGATGATAAATTAGTGGAAGATCACATCGAGCATCAACAACAAGTTCTCCAACTCTCAAAGGATAACCCAAATTTGGTGCATAATCTAATGAAACAACAGGAATATCAACATCACATCGAAGGAAGTTATGAAACAGTCATAGAAACAAGAACTCGACAAGTACGATCAATTTCAGAGTATCTCATCAAGTGGAAGAACTTTCGTGTAAAATATTTCACATGGGAGGATGAGAATTTTATATAGAAGCATCAAGAAATAATCAAGCGTTGAGGAAAAAACTTGTTTGAAGGAGAGGGGCATGTTAAGTCCCTATATTAATAGTGTATCCCCCCTTATTGTTATTATTGTACCTCTGTAACCCCCATATTGTTATTATTGTGCCCTTACATTATTATTTTTAGGTCGGCTAGGATTACATTGTGACCCCACTAGGATTATATTGTGGCCCCATGGACTCCTATATATAGAAGGAGGTTTTGTTCATTTGTATCATCCAAGAATTGTTCATTTATGTAATGTATTGGAGGTTTCCCCCTCGAACTGGCTCATTTCTAAGGCATTTATATCTCTTTTCTTCTCTTTTATAAAACGTTGAAACATTGATAAAACAAAGGTTAACATATAAAAAGGCAGAGTTCATATATATAAAAGCGATGAAGAAATAAAACAGAGGCGTAGACGAAACCCTGAGAACGGAACCATGAGGAAGAGTAAAACCAGAGGGTCACAAAACCAGTGGGTTCGAATTTTTTGAAAGTGGTAAGTGGTATTCAAAATAAAAATACGATATGTGTCTCCGTTCACCACGTGTCCTAAGGTTGTTTTATAAAACAACTTTTTTCGCGCAATTTTAATGTGTTAACGTTCGTACCAATAAAAAATACGAAACTCATTAAGGATGGTTGGATTGAGGTTGGAGGAGAGATAAACTCATGACCGTTGGATGCGAGGGGCAAGTTAACGAGTGGGACCGGTTCATTGCGTGAGTCAGAATGATTAACACCTGTGCATCTGATTTGCGCGACATTGCGTGACTGTCGTTGGATTTGGGACTACAATGCGAAAGAATGGACTGCCGGATTAGTTAATATGTGTTGAATGAGGCTGTGGGCCCAAAATTCATTGCTGCTGTATACATTAGTGCGATGGGTTAAGTTTTTAAATCAATGTCGAAGATTTATCAAAGGACTTATAAAAACAAGAGCCTAATATTAAAGTCAAGCGTTAATATATATTGGCTACCGAATCTTGTATGAGGCGAAAATGTATGCTGGCACATTATATCTATATGCATAAAAGGTAAGTTGGGCCATTATTATAGTGAGTTGTGATTAATCCATGGATTTTTGGGCAAGACTGTTCAAAGGGCGCTGTCATTTGGAATGATTTAAAGGTGTGGAATTTGGAATAAGTGGGTATCAAACATATGTGGGCCTGACTATATGGGTGCGTGGAAGGGCTGGCCCACATAAATGTGTTGTTTGTCCAAAGTCAAAGAAATGCGTGTAGAGCTTTGGCTTCTTAGAATATTCGAGTGGTGGCTGATTGATATAAAACCAAAGGCTTATTAAAAGTTTTTATAACATTTGATTGGGGTGCGGATATATGTTTTATGAGAATGACAAGTCGTGGATATGTACATTTGATGAGTATGAGCATTTTTCAATATGAAACCAAAGGTTATATTTTTATGGTTGAGGACGCATTATATGTTAATGTGCTATGTATGTAATTAAATATTGTGGCTCCAGATATATATGGTCCTATATTTTTAAAAAGGTTTTTAATATAACGCCGAGAGTTGGTTGTGTTATATTAAAAGGTAGTTGTATATACAGCAGTTATACAACTGCAATGAACAGGGAAAATGCAGAAACGAAAAAGATAGAGATAGTTGTATAAGAAATAGAGAAAATAGAGTGAGCCAAGAGGTTGAATGGGTTGATTTGAAATTCATATTGTAACTGAATGTAAATATTTTTAATTGATTTTACATTGTTTGTGATGAATTGGCAAGTCTCCAGAGAAAAACAAAAATCCCACTGTAAAATTGAAATGAATACATATTTTTGAATAAGCTGGTAAAAGAAATGAGAATGCAGAATTGAAGCAGAGAAAATAAAAATAAGGTAGGGATGCTGTGAAAAATCAGAGAAGATATAAGACAGATATGAAGACTGGAAGAAAATAGTAAAGAAGGTATAGAACAGATCTGATATCCAAGGTAAATTAGCAAGTGTTTCTTTTATAAAAAGTGAGGGAGTTGGAGCCTCCTGTAGGTTGGTGCTTACAGAAAATCAGTGGTGAGAGGGAGTTGGAGCTTTCCTTTGCATCACAACAATATAATAAGATGTGGTTTTCTCCCTTTATGGGTTTCCACTTATATCTGTTGTCTCTGTGTGTGATGTTTATGTGTTGATATGGTTGTTCAATCTGCTTAATACTTGCTGCTCTCATAATAAGTCTGCTGTCACATTATCTTAATACTTCTGTTCACATATTAATATTGTTCAAATATAAATTTGATCATGAAATTAAATTGTAAATAAGCTTAATTGAACGTTTTAAAAGTTCATGAATGTGTTAAACTGATTCACCCCCCCCCCCCTCTCATTTTAACTAAGGTTTCAACAACATCCCCACTAATGAAGCAGTTCCTGAAGACGTAGTCCACACTTGACAAACTATGTTATCAAACTTTTTTTATGTTTGCCATTATAGTATCCTTTATGTTTCCTCTTACTTAAGTATTTTCACATATATATTTTTTATTTTAACATCAACTGATGAAAAGATCTTATATATTCCAGGTAACTCAAAGATTCCATATCAGGTTTGGTGATGGGTCTCATCAATAGGTATATTTTAAGTCCCATTTTGTTACCCTCCAAGCCATAAATTCTTTCTTTCCTCAAATTAATTTTTTGTCTATAATGTGATTATTAGGAAGACTAAAGGTTGTTTGTCATAATTTCTGGCGTAATGTGGTTAATGTGCAGCAAAAAGAGAATTTTTTAGTACATTTATGATGTAGAGGAACGTTTGATGCAACTAGAGGAAGTGTAGGATTCTTGTCCCATGCATTTAATCTCCTTTAACTTGAATTGATCCCTAGAATCACTCAACTACACTCATCAACAACTCGAGGTCCACTAGCAGCTGATGAACTCAAGTGCATACAAGGATATAAGGGAACTAGATCCACTATTTTTGAGGTTTTGGTGGGAAGAAGTCCTCCTTCCAAGGGAGTATCCACCCAGTAATATTTTTTATAAATAAAAAATCCTAAGGGTTGATTAGGATTCAAAAATTTTGAGATAGGAAGAGATATTGAGACCCAAGTGCTTGGTGTTGGGTCTTGTAATTGTCACATTTTCATCATGTTTATCTTCGCCATTCCTCACATTCTATCACCTCATTTAACCATTTATCATACCATTTCCATGGGTTCACCTCATTATTTCAAATTTATTTATTTATAATATTATAAGAGAATGTGTGATTAATTATTGGAAATTTGACATATTTCACTAACATCTCAAATGTGGATGAGCTTTGTAAATGTGTAGGATTATTTGGAAGAATTATTCAAAATCCTCTTGAATATTTCCTCCACCATTTCAATAATTCAAAGGATAATTGTTCAATATTATTCTAAGGAGAAGATCATGGAGATTCCAAGGAGAAGATCATGGAAGATTCCAAGGAGAAGATCATGGGGATTTGGAGAAGATCATGGAAGATTCCAAGTGAGAGATGAGTGACAATTCGAAGGGATCATATTTTGTGATTATAGGGATATTGGTTGAGATAAAAGTGGATTTCTAATTATGAGTTGCTTATCTTGTTTTCAAAGCACTCATGTATAAATAGGAGTTCTCTTTCTCTAAGTAGGGGGTAATATAGATTGGAACTTGTATGACTTATTATTATTTTTGAGACTTGAAAACATAATAGAAGATCTTTTCTATCATATTTTGATGCTGTTACATGGTGGTTGATTGCTTGAAGTCTTGAGTAGCTGAGTTTTCCTTCAGTGTGCAAGGCAAGGGTGAAAGGGCCTCCCCACCAAGCTAAGTGCGCTTCTTAGTTTTCATAGCTGTAACTTATGAATTAGTTTCCTTATGTTTTATTTGTTTATTTTCAAGTAGTGATGAATCTAATTCTCAATCTTAAACTGCATATGAAAGGACAAAGTTAAGCACTCTTTATACCGACTCTAGATTTTCTGTTAGAATTCATCTTTACATGTCTTTACATGCTTTCCTTTTTTCACAATAGCATTAATGATAGAATGAAATCAATGATGAAGTACAACCAGGACCTCTGAACATAGAGCCTCTTGATTATTATTTCATATATCTTAATCTATTGTTTAGAAATTATATTTATCATTTCCTGCTTTCTTGTTTTCACAATAGCATTAATGATAGAATGAAATCAATGATGAAGGAAAACAAGGACCTCTGAACATAGAGCCTCTTGATTATTATTTCATATATCTTAATCTATTTTTTAGAAATTAGATTTATCATTTCCTTCTTTCCTGTTTTCACAATAGTATTAATGATAGAATGAAATCAATGATGAAGGACAACCAAGACCTCTAAACATAGAGCCTCTTGATTATTATTTCATATATCTTAATCTATTGTTTAGAAATTAGATTTATCATTTCTTTCTCTCATGTTTCACAATAGTATTAGTGATAGAATGAAATCAATGATGAAGGACAACCAGGACCTCTAAACATAGAGCCTCTTGATTATTATTTCATATATCTTGATCTATTTTTTAGAAATTAATTAAGTTAGTTTTTATATTTGTAATGTGCATTTATTTAACCATCACTAATCCATCTTCTAAATTTGACTATGATTGAAATCAATATACTTTGGGGATGTGTCTAAGTTCACCAACCCGGATTGATAATAAATACTTGTGTTAGTTTACAACAGTAAATTGACCCAACATTTTGGTGTCGTTGTCGGGGAAGCATACTTCAACATAGTCAATTAGGAAGATTGTTCAGAAAACACATAAAAAAAATGACAAAAACCTAGTATTTCTTTCAGTTAAGTTTTCTTATGCCTAGGATAGAGATTATAAGAGTAGACTCATTAAACAAAACCCCCATTAAAATATAAAAAAAAAAACAATAAAAATCCATTTTCCAAACAAGATCTAAAAATACATGATGTTAAAGAATCCATTTGGAGGGTATGTCATGACAAGGATCTTGTCCACAATTTAGAGTGATCACTAAGGATGAATCTTCCATTCAGAAGATTGGAAGAGGAACAAAGTGTCGATGAAGAGGATCCACAAGAGGAAAACTTAGAATTTTCTTCTATTGAAGAGATGAATGAGTCATGGATCACATGCGATGAAGATCAAATATTAGAACCTAAAATTGAAGAATTTATAGCATGCATATCACAAGATCCCTTGTGCATTCAAGATTTCGAACAAGTGACACTCGAAGAATTTTGTGACATAACAACTAAGGAGAGCCAAGAAAACAAAGATCATCTTCAAACTTGGTCACAATACCACTCCATTTTTCAATGTTCTTTATAATCAAATCCTTCTAAGAATATAAATTTTCATGTCCAAGAATTTATTAAAGTACATTTTTCAAACTTGGATGTGAGTTTAATTCTCATCTTCTTACGCAAATGGATGCATTGTAAATTCTCTTATACTTGAGGGAATGACTTATTTTTATACAATAGAGTAGGATAGAATAGAATAAAATAAATAAATGGATGGAATGAATTCACAATAAGACCTTTCCTCATAAATAAATTCTTCACATCATTGTTCAATACTCATTTGAAGGGATTTCATGAAAATTTGCACTAAGGATAATCCTATTATGGGGAACCATATAGGATCAGTTTTAAAAGGAATGTTTTTAAACAAGGTATCTCTTGAAATCTAAATCCATTTTGAAATTTTCAATTTGGATCACAAATAAAAATGATCAAAATAAACACTAGATTTTAAGAAAACGTTTAAGGAAAGAGTTAGTAAAGCACTTATTTGAGGGTTCTAATTGAAACATTATTATATGATATTTATAGGGAGGATAGCCCTTGGAATATAGTTTAAAAATGAATTTGAATCAGATCAATCCAACATCATATGAAAAATATATGCTCAAAATACTAACTGTTTGTCGAAAAATCTGCACGATGACAAGTCTAGGTCCTGACTGTTCATTGGAATATTTCACATATAAAATCATATTATTTTAAAAAAATATTTCTAATGGAGATATATATTGAATTTTAGTTCAAGACACAATCTGAATCATCCCATTTTGAGGTTAGGTGAAAACGTTATTCTACATTTAGTGACTGCATGTCTTAAAATCAGCACAGTCAAACTCTGCCTCCTAGGTCTATTCATCACCAATTTTGTGATATCAAACCTATAGATTTTAAAAACATGTTTCTACTAGAAATACAAAAATGAATCTATTTTAATCTCCAAGTGGAATCACATCGATCTCATTGTTAATGGAAAAGTTACACTCCAAATAGTGATTGTTGGTCTAGTCAAAAATTCATAAGCAACTCTATCAAACATGGTAGTTGTCATCATTTTTCGCATATAATTTTAAAACCTTTTGAAAACCTGTTTATACTGGAGGTATTAATATGAATAATTTAAATTGGAATTGGAATCACTCTAACTGTATATAAAACAAATATTTTGTGAACAAAATACCGCTAGGAGGTCTAGGATGGCCATTATTCCTCAAAGGGGTAAACAAATACAATTTCTTTGTATATCATATTTGGACTTGTTTTCAAGTAGTGATTGTAATTACTATACATATTTCTTGGAAGAAGAGAGACTGTACACCTCTCTTCCTTCATCATCTAAGATTTTATTACAGGCAAATGCTATGTTTTTGTAGGTCATAAGAATATTTGAGAGGTCAACTCCATGGATGAAGGATTTTCAAAGCCAATATTTAAAAATATGAAAGAAAATATTCAAGTCAAATAAAAGTGGAATTCACAAGATTTTGAGTTCATCTAATGAAACTCAAAACTCACTTTTAGTTTCTTACCAACAACACCACAACCCTACAAGAAGATCGAGATCGAGGCAAAGGACATAAAGCTACTAATAAGAATAAGAAGTCAAGTTTTATCATGACAAACCACATCCATTTTCTGGACATCAAGCTGTGTTGCGAAAGGGAAAGTACAGTAAGTAAAAAAATTTCTTAGAACCTTTGATTTTGAAAATTTTTCTAGAATTGTTAAATTGATTTAAACTTGAATATCCATCCTATCATTCTACTAAAACCCTACATTTACCCTCATTATCCTATATTCCATCATAATTCTACATTTGTCATAACCATATCCATTACCCTACCATATTCAATTTCATAAATTCATTCCATATATCCCTACATTAAAAAAATCAATATACCCATTAGAATTTCATATACCCATTATCCTATAAGCATTTTTTATACAAAATTGAGGACATTAAAAAATGTGCATATAAGAAATATGACAAGAGTTGAAAGCACATGGAAAAAATGGTATATATATTTTTACAAATATGTATAAAGGCAAAACTATAAGTAATGAAAAATTCACATACATACATACATACATACATACATACATATATATATATATATATATATATATATATATATATATATATATATATCATTTCAAAAACAAATGGAGTCTCATGAAATGAATGAAATAAGAATGGCATACAAAGGAATGAGTTAAGGTCTGAATGAAGGAAATATGGAGATCGGTGAAATGATACACATTACACCATGAAGGGAGGACACAATCATGAGTCCAAACCTGCATTACATATTTATTTCACACATCTCAAAGTAATACCGGGAAAGAGATTTCAACGCTATGTATAGTTAAAACCTTGTGAGAGAAACCAAAATTGAAAGAAATGCATAGCACAATGCTCAAGCAGAAAAGTGGAAAAATAGGGAAATTGAACATTGATTGTAACACAAAGTTACAAATTGAGTTCCCTGTGTATCAAGTGGACCAAAATACTTCAATAAACTCCAAGGATCAGGCAAAGGATCCAGGTAAGAAAACTGATTTCGATTCTGGATTTTTCTAAAGTTGAGCAGATTTTGTGGTTGATAAAAATCGAGATTGTGTTCAGACATGTCAAACTAAGTGTCAGTTATATGATGGAACTCTGTTTCTATTTAAAACAACATTGCCACCTCTATAAATTTAACTGTGCCTTCATTAAAAATTAATTTCCACTTGTAAAAAAAAATTCTCAAAAAAAAATTCAACTGGACCTCTAATTAATTTTTATCATGAAACTCAAAGTCATCTCCTAAAATCAGGTACCTCATTTAAAACTTTGAAATCTCTCCATAAAAATTCGATTTGTGAAATCGTGAACATGATTTATAAAATAGTATTTCTATATGTCATGAAGCATATTCTCAAGAATTTTTATGCACGGAAAATATGCTTGGAAAGTGTTTCGAAGAGGAAAATCAAGAATGAGCTTGTGACCATTGCAAAATGAGTGTTTCTTCCACACTGTAATTTTTTTTTGAGCTTTTGCACCATACAATGCATATGTACCTAATATCAGAAACTATTTGGTGACAGAGGATGAATCTAATATAGAAAACAAAAATTTGGACTTGCCTATGCCAGAAAGTATGACAATGTTGAATTTGAAAGGGAACTTATTCTCAAAGGAAGCAGTGAACTGGTAGCATCAATTTTAAAAAAATTGATTTCTTCAAAGACCTGTAAGAGAAATTTTTATTTCCAGAATTCAATTTTTTTTCCTTTTTATATATAAAAAAAGGCAGTAAGTGGTGATGTTATTAAATTTAAAAGCGGCATTCAAAATTGCAGAATGGTTTTTGTTGCCAGAATTCGACTTCCAGTTCTTTTCATCCCCAAAATTCGTTTTTTAGGACCCAGAGTTTTTCAAAGTATGAAGGAACAAAGGAATTAAAAAATAAATCTTTGAAAAGACTGTATGGGTAAATTTAGAAAATCAATTTCAATTTTTTAAAAGGCAGTGTGGGTAAATTCACAGAATCGATTTCAAGAAAAAATGGATAGAAATCATTTCCAAAAAGAAAAAATAGTTAATTCATTTCCAAAAACTGATTTCTAAGGAGACAAAGAGAGTTAATTTGATTTTGGAAATTTGATTTTCAGAATTTTTAATTGATTTCCATAAAATAATTCTCAAAAATAGTATGGTGATGATTTTAAGAATTCAGGGCATAAAAGAGAGATGATAAGAAGATTGTTCTCAAAGGCATTTTGAGAGAGTATTTCCCAGAAAGAGTGTTTTAAAGTTTTAAAAGCCTTCTCTCCATAAGTAGTTAAAAAAAAAGGTGAAATCTTAGAAGTATTATTTTTTTCTCTCTCATCACAGAAAGTGTCTAAAAGTCCAGATAAAACCATAACCATATTGATAATTTCATATGCTATGTGATTTTGGGCATTCGAAGAATTTATAGAGTTTAATTGATCACCAACGAGTTCATGTATAAATTATGCCTATAGTTTTCATCACAAGGTCATAGTTAATGTTGATTTTTGGCCAAGAATTTCAAATCTCGTTGTTACTTTCATTTGAAAACGATGAAAATTTGGGTATGAAAAACAAAAGGTGAAAAGAAAGATTTATAAAAGAGGAGAAAAAGGACATGAGGGAATTAACATCATTTTGTAGGCAGATCAACAAGAAAATTTAACATCGAAGGCCAAAGTCATAGGTACATCAGCAGGGCATTCATCATTCAGAGGTAGAAAGTCAGAGAAATAGAGGCAAGCATGAGGACATGCTTGAGAGTAAGCAAGGGGGAGACAGATGTTGGCCCTCGTTTTTTATCAAATTTTTGCTTATTAAATCCACCTAATTTCCATCATTTTCCACTTTATACCATCCACATATGACCTATTTTGACCTTATTATGCATATTTAGGCAAATAAATTATGTTTTTCAATTTTTAGAAATTTTAGTAAAAATTAGGTTTTAAGAGTATTTTTAGACAGAACTAGAAATTCCCATAATGGATTCATTGATGTCATACTTGCAGGACACCTGGGCATGAGCTGAGCACATATTTAGAAAGCTTGGGAACTAAGAATGGATGAACACCCATTTTTTCGGTCAAACCCAGCTAAGACAGGCTCGGTCAATGCTAGTCAAATATGACTTGTTTTTCAGGAATCCCTAGAAAATATGGCAGAAATAGTATATTTTGGGATTTTTCTAGATTTGGTGTAACTTCCAAAAATATGGAAATTTCATAAATTCTTGAAAATGAGCTAATTTTTTTTTGAGTCACTTCATACAGGAATGATCGACAAAGATGGTACACAAAGGCGACAATTTTTATGCAGGAATGATGCTAAGTTTTTCAAGGTTGAACACGATCTAATGAAAAAGTGATTTTTAGAAATCACAATGAAACATGCATCATTAGACACTTGAAGGAACTAATTCTTCACTCCACACATCATGACATTTTCTGCTACACAAAAAATCCTTTTGCGTCATAATTACTTACATTTTTCCTTCCAGGTGCCTTAATCGTCCCTATGTTGGAGCCCATATTCCATTTTCTTATCATTCATGACTTCATACATGCCTATTTTTCTGAACAACATACATCATTTCCTTCTTATTTTTCAGTTCATTTTTCCTTGTCAGTAAAATCCTAAACATCCCATCTTTCCATAACTCTATTGCCTTGCTATCATTTTCCTAAAACCTGTTTCTACTGCAATCATTTTCATCTATAGTCTTACCAATCATTTTTGTACAAACTTGCGTTGATTGATGTGCGATTTTTTAAGGCCCACCTTTCAACAAGTGTCGACCCATCGAATTCAACACCTTATCTGGGATACAGACTAGAGTCATCATTGGTACGTTGAGGCTTGTATGCCCTAATGAGAGGTTTTCTCACCGAAAATCATGGAAAACATCAATGTCCCTTGATCATTGGATCTTGCAAGTGGCTCAACATCAAATCATTTATTCGCACTTCACAATATGTAATACGGTACCTTGGTACTCATTGACATCAATGGTGAGTTTGCCTCACATTAGTTAATGACTTTCATTAATGGTCGATAATCCAAGGAATTCTTTTCATGCTCGACACTGACACATTCATTCACATGACTAGAATTGTACCATCATATTTTTGAAGCAGTTGAAGACTATATATTTTTTATGACTCCATCAACAGTTGCGGCAACATTCCTTCAGTCATATGAGAATACGACAGTTTCACTTTCAGACATCATCTTCAGATTCATACAACCAAGCAGCAGCACTTCAGATTCCTTCACTTCATCCAGCAACATGATATTCATATGATCTAACACCATGATATTTTCCTCATCTAGTAGCATGACATATTCTCTCATGAAAATCAACATGACATTTTCTAGATCCATAAGCAACAACAACTACATTTTTATTGCATAGTTCATCAACTATTTGGGTAAGTGAAGGTATGTTATTTTCTAATTTTTAATCAAACAAATTTCTTACATGTTGAAAGTAAATGAACTTGGAAAATTCCCTCACCATATTACATCATCTTTCACCTTTTTGTAAACATAACACATCTTCAGTTTAGGGGGGGATATTCATAACCATTTCATTCCATTCATCACCTCACATATTATAGACCAACATGACTCTTCCAAACTACACTTCGTTGCAATTGATAAATTGATATCTATTTTGGCATGATCCAAAAATATCAAAAAAGGTTTTCTTATGAATATTAATGACTTATCATTTCCAGTACATGACTTATCATTTTCAGTACATGTGTTAAAAAAGAGAAGAAAGAAAAGAAATAAATGTTGTTAACACAAGAACCAACAATTTTTATATACATGGTTGTTAACACAATAACAAACCATAGAAAATATCAGTTGCAGTACATGTATTTTACATCCTAGAATGATACATTGTTAGGAACCAAAATCATGCAAAGCCAAAAGTTTTTATCCATGCAGGGTTACATGAGGAAATGCAACAAGTTCAGTTTCGGGGTATGTTGGGTCTCGTAATTTTCACATTTTCATTATGTTTATCCTCGTCATTCCTCACATTCTATCACCTCATTTAACCATTTAGCATACCATTTCCATGGGTACACCTCATTATTTTCCAATTTATTTATTTTTAATATTATAAGAGAATGTGTGATTAATTATTAGAAAATTGACATATTTCACTAATATCTCAAATGTGGATGAGCTTTGTAAATGTGTAGGATTATTTGGAAGAATTATTCAAAATCCTATTGAGTATTTCCTCCACCATTTCAATAATTCGAAGCATAATTGTTCAAGATTATTCTAAGGAGAAGATCATGGAAGATTCAAAGGAGTAGATCATGGAGATTTGGATAACATATCTTATCCAAGATTTGTGAGAGATGAGTGAGGATTTGAAGGGATCATATTTTGTAATTATAGGGATATTGGTTGAGAGAAAAGTGAATTTGTAATTATGAGTTGCTTAACTTGTTTTCAAAGCACTCATGTATAAATAGGTGTTCTCTTTCTCCAGGTAGGGGGTAGTATAGATTGGAACTTTTATGACTTATTATTATTATTATTGAGACTTGAATAAAACATAGAATATCTGTTCTATCATATTTTGATGTTTTTACATGCTGGTTGATTGCTTGAAGTCTTGAGTAGCTGATTTTTCCTTCAGTGTGCGAGGCAAGGGTGGAAGGGCCCCCACACCGAGCTAAGTGAACCTCCTAGTTTTCATAGCTGCAATTTATGAATTAGTTTGATTATGTTTGATTTTTTTATTTTCAAGTATTGATGAATCTAATTCTCAATCTTAAACTACATATGAAAGGACAAACAAGTGTTTAGGTCAAGCACTCTTTTTATCGACTCTAGGTTTTTCGTTAGAATTCATCTTTACATGTCTTTACATGCTTTCCTGTTTTCACAATAACATTTATTATAGAATGAAATCAATGATGAAGGAAAACCAGGACCTCTGAACATAGAGCCTCTTGATTATTATTTCATATATCTTAATCTATTGTTTATAAATTAGATTTATCATTTCCTTCTTTCCTGTTCTAACAATAGCATTAATGATATAATGAAATCAATGATAAAGGACAACGAGGACCTTTGAACATGTAGCCTCTTGATTATTATTTCATATATCTTAATCTATTGTTTAGAAATTAGATTTATCATTTCCTCCTTTTCTGTTTTCACAATAGCATTAATGATAGAATGAAATCAATGATGAAGGAAAACTAGGACCTCTAAACATAGAGCCTCTTGATTATTATTTCATATATCTTAATCTATTGTTTAGAAATTAGATTTCTCATTTCCTTCTTTCATGTTTCACAATAGCATTAATGATAGAATGAAATCAATGATGAAGGAAAATCAGGACCTCTGAACATAGAGCCTCTTGATTATTATTTCATATATCTTGATCTATTGTTTAATTAATTAAGTTAGGCTCTATATTTGTAATATGAATTTCTTTAACCATCACTAATTCATCTTATAAATTTGACTATGTTGAAACCGATATACTTTGGGGATCCTTCTAAGTTCACCAACTTGGATTGATAATAAATACTTGCATTAGTTTACAACAATAAATTGACCCAACACTTGGCACTGCTATTTCCACTCCGATATGATGTATTTGAACTGTATTTCTTGCTAATGAAAGTTTCACTATTGATCTACATTTGAGTTAACTTTGGGGGGCTAGGACCCTTGGGTTACGACCCAACCCAGAGGATCTACTATCTCTTATGTATTTTAATTTGTCATTGTTTGAGTAATGGTACTTATTTCCTTGTTTAGGAAAACATTATACTGTAAAATTTGTGGTTTTAGGCCTGATTACCACCTCTCTTGTGAGTTGTGTGGTAGAGGACTCTACAACAACAAGCCAAAAATATGTGTTTATTTTCCTTTGAAGGTTGCTAGTGTTTGTTTTATAGGTTTCTTACATACTCTATTTCTACATCCTAGAATTTCAGATCACTCCTTTGAACATGGATTATATGCATGGTATAGGATAAATTATCTCTCGATGAAATAAAATTCAACTCATAATTTCCACCTTGATTTATTTTTCGGCAACTTAACCACTATATTTATGTTCTTTCCAAGAGTAAGAAGTGGTGGATTGTTAGTCTGCAAGTAATAATAGTGACTTGTAGAAATTTTAATACTTATCCTACATCCATTTTATCATCACCGTCCTCCTTGACATCTCATATTGTTCTCAAATTTTTCCACCAAGATCATCTTTTCAGGGTCATTAGGGACTCTGTGAGCATGCACATTTGTGAAAGATGGGCCTTTGAGAAGTGATAATCTTGTAAAAATTCCTCACACATCCTTCATACACACTAATATACCTTATTCCACCTTCATAACACCTTTCATACTCTCAAGATGTTGTCGTATCAAATCCAATAGTAAAATAAAGCGATCTTGTAACATTCTGTAGCAATCATGTAGCATCTTGTAGCATTTTCTAAAATTGTACATATTTTCTTTAAGAGAATGATTTTTGTATCTTGGGGTTAAATAATGACCTCCAAAATTTTAATCCATGGTTGGGGAGGACCAAGGACCACTTTATATCCATCCTTTCTTCACTACAAGTACAAAACAACAATTAGAATTAGTAAACATATTTTCAGAATTGAATCACAAAGATTGTTCTCTTATGCAAAGTGTAAGGGATTTGTTACTAAAGCTACATCATCTTGAACTCGGTGATAAGAATGGAAATTATCCAACCAAAGTAGATTAGACCTATATTTTGAGGTTGTGCTCTAGATTTTCTAGCCATATGCTTTAGATCAACTTTCCTTTTCCAATCAATTTTTAACATTTTGCAAGTAGAGTAATGATTTACATTCCACAATTAGAATCTTGATTTATACCTACAAGTAGACTGGCATATTCCATTCCTGAAATTAGTACAGTCCTTTACCTTCATGTAATTTTAGTTATTGTTTGCATTTAATGAATGGAACTTTAATTTCTGTAAATAGGATAATGTTTACCTTCCTGCAATTAGAGTAGACTCTTGTCTTTACATGAAAGTTCTTTCTAAAAGATAGTAAAAGGAATAGTCTATGTATGCACTGATATGATTCATTGGTTGAATGTGACATTAGTAGATATTGACCTATTTTTCATATATCACTATTACCTCTTAAGTTTGTATGAACCCTGGTTTGATAATTAAGGGTGGTAGAGCTGGGAGTCTCAACAATATTGTTGTGGTATTTGGGCTCATCACTTTTTGGCACCATTGTAGGGGAGGTTTCCAAGTAGTTTTTTTTTGTACTAGAGGTTACATTTATTTCATTTCTATCATTTATTTTTCATTAGAATTTATGATGTGAAAAAAAAAAAAAAAAAAAAAAAAGATAAAAAGAAAGACAAGTTTTTCATGCCTCATAGGAGTAGGGATAATCAAGGGAAATTTCTAACAAAAACCCAACCCGCTCAAGGAGCCAACAATCCTCCTTCTTTGGGGGTTGCGAGCTTCCATTTATTACTACAGGGGAGTTAGAAAAACCTCTAGGCAAGCAACCTAAAATTTTTTAGTAACCCATAGGGGAAGAAGATCCCATCTCGCATACCCAAACCATTGCTCAAAATAGGAAAAATGAGTTATTTCCTATTCGAGAGACAAATGGGTAGGAAAGAATGAATAATATAAGACCTTATAGCATTCCACAATTCCATGGCTTATCTTATGAGGACCTTGACACATTTATGTTTGATTTTGTTATTATTTGTAGGACCTATGAATATGCATCTCATGAACAAAACCTGAAGTTATTTCCATCCACCCTCAAGGATGCAACCTTGCAATGATTTATAAGTTTACCCAGAGGAAGTGTTACCACCTTTGAAAAATGCAACAAGCCTTTAATGAGAAGTAAAGGTATTATTGTAGGTCTAAATAGACAAAAGAGGAAATATTTAGGATGACCTTAGGACTAGATGAATCCTTAGAGTACTATGAGGAAAGATTCTAACTCAACTATAGGAGGGATAACTATGCCCTTGACCTTGAGTCACTCAAGCTAGTACTTCTCTGCAGGATCAGGGAGGATGTAATGGAGACCCTTAATATGTTTTTTGGGGGAGACATTTACCATCATCCCTATGATGAAATCAAGACAATATTCAAGAATCATTCTAGGGCTTATAGGAAAAAACGTAAGTTCATTCAAGGCCTGGTTAACTCATATCCCTCTGCATCAACTACCAAACATGACATAGGGAGTATGTGGGAAGACTTTAAGAGTGAAATGTTGATTATATTTTTCTTGCAGACAGATATTATGAAAATAAAAAAGAAGCAAGAGGAATCAAAAGGGTAACTTCCCAATTTTTCCCTACATGCACTAATAGGCATCCGAGAAATGAGTTCCCGTTGAACACCATAGAGGTTTGTTTCATCAGTGAAGATAACCATGCAACAGAAAAAATCCCTTCTCTTCCTTGCCTAAATTATATCCACTAAGGGGTTGAACATGGCATGGAGCACTTTTCTTCATTAACTATAGAAAACCTCAAGGTGTGAGACCTTACCAATAGGGCATGACAGGTGCACAATATCCTTCTTACAATTCAAACCAGAATGTACCTTTCCAACCTTGGTACCCTCCAACTCATCCATATTGGTTCATTCCCCCTCCTTGGCCCTGTGTTTATTAGTATGCATATCATCCTGTCAACCAACCTTTCCAACCATAGCAATCTCAACCTCCTCAATGGTTCAACCCCTCACAAGGATTGAGGCCTCAAAAGGCCCATCCTCCTGCCTTCATTCCCCCTCCTCAACCTGAACCACAGCTCCATCATCACAGCCTAAGATAATTCAAATGCCTACCCAACCTAGTCTGAACCCGCACAATAAGCAGACACAATAGTTTTACATTGGGGAGACATCCTATCTTGCTTATGCTATGGAAATCCAAGAGATCAACCTTTAGTCTGGGAAGGTAATTCCAAAGTATAATCCACCTTCTCCACTTGAATAGCTTGAAGAAGAGAAGGAAGATAGTACTCTTCAAGCCAATCCAACTCTCTATCCTAAATTTTTTGTCAATCCTAAACAAAACACCCTGGAAGAGGTTGAACTTCCTGTATAATTGAATAACTTGTGTGTCAAAATACCCGTTCTCCAGGCTATCAAATATTTCCCCATTTACAACAAGATTATTAAAGAAGAATGTTTTAAAATTCCTGGGAGAATAAGAAGAGATACCCCCAAAATGAATGCTGTTGGGAAGTTGTATGATCTAATGCTTGGGAGGGTGATCTCCCAAAAGTACTTGGATCCTGGTAGCCTAGTAGTGGATTTGCATATTGATAGCATTATGGTCCCTAAAACCTTTATTTACCTTGGGGCTGCAATCAATGTGATGACCAAAGAAAGCATTCTCAAGCTCAACCTCCAAGGATATTTGAGAAAAAAAACTGCAATACTGTAGCTTTCAGGCACATCCAAAGTATCCCCTGAAGGATTTATTGAGGATGTGATGGTATTCGTCAACTCAGGAGTACCCCACATAATTCCTTCTCATCTAACTCAAAACCAAGTTTAATGGTTGCCCTCTTATCCTAGGAAAACCTTGGTTGGCTACTGATGATGCCCAAATTAGTTGCAGGGCTCAGAGCATGACCATCAAGAATAGGCATCTCTTAAAGGAGCTCCTATTGTATCCCCCTGCTCAACCTTCTATTGAGAATTACTTTCCCTTGTGGATAGAGGACAATGAAGAAGAAATTTTTTATCAGAAATCCTCTACCTAGTCTATACATTAGACGTTGTTGTAGGAGGTAGGCATCTTGATGAAAATGAACTTATTGACCATATATTGCAAAATCAACCTCCCACTACCATGTCAATTGATGAACTAGTGGAAGAATATTTGGAATAATTTGAGGGAAATTCATGGATTGATATGTTCTTTTGACCCTAATCTATATCATGCCAAGGTTGTGGAAATTAGCCAATCTATAACTATAAATATCAACCCCTCTCTCTCAACTAAGCAAGAAGAGAAATTATGCATTGTGTTGAGAAAATACCTTGATGCCTTTTATTGGGACTATAAGGAAATGAAAGGGGTGCATCCCCAAATATGTACTCACCATATATACATCAAGGAAGGATGCAAACTTGTGTACCAACCCTAGAGGATGATGAATCCTTCCCTTGAGGACATTGTGAAAGAAGAACTACAAAAACTACTAGGTGCAGGGTTCATATACCCCATTTTAGACAGGGGGTGGGTGTCCCATCTTGACATAGTTCCCAAGAAAAATGGAATGTGGAGGACTTGTGTTGATTACAGATAACTTAACAAGGCTACAAATAAGGACCAGTTCCCTTTTCCTTTCATTGACCAAGTCCTATATGGCCTTTCACAGAAGAGATTTTTTTCCTTCCTAGATGGATTTAGTGGGTACAACCAAATATAGATTAGCCCCGAGGACCAAGATGAGACCAAATTCACATTTACGTGGGGTACCTTTACCTATAAAGTCCTTCCATTATATTTGTGTAGTTCTCCTACTACCTTCTAGAGGGTAGTCCCAAATATCTTTGTTGATATTGTTCATGACAGTGTGGAGATATACATGGATGAATTCACTCATTATCGATGTGAATTATTGGAAACTCTTTCTAATCTAAGTAAATTCTTAAATAGATGCATTGAGATGAATCTATCATTAATTTCTAAGAAATGTGAGTTTTTGATGAATGTAGGGACTATATTAGGCCATTCCATATCTAAGGAAGGGATACATGTTGACTCCAACAAAGTTTCTATCATTAAGAGGGCCCCTACACCTAAAAAAACATAGGGATTTTAGAATCTTCCTTGGATTGGTTGGGTATTATAAAAGGTTCATGAAGGAATTTATAAACTAGATTCACCTTTTTTTGGATTATTGGCTAAAGACTGCGAATTTTGTTGGAAAAACAAATTTCAAGAGGCGTTTGAATTACTAAAGGAGAAGTTGACCACTGAACCGATCCTTAGGGGTCCCAATTGGTAATTCCCATTCCATATCCACACAGATGCATGAGATAGAGTTGTAGAAGTAGCCTTAGGATAAGTGGAAGAAAAACTTCCCTATGTTATATATTTCATCACTAAGAACCTTTCTGAGGGAGAAATTAATTATACATTCACTGAAAAAGAACTTATGGTTGTGGTGCAATATTTGAATCAGTTTAGGAACTATATCACTGTATATCAAAATTTTCTTCATGCTAATCATGTAACCATTGAGTATTTAGTGAATAAACGTGATGTCAATGCCATAATCATTAGACAATTTCTACTATTACAACAATTTGGTTTAACTATTGTTGAAAAACTAGGGAAAGAGAATATGGTTGCACATTTTTTGTAAATATTAACCTTGCCTGCAAGAAATGACGAGATAATAGATGATCAACTTCCAGATGAACACCTTTTTCCATATTAGTGTTATCTCCTTGGTTTTCTAATATAGAAAATTACTTTCTTGTTGAGAGGCTCCCTCCTAATTTATCCTTTAGGTAGAAAAGAAAGATTGTTAGAAAGAGTGCCCCTTACACTTGGATTTGGGGAAATATTTTCAATTTGGGGCCAGATCATATTTTGAGAATATGTGTGAGGAAAGGGGAGGTATTTGACATCCTCTCAGCATGCCATGATGGACCTTGTGGGGGGCACTTTTCTTTTGAGAGGAAAAAAATCAAAGTTTAACAAGTGCCTTACTCTTCATCAAGTTGCAAGAAGGTACACCACCAAGTGTGATCAGTGCCAAAGGATGGCCAATCCCACACCAATGAATGAAATGCCCCTTTAACCTCAAGTGACTCTAGAGACATTTGAGAAATGGGGCATGAACTTCATTGGGAATAATTATCAATCATTCATACAAAATAAGTACATCATTGTGTGCATTGATTACCTGACTAAATGGGATATGCCAAAGGCAGTGAAGCTAACAACTAAGCATAAGGTAGCTTAATTTATGAGGAATAACATCTTCTACTTCTTTTTTTTCCAAGGGAGTTGGCCATTGATCAAGGAACACAATTCACCTCAAATATCATTGAAGACATCATGGATTAGCACCATATGAAATAGAGGAAATACAATAGCTTTCACCCTCATGAAATGGGAAAATGGAGGTCACAAATACAACCCCAAATAACATTTTGACCAAATTTTTTAGCAGTAGTAGAAAGGATTGGGCAGACAGACATGTAGAGTTCACTTGGGACTACAACACCACCTGAAAACCACCATTGGATTTACCCCATTCGAGTTATTCTATGGAAACAAGGCCATGTTTTCCATTGAGCTTGAGTATAATACCCTAAGGATGGAAGATCTATGCATCACAATAGGAAACGATGCTTTGACTTAATGGTTTGGATGAGTTCACATTGGAGGCTCTAATGCACATTGAGGTAGTCCAACTATAGATAAATATTTGGCATGACAAGAACATCAGGGAGAGATCCTTCTAAGAGGGTGATTGGTCCCTTCTTTATGATTCAGGATTCCAATATCTTAAAGGGAAATGATGACAAGGTGGTTGGGCCCCTATCTAGTGGAAAAAAATTGATAGAATGAATCTGTCCAAATCATACCAATTGATGAGGAAGGTATTCCATTACTTGCTAATGGATATCAGTTGAAGTTTTATAATAAGCCTCTGTCAAAAGAGGATTTTAATAGTTCAATGAGCAAGGAGATGATTGTGATTGGGTCCTCACAACCCTCAATTCATCCAACCTCTGATAAAAAAAAAGAAAAAAATTAAAAATTAAAAATAAAAATAAAAAGCCTAGGTGAAAAACCCTACGAGGCATCGAGGGAAACTATAAGGTCAAAAAATTCCCTAAGGAATCCCAGCAGAGAAAACAATGAATGGATAAAAATATCCCAAAGTGAAAACCTCCTTGGAGGCACCTCGGGAAGGCCTGCAGAGTTAAAACCTCTTGGGAGGCAACCTAAAAGTCCCAAAAAAAAAAAAAGGAAAAATGAGAAGAGAAAGAAAAATATAATAGAGGGGGGGGGGCACAAAGAGGTCAAGGAGAACCTACTTCAGTTTTTCTAACAATTTTCTTTTACGGGATTCTAGACATTCAAAATGATAGTAGTTGAATGAAAAGAGTCTAGATCCCATTTCTTCATCTCCCCACCTATCCCGTTGTTAGCCCTCCAAATTGTCGTATTTTCATCCTCTTTTCCTTTCGTTATTCCTCAAATTCATCCATAATATGTTTCTCCATTCACTGTATATCATACTCTTTCCATGTTAAATATGGGTCTCCCTCATTATTTTCCAATTTATTTATTTTCATGCATTTTGAGAGAATTTGTGATTAATTATTAGAAAATTAATATATTTTCATATATGTCTCAAAAGTTGTGTGAGTCTTGTAATGTGTTGGAATATTTCGAAGAGATTTGATGAGATAATTATTCAAGCTCATTTCAAGGAGAAGATCATGTGGATATGAATATCTCATCCAAGATTTGTGTAAATATTTATAGGGATCATATTTTGTAATTTTTGAAATTGGTTGAAATAAAAGTGGAGTTGTATTTATGAGTTTATTATCTCTTTTTCAAAGAAGCTCATGTATAAATAGGAGTGCTCTCTCTCCACGTTAGAAGAGAAGGTAGTGGGAAAAACTTGAGACTTTGAGATTCTTATTTTCTGAAGTTAATTGAAGACATAATTTATCATTTTTTATGCATGAGAGTTGAATACGTTTCAGCAACTGAAAGTACTTCCAGTGTGTGAGGCAAGGGTGGAGGGCCCCCACACCGAGCTAAGTACACTTCTTGGTTTAATTAGCTAGTTTTGCTTCAGTTTTGTTTAGTTAATTAGATGTACGATGATTTACTATGTTTGCTAACGAGTCTAATTCTAATTTCTATTCTTCATATGAAGGTGAAATCCAATGTTTAAGATAAACATTCCTTCTATCTAATCAAGAGCTAGAACCAGAATTCATCTTTCATGATTTTAAATGATTTTCTGAAGTTCATGTTTTCTAACAATGGTATTAATGATGAATGACTGTAATGAAGGACAACCAGGATCTCCTTAGTTAGGAGCCTCTTTAGTTATTCTTTCATGCATCTTAATCTATTGTTCATTAGTGGTTTTCAGTTTCTAATTCATGAAGCATTTTTGTAAGGGAAGGAAAAACAAGTTCTCCTAAGTTAGGAGCTTCTTCTGCTGCTTGTTACATGGTTGAATTAGAAATTATTTAGTTAAGATTTATATTTGTAATATGCATTTCCTTTATTATTAATATTTCATCTTCTAAACTTGATTGTAGTTGAAATCAATATATTTTGGAGATACTTCTAAGTTCTACAAACCTGGATTGATAATTAAATACTTGTGTTAATTTACCCAGTAAATTGACCCAACATTTTTGGTGCTGTTGTCGGGGAAGCATACTTCAACATATTCAATTAGGAATATTTTTTAGAAAACACATAAAAAATAAAAAAACAACAATAAAACATTATAAAAAAACACTTTTCATTATGGTTATTTATGTTTAGACATAGAAATTAGAAGGGTGGATTCATTAAACAAAACCCCCGACAATACATACATACATATATATATATATATATATATATATATATAGCTACAAAATACATTTTCCCAACAAGATCTAAAAAAACATGATTTCATAGAAGCCATTTAGAGAAGGAGGGTATGCCACCACAATGATCTTAAATCCTTGTCCACAATTTAGAGTCATCATTGGGGATGAATTTTCATTTAAGTTAGAAGAGGAACAAAGCATCCATGAAGAGGACCCACAAGAACAAAACTTAGAATCTTCTTCTAGCAAGGAGTTGAATGAGTCATGGATCACATGTGATGAAGATCAAACATTAGAATTTGAAATTGAAGAATTTCTAGAATGTATATCACAAGATACCTTGTGCATTCAAGATTTTGAACAAGTGCCACACAAAGAATTTTGTGATATGATAACTAAGGAGAGTCAAGAAAACATAGATCATCTCAAAACTTGGTTTCAACTAGTCATTAAGCCACAACCGCTCCATTTTTCAACATTCTTTCTCATCAAATCTTTATGATCAAATAATTTTTCATGTCCAAACATTCATTAAAGTATATTTTTCAAACCTAGATATGAATTTATTTATCATTTTGATAGTCAAATGGATGCATTATAAATTCTCTCATACTTGAGAGAATGATTTATTTTTCAATAATAAAGTAGGTAGGATATTATTTTTAGTTTCGAATAAGTATTCACTCTTCCTAGGTTTTCACACAATCTCGAGGATCAGAAAGTAAGATGTCTATAAATGTTTTCAAGAATGAATAAACTGAGGATTTGCAACATGCTTAATCAATTTCATGTTTAGATCCGCAAATCAGTTTTTTTCCATGTACTAATTTTTTTAATTTCAATAAAATTTTCTAAGTTGTTTTTCAAAATGTAAGGTAAAAGAATAAAAAAATAATAAAAAATAATTAAAAAGATATATAAAAAAATTAGAAAACCATTTAAAAAATATAAGACTCATTTAAAAAATTAACAAAACAATAAAAAAATTAATTAAAACAATTTTAAAACAAAACAAAAACACAAAAAAAACAAATAAAAACAAAAACAAACAATAAAAAAAGGGTCATAAAATCCAACCACCGTACTCATTAATAAAAAAAAAAAACATTAAACAAATAAAAATAAAACACAAAACACAATTGCAAACCAACTTTAAAAAAAACCCAAATTAAACAAATTAAAATTAAAATAATAATTAAAACAAAAACTTAAAAACACAAACATTAAATAAAACAAACAAAAACATAAAATAAAGAAATTTTTTTTTTTTTTTTTCAGAATGCATAGTCTTTATATATCATTAACAATTGAATGCAAGTGGCCATTGCTTGGTTCAAATTTTGACCCTGTCGAAGTCATTCAAAACATCCCACCAATCTGGTGAAGCATGGCATCAATTTCATCCCCCTCCGGTATCTCAACCTCATCAAGAGTTTGCTCGCCTCGCAGGCATCATCCATCAAACAGAAAAGGTATTTAGTTAAAATCAAAGGATTTCCTGTCACAATAGGCATTCATAAGCTTGCGCAATTGAGTGCTCCGCTTAATCCGAAAAAATAATTTCATTCCCATCCTGGCTTTTGACCTTCAAATTGATGTGAGCTCCCTGATCCAAGGGCTTCTGCACTATTACCCTCAGATCCACAATTTCACCAGCCAATGCTTCCTTGCTCGATGAATAGATGTGAGATCGAGGTAGCATTCCTCGGTGTCACATGAGTTCGAGGTCTCCGGAATAGATGTGAGATCAAGGCAGCATTCGTTTCTGACTACGAAATCCTCTTTCAATTTCATTGGTATTGTTGGACAACGTATTTCAGGAATGCAGAGGTCATAGGGAGTTATCCAGACGGACGAGAACCATGTTACCAACGCAGATCTGATTCGAGTTCCCGTCGGGTCTCCTTGTTAGCGAGACTGTTCATTGAGTTCCGACTGCAAGGGTGGATGCTTGGTTTCTAACGAGTCTGTTGTATCCACGGCCCTCGACACCAGCGTTTATCATTCTAATATCTCGGGATTCATACCACCTCCACAACTGAATAATAATTGAAACCCCATGGAAGTAAAGGAGGAGGCCCAGACTTCTTTCCAGAAGGATCAAGGGTCTGCGCAAATTGATTCGAAGGCCGAGACTGGAGAATCTGCTTGTGGAATCAGGTAATTGGCTAGCCTCTAAGAATTTGGAGAGATTGGCATCAATCTGAGAGGAGGATTAGCACCATCAACAACTTGAAGAGGAGAAAATCGCGCCAAAATATTCCCCACCAATTAGATGTCATCGAATTTTCAGGAGGCAGTTTGGAGTCACTGGCAGAATCGACTTTGTGGGTTGAAGGCTCCAATAAAAATGGTTTCATCGAAGTCAATTCCAAGAAGTTGAGATAAACTTTGTCAGGCTTTCCGTATCACTAGCCAAGCGACCTATCTGCACCAATAAAAAGGGCATTATGTGCGTCATTTTACCATCATAACTGTAATCCCCTCCATCATTGGACATTCCGCAAAATATCTTGAGCAGATCCCCTTCCATTTACTTGACGGTCGGTGATAAATTACTTTGCATTAAAAATAATATTTTGGTCATTCCATTAAATTCTTGAATGAAATTGCGAGCTCTCTGATCAGGTGACAGGCAGCAGAGGCTTCTCCTACTATCACTCGTGGTAGTCAACATGTAGACCTTATGACTATTCAGAAAGGTGCAACAGAAAATATTGGTGTTTCACCAATAAATAATGTAGCTAAGGAATGGTCAAATTATGGTGATGTTTAGTCTCGTGCCAGTCATGAATAAAATTGAAGCATGGAGCGTTTATTTATTTTATTTTTTTCAGAGCATGATAGTTTTTCATTTTTTTCTTTTAAGAAAATTTAAAAACAATTATATATATATATATATATATATATATATATATATATATATATGAGTTTCATATTTGATAATAATTTCATTGTTAAAAAAAATCAAAACACTAAAGAAAAAAACATTTCACAGATGGACATTTCATAAAAATTTTGAAAACAATTTTTTTGAGTCAGTTCAAAGGAACTTGCATGCAAAGGCAACAGGTAAAAAAATGCATTTCATTTTATTAAGTTGCTGCATTTATGTTTTTCAAAAGATCTCATAGTTTTCATGCAAGATTTATATTGAGCTTTAACAGGTATGGAGACGGTCCACGTTCATGAAGACCAGATCTACAAAAATCACATACATCATTGGATCAAGGAGTTAAAAATTCATTGCAAATTTCATGACATTTTCCATTATAAAAAAAAAACTTTTTGTGCCACAATATGTTTTATCCATATTTCTCCTTCAAAGTTCATCAGTCATCCATATTGGAGTCCACTGATTCATTTCCTTATCCATCAAGACTTCACACATAGCTACTTTTCTGAGCCGCATACATTTTTGCCTTCTTTTCAGTTCATCTTTTTACCTTACAAATAAACCATCCAACTATCTACACTGCCTTGTCTTTCTTGCCATAACAACCATTTGAACATGAGATCTTTTATCTATAGTCCTACCAATCATTTTGTACAAAATCGCGCTGATTGATGTGGGATTTCTTAAGGCCTACCTTTCAACAAGTCTCGACCCATCGACCTCAACACATTATCTGGGATAAATACTAGATTCATCATTAGTACCTTGAGGCTTGTATGCCCTATTGACAAGTTCTCCCACCAAAAATCATGGGAATACAACAATGCCCCTTGATCGTCGGATCTTGCAAGTGGCTCGACATCAGATCATATATTCGCACTTCGCAAGATGTACTTGGGTACCTTGGCACTCATCGACATCAATGGTGATTTTGCCTCGCATTGGTTAATGACACCCATTAATGGTCAACAATCCAATGACTTCTTTTCATGCTCAACACCGACACATTCATTCGCATTGTTAGATTTGTACCATTAGGTTTTGTAGTTGGCGAAGACTATATACTTTTCATGACTCCATCAACAGTTGCAACAATATGTTTTTATCCATATGATATTACCAAAGTTCCACTCTCACACTCCATCTTCTGATCCGTGATCCAATAACAGCAACCACATGATCCATGATCCAATGACAACATTAGTCACATTCCTATGTCATAGTTCATCAACTTTTTGGGTAAGTGAAGGAATATTTTTTTCTACTTATTAATCATATAATTCCCTAATTGCTAAAAATTAATGAATTTTGAAAATTCCCTCACCATGCGTCATTTCCTATCTCATTTTCATAGACATAACATATATTCAATAGAGGGGGGTGGGGGTAGGGGGCGGCCAGGGCGCTATACTCATTACCATCTCATAATTTCATTTTTTATACCATTGACCAACATGTCTCTTCCAATTACACTTTGTTTCACTTGAGTCAAAAAAATGAAAATATATACTAGCATAATGTGCAAACATGAAGAAAAAGGCTTTCTTCTATACATTGATAGCTTTCCATTTCTAGTGCATATATTCTTAAAATATTATTGCAGCAAATAAAGTAAAAAAATGAATTTTTTTAACACAATAACCAACATTTATCATATTCATGGTTGTCACACAAGAACCGACCATAAGAACTATCATTTACTACTCACGAACTTCACATCATGGAATGATTTATTGTTCAAAACACATGAAGCCAAAAGTGTACAAGAAAATTCATGCAAGGTTGCATGAGGACATCGAACGAGTTTAGTTGGGGGGAATGTTGGGACTCCAAAATGTCGTATTTTCATCCTCTTTTCCTTTAGTTCTTCCTTTTATACATCCATAATATATTTCTCCATTCACTATTTATCATACTCTTTCCATGTTAAATATGGGTCTCCCTGCTTATTTTCCAATTTATTTATTTTCATGCATTTTGAGAGAATTTATGATTAATTATTAGAAAATTAATTTATTTTCATATATGACTCAAAAGTTGTGTGAATCTTGTAATGTGTAGGAATATTTCAAAGATATTTGAGGAGATAATTATACAAGCTCATTTCAAGGAGAAGATCATGGATATCTCATCCTAGATTTGTGTGAGGATTTGAAGGGATCAAAGAGATTTGAGGAGATAATCATTCAAGGATAAGATCATGTGGATATGGATATCTCATCCAATATTTGTGTAAATATTTATAAGGATCATATTTTGTAATTTTAGAAATTGGTTGAAAGAAAAGTGGAGTTTTATTTATGAGTTTCTTATCTCTTTTTCAAAGAAACTGATGTATAAATAGGAGGGTTCTCTCTCCAAGTGAGAGGAGAAGGTAGTAGGAAAAACTTGAGACTTTGAGATTATTATTTTATGAATTTAATTGAAGAAAAAATTTCTCATTTTCTTATGCATGAGAGTTTAATAAGTTTTAGGATCTAAAATTACTTCCACTCTGCGAGGTGAGGGTGGAGGCCTCCCACACTAAGCTAAGTACACTTCTTGGTTTAATTAGCTAGTTTTGCTTCAGTTTTGTTTAGTTAATTAGATGTATGATGATTTAATATGTTTGCTGATGAGTTTAGTTCTAATTTATATTCTACATATGAAGGGGAAATCCAATGTTTATGTTAAACATTTCTTCTATCTCATCAAGAGCTAGAACTAGAATTCATATTTCCCGCTTTTAAATGATTTTTTGAAGTTCTTATTTTCTAACAATGGTATTAATGATGAATGAATCTATAATGAAGGACAAACAGGATCTGCGTAGTTAGGAGCCTCTTCAGTTATTCTTTCATGCATCTTGATCTTTTTTTCATTAGAGGTTTTCAGTTTCTAATTCATGAAGTAGTTTTGTAAGAGAAGGACAAACAAGTTTTGCTAAGTTAGGAGCTTCTTATGCTGCTTGTTACATGATTGAATTAGAAATTATTTAGTTAAGATTTATATTTTTAAGAGGCATTTCCTTTATTATTAATAATTCATCTTATAAACTTGATTGTGGGTGAAATAAATATATTTTGGTGATACTTCTAAGTTCTACAAACCCATATTAATAATTAAATACTTGTATTAATTTACCCAGTAAATTGACCCAATGCCTCTACATTGCCTCCATCATGTCACCCATATCCCTACATCGTCTCATCACCAACCAGGAAACTACAATTGATTCAGCCTCAATCGTAAAGTGATTCAGGACTACCAAATTTATTTTTCATTATATTCCTTTCAATTTTACAATACATATGTATATACATGCTAAAGCATTCATAAACTCCAATCCATTAACCCTCGATTAGAACATAACCGTAGTTCCCTTGAACAGATATACAAAATACCATGGGAAGAAAACCATGATGCAAAAAAGAATGTGAAAAACCCATGCAAAAAACCACGGGTAGGTCAGCCCACCATCTTTGGGTCTGCACCCTATCCTTGGGTACTCCCAACTATTATTTGCTCCACATAAAAAAAAATTCTTAGGCTGCCGCCATTGACCGCATGCAGGGGGGATACCACCCCCCTACAAACCCCTCGACAATGAGGAATGTTGCCCCCCTGTGACAAACCACCCCCCGCTCCCCCCTTGTGCTTGATGTAATGTACAACACATGAGGCTAGTTGTGGAAAGAATATAGCACACACCCAATAACATGATTGACCATAAATTTTATAGGATTGAGATATTCATAGGGAAAAGGGTCAAAACTCATGTTTTCCTTAGGGAAATGTCAGGAGAGGTACACCAAGCCTCCTTCACCTCTCACTCACTCCATTCAACCAATTTCCCTCTCAAAAATTTCGCCCATGTTCATAAAAATACCACATTTTCACCCCTTCATCACAAGCTTCCATCATCATCATAATTTCCAATCCATGTATATAAGCCCACCAGGAATTATCCAAGCCACTAGCTATATTTCATGAATATAGTTGTGGTTTTGGAAGGGGTTGTGTGACTGCTACAGGAATGAAAGAAATCGTTTAGTAGCCTTCTTAAACCTTACAAAACAAGAAGAAAATAAATTTTTATGTTCCAAAATTAATATTCAACCACCCTTATAGATCAAGAGGTCATCCTTGAGATTTTAAGAATCCACACCTCCTTAAGAGGCAGCTGCAAGGTCACTAACCCACTCTAGTAGCAATAAATAAAAAATTGGAAAAATCTACATGAAAGGGAGACTTCATTAGCCAAACACCTATTAAAAAGAATAATAATTTTTTTTGTTCAAATGAGGACATGTACATGAGACAAAAGTATGGAAGATAACAACTTTAGAGAGGATTTTGTCAACCACTGGTTCAACAGCAACATTCACACATATACAACAACTTGATATGATAGTCAGGCTTAGGTATCACACCCCTCTCCTCTTCCCCTATGCGCATATAGGTAAAAAATGTTCTTAATGAGTGAGGATAGAGTTTTTATGTGTAGGTGGTGGTGAGTAAACTTGGCCAATTTAGAATAGTAAAATTGTAGTCTACTTATCTACCCATGAAGCGTGGAAAATTAAAAGAAGAGAGGGTGATAATTATGAGGACTGGGGACAATAGCTAAAAAAGGAAATGTGTAAAGGCCAGGTCATCGAGCGCATTGAGCCCACTACCATAAAAAGGAATAAAAGGATGAGGTTCTACTTTAGTTTTACCGATGCTCATTCCAAAAATAATTAGAGAAGTTGAGTAAGCCATCGAAGGTTGAGATAGCTACCACTAGGGGTCACCTATGGTGCTACATAAGAGCTACAAAATTTATTTACATGTGTTACAAGATCAGGCACAACTGCTACAAGAATACTAGAACTGCTACAACATCGTACAGGAGGTGCGAGGGGATTGGGTTGAGAGGTGAAAAGGGGTCCAAACCAACAAAAAATTTCCTTCAAACCCCAACAAACATAAAGAAATCATCCGAAGAGGGGTAAGTGGAATATTTCTCCTTGTTATTCGTGTAATTTTTGAGTGAATTCTGCCTACTACACAGATCTTGTAGAAAGCCTCTGCAAAGTTAAATTTATTTGGAAAAGTGGGAGAAAAGGTAGTTTTTGTTAGTCATCAGTAATTTTTTCTTTTATAGATGACTAAATGCTTATGCTAGATTTCTAGAAAAAAAAGTTCATGAACATTGTGAGTTCTAGAAATCTGATTGCCTTCTTTATCCTTAGGATAATTTTTTCACTATTTTATCATCCCATCGTGTCAAGCTCAGCTCACCCATTCCAGAAAACCCTTCATGGGCTCATGTCACTCATTTTATGTATGTTTTGTCACCTTTGGCCTCAATCCTCTGTTTTTTTTTCCTAACCCCTCCACTATTACCTAGGGCCACCAATCAACCATCTCTCTTATATCTCTAGAAATACCTCAGGCATTGATGGTCTCAAAACTATCTTTGTAGGCGCTTTAGATAAATAAAGTACATTGGATTTTGGGTCTTCAATACATCATATTGTAAAAAACTCTGTTTTACATCTAAGGATCCCAAATCAAGTTTTCTGGCAAAGGCCAAGTCCAAGTAACCTTCCACTAGGTCACCTAGGGTTTCATAGGTCATAGGGTTGATTTGGTGTTCTAAATTCTCAGTTTTTCCTGTGTAAAGAGGTTGCATTTAAAGAAGAAAAAGGTCAACGAACTTGGTACAAAACTGACAAAAAATCCATTCAAGAAAGTCCTCCTTGGCCAAAGCACAAATTCCACAAGGGTAAACTACCCTTGTACACATTTCTGCAAAAATTATCAAGATTTCCATCGGCATAAGAAGAGGTAAGGTAATAAGATGAATCATCACAAGAAGACATCCACAACAAAGACAAAGGAAACAAGCCTATGTTTAAAGAGAATCACGGTTTTGTGATTGATTGAAAAGATAGTGTTTCCAAGAAAAGAAAAATCACAAGGACCACCATGATAGAGGACACCTCAACACAATCAATGACACATTGAAGATTTTAAGAAATAATGAATGAACTTGAAAGGGATATAGAGAACTTAGAATACAACACTGCTTATTTTTCTGTAGCAGCCCTAAAACCTAATAGTTTGGAAAGATGGACAGAATAGGTCAAATAAAGATGATAAGTCCTCCTTCATAAACAACAGAAGGCATTCAAAGGATACCCAAGGTGCCCTCTAGGGTTTTTCAAAATAGCACTACTTCACTGGACCAAAGGGAGATATGGTAAAGAACATCAATATGAGGGAGCCATAGCTTTCAAAGGTACAGTCAAAGGTCTTCAAAATGGTCAAGACGAAGAAAACATAAGGTAAAGTGCCAAAGAAGAAAATCATACTGAGAATAAGTTCACTCTTGAGAAGATGAGGTGTAAAAGTCGAAACAATGAGAAAGAGACCAAAAGCCCTGTGTTATGGCACCTGCAGAAATTAGAAGTGGCCAAGGGGAAAAAATGGTAAAATTGATGCACTCATCCTTGCCAAAAAGGACCTCACTATCAAAAATATCAGTAAAAGGTAAGGGACACCTATTTTGAGTCTATTGCACAAAAAAATGCCTAAGAGGAATGAGGAAATGTTTTCAGTGTTTCAAAAGGGATAGTTTGGAAAGTCCCTAAAGTTTCAAAACAAAAAAGGGGACCTCTTCATACTTCAACACACCATTACCTATTGGAAGCACGATTTTTGTTAGACCAAAACCCGTAGGCCTTAGTCTCTGCTACAATTCTTTGCTACAATCGCCAAAGTTAGGATCCATGAGAGGTTATTATTCCATGTCGCGAAACAAACGGGGAGCATTGAAACCAATGTCCAACAATTTCCACCCCAACGCAAGCCGGGTGAGTTTCGAACTTGAGACCTATCTCTCTGATACCACTTGTTGGAATCACGATTGCCGTTAGACCAAAACCCACAGGCCTTAGTCTCTACTACAATCGCAAGAGTTAGGATCCATGAAAGGCTGGTAGTCCATGTTGTAAAACACACAGGGAGCGTTGAAACCAATGTCCAACATTACCGAGAGAAAATTACTTAAGAAAAGTTATGGGCACCTCCAAAAAAGGGTCAAGGACACATTAGTGAAAATTATAAAGTGACCCAAAGAAAACATAGTAAAAGTGGGTTTATAAGTTTAATTTATCTCTCTCAAGGGGTATAAAGGTGTTTCAACTTCATTTTTAAGCTCATCTAGCACTTGGTGAAGAGAAAAAATCTTCAAGGAGAAAAATAGGGTTTTCTGGTCGTTTTATGGGCAAGTGTTCTAGTACTGCGCAAATCACCGGCGCTATGCTAATACAGGTCGATTCTGCGCTAACCAATCCTCCACCCATTTGAATTTGAATGGTGTTGCGCTAATTAGCCCCGAAGCTACGTAAATCCCACGCACTGCGGAAACGCAAACCCGACTCGCCCAGAGACCAAGGAAGCATTACACGTGCCCGGCGCTGCACTAACGATTCACCTGACACCTCTGTACAACTGCTTGGGCACTATACAAACACAGGCCCGACTCACTCATAGACCGGTAGACAGTGCATGTGCCTGGCACTACGCTAACCACCCTGCAGGCCTGTCGGCGCTACGCTAACCGCCGTGGAGGCCTGCCGGCGCTGCGCTAACAGCCCGACCTGACAGCTTGGGTAGGACACTGAACAAATGCAGAAAGCCTCTAAAAAATATCAAATTTGTCTCAAGGTCAAATTTTTGTCCTCCACGTCATCTCCGAAGGTTCACCAAAGGCTAAACTAGTAGGTGACCCTCCCTCTCTATCCCCAAGCAATTTTCAAAATTGGTTTTAAGTATTTTGTGGCTTTGAAGCTTTCAAACCCTAAGAGGGTAAAACCTAGGCATTTATGCAAAAAAAGACTTTGTTTTTCTCCTAGAAATCAGTTTATTTTCATGTGAGGGTGAGTGAATCATAGTGACTGCAATACACTTCTGAGAAGGCCTCCTAATGCTACAAGGCAAATAAACCCTGAGAAACCTAGCCTTCACACCACTCATTCTCCAATGTTTACTCCATCATCATCTTCAACTTGTTTCATCAAGCCCTAATTTGTAAACCAGTATCTCCTATCACCATGTTAGGAGCTGAGAAAAGCAGTGGTAGTGATAAAGGTCAAAGGCCTTTGAGACCAAAACATAAGGGAGGAAAAGTGAATAGATTGGAACCTCAAAGCACAGTGGCCATTACCTCCTCTCCTAGGATCCTATGATGTTTTCAGAATGCAAGATGTTTTCAATTTTCTGAGAGGATCAGAAAAGTGAAAAGCCACCCTGAGCTCACAAGGCTCCTCATTCTCAATTTACACAACAAGCACTCAAGCCTTGCAGGAGTATATTTTGAGATCTGAGCAGGTGCCATCTGTGAGGCCACAAGTATACCAGTTGTGGCTAAAAAGTGATTTAAAAAGGGAAAATTGGAAAAAGACTTTTTAGAGCCATTTATCAAAACAAGGTATAGAGGAGGCAGTAAAACAATTTTCCCTTTCTTAAACCTCAAACAAAAATTTTCCTCCTTGATGTTGGTTATCATGAAATACTTCACCTGTGAGGGGAGGTACTGTAGGCTCTATACCTATCATGTCAGACTCCTCATGCATTTCACAAGAGCTAAGTTGTTAAACTTTCCCTACTATCTCTATAGGAGCATTGAGAAAATGTCTTCTATTGTCCGGAGGAGGAATCCCACACAACAAATGCATAGCTTGTTCCATTATTCCCTGATCAAGATGGTGGTATTACATCATTTGGAGCAGCAGGGTATACCTTGGGATGTTTTCATAGCCCATGAAGTCTTCACAACCCCCCAGCCTCCTCCTCAACCAAATTTTCCTCCCTCATCTGCACAATTACCCTCACCACAAGAAAATTTTCCTTCTTCCCCTTCTATTGATGCATCAAATGAAGAGGATGAAAATGGACATAATGAACAAGGTGATGACTATAGGGGTGATGAAATCAGTGAGGCAGGGATAGAAATGAATGAAGATGAGAAACAGGGAAATGATGTTGAAGAGGAGGGAAATGAACATATAAATGATTATGATAGCGAGCAACGTCATGATGAGGACAATGAAAATATAGAAGAAGATGATGAGGCAGAGTCCATGGAAGTAAATGATGGACAGGAAAATGATAAGGCAGAAACAAAGTTTGAAGAAGAGGATAGTGACAAGGTGTTTGACACTGATGGGATATGTAGTGAGAAAAAATACATCAAGGTAGAAAGTCATGACACCAATCAGTCTCCTAGTGAACATGAGAATGACAGCAGTGTAGGAGATGATGAAGAAAATGACCCTAGTACAAGACCAAAGTGAAGCAAGTACAAAGGCTGATTATCACATTGAAGACCAAGATGACAGTGCAAAAGGAAGTAAAGAAGGAAGTGATGATGATGGTTTTGAAGGTCAATAAGGCAGTGGTCAAACAGAACATGAGATGATTGATGGGGATCATAGTGAAGATGAAGGGGTTGGTGACAACACCAAAGGTCACAACCATGATGAAAACACTAACAAAACCACCATCACTCCTCTTACATGCACATACCAAAGAGGTCCAATACAAGTGTTTCTTGCCTCCAAAAGGCAAGGGACCTTGCCATCTGCATCAACTCCAAGGCTTGACAAAGGAAAAGAGAAGATGGAAAAGGGTAAGAAATAGGTAAAGGTAGAAGAGGAGGATCCTGAAATAGAAAGGGGTTTTGAACTTATCGACATAGACAGTGATGAAGAAAATGAAACAATAATTTCAAACTCCCTCCTCCAAAACAAGAATGCACAAATAGAAGACCTAGAAGTTGAGTTGGAGAGTGAAAGGATGTTTTTCACTTCTATCAAATGCAAAACAAGAAAATGAGTGCCTAGCAAGCCATCTATGAAGCTAGAGCACTCAAAGCTTAGAAAGAAGCCCAAATATCACAATTCAAACTAGAAGAATACATAGGCCCATATGAAGAAAGTGAAGGTGGAGAGGAACAACCTAGGAAGAGGCCAAAAACCATGGGGCTAAGGAAAGCATTGGAAAAAGAGAAGGAGGAGGAATCAACCCTAGCAGAACAACTTTCCCTCACTGAACTCCTTGACATGGAAATTAAGCATGATCTGGAGTCATTGCTTGAGAGGGAAAACAAACACCTAGAGGCCAAGCTGAAGAAGGCAAATGAAGGCTTATAGCTGCAAAGAAATATGACAAAGTATTATGCAAAGAAGGACAAGCTTGTTTGTGCCAAACTGAAGGAAGCCCTCCTTGAATTCCAAACCCTAAAGGTTGTAAAAGAGTGTGAGAGGCATGGATTTTTGTCTAAGGCTTCTCAACAGTTTTCCAAGACCCCTTAAGGAAGGTCTCCACAAATTTTGAGCAAATCTGGAGCAATTTTTTTTTTTTAAGATTTTTAAGGCACATTAGGGCAGTGCCACTGGCGCTACGCTAATACATGGAGCATCTTCAGGAGAATAACTTGAATTTTTTTGACTTCTCAAACCTAGTACATTATTCTCACCAAGTTTCAGATGATTTGGAGCAGGTTTGACCCCTCAAGAGGTCAAACAACCCCTCCCTTTTCACCTTTCTGCCACTGTTTTAGGCCTGACATTATGTAAATGACAGTCTTGGGGTTTTTTACTTTTTGAATAGGCTACAGGAGCTAGATCAGAAAGCTACAAGAATTTTTGGAAATTAGACTCATCAAGATTTCCAACAAGCCATCACAGAGCCAAATCCGACATCGGGAAGGGGTCTAAAACTTAGTTTCAAAAGACCCTATTTTTTGTTAAAAGTGGCACTGTGCAAATGGACTGTTTAGTGTGTTTGGGACCAAAAGTGAAAAAAAACACACTCATTTATTGAAAAATCATCTTTTAGTGTTTTTTTGAATAAAATCACTCTAGGATTAGGTGCAGGAAGTCATTTTAGCATTTATTTCATGAGATATTTTGTGCCTTGGGCCTTGCATGGTCTCTTAGGCGTAAATGACATTTATGGGTGATTTTGACATTTTCCAACGCTTTCTAGGGTTTTTTCCCTCCTTTTCTGAGTTAAATAGAGCATGAGGGATTCATTGTAAATTTTGGAATTTGATGAACTTTGAGAGAAATATATAGCTTTTATGAGCTTGGAGAAGAAATTGATGTTGTGAAGTTGATGAATTGCTTGCTTGGATTGATGATGGAGAAGCCTGTTTGCGGGATTCCTAACCTTGGTTAGTTGTGATGTCTTCATAAATTTTTTATTTTTTATTATTATCATTATGTTTCGTTCTTCTTTGTTTCTATTGAAGAGAAAAGTATAGGTTGAGAAATGCTCCTTGAAGCACCTTAGTCATCTTGTCTTCTAGGGCCTTGATGCTTTCCTATGCTGGGTGTGTTTGAAGAATTCTTAGCTGCTATTCAAGCCTCCTTATGCTTGTTTGTTTAATCTATGGATTAATATGCTAGATTACAAATATGATTCATTGTAAGCCCTGCTTGTTTGAAACTATCTAAACTATGCATTGAAACCTCTCTTTGAAGTATTGCTTGCTAGGTTAAGTCAAATAGGTCTTGTTCTGATCTTACCCTTTGTCCATGCCTATCAGTTTTCCTCAGAGTTCTTTTTAGCTTAATCAACAATGTTTAGGAGTTCCCTCCTTGATTGATGAAAGATTTTGTGTCATATTATATGTTTTCCAGTTCTGAAGGTGAATTTACTAAAGTTAGATAAGCTTTCATGCTTTCTTTGTTTCACTGGAATGTTTATCTTGGATATTTGTTTGTTTAATTATTTTCATTGGATAAATGGTTTTCCCTATCTCATGATTAGTATCTTTCGCTTATCATATTTAAGACCTTCTTGTTTATGGGTATATGAAAAAGGATACTTCACTGCCCTATGCCCTACCTTGTTTTTCCCAAACTTAATGTCCATTTCAATTCACTCATGACCTTAAGGATCCATTGAACACACTAAATTGGTCCTGTAACACACTCTGATTCATTATTGAGTTAATCATGACCTTCATTGACTCCATAGCCTAATTATTTAAAGACCTCTCACTCCACCTATTCTACCTATTCATCTTACACAACCAACAAAATCAAAAAACCCTACACTTAACAACTAGCCTAAAATCGATCATCTAAATAAAACAAGAACATGTCCTTTGCATCTAATAGAGAGAGCCCTCTCTGAGTCCAGGAAGGCTAGGTCCAGGGACTCCAAAGACTAGTTTCATGTTTCCTCGTCATTTGGTATGCCAATCTACCAAATCACGGGACCCCAACATTCTAGTGATCACGATGGGACCTTATGAGTAAGTTCATGTCCAAATATTCCTTAAAAGATTCAGAAACCCTTGATAGATAGTATCCGGTGGTTTATCGTCACCTCATCACCACACCAACATTCTGGCGATCACGGTGGGACCTTCTGAGAAAGTTCATGTCTAAATATTCCTTAAAAGATTTAGAAACCCTTGACAGATAGTATCTGGTGGTTTATCTCCACCACATCACCACACTAACATTCTGGCGATCACGGTGGGACCTTCTGAGTCAGTGACAATCTGAGTATCCCTTAGGACTTCAAAAACCTTTTCCAAATCACAGATCACTCAACTGATAGACAAAGAGTAGAATCTGTTTGTTTCAACATCTTAGCAAAATGATGGTTCAGCTATAGGACACTGTTACAAAACTTAGGGCTACATAAAGGAAACTCAAAAAACCCAAAAACATTCTCTAGATTTGTTTTTTGTCAGTTATTGGTGGTGTAACATAAACATATATCCGTAAAAATAGAAAAAATATCCACCTGGTGACTCCACTAGCCTCCAATAGGCCTATTACTTCACTAGTACTCATTTCACTCCCTAGATTTGTTTCAAGCCAACCCTGAGAATTTTATGAACCCAATTATATATTGTGAGTGTTTACCAAGCACTAAGAGAGGTCAGCCTTTGAAAACAGTCCTAAAAACATTTAGCCTCTCTCAATATTAAGTTTGAAATCTGGCTTCACATAGGATCAGTACCAGATCTCATTTGGACCCAAACCCTCCCAACATAGTTGATGACCCAGAGAATATTTTGTGGAGAACTTGTAAATTTAGAAACTTAACCACTGTTAGGACCATTCGCAGGGCAAGCTCTGTACCTGAACATCTTGTAGCTTTGCAAGATTCTCAGTTTGACTTGCACCATACAAAGAACCTTTTTAGAACCAAGTCACAAACTGATATTGACCAGACTGACCTTGAGCCCATATATTTATAGCAGAGTTCTAGTAGAGAAGCTTCTCCTTTCACACCACCTGACTTTTAGCTTCTCCATCACTTTAACTCTTTCCGTACCAAATCTATTTAAAATCAGTTTGTTGGTCCAAGTACCTCCACCACACCCATCCATACCACCACTGTGCAAACCACTCTACTTCATCATACATCTCCTTTCACTAACCCTCCTATTGTAAAACCTCCATTAGCTCCCATCATGGCAGCTTGGTATGCCCCCTTGGCCTTACCTCAACCTCTAGTGCCTTTGCCAAATGACTACCAGTCCAAGATCCCTCATTTCACAGGAGCTTAATCCATCATTGCCTAACAACATGTAGATAGGATAAATGATGCCTTTCATTACATGGAAATAGAAGAAGAAACCATTAAAATGATGATATTTGCACAAAGATTAGGAGGAGAGGCCAAAAAATGGTTCAAATCATTAAATCCTAACACAATACATGATCTCTCTTCCCTCTACCAAACTTTCATAAACAAGTGGGAAATAAAGAAAAATCCCCTGCAAATCCTTTATGAATATAAAAATCTCAAGAGGAATGTAGGGGAAACTGTACAAAATTATTGCACTAGGTTTAAGAGTGTCTATAATGCCCTCCCACCTCACATGAAACCCCCACAAGGCCTAGCACTAGTGAAATTTCCTGAAGGCTTTGATCTGAACATGACATTCCAATTGAGAGAAAGATACCCTGCAACATTAGAAGAAACGCAAAAGGAAACTATTAATGCCAAGGTAAACTTGATTGAAAATAGAGCTAGGATGAGATTAGAAAAGAGAGTGACCTACAAAGATGAAACCATTCCCTCAACCTCCTCATCTGATACCAAGATGGAGAACCTAATGAGAACCATGGAGAGAATGTTAGAAAGGATAAACTTGAATGAAATAACACCTCCTAGGGAAAATCAAGCCAATTCCAAAAATATAAATAGAGCTCAAAACTTCAGAAGAGGCACTCCTCAAATCAAACAAAGGGAAAATGACCAAGAAATCAAACCTCCCTTTCAACAAAACTATGTCGATGAAGAAGAAGGAGAAATTATAGAACCTGAAGAAAGCCATATAAACCTAATAGGTATTGATAATGAAGATGATGTTTTTTCTCACCAAAGAAGAACAATGTCTCTTTTCCTCAAATCAAAATAACACAAACCATGAGGATTCTGAAGATTACCGCTTGGGATTTGAAAATTTCATAATGGAAATCCATAGGCAATATGACCTTAGGAAAAAAAATGACCTAGATTCTCCTAAGAAAATCCAAATAGACACTGCTATTAGGAAAGCACCTGAAAGCACACCCAAGAGGATAGAAGAAACAAATACTATGGCTATGAAAGCTGATCCAAATAAAGAAAAAATCAACCAATGAAATAGTGACCCAAGTTGCCCTAGTACCTCAACTAGTGGCCCTGAAAAAATCCTGTTGTCTAAAGTCACAAATCAGATTCAACAAACTAAACTTGTGGAAAGGGTTGTGCTTGAGAAAAATGATGTAAATATGTCTAAGAAAAAAGTACCTTTCAGTTTTGAAGGAGATATTTCCAAAATCAAGATTACCATGCCTCTCACTTCACTGATTACCCAAGGCACATACAAGTCTCATGTTCTGAAAGTACTAAACATGGGAAATGATGCTGACACTCTACACTTGGCCGATGACACACCTGAGTTGTTGTTTGGACCCAAAATACAAGGAAAATACCAAGAAGAGGCCATTCCCCCTTTCTACATTAGCCTAAACATACATGAAAAAATCTTACATAATGCCATGATGGATTCTAGTGCCTCTCACAATCTCATGCCAAAAGTTGTGATGGATAGATTAGGCCTATAAATAACTAAACCTTACAAAGACCTGTACTCCTTCAATTCAATTAGGGTCAAGTGTTTGTTCCTAATCAAGGATATTTGTGTCAACCTAGCACAAGTGCCTGCTAAGAATCTTGTCATGGACATAGTAGTGCTAGATATTCCACCCAAGTATGGCATGATTTTATCCAGATCTTGGGGAGCCAAGCTTCAGGGGAACCTTCAACTAGACATTTCCTATGCTACCATCACTATTTTCAATCAAACAAGGATATTATACCAAGAGTCACACACAAAATATATGATTAGTAGTCAAGAAAGACCAGACAATTCACCTCTTTATTCCATACATTTAGATCTTGATTCTTTTATTTTACATATGAAGAAGACATTGATGAGGAGGTATGTGAACTTGAAACACATCCAAAAATATTACAACATTCAAACCAATCTCTTCATGAAGAGCTCAACAGTTAAAATTCTAGCAGCCCTAAACAACCATATACTGATAAATACAAACTTAAATTTCTACAAACTAAAAATGAAATTTCAAAACCAAGAATTAGTTTAGAATCTAAGTGAGGTTGCTCAAATAAGGGACAAACCTCTAAAACAAAAATTTCCCCTTTTTGAAATCCAAAAGAGCTGAAATACTCTCACATGAAAAACAACTTTGGAAATCTGAATCAAAAAAGTTTGATGTTTTTACCTTATATAGGCACCTCATTATCAAAAAATTTTGTCCCTCCAGAAAAGTTGTTGACTCTCACAGATGTTGCCATGAATCCTAAAGAAATTTTTGTTGAAACTGATATAGAAGAGTATAATGTAGGTAGCCTAGGAAGGCCCAAAATGATTAAGTTGTCCAAAACCTTTTCATTACACAAAAAGCTAAAATACATGAGGCTATGGAAGAAATTTCAGGATGTTTTTGTACATAGGACTGAAAGCTTAAAACCTTGTGACATAGCCATTTTCCAAAGAGGGCCTCTTTTTGAGAAAGACTATGAAACCATTGGGAAAATTATTTCACTAAAAAAGAATGCCAAATGATGTAGGTTGTGTATATACTTTAGGTACCTAGGCAAAACCTACATGAAATAAAAAAACCCTTCTCCCAAGATAAATCATCCTATGACAAGGGTAGGAGTTTCTAACAAAATGGCATTGCATGGTAGTGTTTCAGGTTACCATCAGATGATACCACTACAGATCAATCAACATAAAGACATTTTCAAAGTCTCTTGGAATAGCTACATGTTTGACCAAATGCTTCCTACGCTATGGAGTGCTAAAACCTTCCAAAGAGCCATGGTTTAATATCCCAAAATAGGGAATTTCTACAACAATAAGAATATCTAAATATATTCTTAAGTTGGAGATCCAGTAATAATTTAACACAATAATGTAAGTTTTGTCAATCTAAATTCTTAAATCAAGTTAGGAGCATATCAACAAAACTGTGTCTCCAAATGTTATCTTCAAGTGGGGAAAAGCACTGATCTGGACCATAATAGTGCTATTCCCAGGAAATAGCATTGTAGTAGTGATAAATGGGACTTTGATCCCTTATTTCATGCAATATACATATCGCATATAGAATGGGAGCTGAAACAAATCATTTTAGCTTAGGTAAACAGATCTCTCAGTTCTTATATGGCTAGAAAACACTGAAAACCCATGACTTAATCCACACAGAAAACTATGAAGTAAGAATAGCGTAATTATAAGAGGGTTTCTGTAGAATAATGTTATAGACAACAGATCTGGATTTTATTTACCCAAAGCATAGAGAGAACAGACATCTAGGCTCTTTTATACAATGTGAAGATAACCCAACAAAGGTTTCATGAAAGTACAACTAAAAAATGAATAGATCTGAACATTCAGTAGAAACATAGCTGAATAAAGTACAATCGGTATTATAATCCCTTTTTCTAGCTTTCCGAGGAAAGGGTTGGCCCTTGCCCAGGGAAACCAGCCAAAAATCAAGGTATCAAACCTTGCTGCATCTGCTCTCTAGAAAATGGCACAGTTCCCGCAAGGGACTACGCTGTAAAAGTGCAGAGATTCTTTGGCCCAATTCCAAGATGTGAAACTATGCCTGAGAGCCTCCCTTGTTGATCCCCCAATGGATAGACAAGCTCCCCACTGAAGAACAAGCCTAGAAATGGCTCAAAGAGATCCTCCTTTGCTGCACCCTGCAACACAACCCGTCTCTCAAAAAAAACTACATTGTAGCTGAAGGAGGTAGCTTGGCCAAAATGTCAGAATGAGGAAATGAAGCTCAAGAACCTCTCCTTCCCTGAGGATGAGGTAGGGATTCCTGACTTGGAACACCCTTGTGCTAAACAACACTGCAACCCTACTAAACAACAAGAGGAAGCGAAGTCTCAACAGACCAAAGCAAATAATAATCCAAGCATGAATACAATGGTTGTGCTCCTCTCCATATATAGCAAGTTCTCCTCTCCACAATGGGCCCCATCCATATGTGCCACCTAGCCCATGCAAGTTGTCCTCCATTCAAACTACGCAATCCATCATGGAGATACAATGTATCTAGATAGTGCATGTGGACTTGGTCAAATATGACTGAATCAACATGATGCAATCTTGTTTGCACCTGTAGGTGCTCAATCTAGCTGCTTTATTCTTCCCCTTTTGACATGAGGAATGTTATTTTCTCCTCTAAAGAGGTTAGTGGGCCTCCCCACCCATTTTATTCATCTACTGCTATCTATAATTTTCCTTTTAGCTTGAGGCTAAAATTTTGGAACATTACAGTCTTACCTTCAGAAATGTTTCTTATCCTCAAGAAACTGTATACAGAGAAAAATTTATCGCCTTCTCCTCTTGTGGCCTCCTCATCAATAGTCCCCACCACTACTTAAGATAATCTGCAACAAATCTGCTCTCCAATGTCTCCTCCCAAAGATACAAGACCAAATGGCTCACATCATGAAAAGGTCGAAGGTGTAAGTGGAAACCTTCTTGCTGTCTCATGGCCTCCTCCAAGTAGGAGTGATGATACACATGGGAAATATAATTCCATGCTATCATCCAAATTAAATGAGCCATCCTAGGTAGCTCACCAAAGAAATCTGCAACCCCGGTTTTATGCAATGTGTTGGGGCTAAATGGAGAGTTTATGTTTTCCCATGCAAGTAGTTTCTCTTTCCATTTATGGTAAGTATGAGGGGGCTACTGATATTGGGCTACAATTTCATGGCCTTCAAAAATGGCCCAAGCTACCCCACAAGATAAGTCAACCATGAAATTCCTCCTCCAAGAATGCAAGTTCACCCAAGGGCTCCTCCTACATGAAGGAAAGAGGTGTGTTGTGGTAATCATGTTGTGACCATTTTTCCTCCTGAAACATACAACATGTAAAATAGGGAGAATCATACTCCTAATGGGCATCTCCATCTCAAATTCCACTCTCCAAACAAAGCTTCCCATGAGTACAAACATATCAACAATATATGGAAGAAAAATGCTATGAAAACAAGCTGTCAAATGACAACCAGAGAGTGAATCAAAGTTCGACACGAGGAACTAGTGCAGTGCATTCCATGCCTGCATAAAAAAAAAAGATAACAATTTCTTCACCAGCCACTTGTTTGCTACCACAATCATCTCATAAGATGGAAACATGAAGATACAATGTGGTGTCAATGGTGCACACCAAGAATCATGCAGATTCCCGCAAAACCACCAAAAAGATAGCCAAAATCAATGCTACAAATAGCTACAAGTACATCATCATACAATATGAAAGAAGAGATAATTCTTCTTGATACATCATGCTGCTCAAACAAGGAAAAGAAGTGCAATACAAAATGTGAAATTATACCTCCTCCATCATGTACTTGAGATCTTGAGCTGAAATGGCTCAACTAGAATCTTTCCTTCACCTCCAATGAGTAGGGAAGTGGATGTGACCTCCTATCTATCACCATCCGGGCTATGCATCTCTCCATATGCTGTAATATGTCACGCTGGATGCCCTCCAAAGTGAACTCCTCTGCCAAAGAAAGATATGCATCATAATGCATGGAAAGGAAGTCCTCATGTGTTGTATAAAGCAACTTCTCCTTGATCTTAGAAGCTCCAGTCAAGAAGACTCTATCATAAGAAAAGATGACCATATCATCCACCATATACTCATCATCTATATTCAGGTCATCAAGTATCATACATGCACCTAGATCCTTGGAGTACTCTACCAAGAGTTGAGACCTCCAATATGGATCAATCCTCCCAAGAGACAGCGCTGGTGATCTGGCATGTGAAGCTCTCCTCATGTTGTTGTCTGCTACTTTGACATCCCTCATACCAAAGTCTTCCTCAAAACTCTTCACCTCTCCAAAATCCAAGAGTGGTGAACCCAAAGACAAGATGTCTCTCATCAACTCTATATCTGGTGGCCTCCCAGGTGGAATTCCTCCATGTAGTAAGACATCAAAATCTGAAGTGGACTATGTATATGAGTGAATGGAGTTTTCCCCCTCTTCACTGCGCAGTGCAGTCCTCTCCTTATGTGCAGAAACCTCTCGAAATAGATAAGGGTGAATGCTCATCATTCCTTGATGCTGATCCTTCTCCTCTTCTTCCATGTATGAGAATGCCTCATCCTCAATGAGAGACTCTTGATGTTAGTCATCCCTTGAGGGAAAATACTCCATGTCTTCACAAATAGAAGAGGGCTCTTCAAGGAATGGGGATCTTTCCCTTGGTAAACAATCATGCATGTTTTTATACCCTTTAAAAATATGGGGTGGAGTTGGTTCAATAGGTGTCTCCAACTCATGCAAAGTGTTTGAGTTTTTGTTTTTAACAAATGATGGTTCACAATGTCTTTTATCAAATCTCCTCACCAATTATTTAGTGAACTCAACATAAGTTTTTACATTTTCATGAAAAAAAGAAGTAGAATCATTAAACCACCAATCATGAGCCATACCTTTGAGGTGTAGCGCTGCTACTCTGATGGCCTCCTCCTCTGAAACTTGGTGTAGCTAAAAATAGGAATATAGCTCTCCTACCAAAGCTTTTGTTGTGCACTCTACTGATCCATCAAAGTGAGATAGGAAGATTCTACCTCTCTTACTTCTTTGGTGGCTATTGGATCTTGCCTCCTTGAGTTTGCAAAATGATTGGAATTCTAAGTGCTCTATGAATATCCATGATTGAGATTCATAGTCCTAGAGGTAGTCACTTAAGGTCTCCTCCCTTGGTGCACCTTCTTCCTTCATCCTTCTTGCAGTCAATATGGGCAATAGACTGTGCTACAGATCTGCATGTGTGGCTGGATGCTAACACCCATCATGTGAATAGCCAGGGCTTGCTTCAAACCATCTCAGAAATCTTCTACACTCCCCCCCTTTCATCTCCTTGAGATATTCCTTGATGTTCTTCATATCTTGGGAAAGAAGTAGGGAGACCCTCTCTTCCTTCATTCCTGAAAACAATGGAGTCATGCTTGTGTTTCTTCTGCACAACATCTCTCTATGAGAAGCTTCTACTCCTAATGTCATGATGTCTTGGATGCACAGGCTGAGCCAAGATTGATGCTTTGATACCACTGTAATATCCCAAAATAGGGAATTTCTACAACAATAAGAATATATGAAGATATTCTTAAGTTGGAGATCAGGTAATACTTCAACAAAATAATTTAAGCTGTGTCAATCTAACTTCTTAAATCATATTAGGATCATATCAGCAAAACTGTGTCTCCATATGTTATCTTCAAGTGGGGAAAAGCAGTGATCTAGACCATAATAATGCTATTCCCAGGAAATAACGTTATAGGATTGAGAAATTTGACTTGGATCCCTTATTTCATGTAATATAAATCTCACATATATAATGGGAGATGAAACAAATCATTTTAGCTTAGTTAAACAGATCTCCCGATTCTTGTATGGCTGGAAAACAATGAAAACCCATGACTTAATCCACACAGAAAAATCTGAAGCAAGAAAAATTTAATTACAAGAGGGTTTCTATAGCACAATGTTGTAGAAAACATATTTGGAGTTTATTTAGCCAAAGCACAGAGAAAACATACATCTAGCCTCTTTTATACAATGTGGAGATAACCCGGCAAGGGTTTCATTAAAGTACAAGTACAAAAGGAATAGATCTCAACATTCAGCAGAAAAGTAACATAGTCCCCCTGCAACATCACATGCACATAGCTGAATAATTACAATACGGATAGAATCCCTTTTTATAGCTTTCTAGGGAAAGGGTTGGCCCTTGCCCAAGGAAACTAGCCAAAAACCAAGGTATCAAACCTTGTTACAACTGCTCTCTGGAAAATGATGTAGTTACTGCAAGGGACTACACTGTAAATGTGCATATATGCTTTGGCCCAATGCCAAGATGTGAAAATATGCCCGGGAGCCTCCCTTACTGATCCCCCAATGGATAGACAAGCTCCCCACTGAAGAACAAGCCCAGAAATGGCTCAAAGAGATCCTCATTTGCTGCACCCTGCAACACAACCTAGCTCTCAACAGAAGTTGTGTTGTAACTGAAGGAGGTAGCTTCACCAAAATTCTGGAATGAGGAAATGAAGCTCAAGAACCTCTCCTTCCCTGAGGATGAGGTAGGGATTCCCGACCGGGAACACCCTTGTGCTAAACAACATTGCAACCCTGCTAAACAGTAAGAGGAAGTGAAGTATCAATAGACCAAAGAAAATAATAATCCAAGCATGAATAAAATGGTTGTGCTCCTCTCCATATATAGCAAGTGATCCTCTCCACAGTGGGTCCCATCCATATGTTCCACCTAGCCCATGCAAGTTGTCCTCCATTCAGACTGCGCAGTCCATCATGGAGATACAATGTATCTAGACGGTGCATGTGGACCTTGTCAAATATGACTGAATCAACATGATCCATTCCTGTTCACACCTATAGGTGCTCAATCCATCTGCTCTATTCTTCCCCTTTTCACATGCGGAATGTTATTTTCTGTTCTAAAGAGGTTAGGGGGCCTCCCCACCCATCTCATTCATCTATTGCTATCTATAATGTTCCTTTTATCTTGAGGCTAAAATTTGGGAACATTACACATGGCTCATGTTTTCAACTTTTTCTCCATGATATACATTGATAATATCCTCATCTATTTCAAAGCTAATAAAGAACACCTTTTATAGCTAAAGAGGACCTTTGACAGAAACAAATTTGAGAAGCAATACTCTAAGGAGAAATACCAAGGAGAAAATGGATTCGTTGAATTTTTTTGGAAAAATCCTTGTAGCATGTTTTCAAAAGGAGGTAAATATGATTTATTTTTACAGTAAATGAATGGACAAAAAGTGCTAGGAGATCCTTTTCAGTACAATATTCTCATGTACCATAGTTGTAAAAACCCTTAGTTTAAAAAAATTTCATTCATTGTACATAGAAATTGCATGGGGGAAATCACAAGAATACAAAAACATAGAAAGAATGGAAAAGATGGCAGATTTGAAAAGAGGTAAAGCCCCATTCCAAAAAAATAGTACTGTTGAAAGTGAGCAACCTTAAATGCCAACGCTAGTTCGAAAGAAGGTCTTGTTTCAGTCATCTAGCCTAATCGTGGCTGAAACATGTTTTCAAGTTATTGTTGATAAGTTAGTGAAAGATAGCTGGTCAAATCATTCAAACATGACTTGTGAAAAAGATAGATTAGGAATGAAAGATACTAATTCCACATGCTTAAAACTGAACCAAAGAGGAAAATAGGGATTCTTAGCACATGATTGATCACAACGCTCATTTTTCCTAAAGGTCTTATTGTGTACAAAAATAATATTTGTGTGCAGCTTGTTCTTATGCCAAAAACCCATGGTAAGTCAGATTGCTTAATCCTGATTTAAACCATGCTTTCAATTTCATGTTTATAGCTTAGTGAATGAATTTTTTCAAATAGCTTAATCTTGACAGTTGAGTAGTCTAGGTAGAGAATAAGAGAGTTCATTAGCACAATAACACTCTTGGAAGAAATAAGATAGAAGTATATATTTTGTTTTTCTTTCAAAATCAAAAGGACAAGGTGTCAAGGGTTTTCCAGTTCAAGTGCACCCAAGGAGAAGAAAATGTTAAGCAAGTAGGAGTGGTAGGTAGAGATGAAGCTGATATAATCATTTTTTTCGGATATATTAAGATCACAACTCAAAGAAAACATCAACAAGTGAAAAGAGGTAAAAATCTGCCCAATGGATGAGGCACTGGTCTCCATTAAGCTAGAGATCTAAAAGTTTTGGAAACCTCCTAAAACAGAGTTTCCCTCCCCAAGTGGAACCATTGTTAGTCATCAGTAATTTTTTCTCTTATAAATGACTATATTCTTATCCTAGATTTCTAGAAACAAAGTTCATGAACATTGTGAGTTCTAGAAATCTCACTTCCTACATTATCCTCACGATAATTTTTTTACCATTTTATCATCCCATCATGTCAAGCTCAGCTCACCCATCCCAGAAAACCCATCATGGGCTCATCTCACTCATTTTATGTATGTTTTGTCACCTTTGGCCTCAATCCTCTATTTTTTTTTGCATAACCCCTCCAATGCTACCTAGGGCCACCAATCAACCATCTCTCTTATATCTCCAGAAATACCTCAGGCATTGATGGTCTCAAAACTATCTCTGTAGGATCTTTAGATAAATCAAGTACATTGGATTTTGGGTCTTTAATACATCAGATTGTGGACAACTTTTTTTTACATCTAAGGATCCAAAATCAAGTTAGGCAAAGGCCAAGTCCAAGGAACCTTCCACTAGGTCACCTAGTGTTTCATAGGTCATAGGGTTGATTTGGTGTTCTAAAATATATGTTTCCCTATGTAAAGAGGCTGCATTTAAAGAAGAAAAAGTTCAAGTAACTTGGTCCAAAACTGACCAAAAATCCATTCAAGAAAGGCCTCCTTGGCCAAAGCAAAAATTCTGTGAGGGACAACTGCCCTTGTTCACATTTCTTCAAAAATGATCAAGATTTCCATCAACATAAGAAGAGGTAAGGTAATAATATGAATCATCAGAAGAATACATCGACAACAAAGAGAAAGGCAAGAGTCCTATGTTTAAAGAGAATCAGGGTTTTGTGATTGATTGACAAGATAGTGTTTCCAAGCAAAGAAACATCACAAGGACCACCAAGACAGAAGGCACCTCAACACAATCAAGGACATATTGAAGATTTTAAGAAATAATGAATGAACTTGAAAGGGCTATAGAGAACTTAGAAGACAACACTTCTTATTTTTCTCTGATAGCCCTAAAACCTAAGAGTTTGGAAACATGGACAGAATAGGTCAAATAAAGATGATAAATCCTCCTTCATAAACAACAGAAGGCATTCAAAGGATACCCAAGGTGCCCTATAAAGTTTCTCAAAACAACACTACTTCACTGCACCAAAGGGAGAGATGGTAAAGAACATCAATATGAGGGAGCCCTAGCTTTGAAAGGTACAGTCAAAGGTATTCAAAATGATCAAGACAAAGAAAACATAAGGTAAAGTGCCAAAGAAGAAAATCATGTTGAGAATAAGTTCACTCTTGAGAAGATGAGGTGTCAAAGTACAAACAATTACAAACAGACCAAAAACCCTGTGTTATGGCACTTGCAGTAATCAGAAGTTGCCAAGGGGAAAACGTGGTAAAATTAATGCACTCATCCTTGCCAAAAAGGACCTCACTGTAAAAAATATTAGTAAAAGGTAAGGAACGCCTTTTTTGAGTCTATTGCACTAAAAAATTCCTAATAGGAATGAGGAAATGTTTTCATTGTTTCAAAAAGGACAGTTTGGACAATCCCCAAAGTTTCAAAAAAAAAAATGGGACCTCTTCATACTTCAGCACACCATTACCAAGAGAAAATTACTTAAGAAAAGTTATGGGCACCTGCAAAAAAGGGTCAAGGAGACATTAGTGAAAATCATAAAGTGACCTAAAGAAAATATAGTAAAAGTGGGTTTATAAGTTTAATTTATTTCTTGAAAGGGGTATAATAGTGTTTCAACTTCATTTTTGAACTCATATAGCACTTGGTGAGGAGAAACAATCTTCAGGGAGAAAAAGAGGGTTTTCTAGGCAAGTGTTCTAGTGCTGCACAAATCACTGGCACTATGCTAATACAGGCCAATGCTGTGCTAACCAGTCCTCCGCCAATTCGAATTTGAACGCCGTTATGTTAATAATCCCTAGCGCTATGCAAATCCTAGGCGCTTCGAAAACTCAAGCCTGACTCGCCCAGAGACCGACGAAACATTTCATGCGCTTGGTGCTGCGCTAATGGGCCACCCAACACCACTGCACAACTTCTCGGGCACTACACAAATGTAGGCCTAACTCGCCCGTAGACCGATAGACAGTGCAAGTGACTGGGTCTGCGCTAACCGCCGTGGAGGCCTATTAGCACTGCGCTAACATCCCAACCCAATGGCACTGCACAAATGTAGAAAGCCTCCAAAAAAGATCAAATTTGTCTCAAGATAAAAAATTTGTCCCCCACGTCATCTCTGAAGGTTCACCAAAGGCTAAACTGGTAGGTGACCCTCCCTCTATATCCCCAAGAAATTTTCAAAATTGGTTTCAAGTATTTTGTGGCTTTGAAGCGTTCAAGCCCTAAGAGGGTAAAACCTAGGCCTTCATGCAAAAAAAGACTTTGTTTTTTCTCCTGGAAATCGGGTTATTGTCATGCGAGGGTGAGGGAATCAGAATGAATCCAATGCACTCCTGAGAAGGAATCCTAATGCTACAAGCCAACTAAACCCTCAGAACCATAGCCTCCACACCACTCATTCCCCAAATTTGACTCCATCATCATCTTCACCTTGTTTCATGAAGCCCTAATTTGTAAACCAGTATCACCTATCACCATGTCAGGAGCTGAGAAAAGTAGTGGTAATAATAAAGTTAAAATGCCTTTGGAACCAAAACATAAGGGAGGAAAAGTTTATAGATTGGAACCTCAAAGCACAGTGGTCATTACCTCCTCTCCTAGGATCTTGTTATGTTCTCAGAATGCAAGATGTTTTCAATTTTGTGAGAGGATCAAACAAGTGAAAAGCCACCCTGAGCTCACAAGGCTCCTCATTCTCAATTTACACAACAAGCACTCAATCCTTGCAGGAGTGGATTTTGAGATCTCAGCAGGTGCCATCTGTGAGGCCACAGGTATCCTAGCTATGGCTTAAAAGTGATTTTAAAAGGGAAAATTGGGCAAAATATTTTTTGAGTTATTTATCAAAACGAGGTGTAGAGGAGGCAACAAAGTAGTTTTCCTTTTCTCACACCTCAAACACAGATTTTCCTCCTTGATGTTGGTTATCATGAAATACTTCACCTATGAGGGGAGGTACTCCAGGCTCTATACCTATCATGTTAGACTCCTCATGCATTTCACAGGAGCTAAGGTGCTAAACTTACCCTACTATCTCTATAGGAGCATTGAGAAAATGTCTTCCATTGTTCGAAGGAGGAATCCCACAGAACAAATGCATAGCTTGCTCCACCATCCCCTAATCAAGATGGTGGTATTATAACAGTTGGAGCAGCATGGTATACCTTGGGATGTTTTCATAACCCATGAAGTCTTCACAACCCCCCAGCCTCCTCAACCAAATTTTCCTTCCTCATTTGCAAAAGTACCCTCACCCCAAGAAAATTTCCGTTCTTCCCCTTCTATTGATGCATCAAATGAAGAGGATGATAGTGGCCATAATGAAGAGGGTGATGAAAATAGGGGTGATGAAATCAGTGAGGCAGGGATAGACATTAATGAAGATGAGAAAGAGATAAATGATGTTGACGAGGAGGGAAATGAGTATAGCAGTGATTATGACAGTGAGAAAAGTCATGATGTTGACAGTGACAATATAGAATAATATGATGAGTCAGAGTCGATCAAAACAAATGACGAACAGGAAAATGATAAGGAAGAAACAAAGTTTGAAGAAGAGGATGGTGATAAGGAGGTTGACACTGATGGGACAGGCAGTGAGGAAAAAGACAACAAAGTAGAAAGTCATGACAGTCATGACAATTTTCATGACATTCATGACACCAATCAGTCTCTTAGTGAACATGAGAATGACAACAGTGTAGGAGACAATGAATAAAAGGACCCCATTGGTGAACAAGACCAAAGTGAAGCAAGTACAGAGGCTCATGATCACATTGAAGGCCAAGATAATAGTGCAAAAGGAAATAAAGAAGGAAGTGATGATGATGGTTTTGAATGTCAAGAAGGCAGTGATCAAACAGAACATGAGATGACTGATGGGGATCATAGTGAAGATGAAGGGGTTGGTTACAACACCGAAGGTCACAGCCATGATGAAAACACTACCAAAACCACCATCAATCCTCTTGTATGCACATACCAAAGAGGGCTAGGACAAGTGTCTGCTGCCTCAAAAACGCGAGGGGCCTTGCCATATGCATCAACTCCAAGGCTTGACAAAGGCAAAGAAATTATGGAAAAGGGTAAGCAGCTGGTAAAGGTAGACGAGGAGGATATTGAAATTGAAAGGGAGTTTGAAGTTATCCGCATAGATAGTGATGAAGAAAATGAAACAAGAATTTCAAACTCCCTCCTCCAAAACAAGAATACATAAATAGAAGACCTAGAAGTTGAGTTGGAGAGTGCAAAGGATGCCTTTAACTTCTATCAAAGGAAAAACAAGCAAATGAGTGCCCAACAAGAGATCCATGAAGCTAGAGAACTCAAAGCCCAGAAAGAAGCCCAAAGAGCACAAGTCAAACTAGAATAATACATGGACCCATATGAAGAAAGTGAAGGTGGAAATGAACAGCCTAGGAAGAGGCCAAAAATCATGGGGTTAAGGAAGGAATTGGCAAAAGAGAAGGAAGAGGAATCAGCGCTAGTAGAGTAAATTTTACTCACTGAACTCCTTGCCATGTAAATGGAGCATGATCGAGACTCATGGCTTGAGAGGGAGAAAATACACCTAGAGGCGAAGCTGAAGAAGGAAAATGAAGGCTTAGAGCTGCAAAGAAAGATGACAAAGTATTATGCAAAGAAGAACAAGCTTGTTTGTGCCAAACTGAAGGAAGCCCTCCTTGAATCCCAAAAACTAAAGGAGGCAGAATAGCATGACAACCTTGGATTTTTGGCTAAGGCTTCTCAACAGTTGTCCAAGACCCCTTAAGGAAGGTCTCTAGAAATTTTGAGCAAATTTGGAGCAATTTTTGTTTTTTGATATTTTTAAGGCACATTAGCGCAGTGCCACTGGCGCTACGCTAATACATGGAGCATATTCCAGAGAATAACTTGAAATTTTTGGACTTCTCACACCTAGTAAATTATGCTCACTAAGTTTTAGATGATTTGGAGCAGGGTTGACCCCTCAAAAGGTCAAAAAACCCCTTTTTTCACCTTTCTGCCACTGTTTTAGGCCTGGCGCTACGCAAATGACAGTCTTTGGGTTTTGGAATTTTTTCCTAGGATACATGAGATGTATTAGGAAGCTACAAGAATTTTTGGAAATTAGACTCATCAAACTTTCTGACGAGCCATCACGAATCAAAATCTGACATCGGGAAGGGGTCCAAAACTTAGTTGCAAAAGACCCTACTTTCTGCTAAATGTGGCGCTGCGCAAATGGACTGTTTACTGTGTTTTGGACCAAAATTTAACAAAACACACTCATTTATTGCAAAGTTATTTTGTAGTGTTTTTTTAAGCAAATCACTCTAGGATTAGTTGCAAGAAGTCATTTTAGCATTTATTTCATGAGATATTTTGTGCCTTGGGCCTTGCATGGTCTCTTAGGAATAAATGACATTTATGGGTGATTTTGACTTCCAACCCTTTCTAGGGTATTTCCCTCATTTTCCGAGTTAAATAGAGAATGAGGGCTTCATTGTAAATTTTGGCATTTAATGAAATTTCAAAGAAATATATGATTTTTATGAGCTTGGAGAAGAAATTGGTGTTGTGAAGTTGATGAATGGCTTTCTTGGATTGATGATGGAGAAGCTTGTTTGCAGGATTACTAAGCTTGGTTTATGGTGATGTCTTCTTAATTTTTTTATATTTTCTTGTTATCATTATGTTTCATTCTTCTTTGTTGTTATTGAACAGAAAATTATAGGTTGAGAAATGCTCCTTGAAGCAACTTAGTCCTCCTGTCTTCTATGGCCTTGATGTTTTCCTTTGCTGGGTGTGTTTGAGGAATTATTAGCTACTCTTCAGGTCTCTTTATGTTTGTTTGTTTCATCTATGGATTAATATGCTAGTTTACAAATATGATTCATGGTAATCCCTGCTTGTTTGAAACTATCTAAACTATGTCTTGAAACCTCTCTTTGAAGTACTGCTTGCTAAGTTAAGCCAAAGAGGTCTTGTTCTGATCTTACCCTTTTTCCATGCCTATCAGTTTGCCTCTGAGTTCTTTTTAGCTTAATCAAAAAATTTTAGAAGTTCCCTCTTTGATTGATGAAAGTTATTGTATCATCTTATATTTTTTCCAATTCTGAAGGTGAATTTACTAAAGTTAGATAAGATTTTATTCTTTTTTTGTTTCATTGGAATGTTTATCTTGGATATTTATTTGTTTAAGTATTGTCATTGGGTCAATGGTTTTCCCTATCTCATGATTAGTATCTTTTTCTTATCATATTTAATACCTTATTTTTATGGCTATATTACAAAGGATACTTCACTGCCCTTTGCCCTACCTTGTTTTTACCAAACTTAATGTCCATTTCACTTCACTCATGACCTTAAGGATCCATTGACCACACTAGATTGGCCTTGTAACACACTCTGATTCATTATTGATTTAATCATGACCTTCATTGAACCCATAGCCCAATGATTTAAAGACCTCTCACTCCACCTATTCTACCTGTTCATCTTACCCAACCAACAAAATCAACAAACCCTACACTTAATAACTAGCCTAAAATCAATCATCTAAATCAAACAAGAACACATCCTTTGCATCTAATAGAGAGAGCCCTCTCTGAGTCTAGCAAGGCTAGGTCCTACGACTCCAAAGACTGGTTTCATGTTTCCCTATCATTTGGTCTACCAATCTGCCAAATCATGGGACCCCAAAAGTTTTATTGAAGCAGGGGATATAGTGTTTCTCTCTCTGTGACTAAAAAGAGGTATACACCTCCATACCTTACCTTGACACCCTAAATGGATCAGGAAAAAATCCTGCAAAAATGCTCTTTGGAATAAATTAAGAAGGAAACAATAGGACCCATGGGGGGAGGTTTCAATAGAACATAACCCACGAACACCAATAGAATCTGTCATCATCCACCAATATAATACATTTTCATAAACCACGAGTGGATTGCGTTATTGGAAAATTTGAATGGGTGTGATGATAAGGAGGCTCATGAATTTTCCATGGCCCTCCATTCTCAGGGAGAGGATAGTGCCATCACTGTTGTTAAGAAAACTTCCATTTATATGAATGAAAAACTCATCAAAAAGTGACCGCCATATCCTTAGGAGTTCGATGGGGCAATGAAGATAGGAAAATAGCCACAATAGCCAAGAAAAACTTTTTCCTCGTTGAAGATAAACCTGTTAAAGAAAAAAATGCACTAAGAAGGGAAAGCCTCCCGTCCCCTTGGGATGGAGTGGCCTATAGCACCCGTAAGTACATATCTTATTAAAGGATATTGAGTGTTGTGTATCCCTATAAATTTAGGCTACTCTATGAGTAGAGGTTCCAAGCATAGTTACCCATCCCAAGTAGGATCAATGTTCTACATTTCCTCCTGCATTCCATAGTCAAAATTATCCGAAGAGTGAGGGAAGGAAAGAACCAATACATTTCCCATCATAGCCTCATTAGGCTTATTGTCATGAATTCCTTCAACTAGCTCAGGAAACATGTATTGTGGATTAAATTTTTGGACATGGATATGGAGGCCTTCATTGAAACACAAGCCGTCACCACAACGCACCATGAAGAAACACCAAAATCTAGTGTTGCAGGTAAGCAAGAAGAAAACGAAGAATAAAGAAGAGGAGGAGGAAGAAAGTGAGAAAAATAAAAGAGAGGTTGGAATAAGAGCTCGAAAAGAAAGGAAAGATGAAAAAAGGAAGAAATAGATAGAAAAGGACACCCATGAAGAACCTTATGGGCATAGAAATAAGAAGAAGAAAAATAAACAACTAAGCCTCTCACCAGGAAACACAAAACAAGAGGTGGTTGCTACCTTTTCCACACTCAGAACAACTTTCAAGCCAAAGAAAAGGAAGACCAAGCAAGGCCCCTTATAATTCAAATGAATAAATAGCACCAAAATCAAGCAAGGGAAGTCTCAACGTCCCTCAATAGTCCCAATCAAAATTGATGAATTAGCTAGCCATAAAGAGAAAGAACTGGGACCTGGTGAAGGGAAAAATGAGGAGGTCACCTCCCTTAAAGTCAAGGGTAAACAAACTTTGACACCCATGAGAAGGCCAACCACTAGGGAAAGCACAACCAAGCAACTCAAGGCACAAATAAGCATGCTACAAGAGAAAACAGAGTTGCTACATGAAGGAACAAAATTGATATAAGAAAGAACATAATTGTTATAGGATGAAGGAAAAGTGCTATAGGAAGGAGTAGAACCCACTCAAGAGGAAGGAGAAGGTAAAAAAGAACTCTAACAGCCCACTTTGTGGCCTGACCTTGGATATTATTACAATTTTATTAAGGGAGGTAGAATTACATGTACAAAATTTGTAATTCCCGGCTGTTAGCCTCCTATACCAATAGGTTTCATCTTTCATGATTGTCTTGATTGAATTATGGAATATGTTCAAACCTTCTTACTTGAGCAAAGGTGTTCCATATTCTTAAAAAAACAAAAAATCAAAAAAGTTAAAAAATGTAAAGAGGGTATACCCTAAAAGAAAGATCAAAGGGTAAAAAGAATAAAATGGTCAAAAAAGTGAAAGAAATGAACCCCAAGCAAAAAATAGACCAAGGAAAGTGTGCAAATCCAAATGCCACTTCTATTTCTTCTTTGTAATAAATCAATTGTGTGCAACTTGTCAAACCTTTGCCACAATTCATGAATAAGTCAAACTGTTTAAACTTGGCTTACTCATATTTCAATTTCATGTTATAGATTAGAGAATAAATATCTAGCCAAACAGTTTAATCTTGGCAGATAAGTAGCTAGGTAGAGTGAATAAAAGGTGCTCAACAGTTTAATCTGAGCCCTTGGATGTAATAAGGGTAGATTTAGATAGATTTGCCATGTAAAAAGAAAAAGATTGAACAGGGTTTGCAAGTTTAAATGCACCCTAATAAAGAAGAAAAAATGGTAGTGTCAAGTAGATAGGGTAGGTAGATGGTGCTGCAAAGTGTTATCTGATGAATGATGCTGCTACATGTTTTTGATCCTTTACTTTCATCATAAGTACTGAAGCAGGAAATACACTGGAAGATTACAGCGAGCAAAGCTAAAAATCATTAACTTCCCTCATCACTTTTTCCCTTAAATTTTTACTAATTTCCCCCAAAGTACTAAGGTATTTGGAGATCAAAGGGGCTCAAGGCATTTCCTTGACTTCTGGAGGGACCGGACCCTCGGCCTAATGATCAAAAAGACCTAAGTACTTGAGATAATTCATCATCATAATAATCCATCCTTAACCTGGTCCTAAGTAAAACCCCCTTTTACTTAGGAACATCATGCACAATTCCATAAAAATCCCTCATCATAACTTGCTATTCTAAGTTTAAGTGTTGGAGATAAAATGTTACAATTTACTTCACAAGTTATCACTTTCTTAGATGCGCAAAAATATTTTGAGTTTCCTTGTCCTTTGCCATATTAACATTTAACTATATTTACTAAATCCCTAGTCAAATACCCTATCCTAAGTATATAAAACCCTTTTTATAAATAACCCAAAAAACCCCCCTATTATAAAGTTTAACCAAAGTATTTTATATCCCCGCGCATTTAAAATAAAAACCCATTATATGCCCTTTGGTTAAAATTATCAATATATTATAATCCCGCCCTTATGGTAATTAAATAATGTTATTGGTTACCATATAATAAAATACATATATAAAAACTTTAAACATGCGATATGTATGTTTAAAACGCAAAAATATGAATAAAACTTCGGAGAGAGAATCATATAAATGGATTGTCCACACAGCATTCCACACGCTTAAACCCACTTGTGACTCATTTCTTACACATTCGAGTTAATTAGTCATCGGAAGGACTAGTTAATAACCTTCACTTTATTAAATATCTCCCGGGGTAATTAAATTAACGTTAAGGCGTTTTAAAACTTGACGGGCCCACCTGAATCCTCGCATGTTTACATCTCTGACCGTCGGATCACCCCGTCGTAGATCAACGGCCGGTGTTCTGCATGCCCATCCCTTGTGACCATTTTAACGACGGGGATGGGTGGAGAAGTATTGAAAAGTCCACCATCCACGTGGCAAACGCGTTACCGTGGAATCGCTCCCCCCCGCGATCGATACCACCCTCGACCAAGCGGTGGGGACTTACCGCTTGCAGCTTACCACCGAAACTTTGCATACGTCACACGAGTACGTCGATAGAGTCACACCTCGAAAAAATAAAACCCTTTTAACTTGTAAAATAAAACCATTTTCATGTTTTTCTGGTATTTTCGTGTCCAAAAAGCATGAAACTCAGCTACGATTTTCAAATTTCCACATAATTGACCGATTCACTCCAAGATTCGACTGCTTGTGTTTGAAGAACGAGTCCATGCATTACCTGGTACAATTAAGGGCAAACAAAAATTCTAAAAAGCAGGTATTTATCCTTTATCCAGAAGTATAGTAAAACTCGGTTCTCTTTGTTTTTTCCTGCGAAATAGTGATTAAAAATCATCATTGAGTCTTCCCCCGAGTTTTAAAAGGCGAATAATTGTTCTTTGAACCGGCGAATTGCGCGAATTTCTTCATTTTAGAAAACTCGTCAGGCTTTAATAAGGAAAAGCGAAAGGCTTCTCCATTTTGAATCCACAAGAACCAAAATGGAGGCCCCAGCAGCTCTGAATATCACTCCATTGAATGCTCCTCACCGTGAATTGGACTATTTACCTTTGATAGATGAAGATTTCCAAATTAAAGACCTGCATTTTGATGAAATTCCCCTATTGAGCTATTGTCGCTGCAGAGACGAATACTCAAAGGGGCAAGATCTTATAGGGTTGTGGGAATCCAATCTCCCAAGGTATCTCATTCCTTCAGTCCTTATTTTCCCTGAAATCATTCATTACTGTCATTCAAACTATGATCCCACACAGAGGGTTGTATTAGCTCCTGATCAAAGTGTTTTGTTTCCCATCACTCCCCAGGCTATCAATGCCATTTTACACTTTGAACCAGACCAAGAATTAGCACCATTGTCCATGGAAGGATTGATTGAGAAAACCAGGCAATTAACCCCAGAAAAGCTAAAATCCATGTGTCAGCATTTCATGTTACCTGAGCATCAGCCAAAAGGGTCTCCTCCCTATGGTTTTTACTATTTCAATACATTGGGAAGGCTCATTGTAAATATAATATCTTTTGTCTTGGGATTCAACACCAGTGAATATGTGGATGAGATAACCTTGGCTTTGTTATCCATTTTTACTCCGGGGCAACCTCCTGAGATCAAATATGACTTTGCTTCCTTCATAGCCAACAAGATCCATGATCAATTCATAAGGCTAGATGTTGAAAAAGTTTTTAAATACTCCTCAGTCATCTATCATCTCATTATCTACTATCAGTCAGAAAGGTTCCCTTTCCCTGTTCAAAAACTTGATGCCAGGGGAAACCCCAGGTCAGTCATATTTTGGTCCCCCATAATCCATTTTTCTTCTGAGTCTCCCTTTTCCTACACTGAATTCATTGACCAGTTTGTATATCCTACAACAACTTTGTTAACAGGAATTCCTCCCCCAAGACTCAGTAATGAAATTAGAAAGACCTTGCAACTGTCAAAGAGTTATAAAGTTGGGGATTGGTATTTGTATCAAAACCATACAGTCATCAGAATTTATGGATGTGAATTACGTCCATTCAAGTTACCCAGATATGTGCCCATGAGGATTTTTGCCTTGGAATACTTCAAGCAGATGAACAATTCAGATGTGATCCATTTTTGTAATGTAAAGAAGAAAGCTCAGTTAAGGATCAAAAGCCAATTAGGTCCTTTCATCTGCAATTCTAGAGAGGCTGAAAGAGAAGCAGAAAATCTATTACAGAGAAAGTTCCAAACATCTTTCCGTTGGGTTCCTTATGACCCCTTTGGTTTTATTTGTGAAAAGAGATTAAAGAATAAATCATCTCCTTATATACACCACAAGATTCCTGATCTAGAACAGTATGCAAATCAAGATGAATGGGTTGAAGGAACACTTGTTGAAGAAGAAAGTGAAGCTGACAAAATGAATAAAATGATGAAAGATGTTGAGAAAAACTTTGACCTAGAATCTTATGGTCAAGTGCAGGTACCCTACATTGGCACTTCTTCAACAGCAACTCTACAGCAAGCATTACAGGAAAGCAGTTCACCAGTTGCAACAGAATCAAAGGGTAAAGGAAAAGAACCTGTAATCCAGGTTATTGAAACTTTGGTTATGGCAGAGAAACCACAAACTTCCAAAGCACCTGAACAATCACAGGTTTCTCCCACACAGGTACAGCATCCACAGGTTCCAGAGTTACAGACTCCATCAAATGTAGAAATAGGAAAGAAAAGACTGGTTTCAGACACCACTCCTCCAAAAGAAACCTCACAGGTACATCAGGTCAAGAAACAGAAACCAAATCCACCTCCAGATGTGGAAATTATAGATGAAGTATTTGATGATGGAAGAGAAGATAGTCAGCAAACTGGCACAGCAAGTGAAACAAACATAAGCCAGAGAGGGAAAGCTTTACAAAAGCAATTAAGCACTGAAGTATCTTCTTTCAGACCGCCAAAGACAGACACTGGAGATATTAAAAGAACCTTCATTAATATTAAAACAAAGAATGATCCATTGAAAATGAAGGTATATGATCAGTATATGAAGATGGCTCCCCATAATCAAGAAAGGCTAATGTCAGCGTTTGACCTTTCACAAGGAAAAATCTTTGATGCCAAACCCTTCCAAAGAAAAAGGTCACAAGCCAATGCAAGACTGTTTAATACGCTAGAACAAATTTTGAAGTTTTAGCAAAGGATATCCATCCCCTGGACCAGATAGAGCTACACAGACAAACTGGGGAAATGGTTTATTCTACTCTCACCAACAAGGCCATGGCAGCTTTAACGCTGCAAGATTCTTTGAGTAACACTACTGCACAATTGAAAATTGAGAAGGCCTCCTCACAGGCCAAGGATAATAGAATAAAGTCTCTAGAAGAGATAATCATTGGTTTGGGTCAAAATCCCAAAGACATTAAAGGTATTGAGGCATTGGTAAAGAAGAAAGAGGATGATATAGCTGCACTCAGAAAACAGCTAAAACTACCAGCCTCGAGGCACCCTCAGACCCAAGAAGTTATAAAAGGGAATTCACAGGAAGAAATGATGGAGTTGCTCCTAAATATGACTGAGCGACTAAATGAAACAGAGAAGGAATTGGAAAAAGCATTGCAGGAACAGGAAACTATCAGGCAGACATCAACAACAGGTACTACAATAACAGGGCAGCCGATACAACCATCTCAGGTGAACACCTCTGGGTTGAATTCTGATGAATTAATAAAGCAGATGGAAAGTCTACAACTCAGGGTCACAGAACTCCAAGAAACAAAATTGCAATTAACAAAATTGGAGGAAAAATATGACACATCTAAAAAGACAGCTGCTGATAACACCAGGGAGATAAAAAGGTTGGAAAAATTGGTTCAGGCTCTGGAAAAAGATCTTTCATTGGAGAAGCCTTTAAACGAAATAAATGACATCCTTTGGGGTAACATCATTGAGTTAATAAAGGGTATTTGGCCCTCTATTCAAGCTATTTTTGAACAAAATGAGTTGGTTAAAATAGCCCAAGAAGAAATAAACAGAACCAGAAATGAATTGAGAGGCAGGCCTGAGCAGGCCAATCAGCTCATTCAATTTTTGAATTCCAGAACAAAGCAACGACATAGGGGGTTAGGGATTGATGACGAGAACAGAGCCTGGGTTTGAAATAAAGAGTTTTCATTAAGAGACAAGAGGACTTTCATGCAAAATTTAGAAAGGAAGTGCACAGACATTTTGGTTGATATCAACATTTTCAGAGAGAAATTTCAAGCTTTGCTGGATAGTGGGTTACCAAGTCCCATGCTCACAGAAGATCAAATAATAGACTTAGAAACCTATGAGAAGAGAATAAAGGCTCATGCTAAAAACACAGCTGCTTGTTCTACTAGCTCGTCGGAATCAACATTACCAACCGGGAAAAGTATCTATGATAAAGTGAGGAATTTATTTCATCTGGAACATGAAATAAAATATCTATTTCCGAATGAGCCCACCTTTTATAAACTTACTGAAGCAGATGAAACTTTAAGGAAGCTCAGAAGAACTATGATACCAAATGATCAATGGTGGAAGGAAATGTTGGAAATTCTGTAAAAGTTGTTTTCAGGATGAGATTTTATCTTTACTATCAAGTAAATGGTAAAAACAGGAAAACAGATGAAAGAGTATCAGATGAAAAGGTTAAAGAGTATCCGTGAAAATAAAGAGTGCCCAACAAGCCAAAGAAATACTGCAAGGGACAGCACAGAGCCCTATTTTAGCACTTACCTCCAGCACGTCCACGAAGAAAGGAACAACACATCGGCAGTTACACATTATTCTATCCACGAGACCATTTGTCTCTTGTTTGTTTGTAAATAATGCTTTAAGTCAGCCTAGGTTATTGGCTAAAATAGTGTAAGATTGTTTAAGATTATTTTGTGTATAAATAAACCCTCAAAGGGAGTATTGAGGGTGGATTCTATTACTCTGCTGTAACATTGAGATTTTCAGAATAAAAGCTTTTGGAGAAATTTACTTGTGGCTTACTGGATGACGATTTAAAGCACTGGACTTGTTGCAGGATTCATGTGTTGGACTACAGTTCAATAAGTGTTTCTACCCTTTGTCTGAAATTTTATATTAGTTTATAATACCATCATATCCATTTATGAATAATTTACATAAAGGATTGAAACAGAATTTGCTTAATTGTACTCTGTTTTCAAATGTGGTTATTCTTAATGTTTTCTTCTAAATTAGTTATAAGCATGAATTCTTAAATGCTCCTGCTTTGCTAATTTAAACATTATTGATTACTATAATAAAGAATCCTTCATTGCTCTTTGTTTGTAGTCATTTCACTTCTTTCTTTTGAACATGGTGAAAGATTCTTAGCTGCCTTTCATCCCTTCAAGATCATCCCATCCACTTTAAATTTTAAGGATTGTTCTTTGTCTAGCTATCTTGCCCTGTAATACCATCTTGTGCTTAGAATAGAAATCCAGTAAAGCCATCCTTTGACTCCATAGCCCAATGGACTGAAAGCTCTCAACCTTGCCCTTAGTTTGTGGATTCCACCAATTTTCAAACAAATCCTTGAATCTATAACTAGCCTAAAACCTTTCAAGAACAAAGATAAATCATAAAGAGAGAGCCCTCTCTGGATGCAGATTGGCTAGATTCTGCATCTAAAAGGTTGGGTTGTGGTTACCTCGGGTATACTTTCCTCTTACACAACTTCTAGGAAAACCTGAGTGATAACATAGTGGCGACCATACTGGGGATCTGAATCATTTTATTTGTTAATATTGTTCACTTATAAGCTATAGACAGAGTCTGAAGATCAGCCAGGAAGCCTTTGAAATTGCTTTTGCTCTGCAATTGCAAAATTAAATAAATGCTGCTTCAGTCTATCTCTGATTTAGCTTATATACTGAACCTTAGTTTCAAAATTTTCAATCAGATTCTCTAGTTTAACAGATCTTTGAGAAAATTTTAATCATACATCATTATTTCTTGAAGAATTTGTAGAAGTTGTATTTATTTTTTCCATTAAAATCAAAAATCCAAAAACACATAGTCTAAGAAAACTGGCTTCAGAAAGGATTCGACATACTAGGTCAAACCCTGACCCCAATCCACCACCAATATTTGAAAATCCTAATCTGATTCCTAGGATTCTTAGAAGACAAGGAAGTCAAGAAAGTTCTGAAAGAGGAAGTCAAGAGAGTACGGGAAGTTCTAGACCACTTTCTAGATCTGCTTCTTGTCCTGTGAAAATTATTTATATTGATGACATTCCTTTTGATGCACGATTTGAAACATCTTTGTTTGTAAATTTTTCTGAGACTGAATTATCTAGATTAGTTCCAGATCCTTTGTTCTTTGAAGATTTGCAATACAGATTTGTTTCACATCATCTTGACAGAGAATTGCATAACTCTATTCAGTCTGAGCAAACCTTTGAAGAAAGTTCAAACATTTCTGTAATTACTGAAGCTTCTGCGAGTTCAGTTGTTTTTTCCCAAGCTTTTCAAACACCTGTTGCACCTCCTACTCCTCCATCTCCTGCTGCTAGACCATCTTCTACTCCTGTTATCCCACTTTATCTTCCAATGGCTAATCGATATGCCCCTTTACAGTTACCAGCCAACCCTCCAGCTTTACCTCAGGACTACCAGAGTAAGATCACACCTTTTGATGGATCAGGTACCTACACAGCTCAACAACACACCAAAAGGATGACTGATTACTTTGAGTTTTATGAGATTGATACTGATAATATCCGTATGAGAATTTTCGTACAGAGTCTTACTGGAGAAGTTAGAACTTGGTTTAGGGCTCTTACCCCGAACAATATTGCTGATCTAGAAGCTTTGTATAGGGCATTCTTGAACAGATGGGAGAAAAAGAAGGATCCTCTCCAGATCCTATCAGAATTTGAAAAATTAAGAAGAAGACCAAACGAAACCGTGCAAGATTACATCATAAGATTCAATGAATCTTATAATGCAGTTCCTCAAAACCTAAGACCCCCACCCAACAACGTGTTGGTTAAATTTCCAGATGGTTTTGACTCTGATATAGCTTATTCCCTCAGGGAAAGAGCTCCTCAAACACTAGAGGAAATGCAAAGCATAGTGGTGAGTGTAGAAGCAAATTTGATAGAAAAACGAGCCAGAGCTAGGGCAGAAAGAAGAATGCCTATGAATGAAGAACCTTCAGCTTTTGAAAAGAAGCTGGATGTAATCATTAAAGGTATGGAAAGATTAGGAGATAGAGTGGAAACCATTGAAAGAAAGTCTTCTAGTGACAATCAGAATGTTGCAAGAAACCCAAACTTTAGGAGGAATCTGAATCAAAATAGTGGAAAGAATGTTCCTGACCAAAACATTAGGCCACCTTTCCAAGAAAACTTTGTTGAAGGTTCAACTTTTGAAGAACCTACAGAAGATGTAGAAATAAACAATGTAACTGATGACAAAAATGAACAATGTAAATGATGACAAAAATGAACCAGAAGTCTTCCTATCCCAGGATGATCAAGAGAATCATATCCTTGAAACATTCCAAACTCATTCAGGTGAGACTTTTGATTTTAAGGAAGGCTATGACACAGCAATTTATGAGGTCCATAAACGGTATAATTTGAGAAGTAGACGGATTGATGTGCCAGAGAATAGTAAACAGAAAAATGCAAAACAAAATGTCAAAGGTAAAGTTAACATTCCCCCTGTACAAAACATTCCCCAAGTACAAATTTTGTCTAGGATAACTCCCAACCCTTCAAATCCAATAATTGAAGATGTCTCTGATAACCAACCAAACAATAAACAACAATCTAATACTTTTCCTCCTGTGGGAAATGTAGAAGAAACAATAGAAGTTAGTTCAGATACCCCTTCAAAAAAAAATTTCATTCATGAAAAAGAGAAAAACATTGAAGACCCAAAAAATAGAGAAAAACCAACTATGCAAAACACTAAAACTCAAACAGAAAAACCTTTCAATCTAGAGGCTAAAATAGGCAAACTAAAGATAGTTGTTCCTTTAGCAGAATTGGCTAAACATGATGTCTATAGAAGTCAAATTACCAAGTCCCTAAACATTAACATTACTGGATTGGACGATTCAGTAAATATTCTTGATGATCAACCCAAACTTCTTTTTGGCCACGAGGTAAATGGCAAACCAGAAAGTGGAGGAACTCCTCCATTTTATGTAAGCCTGAATGTTCATGACAAGATACTCCATAATGCAATGCTTGATTCTGGAGCATCTCACAATTTGATGCCTAAAGCAGTAATGGAAAGATTAAATCTAGATATTACCAGACCGTACAAAGATTTGTTTTCATTTGATTCTAGTCAGGTAAAATGTTTAGGTTTGATTAAAGATTTGTGTGTTACTTTGGTACAATACCCTGCTAAGTCTGTTTTGATGGACATAGTAGTGGCCGATATTCCACCTAAATATGGTATGTTATTGTCTAGATCTTGGGGTGCTAAACTTGGAGGGTCTATTCAACTAGACATGTCATATGCAACTATTTCAGTATTTGGTCAGCCTAAAAGGTTATATAGAGAAACCTTGATGAAGTACTTAGTGAGTAGCCATGAGAAGCCTGAAAACTTCCCTGTTTATTCTGTACATTCTGATATGGATTCTTTTATTTTATACAATGCTGAGTTAGATCTCCCTACTGAAATAGAAGCTCCAGAATTGGAAATCATAAACAAAACCACTGTTAAAATTGAAGAAATCTCTGAAAACAAAGAAACAACAGATGATCAAGAAATACCTGAAGAAACTAAACAACTAGCTCCTGTCAAGAAACACTTTAAAACAATCGATGAAGATTATGAACATGAAATTCTATGGCATTTAGAGTTTGATGGCTCAGTAAACAGACTAGGGGCAGGAGCTGGGATTTGGTTACACAATGTGGAGAACAATCATGCAGAGGGTCATGCTTTTAGGTTGAATTTCAAATGCACTAACAATATGGCAGAGTATGAAGCTCTTTTATTAGGGCTTAAACATGTCAAGAAGTTAGGGGGTATTAGAGTATCAATCATAGGCGACTCCGAACTAATCATCCAGCAGATTAAAGGAGAATGTGCAACAAAAGACATGAGACTGAAACAATACCGAGAGACAGTTGTTGAGATTCTCAACACATTTTTACAAGCCCAACTTGCCAAGATTCCCAGGAAACAAAACTTACATGCTCACAGTTTAGCAATGTTTGCTAGTACATATAGGTTACCTTTCGACCCTAATCATCAGTTTTCAGCTGAAATTAGGCATAGGCCTGCCATACCAGACAATCTTTTGAACTGGCAAGTATTTGTGAATAACAATCAAATCAATAATTTTTTGACACTTCAAAGTGAGTTTTCTAACTGTAATATAGATGAGGATATAACTATTGATGAATCTGATCAAGGAAAAGAACAAAAAATAGAAATTTCAAAAGAAAATGCAATTCATATGCTGCATCCAACCACATTCACTGAAGAAGACATGCAAAATTTGAAACACATGGAATCTGATGAAATCATAGAAGATGAGACAGAAATCATCAATTTAAAAGATAACCATTTGCCCAAAGGATTAACTCCTTTGGAAGATCTGTTTGACTCGAATGATATTCCATTTAGACCTAAAATGGAACTTGTAAAGGCTGATATGGAAGAATGCAACTTAGGAACCCCAGAAAATCCCAAAATGGTCAAGTTGTCCAAGTCTCTTCCAAAAGATCAGAAGGTTAAATATGTTGAACTATTAAAAGAATTCCAGGATGTTTTTGCCTGGAGTTATGAAGACCTCAAATCTTATGATACATCTATCATTCAACACACCATACCTTTAAAACCAGACCAGAAACCTTTTAAACAAAAGCTTAGGAGAATAAATCATGTTTTATTACCCTCAATTGAAAAGGAAATCAAAAGGATGTTTGAAGCAGGGATTATAGCTCCTATTAGATTCTCAGAATGGGTTTCTAACCTGGTACCAACAAGAAAGAAGACAGGAGAAATTAGATTGTGTGTCGACTTAAGAAATTTGAATAAAGTTTCTTTAAAAGACAACTATCCTCTGCCGAAAATGGACCACATTCTGTAAAGGGTTGTAGGATCTTCGAGAATATCACTACTGGATGGATTTTCAGGGTACAACCAGATTCTGGTTCATCCTGATGATCAGGATAAAACAGCATTCACAACACCATGGGGTACGTTTAAATATGTCAAAATGCCATTTGGGCTTAAGAATGCAGGAGCTACATTTCAAAGAGCAATGGATATTGCTTTTGCTAAAGAGATACATGATTTTCTGGTAATTTACCTAGATGATTTGACTGTTTTTTCTAAAACAGATCAAGAGCATTTAGATCACTTAAGGCAAGTATTTATAAAGTGCAGAAAATATGGAATTTCTTTAAACCCTAAGAAGTCATTGTTTGGTTTGGAAGAAGGAAAGCTTTTAGGACACATTATTTCTAAATATGGCATTAGGATTGATCCAGAAAGAATTCAAGAAATTTTGCAAATACCCCACCCCAGAAACATAAAAGAGTTGCAAGCATTTATGGGGCAATCATTTCTCCCAAAAGTTATTTCTGATACAAGTTATGAATCTGACTATTTCCTGAGGATAGTTCAAACAATGTTTCATATGTAAAAATAAAACAAATAAATGAAAAATTAAAATAAACAACAAAGTTCAGTTAAAATTTGAGTCTAAATTTGATAGAACTTTATTATTTTTCATTTTGCTTACGAACATACTGATATAGCATTTGTTTTATAAAACCAAGGGTGTGAAAATAATAGCATTTTTAGTAAAAACGTGAGGATATCTCTAAAACTAATGTGGAAAAGCAGAGCTTTTATGATAGGCTAAAAGCAATCAATTTCAAGTCTCATATTATATTCTCATGTGATAGCTTATGTACCTAATGCAGTAGTTAAACATATTTTGACTCAAGATGGCATTGAAGGTAAACGAGGTAAGTGGATAGCTACCATTTTAGAATATGATATTGAGATTAAACCAACAAAACTTATTAAAGGCCAAGGTTTAGCACAACTCATGACAGAAACCAATTGCCAAGCCTTAGACATCAATGAACTGGATAACGAGCAGGAGATGGCGACTCCTCAGATCAGTCAAGCTTTCTTAGATTCACCCTGGTACACTGATATAATTCATGTTTTATTAAACCTGCAAGCTCCTCTAGGGTTGTCCAGAACCAAAAGAAGATTTTTAAAAATGACATCTTTGAAATATTGTATTTTAGATAGCACTCTATTTTGGAAAAATCATGAAGGAATCTTGTTGAATTGTCTCTTAAAAGATGAAGCTGATAAAGTGCTTAATGAATTTCATGCAGGAGATTGTGGAGGACATCTCTACTGGAAATCTACTGCAGACAAAATTTTGAGGGCTGGGTTTTACTGGCCAACATTATTTTCTGATGTTAAGAAATTTGTAACAAGTTGTCACAAGTGTCAGATATTTGAGGGTAAAAGAAAGTTGTTACCATTGCCTTTAAAACCAGTTTCCACAGAAAAACCTTTTCAACAATGGGGTTTAGATTTTATTGGAGAAATTCATCCCCCTTCTTCAGGGCAACACAGATGGATTTTAACTGCCACAGACTACTTCACCAAATGGATTGAAGCCATCCCATGTAGACAGTCCAATGATTCTGTAATCATAGGGTTTTTAGAAACAAACATACTTTCAAGATTTGGATGTCCAGAAAATATTATAACAGATAATGCTGCTGCATTTAAATCAAAGAAAATGATCAGTTTCTGTAGTAAATATCATATTACTCTAGGCCATTCAACAGCCTATTACCCCCAGGGTAATGGACTAGCAGAATCCTCTAATAAAAGCCTTATCAATATCATCAAAAAATTATTGGAAGAAAACAAAAAGAATTGGCACAAGAAACTGACCAATGCATTGTGGGCAGACAGACTTACAACTAAGAAATCTATTGGGACTAGTCCATATGAGTTAGTTTATGGCATTGAAGCAAGATTCCCGTCATCTTTAGGAATTCCTGTTATGAAATTACTTCAGGAGGCTCAAATAGAGCCAAATGACATTCAAAGAAGAATTAATCAAACAATCCACCTGCAACAAACTAGGGAAGAGGTATACCAAAGATCACAAGTCTTGCAGGAAAAGCTAAAGAAAATGTTTGATAAAAGGACTAAATCAGAAGATTTTCAACTAGGTGATAAAGTCCTAAGATGGGATTCCAGAAGAGAGGAAAAAGGTAAACATGGAAAGTTTGATTTCTTGTGGAAAGGGCCTTATATCATTCATGCCTTGCAGGGAAACAACACTTACTTTTTGAAGGACTTGGACAATTCAGAAGTTGAAGAAGGACCAGTCAATGGTCGAATGCTCAAGCATTATTTTGATCCAATTTACTAGAGTGTTTTAATGTTTCTAACTTGTACATAATATATTGTTTTTTGTTTGTTTTGTTTTTGTTAATGCAGTTTGGATTGGATGGTGACTTCTGGAAGTTGAAGCCCGAAGTGAAGGCCCTAAGCTTCAAGAGTTTCACTATCATATGTAAAATAAAGCTACCAGAAGAAGGAAAATTTCATACTTTCAGTTGAAGACATTTTGAGGCATCTGACCTGCTGTTCTTGACTTTTCACAAGGAAAAGCCATCCCCAAGTGGAGCCAGTGTTAGCCTCCTATACCAATAGGTTTCATCTTTCATGTTTGTCTTGATTGAATTATGGAATATGTTCAAAGCTTCTTTCTTGAGCAAAGGTGTTCCATATTCTGGAAAAACCAAAAAATCAAAAAAGTTAAAAAATGTAAAGAGGGTATACCCTAAAAGAAAGATCAAAGGGTAAAAAGAATAAAATGGTCAAAAAAGTGAAAGAAATGAACCCCAAGTAAAAAATAGACCAAGGAAAGTGTGCAAATCCACATGCCACTGCTATTTCATTTTTGTAATAAATCAATTGTGTGCAGCTTGTCAAACTTTTGCCACAATTTATGAATAAGTCAAACTGTTTAAACTTGGCTTACTCATATTTCAATTTCATGTTATAGATTAGAGAATAAATATCTGACCAAATAGTTTAATCTTGGCAGATAAGTAGATAGGTAGAGTTAATAAAAGGTGCTCAACAGTTTAATCTGAGCCCTTGGATGTAATAAGGGTAGAAATAGATAGATTTACCATGTAAAAGAAAAGAAGATTGATAAGGGTTTGCAAGTCTAAATGCACCCTAATAAAGAAGAAAAATGGTAGTGTCAAGTAGATAGGGTAGGTAGATGGTACTGCAAAGTGTTATCTGATGAATGATGCTGCTACATGTTGGTTAATCATTTACTTTCATCACAAGTACTAAAGCAGGAAATACACTGGAAAATCACAGCAAACAAAGTCAAACTCATTAACTTCCCTCATCACTTTCCCCTCAAAAGTTTTACTAATTTCCCCCAAAAGTGCTAAGGTATTTGGAGATCAAAAGGGCTCAAGGCATTTCCTTGACTTCTGGAGGGACCGGACCCTCGGCCTAATGATCAAAAAGACCTAAGCACTTGAGATAATTCATCATTGTTATCTTCCATCTTTAACTTTTTCCTATGTAAAATCCTATTTTACTTAGGAAACTGATGCAAAATTCCATAAAAATTCCTCAAAATAACTTGTTATTCTAAGTTTAAGTGTTGAAGATAAAATGTTGCAATTTACTTCACAAGTTATCACTTTCTTAGATGTACAAAAATTTTTTGATTTTCCTTGTCCTTTGCCATATTAACATTTAACTCTATTATATTAAATCCCTAGTGAAATACCCTTTCCTAAGTATATAATTCCCTTTTTTATAAATACCCCAAAAACCCCTTTATTATAATGTTTTGACCAAAGTATTTACCTCCCTAATATTCATTAAAACCCACTTCTACAAGCCCTTTGGTTAAAATATAGCGTTATACATTAATCCCGCCCCTATGGTGAATTAGTTGTATTAATTAATTTACCATATAGATAAAATATATATATATAAAAACTTTAAACATACGATATGTGTGTTTAAATACAAAAATATCAATAAAACTTCGGGAAAGTTTCATGCCACCGTGGTTTGTCCACATGGCATTCCACTTAATCAAACCCCTGCCGCAACCCCTTTCATTATGCATATGGGATTAATTAGTCATCAGGACTAGTTAATAACCTTTCCGCCTATTAAAAATCTTCCGGGGTGATTAAATTACACGTTAAACTGTTTTAAAACCCGACGGGCCCACACCTGAACCCTCCGCATGTTCCCCCATCTCTTCCAGCCGTCGGTTCACCCCTTCGTAGATCAACGGCCAGGTATTCCTTCCTTCTTATCCCATCGCCCGACGGCAACCGACGGGGGATGGGTGGTTTTCAGACATCCGTCTCTTGTCCAGTGGCGATCATCACATGGAATCTGTGCCCCTTAACTATAAACCACCCTGCGACCAAAAGCGGTGCGGTAAAAACACCATCTCTGCCTTTCTGCTCAGCTCTGCCCGCCCGTGTGGCCCCGTCGTCGATGACGTCACCTTGAAAAACAAAAAACCCCTTTAACTTGTAAATAAGCCATTTTTCCCGTGTTTTTCTGTTATTTTCGTTGTTTGAAAACGACAGTGCTCCCCGCTGCGATTTTCGAATTTCCACTATAATTGAACGATTTACTCCAAGTTCCCGCTCATGTGTTGTTTGATCATAATTCATTTACACATTCAGGCGACTTCCTTCTAAAAACGAATTATTTTTCTTTCATAGGCCTCAAATAAAACTCAGTGTTCTTTGTTTTTCGCTGAAATAGTGATTAAAAATCGTCACTGAGTCCTTCCCAGAGGTTTAAAAAACTGTGTAATTTCTCCCTGAACCACCAAATTGTGCTAATTTCCTCCATTTCAGAAATCCCGCCCGGTCTGTAAGGAAAACCAAAAAACCTCCATTTTAAATCCACAAGAACCAAAATGGAGGTCCCGGCAGCTCTGAATATCACTCCATTGAATGCTCCTCACCGTGAATTGGACTATTTACCTTTGATAGATGAAGATTTCCAAATTAAAGACCTGCATTTTGATGAAAGTCCCCTATTGAGCTATTGTCGCTGCAGAGACGAATACTCAAAGGGGCAAGATCTTATAGGTTTGTGGGAATCCAATCTCCCAAGGTATCTCATCCCCTCAGTCCTTATTTTCCCAGAAATCATCCATTACTGCCATTCAAACTATGATCCCACACGGAGGGCTGTAATAGCTCCTGATCAAAGTGTTCTGTTCCCCATCACTCCCCGGGCTATCAATGCCATGTTACACTTTGAGCCGGACCAAGAATTAGCACCATTGTCCATGGAAGGATTGATTGAGAAAACCAGGCAATTAACCCCAGAAAAGCTAAAATTCATGTGTCAGACTTTCATGTTACCTGAGCATCAGCCAAAAGGGTCTCCTCCCTATGGTTTTTACTATTTCAATACATTGGGAAGGCTCATTGTAAATATAATATCTTTTGTCTTAGGATTCAACACCAGTGAATATGTGGATGAGATAACCTTGGCTTTGCTATCCATTTTTACTCCTGGGCAACCTCCTGAGATCAAATATGATTTTACTTCCTTCATAGCCAACAAGATCCATGATCAATTCATAAGGCTGGATACTGAAAAGGTTTTTAAGTACTCCTCAGTTATCTATCATCTCATGATCTACTATCAGTCAGAAAGGTTTCCTTTCCTTGTTCAAAAACTTGATGCCAAGGGAAATCCCAGGTCAGTCATATTTTGGTCCCCCATCATTCATTCTTCCTCCGATTCTCCCTACTCCTACACTGAATTCATTGATCAATTTGTATATCCTGCAACAACTTTGTTAACAGGAATTCCTCCCCCAAGACTCAGTAATGAAATTAGAAAGACCTTGCAATTGTCAAAGAGTTATAAGGTTGGGGATTGGTATTTGTATCAAAACCATACAGTCATCAGGATTTATGGATGTGAATTACATCCATTCAGGTTACCCAGATATGTACCAATGAGGATTTTTGCCTTGGAATACTTGAGGCAAATGAACAATTGAGATGTGATCCATTTTTGTAATGTAAAGAAGAAAGCTCAGTTAAGGATCAAAAGCCAATTAGGTCCTTTCATCCGCAATTCTAGGGAGGCTGAGAGAGAAGCAGAAAATCTATTAGAGAAAACGTTCCAGACATCTTTCCGTTGGGTTCCTTATGACCCCTTTGGTTTTATTTGTGAAAAGAGATTAAAGAATAAATCATCTCCTTATATACACCACAAGATTCCTGATCTAGAACAGTATGCAAATCAAGATGAATGGGTTGAAGGAACACTTGTTGAGGAAGAAAGTGAAGCTGAAAAAATGAATAAAATTATGAAAGATGTTGAGAAGAACTTTGACCTAGAAACGTGTGGTCAAATGCAGGTACCCTACATTGGCACATCTTCAACAGCCACTCTACAGCAAGCATTACAGGAAAGCAGTCCATCAGTTGCAACAGAACCCAAGGGTAAAGGAAAGGAACCTGTAATCCAGGTTATTGAAACTTTGGTCATGGCTGAAAAACCACAGAGTTCCAAAGCACCAGAACAATCACAGGCTTCTCCCACACCAGCAAAACACATCCAAGTTCCAGAGATGCAAACTCCACTGAATGTGGAAATAGGGAAAAAAAGGCTAGCTCCAGATACCACACCTCCAAAAGGGGCCTCACAGGTACATCAGACTAAAAAACACAAATCTGATCCACCTCCAGATGCAGAAATTATAGATGAAGTATTTGATGATGGAAGGGAAGATAGTTAGCAAACTGGCACAGCAAGTGAAACAAACATAAGCCAGAAAGGGAAAGCTTCACAAAAGCAATTAAGCACTGAAGTATCTTCTTTCAGACCGCCAAAGATAGACACTGGAGATATTAAAAGAACCTTCATTAATATTAAAACAAAGAATGATCCATTGAAAATGAAGGTACATGATCAATATATGAAGATGGCTCCCCATAATCAAGAAAGGCTAATGTCAGCGTTTGACCTTTCACAAGGTAAATCTTGTGGAGACAAGCTGAAACAAAGTACTGACAACCCGGCGGCGGGTACATGGAGACAGACACAGAGTTTGTCCAAGGCATCATCATCCCTGGATGGATAAAGCTTCCTGGGGCATGCAGGAAATGGTACATTCCCTCTCTGCTCAAGGCCGCATGCTGAAAATATGTATTTGCAGGGGATTCATACTGAATAACACTACTGCACAATTGAAAATTGAGAAGGCCTCCTCACAGGCCAAAGATAATAGAATAAAGTCTTTAGAAGAGATAATCATTTGTTTGGGTCACAATCCCAAAGACATTAAAGGTATTGAGGCATTGATAAAGAAGAAAGAGGATGATATAGCTGCACTCAGAAAACAGCTAAAACTACCAGCCTTGAGGCACCCTCAGACCCAAGAAGTTATAAAAGGGAATTCACAGGAAGAAATGATGGAGTTTCTCTTAAATATGACTGAGCGACTAAATGAAACAGAGAAGGAATTGGAAAAAGCATTGCAGGAACAGGAAATTATCAGACAGACTTCAACAACAGGTACTACAACAACAGGGCAGCAGATACAGCCATCTCAAGTGAATACTTCTGGCTTGAGTTCTGAGGACTTAATAAAACAAATGGAGAGTTTGCAACTGAGGGTCACAGAACTCCAAGAAACTAAATTGCAATTAGTAAAATTGGAGGAAAAATATGACACATCTAAAAAGACAGCTGCTGATAACACCAGGGAGATAAAAAGGTTGAAATAATTGGTTCAGGCTTTGGAAAAAGATCTTTCATTGGATAAGCCTTTAAACGAAATAAATGACATTCTTTGGGGTAACATCATTGAATTAATAAAGGGTATTTGGCCCTCTATTCAAGCTATTTTTGAGCAAAACGAGTTGGTTAAAATCGCCCAAGAAGAAATAAACAGAACCAGAAATGAATTGAGAGGCAGGCCTGAGCAGGCCAATCAGCTCATTCAATTTTTGAATTCCAGAACAAAGCAACAGCTTGCATTGTTAGGAATTGATGATAGGACGGGCACAGTTTTGGAAGAAAAGAGAGTTTTCACCAAGAGGACTTTCATCTAAAATTTAGAAAGGAAGTGCACAGACATTTTGGTTGACATCAACATTTTCAGAGAGAAATTTCAAGCTTTGTTGGATAGTGGGTTACCAAGTCCCATGCTCACAGAAGATCAAATAATAGACTTGGAAACCTATGAGAAGAGAATAAAGGCTCATGATAAAAATACAGCTGCTTGTTCTACTAGCTCGTCAGAATCGGCATTACCAACCGGGAAAAGTATCTATGATAAAGTGAGGAATTTATTTCATCTGGAACATGAAATAAAGTATCTATTTCCGTATGAGCCCACCTTTTATAAACTTACTGAAGCAGATGAAACTTTAAGAAAGCTCAGAGGAACTATGATACCAGATGATCAATGGTGGAAGGAAATGTTGGAAATTCTATAAAAGTTGTTTTCAGGATGAGAATTTATCTTTACTATCAAGTAAATGGTAAAAACAGGAAAACATATGAAAGAGTATCAGGTGAAAAGGTTAAAGAGTATCTGTGGAAATAAAGAGTGTCCAACAAGCCAAATAAATACTGCAAGGGACAGCACAGAGCCCTATTTCAGCACTTACCTCCAGCACATCCACGAAGAAAGGAACAACACATCGGCAGTTGCCCATTATTCTATCCACGAGACCATTTGTCTCTTGTTTGTTTGTAAATTATGCTTTAAGTCGGCCTAGATTATTGGCTAAGATAGTGTAAGATTGTTTAAGATTATTTTGTGTATAAATAAACCCTCAAAGAGAGTGTTGAGGGTGGATTCTATTACTCTGCTGTAACATTGAGATTTTCGGAATAAAAGCTTTTGGAGAAATTTACTTGTGGCTTACTGGATGACGATTTAAAGCATTGGACTTGTTGCAGGATTCATGTGTTGGACTACAGTTCAATAAGTGTTTCTACCCTTTGTCTGAAATTTTATATTAGTTTATAATACCATCATATCCATTTATGAATAATTTACATAAAGGATTGAAACAGAATTTGCTTAATTGTACTCTGTTTTCAAATGTGATTGTTCTTAATGTTTTCTTCTAAATTAGCTATAAGCATGAATTCTTAAATGCTCTTGCTTTGCTAATTTAAACACTGTTGATTACTATAATAAAGAATTCTTCATTGCTTTTTGTTTGTAGTCGTCTCATTTCTTTCTTTTGAACATGGTGAAAGATTCTTAGTTGCCTTTCATCCCTTCAAAATCATCTCATCCACTTTAAATTTTAAGGATTGTTCTCTGTCTAGCTATCTTTCCCTGTAATACCATCTTGTGCTTAGAATAGAAATCCAGTAAAGCCATCCTTTGACTCCATAGCCCAATGGACTGAAAGCTCTCAACCTTGCCCTTAGTTTGTGGATTCAACCATTTTCCCAAAACAAACTTTGAATCTATAACTAGCCTAAAACCTTCCAAGAACAAAGATAAATCATAAAGAGAGAGCCCTCTCTGGATGCAGATTGGCTAGATTTTGCATCTAAAAGGTTGGTTTGTGGTTACCTCGGGTATACTTTCCTCTTACACAACTTCTAGGAAAACCTGAGTGATAACACCGGCTTCTTCAAGTTAGAAAAGGAGAGAGGTGAAACTTACCACTGGATTCAAACTAAAAAATCCAATAAAGTAGAGGATACGACTCTCATGGAGAAAAAGGTGAAATAAATGGATAAATAATTGTCTAACTTGAGGTAAAGAGAATCAGTCTGGAAGGAGAAACTATAGTTAGAAGACCAAAGGCTGAGATAAAAACTAGAGGAAAAGGAGGCACAAATTTCCACCATGGAAATTTTGTCCATGGAAGCCATCCAGTATAGTAAACCATGAAAATCGTATGCTATCTTCCTCAAATAAAAATGGTTGCAATTCCAAATAAAAAAATTGACACAATATGGCTCTCTACAATTTCAGGATTATATTAGGTTCATTAACTTGTTTCAACAGTTGAGCATTCAGGATAGAGCCAAATTGGCTTAATTTATATGCATGTCATTGTCCTCATAGACATGAAGTTTTGGGACCCCAACTCAATAATGAGATATGTAAATGTGATTGAAATAGCCTTTTGGTTGAATCATGAAGAAACAAGGGTTGAGGAAGTAAATAAGGTGATGGCCAAAGAATAAAGTGAGGCCCTATACATCAGAGTAGATCTAGTAAGCCCCAAAGTTTTCATCAGTAACCATAACATCATCTCTATTGATCCAAAATTAGACTCTTTCTACATGGAAACACAAAAGAAATATATCCTCCATTTTGAGGATACCTTTAGGTTGTTGGGGACTAATAGCTTGCAATATTTCCAAAGGAGATGGCGTGATTTTCCCCACAATATCCAAATCAAGGAATATCACTCCACTAAAAGGTGTAGGAATGCCTTGGAGAGGACCCCACTCTATAAAACAAACATTCAAAGTTTGAAGATCAATTGGATAGGCATAAAAATCAATCCTCTCGTGTTGTTGTGCTTACAAGAAAGAAAATATCAAGTAGATGAACAAACACTACAAGAAAAAAGGAAATTGGTGAGGGTCATGCTTGTGACGGACCTTTAAGGTCCATCACTAATTTCACATATGGTGACGGTCCTTAAGAAAGCTTCACTGTAAGTGTATATAGTGATGGTCCTTTAAAGTTCATCACCACAACCATTTTCAATGACAATTTTGGTGAGGGTCGTTAAAGGCCCATCACTAATTCTCTCTTTGGTGACACTTCTAGTGACGAACTTTTAATGACCATCACTAATGATTTTTTTGTTACTTTTGGTGATAGTAAAAAAATGTTCATCACTATTGATCATTCCAATGAGTTTTTGATGATGTTATATGCCTTTTAATATTTTTTTTTCAAAAGATGACGATTTAAGGCCATTATTGTGGAGTACTTTTTATGATATTTCCAAGGCCATAGTGATTAGAATCAATCAATTTTTTAAGAAGTAATTAGTGTGTATCATTTCCCTCAAGTAATCACTAGTCGAATAGAGTTTTCCTATGAGTCAAAACATGATTCATATCTATTAAGTTTATTATCTATCAAATTTCCTTTAGATAAAGTTCCACTAGTGTGTAGGAAATATATTATTTAATACATAATCAAACTCTGACAATTCTATTAATGAGAAATACCTAACACTCATCAAAAATCTGGGCACACCTTAAATTAATTCTTTGTCACACACTAACATTTCTTAGCACCTCGCATGTCTTGGAACATCTTTGTACCTAGAAAATATTGTCATGAAACTGACACCCAAGCACACGGTGGCATGCGCTAGTACAACATGGAACTCTCCTAGCATGTGTTGGCATGCATGTAGTCCCTAGCACGCCCTGGAACACCTTGGTTGAATGCATTGACATACATTATCACTTGGCACACAATGCCACTTGGCATGTATTGGGACCTATTATTAGTGTGGCTAGAATGCCCCTTTTTAAAAAGATAAATTATTGACTTATTAACCCTCTTATGCATTCATTTCCTTGCATTTTATCTTGGTTCCTCCTTTTGTTTCATTGACGCTTCTTGACACATATTGACATACCCTGGCACCCTCCACGGCCTTAGCACCTGGCATGTATTGGCATATCTTCGCACTATTTGCAACATATAATTAGCACACCCTAGAACTCCTTAACACACTTTGCCACTTCTTTACATAACTTTATATTCCCTATCATGCATTACCAATGCTTAGCATACCCTGTCACTCCCTCCTTGGCATGACAGCTAGCACTCATTAACACTAGTCCATGGCACACGTTCCTCATATTCATTAAATTCCATGAATTTTGACCAACTTCTCCCTTAATTTTTTTTCCTATTACTCCTTAACACTCCTAAACATGCATTAGCACTCTCTAGCACACCTAATCACTCTTCAACATGTCATTCCACTTCATAGCATGCATAACATTCCCTAACACATATTGGCACTTGGCACGTGTTGGTGCTTGGAAATTCTTAGCATGTATGGAACACATTGAGATACTTTGGTATGATTTGGCATGGTTTAATATTAAATTTATTTGAGATCAATTTTTTGAAAGTAGATGACAAGCAACAAAGGAAGACTTGGCACTTAGAATGCACTAATACTTTGCACTTGGCACCTATTGGCACCTAGTGTTGGTGTGTCTAGCATGCCCATCTTAGAAAAGGTAAATTGATGACTGATTAACCCTTTTATGTGTTCATTTACATGTATTTTAAATTTTTTCTCCATTTTGTTGCCTTGACAGTCCCTGGCACGCATTAACACACCTTTGTACATCTTGGCATGCCTTATCACTTGGCATATCTTATCATCTTTGACACGCCTTCGCACTATCTGGCACACATTATCATTCCCTAGCATGCCTTGGAAATCATGTCCTCACATCTAGCCTTTAATTTTTTTCATGACTTGCAAACCCAATCAAGTCCTTGGCTACCATAGTTCATGTGAAAACATTGGCCTACTTCAACCGCAACAACTTGGCCAATTTCACCTACTACAAGTAGATTTTGCCTTGTTCACCTAATAACTGACTATAACTCATCTTATGCCACTCATGTCCAATCTCAACTTGTCCCACTTAACTATTTACCAAGACAGGGATCACATGATCTAGCCATGGCCATAAAACAACTATGCAACATAGCTTACACAGGCAATATTTCACATGTATGTTCAGTTCATATAAACAATAGAACATTAACTGAGAGTTTGAAAGAACCACAAGATTCAAAAAGCACACAAGATATAATTTAACACAAGCTAAGTGCCCCAAAATTATACACAACAATTTACAATATGTAATTTTCTAAAATAGTTTAAAGCACGAGCATGTAGCCAAAATGTGCCATATCTCGTATAAAAGAAATAACTAAAGGAAAAACAGTGTTGTGCCTAGCACAAAGTGATCTCCCTTTGTCTAAAACTGCTATGTCGAGCCCTTTATAACAACTGCAGGCTTTCCTCCTGTAAATCCTATTATAAACTTCTCCTAACACACTTCGTCCTTAGCACATTTTAATTCGCTAACACTCCCTTGCACACACTCTTATTAGTTCCTTTCCATGCATTTTGACCTATTTATCCCTTGATATGCCCCAACACTCCCTAACACTCTAGTTTAGCATGCATTGACATTGTTCGACATGTATTAGCATGCCTTTTCATTCCTTTGCATGCCTTGACCCTCCCTAGCTATCATGCCCTCAAAACTACCCTTACTTAATTTTCAACTTGGGAACCCAACCAAGTCTTCGCTTGACTACAAGAGCTTGACCAAGTTACAGTTACTACAAATAGAATATATTGTTGAATTGTGTAGCTTCGGAGGTACTCCACAAGCCTAGTGATATGGATTTGTGCGAGTTTGGTCACAAAATGCTTTGTGGGAATAGAAGAAAATCAAAGGGATTTTGGACCCAAGACGGGGTTTAAAATCGAAAAGAAAATTAAAAAGGAAAATTAATATTTCCTAAAGTCTAAGTGGATAAAACCCTTAAGTTATAGAGGGTTCCTAAGAGTTCTAGGAAAAACTATTTAAGGAGCCCTTAGGATGAAGGAAATAACATACAGTGAGAAGGAGCTCATTTGATCAAGGGGGCAAAGAGACAAGTAGGCATAAAGAGGCCATGATCATTATCATGTATAGCATTCATTAATATACCTTAGTGTACTTTGGCATGGTTTAATATTAAAGTTATTTGAGATGAGTTATTGGAAAGTAGAAGATAAGTAACAAAGGACGATTTGGCATTTAGAATACGCTAACACTTGGCACTTGACACTCATTTCCACCTAGTGTCAGTGTGCATAGCATGCCCCTCTTGGAAAATGTAAATTGATGACTTATTAACCCCTTGATGTGTTCATTTCCTTGTATTTTAACTTGTTTCTCCTTTTTGTTTCCTTGATAGTCCCTGGCATGTATTGTCACACCATTGTAGATAATGGGATTCCTCAACACTTGACACATCTTAGAATATTTTACATGCCTTCGAACTATCTGGCACATGTTAGAATTCCCTAGCATGCCTTGGCACTCATGCCCTCACAAATATCCTTACATTTTTTCATGACTAGGCAACCCAATCAAGTCCTTAGCTACTATAGTTCATGTGACATTGGTCTGCTTCACCCGTAACAACTTTATCAATTGCACCTACTACAAGTAGATTGTGCCTTATTCACCTAAGAACTTCCTATACCTCATCTCAGGCCAATCATGTCCAAGCTGAACTTTTCCCACTTAATAACTTACCAAGACAAGGATCACATCTATCCATGGCCATAAAACAAATAAGAAACATAGCTTACATAGGAAATATTTCACATGTATGTTTAGTTCATATAAATAGTAGAGCATTAACTAAGAGTTTGCAAGAACCACACAATACACAAGACACACAAGGTATAAGTCGGCACAAGTCGAGTTCCCCAAAACTTATACATAACAACATACAATATGAAATTTTCTAAAATATTTAAAAACATGAGCATTTAGCTAAAGTGTGCCACATGTCATATAAAAATAATAGATAAAGGAAAAATAGTGTTGTGCCCAACACAAAGTCTCCCTTTTTTAAAAATTACTTTGTCGAGCCCCTTATCAAAATCATAGAATAGCCTCTTACAAATCCTATTATGAACTTTTTCTAACACACTTCATCTTTGGCACACTTGAATTCACCGAGACTCCCTAGAACACACTCTTATTTGTTCATTTCCATGCATTTTTACCTAGTTATCCCTTGTGATACCTCAACACTCCTTAACACTCCTCAACTTGCATTGACATTGTCCAGCATGTGTTAGCACGCCTTTTCATTCCTTGGAATTCCCTAACCATTACTAGTTATCATGCCCTCACAACTACCCTTGCTTAATTTTCAACTTGGTAACCCATCCAAGTCCTCACTTGACTATAGAAGCTTGACCAAGTTACAATTAATACAAATAGAGTATGTTCTTAAATTGTGTAGCTTGGGAGGTACTCCACAAGCCTAGTGAGATGGGTTTGTGTGATTTTGACCACAAAATGTTTTTTGGGAAAATAACCCAAGAGAAGGGGATTTGGACCTGATATGAGGTTTAAAATATAAAAGAAAATTAAATAGAAAAATAATATTTCTTAAGGTCTAAGTAGATGAAATTCGTAAGTTCTAGAGCGTTCTTAAGAGACCTAGCTAGGAAAATCTATTTAAGGAGGCCTTATTATGAAGGAAAGAACATCAAATGAGAAGGAGCTCATTTTATCAAGGAGGCCAAGAGAGATGTAGTCCTAAATTAGGTCTAATTAGAGGTCTGAGTAAGCGTTGCTAAAGGGAGGCCATGATCATCCACCAAGAGTAAGATCATCATGTGAGGGTTCACAAGAATGTCACATACCTTAATGGGTTCGAGATAGGAAGTAGGATGCCATATTGCTGGTTCTCTTAGGGTAGATAAAGCTTAAGAGAGGCGACTCATGAGAATTTGGGCATGTGATTTCAGTGGTGATTTTGTGTGAAGTCCGCATCAAATTTTGAAATAGTAGAGAGGGTTGAGACCCTACCTTGTGCTGGTTAATAGGTTGTGAGGTTTGTGATAAATACCAACACAAATGGAGGAGGGTTTTTATAATAATTTAGGGCCAAAACAGAATTAGTCATATGTGTAATATTGACTGAAGTAGCCATATTTTGAGGGTCATAGAGATCTAAAGTTTAGGTCAAGATTTAGTTAAAGAAATGACTAGAATATATGGATCCATATGAGCTAGGCCGAGTCTCTTATGGAGGAAAGAGTTTTATTTTTTTCTATGGGTGGATATGGTTTGTTATAAAGAAATTAGAATAGAAGTATAATTCACTATTTAGGGAGGTTTCCTAGCATGTTCAATCCATAAGGTATGTCATTAATACCATGACAAATCTGCATAGAAGAAGAGGGGTTGCGACCCTTAGAGAGAGGTTTATCTCTCGAATATATACCACAAATTTGGAAGATTGATTTCAGAAGTATGTGCAGAGATAGAAAATCCAAAGGAAGGTGGAACCTGAGTAGAAGATGGAGAAGAATAAATGTGCCATATAAGGAATGGATTAACATGAAGAGGAGTTGATTTTTTTGGATTGTCCATAGATTTTTGGATAGAGATCTGAAGCACCCTATAAATAGTTAGTCAGTGGACTATTAATGGATGATTTGTGACCCTAGTTCAATCATCTACAAATTGTTAGAAGGATGATAAGATGAGTAGTTCAGATTTTTTCATAAATTGTACAACAAAAAATTGGTACACAAGAATAATGATTTTGAGAGGACTCAAATCACTAATAGGTTGCATATTTGAAGAGCTCTAGATGAGGGCAGTGTTGTGGGCACAAAATAGTAAAAAAATCTACAATGGTTGTGAAAATGGATGGCAGTACAAGTACAATTGGAGGGTTGTTAGGTGAGTGTCAAATAAGAGCTCTAAGTCCTGTACTTGTGAAGGAAAACAAGACTAGTAGAAGGATATTTGTGTTGGGCCTAAGGACGTGCAGAATTTGAAGGAATAAAGTAGTAGCCAAGTGGGCTAGCCAAATAGCCATAGTTCACTCTATTGTAGAGTATTGCGTCATTGAGAAGAAGGGAAACCTCCATATCCCTAGACTTGTCATGTTGGAGAAGCAGTATGGAAAAAGTGGGCATACCAAAGAGTTTTTCACAATAGAGTTTTGAAAAGCTAATTGAAAACTTTAAGCATTGCATATCTTAAAGGAAAAAATAGGTAGATAGAGGGAAATTTTTTTTGAGCCGAGTTTAGTAACATAAAGGAGTTTAGTTCATTGATAGAGGAAGATTGAGGAGTTTCATAATGGGAGGAAAGAGGACCTACTAGATGTGTTCAAGACATGTGGATTGAAAAGGCTATGTGTTTCCACCATAAACAATTGAGTCAAGTGTTGCCTTGTTCAAGGTATATTGGCTGTCAAAGGAATAACACCAAGCCTTAGTTGTATTCCTTGCATCATTGTGATTGTAAAGGGCCATCATCCATGGTATGAGAGCTCTAGCATATTCTATTACAGTTTGTGATTTAACGAAGAAAGGTTTGAAAAAGTTAAAAAATTTCATGTGCACTAATTGGTTCCATGATGTGTGTAGATTTCATTGTGAAATTTGATTTTTTGTGGCACTTGAATGTGTTTTCATCAAAGATTCTAAGACCAAACCCAAATTCTCATGTGTCATGGAAATTCAACATATGCTTTGTTCACCTAAGAACTACATGTAACTCATATTATACTACTCATGTCCAATCTCAATTGATCCCACTTAACAAGCTACCAAGACAAGGTTTGTCACATACAACTGTGGTCGCAAAACAACTAAGAAACATAGTTTACATCTTGACATGCCTTAACACTTGACATGTCTTAAATGACTTGGAATTATGTGGCATGTGTTAGCATCCCCTAAATTCCTTGACATGATTTTATAGTCCCTAGCACACCGTAGCACTTCCTGACACACCTGGGTAGTTTAACATACCTTGGCATTGCCTAGCATATAACCTTGTCACTCCCTCGTTAACACACCTAGAACTCATTGACACTCCATATCACACACTCTTATTCATTCATTTCCATGCATTTTGATCTGGTGCTTCCTTGTGTTTAGGTGACACTCCCTAACACTCCCTCGCATGCATTGGCACACCCTAACACCTGCCACATCTTGGCATGCCTCCCTAGCACTCTAGAATTCATTGGCACTACATATCATACCTTTTCACTCTCTCCTTAGCACACCTAGAGCTCATTGAAAATCCCAGTCACAAACCTGTATTCATTCATTTTCATGAATTTTGACCAAGTGCTCCCTTGTGTTTCCATATCATTCCTTAACACTCCTTGGCACGTGGTGGTACACCCTAACACCTAGGGAATCTTGGCATGTCGCCTTGGCCTCTAGCATGCCTTAACACTTTGTAGCATATGTTGTCAATCCTTCCTTAGTACACCTGGAAGTCACTGACACTTCAAATCACAAACTCTTATTTGTTCTTTACCATGCATTTTACGTAGTGTTCCCTTGTGTTTCCCTGACACTCCTATTTAGCACTTCCTTGGACGTGTTGGCACATCTTGGTTGCATCCTACCCTAGCACTCTATCATTCCTTATTACTACCAAGCATGCCTTGTCACTCCTCCTTATCGCACATGGAACTCATTGAAACTCCTTGTCACACACTATTATTCCTTCATTTCCATGCATTATGACATAATGCTACCTTGTGTTTCTCTAGCACTCCATAACACTCCTTGGCACACATTGGCACACCCTGGAAGTTGGCACAACTTGGCATGCTTTCCTAGCACTCTATCATGCCTTGGAATTGCCTAACATACCTTGTCACTTCCTCCTTAGCACACCTAGAACTTTCTAAAACTCCCTCCTTAACACATGGCATGTCTTTCCATGCCTGGCATGCCTTGGCACTATCTGGCGCATATTAGCACACCCTGACACTCCTTGAAATTCCATAGCATTCCCTAGTATTCCTTCACTCCCCCCTTGTCATGCTTGACACTTGCTGATACCCCCAACACACCCTCTTATTCATTCATTTCCATTCTTTTTGAATCAATGATTTATGTTTGATGGGGTGCATGTCTAGAAAGAGTTCCTTAAGAGAATAAAAAAATGATCTCACCATGACTGACATAAGTAATTGAGAGATTATACTTGAATGAAATTAGGAATCTACACAATATATTTTAAGAATGTAGTTTTTATGGTTTTTTGTTATGGTGTGAATGGTAAGAATTGAGTGGTCAATAAGGTGTGTGAATGCTTAGAATACCTTCTCACTCCCTCCATGGCTTGACAACCATCACTCATTGCCACTCCCTCACACACCCTCATATTCATTCACTTCCATGTATTTTTATCTAGTTCTCCCTTGTGTTGTCCTAGTACTGCTTAACAATCCTCAACATGCATCGGGACTCTCTTACCATCAACATAATTTGGCACTCAATTATGAAATCCTTAATTTGGAGTCTTAAAATTGTATTTTAGAAGTTATATTCCAATGGTAACAAGTGCAAACTATAATGATTCGCTTCCAACTTGCATGCATTTTACCAATTAAACTATTATGGCCTAAGTTAAGATACAATAAGCTACTCAGAATTCCAAACGAATCTAGAACAGTTCTCGTGAGGTAGTTAGCTAAGAGAGACAATACCGAAAGGTTTTTCATTAACCCAATATCAGGAGGGATTTGTCCTTCCAATAAATTCTTTGAAAAATGTACTATCAAATAATAAATATGCTTGCATTAACAGGTGTCATGTAACCTATGCAGCCTCTCAGCATGGTTGAAAGTGTGTTTCCGTGAAGCTGTGGATCGATTAACTATGCAATTCCAAAATAATTGATGTGCACCTATGGTGATCAATTCCACACATGGAGTCTTTTGAGCTAGGCATTTGTTTTCCTAAAAAATTGTTTGGGGTGTCACTGAATTGGTGGAATTGTCAAATTCATGACATTGTATATTATGTAGGAGCTTTGTTGCTTTTATTATAGAGGCTAAGGTTTGCAAGGATAATATAGGGTTTGTAGGGTCTTAGGGGAAAAGAAGCATCAATTTATAGCTCTTTGATATACTAAAGAGTATGGATTATATGAGTAGTTGATATGGATTATATGAAATTGAATCCACCTTGAGATGGAGGTTGTTATGACTCTTGAAGCCTCATCCTTCTTCCTGTTAATGAAATTTTTTTATTAGTTATCCCTTGGATAATAACCACCATTTTCATAAATTCCTATGACTCTTGACTCTTCAACAATGTTCTCATGTAGTTGTGCCCAAATTCCATAATTGTGTCCATTAAAAGTTATAAGATCTATCTTGAAACTCATAATGTTGACCCACTGATTTGATCCTAGATTTAGTTTGCAATTAGAAATCTAGAACCAATCCACTAAACAAATATGAATTTTTAAGAGCATCTACAACTTGCATAAGACATGTAGGCAACATGCTCCATCTCCAACCATTATCTTTAATACCATATTAAAGAATCAACAGATTCTTTATATTAGAAAACTTGTATTCTAAAATAGAGGTGGTGTCTAAATACATTGTTACAACACCTAAGAACAACCAAACATAGTTCAACATACTGAGAAGTGTATGAAACAAAATTATTTCCATATACAACACATATAATATGTTTCTCACCATATAATAAATACACCCATAAGACCATATTTTTTAGCACCAAGATGTAACCAACAAAAACCATAGCTTTCTTAACATAAAATGAATTCTCTGCATGCACTAGCTATTTTGGGTTGATTGATCAGTTAACTAGATGATCACTGCATTAGACTAAAGTCTCACTACACAACTGATCTTCCACTAGTTCCTCCAAAATTTAGAACTAGTTTAACTAAAAGCAACTTGAAATAACTGACCTTGATTGCTACAAATTAGCAATCACACATGCTTAACTCAAATCCAACTCCTCTAAATCCAATTAACTAAGCTGAATTAGTGACAAGATACATGGTGCCTCAGTTAACTACCTCCAAGTTGTTTGTTGATGTGGAAATTAGATTTTTCTTAATTTTACCAAGGCAAAGACAAATTGAGATTTTCCTACTGGATTTTTCAATAGTAGGCGTTTTTCTACTCTATTTAATGTTTTCCCTCAACCAAGTATGGTAATGAATGTGTTTTTTGTTGTTTTTGATCTCTTCCTTTGGACGAGAATTTAGGCACCCTATAAGAATATTGTTGAAAGAAAATCCACTCATAAGCTCTTCTTTAAGCATATTTTGGTTCATTTTGGGTTGCCAAAGACCATATTTCTTGATAGGGATAGTAGGTTTCTCAGTATTTTCCAGTTTAACCTTTGGTCCATGACAGACATCAAGCTTGATCAAATCCACTGCCTTCCATCCCTAGATTGATAAATAAAAGGTACCCGATATGATTATTATAGATGTCCTTAGAGTATACAATTGTGAGGATCCACATACCCATGTTGAAAGACATCCATATTTTCAGCAGAAATTTGACATAACTCTTCATATTTCTATTGCTCACAAGCCTTTTCAGGTGTGGTTGGGGTCCCAAAAAATTGACACAAATTGATGTAGCTATATTCATGGAATAACACATGAAGATACCTCCCAAACTTGGAACGAGGTAAGAAACGAAACCAATTTTGAGGAATGTATATAAAAAATTCAGTAATGAGTTCATGATATTTTATAGAAAGTTGCGAACTCCAAGTACAAGTAGATACACAATCCATTCAGATCCACATAAGTTTCAAGTTGGTGACAAGTTATGGTTGGAATTGCATAAAGAGAAATTGAAAAACTCCTAGAAGAAGCTCATACCATTTTGGTATGAGCCTTACAGCATCACCAAGGCTATGGGTGAGAATTATTTTGAGGATAGTCATAGGATGATTTATATTACTTCAAATATATATGTTAGGATGATTTATGCTTGATGGGGTGCATTTCTAGAGAGAGCTCCTTTAAGAGAATGAAAAATATGATCGCACGATTACTTACATAAGTAAGTGTGACATCTACCTGAATGACATGAGGTAACTACATAAGAGATTTTAAAAGTGACATTTTTAAGGTTTTTTTTATATCAAGGTATGTGGATCATTATGTTTTTTTCCAAAGCATTTACATATGACTAAATTTTTTAAATAGTACATCACTCTAATATTATTTCTCTTACATGCTCCTAGGTTATAATTCAAACCATCATAGGTACTAAAATTCATGAAACTCTTGTTTTTTTGCTCTAAATAACTAAAACTCCCAAGTGTGCTACTCTTAATATTCAAACTTGCACTATTGTTAAGACTACTTCCACTAATTGTTGTTGTTCCTCCATAAGTAAGCTGACTACGAGGTGGACTTGAACCATTATTAACACGCTAGTGTAGTGTTACCTATTTGTATTTAAGAAGCATAAGGGGTGGGGCTGGTATAAGGCCAAATTTTATATTGTCTAGTGCCATGCCCACTACTAGGTTCTCATCCTCTTTTGGCCTTAGGATATGGTTTCCCATTAGTTCATTTGATTCTTTCTCATTCGCAATCTCATCCTACATTGCATCGAACCTGGTACTTTGTAATCACATATCTCTCGTAACCTCACTCCAGTGTGTTCATTAGACCTCATTGAGGTGCATTGACTACCACTCTTTATTGAGCTATATATTATCATCAACCCTTTGTTTCACAACGTTCCGCTCAGCAACTCACCTTTCCCATTGAAAATATCCAACTCTCTCATCCTCACTTCACTACTATCTTCCTAGTTAATCTACTTTTGAAAATCATCATTTCCTTCTTCATTTTCTCACATAAAGTTCAACCACCACTCATTAGTTATCTTTACTTCCTCAAAACTTATTCAACTTAATTTTCAAATTTTGTGTCCTTCATAGCCATTTATTCCTTTGAACTCTCATCTTTTCCAACCCCATTGTAGCCCATTACTTAATGAAAATTTTTACACCACCGTACCATAATCAACAAGTTAGTAGGAAACAAATTTTCCTAATCCTTGTAGAGTTTGTGTTCAATAATATCTCTCAAAATCCCTTTTCCTTAGCTTTTGAGTAAAAGTAGTTCATGGTATTCTTATTTTTCAAATATCAATTTTTTTCATTTCCCTCATCTATTTCCCTCGCGTTGCAGGGTTTTTCCAACGAGGGAGGAGGAAGGGCACACTTATGCTATCCCAACTATGATTTGATACACTTGGTTGAGCTCACGAAATTGGATTCCCGGTGCCTCCAATCATATTGATTTCATTTTACAAAAGGAATTTGTCAGTTGAACTCTAGAAATTGGATTCTTGGTGCCTCAAATCATAGTGAATTAATTTTACAGAAGGAATATGTCACTTCAAAACTCTTCTAGACTAGCGCAATGAGGCACTCAAGAGGTTCTATGTTCAATATTCCATGGAGGAAGATGAAGCCGAAGGCGTGGGTGATAATCTGTTGAAGATTTTTTTGATTCTCCTCTATTCATGAACGATTCCTACATAAAACAAGCCATCATGCAGCATGTCTACCATGCCCAGAATTCAAAATTTGATGCTAAGCCAAAATAAATGGGAATTGTAAGAGCCGTGGGATAAGACATTTTAACGTTTTGTAAGAACCGTGGGATAGCACATTTTAGTGATTTTAGGGGATTGTAAGATCCGTGGGATAACACATTTTAGCGATTTTTAAGAAATGTGGGATAAATATCACTAATCAGTGAATTAATACAGATTAGAAAGAGTTTATTCACATTTTAAACCCTTTTGTGATTACAACCTGAGATGTCATGGGTGTGGGTACCTCTGCTACTTTGCTGGTCTTTAACATTGAATTTGGATTCACCAACTGCAACATATAATCTCTCTGCAGCGTTGGACGATCTACTGAGAATCACAGAAGACAAGGAGGCTACATTGGCGAGAAAGGTATTCATTTCATAAAACCTATATTCATAAAACAAAAGGAAATTGGGGTGATAGGGATGTTTTTCAATCCTTGACTATCTATTGTTTAGATAAAATGTAATATCTATTTATAAATTTGCAAAGATTGAGTTTAAAAACTTTGGGGAATGGCTGCTCATATGCAACATGTTATGAAAACAATATAAATTAGGGTGGTTGGGAGCTTTTGTAGCCCTGTCTGTTAAAATAATTTTTTCACTAGGTATTTGAATTTGAAGATTTTTTCTTTAACTACTTCGACTCATGGGTGTTTAGAAGAAATATGGTATAAGAACATAATATAATTGCGGTGATTGGGAGCTTTTTGTAGCCCTATATTTTTAGATAGAATTTGGGTGCATTTTTAAATTTATGGAATTTGGGTTTAGGAGCTTTGGTCCTGGTGTTTAGATGAAATATTTTTTGAAAATAGGATGGAATGGGGGCAATTGGGAATTTCGAGAACCAACTGTTTAGGTAGAATTTGTAGTGCATCTCTTAGTTTTGAAATTTTTCTTTAATAGCTTTGGTCTATGGCCATTTAGATAAAATATTTAAAGATAATATACTAGAAATCATGTGATTGGGATATTTTCCTTGCCATGGCTATTTAGATAAAATTTGTAATGTATTTTTCAATTTGCGTAGTTTGGGTTTAATAGTTTTCAGTCATGGCCGTTTAGATGAAATATGTACAAAATAAAATAGAATTGGGATGAGGGGGAGTACTTTCTAGTCCTAACTATTTATATAATCTTCACTATATATTTCTAAATTTGCAGCGATTGACTATGAAAACTTTGGTTCATAGCTGTATGGATAAATTACGCTTTGAAAACAAAATAAAATTGTGGTGATTGGGAACATTTTCTAGCCTTCACTATTGATAAAATTTGATTCATATTTCCATGTTGGAAATATGATGCAGAGTGTTGTCCTTGATGGCAACCCACTAAATGAAGATGAAGACATGCGACTATTGACATGTGTTGTCCTTGATGGCAAACCACCTGATGAAGTTATTCTTGACTTGATGGACTTGGTAAATGATGTAAATATGATGTGATATGATGTTTGTTGACAATATGATGCTGAGTGTTGTCCTTGAAAGGCAACCCACTTGATGAAGATGATGACAACTTACTTGATGAAGTTGTGCTTGAGAGAATATGTTCCTGATGAAGAAAATTTGATGAATCTACAGTGTGAACAGAAGGTAATGAAGAAAGGAATTTAGCATGTGCTAATTCTATGATGAAAAAGAGTATGTCTCTAGGTATACGTGGATTGGCCTAGGGGAAGTCGCGTATGCACGCGGAAAATAACGTGCCAAGTCGCGTATGGGCAAAAGCGCTCAAAAAGTGCAAAACCAAGGGTAACCACCATGGTATTGACCCATTGTATTGGGTAATGATCCACCTAATTGACCCCGTCCAGGTAGTTTTGGGCTTATGGTATTGTTTTGGTCCATGGTATTGAAAAAGGGGCTCATGGTATTGAAAAAGGATAATCATATAAAAGGAGAAGAAATTCATTGTGCACAACATGAGAGTGGGTGCAAGATGTCTAAGCTTGAATGAATACTTCTCTCTGAAGTAGATCTGATTGGAAAGGGTTACACTTGAAGATAAATATGAGTGTATGATGCACCAATGATGAAGAAGGGGATCTAGATCTGAAATGCACTTGTATTTACTAGATCTGATTATGGAAGGCTTAGATCTGTGATGAGGCGAGCATCAAGGCGAACATCTGTCTGAAGAAAAAGGGTAGATCTGAACTGAATATCTGATCTGATGAAGTATGCTGCTCTGTAATGATTGAAGATCTATACGCTACTTTGCCGCGGAGGAAGCGCGTATATACGCGGCTTCAGCGAAGAGAAAGCGCGTATGTGCAATAAAATATACACTGAGGTATACGTTGGTTTGTGTGGATGGAAGCGCGTATATACGCAACATCAGTAAAGTAAAAGCGCGTATGCAAACTAGGGTTTGCTGAAGCAAGGGGTATGAAATATCTGATCTGTTCTGCTGTGTTTCTGCTATCTGATCTGTGTTGATAAGTATCTGTTGGTGATGTATGTTTGTGCTTAAAAGTATGGAAAGGATGATGAAACGTGGCCTGCAAATGTTGTTCTATTGAAGTTGTTGGATCCAGTGTGAAAATTGATGAAACGTGGTCCATAGAGGTGCTGAGGGTTGTAGCCTTCAGTCAGGGGGTCGTAGCTCCCTTCCAGGTGAGGCTGGTAAACGAGAGCAGGGGGTCGTAGCTCCCTTCCAGGAGAGGCTGGTAAACGAGTGAGGGGGTTGGAGCTCCCTTCCAGGAGAGGCTGGTAAACGAGCGCAGGTGGGTGCCTGCGTGCTGGTCAAGTCTGCGCCAGCACATATGTTGTAAGATGTTTTCTCTATAATAAAATATTGAAGGCTGAGCAACTGCAGCGGTGGTTTTCTCCCGAATTGGGTTTCCACCTAAAAATCCTGGTGTTCATGTGTGATGCTTTGTGTGTTGGTTTATTCTGTTGTTACTACACATTCTTACTATTTATAGAACATATAATGAATGAATGATGGAATGATATAAGTGAAGAACTAATGGCATAATTAGATCTATGTGTATACGCGAGTTTTATGAAGGATATCTGCGTGTATACGCTAGTTGGCTTCATCAAAGTAGCGTATGAGTTTTAGAGCATGAAAAAGTAAAAATTTTGAATATGCAGTAAATACTGATTCACCCCCCCCCTCTCAGTATTTTTCCCAACAATTGGTATCAGAGCAGGTTCTTCTGCAGAAGCTTGATCGCTTGAAGGAGATCCGTCGCAATGGGAAAGAAGCAAAAGAAGAAGGCCACTGAAAAGGACATATCCCAGAATACATGTGCAGCAGAAAATGGAAAAGATAAAACATGTATTGATAATTGTTTTGATGACTCTCTTTCTTGTGCATGCAATGATGAATATAGTGAAAGAAATGTTATGGATCTAGAAGATGTTCTCAAGATAAATGTTGAAGAACAACAAAGAGAAATTAAAGAGAAAGGCTCTATCGAAAAAGAGATGATCTCTAGAATGAAGGAACAGATAGAAATGCATGAAAATCTGCAGAGAAGGCTTGAAAAAGAAAACCTCGCTCTCAAAATAAATCTGGAAAAATCAAACAAGAATGATGAAGAGCTTAGAGCGAAAATCATGCCTGCCATAGAAGAAGCATACAAGGAACATGAAGAACTTCTAGAAGAATCAAACAAGAAGAATGCAAGACTTGAAGTAGAAATTGTCTCCCTCAAAGAAGATCTCGAAGCATCAAATAAGAAGAATGAAGGCCTTGAAGCAGAAATCATCTCTCTCAAAAGGGTTCTAGAAAAATCAAACAAGAAGAATGAAGAGCTGGAACAAACATGTGAAGAAAACGAAAATTGGTGGAAAGAAGAGATTCTAAATCTGAAGGATCAAGTAGAAGATGGAAGAAGGAAAGAAGAAAGCATGACAAAGCAATGTCAAGCCTTGGAGGTTGAAGTAAACATTCTCAAAGGTAAGTTAGAAGAAAAGGTTAAACTTTTGAGGTTTCAAGATAGTACTAATATTTTGGACAATATTCTGAGTAATCAAAGGTCTCCTGCTATCAAACTTGGTCTTGGTTTTCATGAAACTGTTAAAGAATAATCTAGCTCACAAGGAAGTGCTAAAAATTCAGAGGATGTCAATGCAAAACCTGAAGTGTTGAAAGAAACAAAAGATCAACCAACAATCATGAATTCTCAAAGGAATTCATTCAAGAACGTTGAATGTTTTAAATGTCATAATTATGGGCATGTTGCAGCCAATTGCAGAAGCAGAACAATTCAGCCACAAACAAACAGGTTCTACTCAGAAAGATACTCTAGTAGCTTCAAGGGATATTGTTTTTCATGTAACAAGTATGGACATAAAGCAGCTGATTGTAAAAGAAGGAAGAGTAGAAATACTCATTATGATTCTTATGCTTATTTCTCTGGACATATGAGATGTTATTCTTGTAACAAGTATGGTCATGTAGAAAAAGAATGCAGGTTGAACAGATATGAGAAATTGGATAACTTCCAGCACACAAATAGAAAGTTCAAACAAATCTGGAAGAAGAAGGAGGACCGATCAGAAACGTAGGGAATTAATTCTACCAGAAGCCATCATCCGCCTCAAGCTTACTCATTGATTCTAATGAATGATGTGGGATACATTATGAAATTTAGTAATGTATTCAGCCACATGGGAGCAATGTGCTTATGGTTGATTTGATTATTCTGTTATATGTATTTCATTAGCCAGAACTGTGAAGAAAAGACAGAACAAGGTCTGAGGAAAGAGGATGAAGATGTGAAATTTTTCTATACTTCACTTTCCATACAAGGTTTTTATGAAACAAAGCGATATACACGGTTCCAAACACGTACCACAAAGATGCATGGATACAAGAAAATTTGACCGATATTTAAGATCCGAGCAGAGGTCCGGTGGGGAGCATCAGTCTGACTGCTGATGATTGCACTGTTAGCATCATTCTGGTTATACTCATGATAATGAAATGATTCATGGGTTCTTGTGTTGAATATTATGGATGAAGCATGGTTGCTTTATGATGAAGAGCATTCGTTGTTGAGATGAAAGTCTTATAATTCAGAGATGAGGACAGATCATGGAGAGATTGTTGCTGATGACTTGCTATTGAAGGTGCTTCAGATTGCACAAGCTAAGGAAGAGCACTAGTTTAGGGGGAGCAGCAGGTTGAAAACTGATGATTGCATTGTTGGCAATATGACTGCTCATTCTTTGGTGTTTGTGATACTCATGCTCAAAATGATGATGACTTAGTACATGGTTTATTGTGATGAGACTTTGAGCCCTGGTTGTTGATAAGTATCTTTTGTACTCACACATGGATGAGTTGGATGTCATTTGATTCAGAAATAAATCATGCAGAGGTTGTTACTATGGTTGAGAGATCTTTTGCCTACATATGTTACTTCATGTTAAATCTTGAAGATTATGGTGATGTTGGACCACATGGATGATTGCTTGACACGTATGTGAAGATGCTGTTTTGATATGAGAATCTCTCTTGGAAAGATTGTATTGATGCTGCAAAGAATCTGAAGGCTTGGGTACTAATGTGCTTATGCTACAACTGTTGGATGACGCTTGAAGACACAACTACATTGGCCTATTTGTCTGTCCTCCCATGTTCCAGGGAAGCATTCGAATGTCACAAGAAGAAGATGGAGTGTTCTCTGCCAGTCAAAAGAACAAATCTACTTAAATTTAGAAGATGGCATTGGAGACGTGGGTTTCATGAAACACAGTCACGTATATACGCGAGTTACTACAAATAAAATCGCGTATGTTTGGTTGCTGGCAATTTTTGCTTGGTTTAGCTCTCTTCAGCACAGCTGAAGTGCTGTTTGGTATCTCTGATACTGTTTGGTATCTCTGGTGGTGTTCCAGTTCTCATAATTCTGTTTCTAATGTTTTGATGAAGATGCCTTGATGATTTGTTGGTGGAAGTTTTCAGGATGCACAAACTAAGGGGGAGCCTTAGTCATTTGGAAAGGATGCTTGGTTGCACAGATTCAGGGGGAGCATTAGCTTTGCTGAGTATAATGCATTGTTGGCATTATGATGGTTCTAAAATATGTTCTCTTTCTTGAGGACTTTCTGGTGTTGGTCTTAAAGTCATATTTGTAATTTGATGAAAAGGTCTTGTTGAGACCCATGATGTAAAATTGTAATATTCAGTCATGTAAAGGACTTGTCAAATTTGTAAACCCACTTGGTTGGGTAGCTGAGTCAAAGTTTGTAAACCCACTTGGTTGGGTAGCTGAGTTGAAATGTGTAAACCCACTTGGTTGGGTACTTGAGTCTTATATAATCCACTTGGTTGGATATTTGATGTAAGTATGAGTCTTTGGTGATAGGAAGTTCATAGAGTCATGTACTTCATTGAAAAATATGTTTGAAGTTTCAGAATGAACTTAGGGGGAGCTTGGCCACTTCAGCACATATCAGATCTGCAGATCGTTTCTTCCACATTAGGAGAAAAGGGGGAGAGTATGTTGCTTTTGATCCGCCCTTTGCCCTTGATGTCAAAGGGGGAGAGTGACATGGTGTTTGAATGAAGAGACAGAATGGTGTCAAATATTTGGGAGAGTGACATGGTGTCATTGTATTCTTAATGTATCTATCTGTTGTGGTAACCAAACACCATCATGGTTGCCATCAAGTCCAAAGGGGGAGATTGTTGGAAATATGATGCAGGGTGTTGTCCTTGATGGCAACCCACTGAATGAAGATGAAGACATGCGACTGTTGACATGTGTTGTCCTTGATGGCAATCCACCTGATGAAGTTATGCTTGACTTGATGGACTTAGTAAATGATGTAAATCTGATGAGATATAATGTTTGTTGACAATATGATGCTGAGTGTTGTCCTTGAAAGGCAACCCATCTGATAAAGATGATGACAACTTACTTGATGAAGTTGTGCTTGATAGAATATGTTCTTGATGAAGGAAATCTAATGTATCTACAGTGAGTACAGAAGGCAATGAAGAAAGGATTTCAGCATGTGCTAGATTCTATGATGAAAAAGAGTATGTCTCTAGGTATACGCGGATTGGCCTAGGGGAAGTCGCGTATGCACGCGGAAAAGAACGTGCCAAGTTGCGTATGGGCTAAAGCGCTCAAAAAGTGAAAAACCAAGGGTAACCACCATGGTATTGACCCATGGTATTGGGTAATGATCCGCCTAATTGACCCCGTCCAGGTAGTTTTGGGCTCATGGTATTGTTTTGGCCCATGGTATTGAAAAAGGGGCTCATGGTATTGAAAAAGGATAAACCTATATAAGGAGAAGAAATTCATTGTGCAAAACATGAGAGTGGGTGCAAGATGTCTAAGCTTGAATGAATACTTCTCTATGAAGTATATCTGTATGGAAAAAGGGTAAAGGTCAAGGATAGATCCGAATCTTTGATGCACCTATGAAGAAATGAGGAAGGGATACTTCCAGATCTGAAATGTATCTCGTATCTACTAGATCTGCTGATGGAAGACTTAGATCTGAATTGAGGCGAACATCTGTCTGAAGTAAAAGGGTAAATCTGAACTGAACATCTGATCTGAAGAAGTATGCTGCTCTATAATGATTGAAGATCTATATGCTACTTCGCCGCAGAGTAAGCGCGTATATACGCAGCTTCGCTGAAGAGAAAGCGCGTATGCGCAATGAAATACATACAGAGGTATACGCTGGTTTGTGTGGACGGAAGCGCGTATATACGCGACATCAGTGAAAGGAAAGCGCGTATGCAAACTAGGGTTTGCTGAAGCAAGGGGTATGAAATATCTGATCTGTTCTGCTGTGTTTCTACAATCTGATCTGTGTTGATAAGTATATGTTGGTGATGTATGTTTGTGCTTAAAAGCATGAAAAGGGTCTAGTCTGAAAATATTATGAAACGCGGGGCCCGCAAATGTTGTTCTATTGAAGTTGTTGATCCAAAGCAGAAAATTGATGAAATGTGGTCTCAAGTTGCAGGCCAAGGTTGTAGCCTTCGCCTCGGGGGGTTGTAGCTCCCTTCCGTGAGGCCGGTAAACGAGATCGGGGTCGTAGCTCCCTCCCAGGAGAGGCTGGTAAACGAGTCAGGGGGTTGGAGCTCCCTTCCAGAGTAGAGGAGGCCGGGTAACCAGCTGCCAGGAGGGTGCTCACAGCAGCTGGCTGGAGTCTGCGCTGCAAAGACATATGTTGTAATATGTTTTCTCTATAATAAAATATTGAAGGCTGAGCAACTGCAGCGGTGGTTTTCTCCCGACTTGGGTTTCCACCTAAAAATCCTGGTGTTCATGTGTGATGCTTTATGTGTTGGTTTATTCTGTTGTTACTACACATGCTTATTGTTTATAGAACATCTAATGAATGAATGATGGAATGATATAAGTGAAGAACTAATGGCATAATTAGATCTCTGTGTATACGCGAGTTTTATGAAGGATATCCGCGTGTATACGCTAGTTGGCTTCATCAAAGTAGTGTATGGGTTTTAGAGCATGAAAAAGTAAAAAGTTTGAATATGCAGTAAATACTGATTCACCCCCCCCTCTCAGTATTTTTCCCAACATTCCAAAATATGCAGAGATTGGTTTTAAGAGCTCTGGGCCATGGCTATTGAGATGATATGTGTTATACCTTTCTATATGTTCAGGGATTGGTTTTGAGGGTGTTTTCTTGATAACAAAACAACCTTACATATGTAGCAATGGATATAAGATAAGGTTTAATGAGATACCTCCACCTGGAATAAAAATTGGATATATCGTTCTAGAGTGGATAGATGAAAATATGAGAATTAAAGACCTCCAAGAAGTGTATGGTTGTGAGCTTCCAAACAAAATAATAATACTACCTTTGTGGTCTAAGAAGGTTGATGCTATGAAAGAGCAGCTAGCTAATATTCATCCTGAAGTAATTATGTTTATGTCTAAAATCAGAAAGTTGTATGTTAGTGATAATAATGAAGACTCCGCACTGAGCATGGTTAATGAAATTTGTGTTTCACGAGGAAAAAAATTTAGAACTACCAAGAATGAACACAATCAATCATTTATTCGTCACAGTTTAAAAAAAAACAGAAATCACTTATGGAGATATTCACTTCAACTTGTCATGGAATTGATCTCTAAAAATGAGTTCATGGGATGGAGAAAATTTCATAAGGATTAGGCACATATTTCTTCCTCCCCATCACATATTAGAGTGAAAACCCTTGACCAGAAATAAGCTTGAAGAATTTTTATTGCTAAACCACTTTCACTAGAAATATTTACTATTTTCCCACATTTGCAAGCCTTGATATATGATATGAGGTACCCCATTCTATTTGCATGGGATTGAGAGGGCCATGCTGAATGAAGAAACTGATTAAATAATCAATTAAATATTTATGATAACATGGTAAAAAAATTTACTACAAGTTCTAATCCCTTTTATATTCTTCTAGGCAGCTGAAATATCATTTTTGATGGATTGAAATATTGTCATGGATATAGGCACATAAAGAAATTTGTAGCAAACAAGTTACTGGATGGTTAGTGAAGAAAATACATTGCACTGTTAGCATAAAAAATTCCCTTATGGATTTTTAAGAATGTTAGGGAGACATATTTCATGGCTAGGCCTGCATTCAAATATGGATTTGTTCAAGTTCTTGATTATTATCTTTGCTAGGAGTTCCATTTTAGCAAATAAACAAAATTTAATTCCATGAATACTATTCATAGGTCAATCTAAAAATCAATACCCCAAGAAAACACATCACAACACCGGTGGCCCAACAAAAAATCCCAGGAAATAGCTTATAGCTCCCTACAGCCAGTGGCTTCTGCTCTAATGCTTTCCTACTATCAATTTCCAGCCTATATTGCTGACTTCAATCCCAAGAAGTTAATCTATAACGACAATGGGTTGAAATCTCCCTTGAAGATTATATAGTCAGGTCTAACATTAAGCTATAGTTGTTTCTACAAATACAAGACGAAAATTCAACTATTTGTGTTGTAAGGAGTTTGCAAACAACAAAGAATATTTCCATGCCCATGTTTTTTAGACATTTAACAGGAAAAGCTAAGGGTTCAAATGTAAATCCATGTTTCTTAGCTATGTATGTTTAGCTACGTGTGATCTCACTATGTCCTGGTTGGTCCAAGCCAATTTCACTCTGATTCAGAATCCTTGGTGGTAATGTTGAGTACACAAACAATACAACCTCAACCTCAAATCAGGAACTTAAAAGGGAGTAATAATTTATCCATCATATTTATATACAGAGTTCAACCCTTTGAACCTCAACGAGTTTCATGCCACAATGACTTATAAAAAATGAAATAGCATCTCCACACCAAATCAGTCTATATCCAGAGATTTTTCCAAAACAATTTAGCTATTTTCAAGAACTATAGGATAAAAATCATCGACAAAAGAATTGATATAGTGTAGAAATAATTGATGCACATTTTAAACCCTAGTTCCATTCTCAGACACATTTCTTTCTTGAAAAATTCCTTTTTTGACAAACTAAATATTATGATTTATAATATTGAAACTTCCTTTGTACTAGTTGGCTTGGTTGTATTATTCCATTATTAGTCCCTGGAAATTTTTCCTATTCCATTACCTCTTAGCATCTAAGTAGGACTTGAATAGGATTATTGTAGATGACATTGATAGATAGAGTACATTACTTCTCCTCCAGTGGGCCTTAGAAGTTATATGCTTTTCCAAGAAATACTATTTTCTTCCAATCGTCAGTAGTATCTCTATTAGCATCAATATTTTCAATCAATGTGTTCCTGGATCAAACCAATCAGCTACAAGTACTATGATATCGGAACTCTTCAAAATCTTTCTATAGGATATTGCCCTATATTGGTCAAATTTTATCCTTGATCATAAGCTTCATTGGTGTTTCTTTCAAACTCCAAGTAGTATAGTATCCATTGAGATGTAACTTCTCCCTCTTTCTTGGCTGAGGTAAGTGAACTTCCTTTTGTGTTTTCATTTAATTGGCTTATTTTTTCCTCCTTAATCTTCACACTTTTCCATGTTCTTCCAATTATTCCATTTTATAAACAATATTAGATAGATCTTGTCTTGACTTGTAGGCTTTGTTATCAGACTATGAAAGAACAAAAGTAGGAAAAGTATAAAGATAATAGTAATAACTGTAATCAAGGAGATGTAAAATGCTTATCTTTTGAAGAAGGGTTAGCTCCCTCTTAATATTGGACCTGTTCACCAACCTAGTTCTTGCATTAACATGGTGTCATTATTAAAAAGAGTTAGATCTACTTTTTACAACTAAAATGATTAGATAGGTTTTTGTTCCTGGGGTTCATCTTAGTCCAAACTAGTGAGTTAACTACAAATCCCTAGAGTCTTTATTGAGAATCCTTCTATACATGCGATTTTCATTCCTTGATCATAAATAAATTAGCAAAGAAAGACTTCAAATTTTATCATAACAGTGATTTCTAAAATATACCTACACAAAACCTTATTAATATCTATCAAGATATCATTATCTTAGCATTACTACTATTGAGATTGAACATAGTTTACATGTACCTCTTTTAACTTCCCCTGTTCTCCATTATTTCCTTTGAGTATGGTACTACTATATTGTAAGTTGTAACTTCTTCGGGCTGCTTCAAAAGATATTCTTGCACTAAATTCAAACTTATCTATCCATACAATTCTGCAACTTGGTCTTCAGATTGATCTCACTAATTGGTCCTTCAAGCTCAGCTATACGACTCAGACATATCTTTGAGCTGCTTTCAATGTCCTTTATCTTTCAATATCAAATAGGTTGGCTTCAAGAATTGAATTTGTATTTATTTTATGTATGAGAAGGGTGCTATTTTAACAAACTTGTGTCACTGATTCCATATACCCTCACAGTATTTACGAAGAGATATAATGCTACTACATATTCTAGTGTCACAGAGATGGGCCTTATATCATCATAATAAATTTTGTCACGAAGTGGAATCCCTCTGATTTTCACACAGGATGCCACTAAAATCCAATTCTTGATGATTCAAAAAAAATTTCATGTCTTTGTATAGTTTAGATCACAAATATACATGTTCTACTTCTCATAGAGATGCTCAGACTTTTCGCAAATGTAAATTATGTCATTAAGTCTAGCTTCAGCGTTGGAATTGATCATAATATTGGCTTTTACTCACAGTGATGATTTTGGTCCATTCTATAGACTATGTACCTTATTCTTTTGGTCCTGTAGCACAGAGTAGATCACATACTTTTCATTCATTTTGCACAAAGGTATAGAGATGCTCAATCCGTTATGTCAGAGATAAGACTTTTTTTGCATGTATTTAAGTTCATCATTTGTACATTTGAATGCCTCAGAGACGATCCCCATGGTTTTGGTTTCTTTTAACCTCATATCACAATACACTTCTATCCTTCATCTCATGGTGCCACAGATTTGCATTGATTATAAAGATGATGGCCTTTTTAGATGTCAAAGATGGATAGTCTTTCAAATGAGTCGAGATGCCTTATATAGTCTTAGATAGACCTTGTATCATTTCATGTTAGTGTCATCATTGATGCCTTTAATATTGAAATATTTGTTGCTATAGTAAGCTTCAGATACCTCATAGAAGTGTAATAGAACCTTTTTGTATTGATTGGAGAACAGTACCTCAAATATTCATTTTTTCCCAAACAACCTTGCTTCAATCATTATGGAAATTTTGGACTTGTTCATACTCTCACACTAGCCTTTTAACTCAACAGTAATAGATGTCAGCTACAATATTTTGGTTACTCAAACCATAAAATATCATGAATACACTTGGTATTTTTTATTTGGAAAGGAGTGCACATTCATGCTTAGGTTGCCACCAAAAGTATTGTCACTGTAGGTTGTCTTCTTTTAACAGATTTCATATAAGAAATTTCCTTTTTCTTTTAGTAATTTGTAGATTATAAATATAATGACTTTTATGCTTATCATAGGAGAAGGTGACTCTGAAATTCACATTAGTACAAGAAACTTACTTTATAAATCAACATAGAGACTCAAATATGTGTACCAAATATTTTGTCGACAACAAAGATATGAATTTCATCCTTGATTTACAAAGATAATTCCATAGAGTCTTTGAATGTATTATAGGTATGTTTTTCTAGCCCTTAAGTATTTCGGTCCTTCCTTTATCGATTAGCTCGATTCACAGGAATATTGATGTCTTTCTTCAACTTGAATCAGAGAGGTATTGTGCCTAATTCAATTCATATTTTAAGGATAGGATGTCATAGAAGTTGTATGATACTTTGCTTAAGGTGTCATATGGATAAGCAAATAAGAAAACAAATTTTTATCTTCAATCTTCCTTTCCTTCAACCTACCTCTGATACCATGTTGAGAAATCAAGATGCTTGTAGATTAGGGTAGATTTCACTTAACTTGATAATTAATTGTGAATGTTTGTTGGCTTCTTGTTACTTATGTTATCTTCTTCATCAAGAAATTACCAAAAGTAGAAAACATGAAGATCAAAAAGAGACAAAGAACACAATAAATTAGGCTTCAAGCCAGGGCAAAACCCTAGAAGGGGGAAAACCCAAGAAAATCCTCTTCTTATAGAATCATATCAAAGTGAGATATCCAAGACCCAAGACCAAGTCTGATACTGCCACAAAGACCCATGTTAAAGCCCATCCCATCCATTTCCAACAAATCATGGTTAACAAAAGTCAATGTTGGTCAAATCTCAGAAATCTGGTCATCTACTGAAACTTTGGGCCTGCAATACCATAAACATTACCTCAGAAAATTCCAATGTGTGAACAGAAACTAGCGCAAAAAATAGAAATTTCTCTCCTTTCACTTTTGTTGAAATTATCCTTCTTTCGTACAAATTGAAGTGATGAATGGATGATAAAATGAGATTGAATTATCTTGTATTTATACATGTCGAGGAGGTTGAATGGTTGCCTCTTTAGGCCATCTTATCCAGGAGGGCCGACTTGGTCTTTGTGGTGACATTTTTCACTCTTTGACTTGAAAAATAATTTTTCTTTTTCTTTTACAAGTCCAAATGGGAACTTGACTCAATTACATTTCATTTACTAATGATAAATTTTCTCTTGACTCAATTGACCCTAAAATCATGAGGAACATGCTTTGACTAGAAATAAAATAATAATAACAATGAATATAAGAAAATTATAAATACATCAATAATACATTTGAATTACATTATGAAGACCGATGCTAGTTACATTTTCAACAGGGTCATTTAATTAGAAAAGGAAATTACAGTCCCCCCTTCCTGAAATTTCTTGTTCTCAAGAAATTGCACGTTCGTGTATTGCAAGATCTTTTCTTGCACATATGCAACCCACTTTAAAATTTCATGAATATATTTGAAGGCTTCATTCACTGTGCTACGATTTCGTGCCTTCATTTTCCATATAAACAAATTAATTGCGAAGATATGGATAGATATCCTTGAATTTAATTGCCACATAATAGTAAGCTTGATGGTCTAGTGACTGATTGTTGTGGTATGCCTCCACTGGAATGAAATCCTTAAACTACTCACATACACTGAGTGGAACTCTGTTAATTTTCTCCTCAAAAATGTCATATTTATTTAGTAATAGAATGAATGGTGTATCTCTAAAACATGAATGCTCCACAACATTCTCAAAAATTTATTTACTGAAGGTCATCTTATTTCTCAGCACACTTTTGGTCATATTCACTTATAGAAACATAGAAGATTATAGATTGTACATTATCAAATATTTCCAACCACTTATCGCCTTCATTTAATCCTTTATTACTTACTCTAATAAGCTGATACTTCACAATTGGAGTTGGAAAATCAAAATTTTCATTACAAGGTTCTGACATTGGACTACGATCATCAGTTGAAAATTCTATAAATGCTAACCCATTACTTTGAGTCACTCCAGCATATAAAATGTGAGATTCTGATGGATTGTATGCATTACTTGATACCTTAAAAACTTGTTCCTAGAAGTGACCAGAAACATGAGCGAGGACATGCAACTCATTTCTTCTTGCATACGTAACCTGAATTACAGGGTCCTTTCACATTTCATCAACTATTGGGGCATACTCACGTGTTGCAGCTGGGAAAAAACCATCTAAATCCCCCATTTCCGTAATTTCCAAAAGCCAATTGGAAAAATGTTTCAATTTTGGATTGAGAGAGTAAGTACATTGAGCAGCTTCTTTATCATCACTTTCATCTGAGGCAGAAAATTGTTCATGTACACTAAAACCATCCATATCTGCTAAGCTTTCCTCCTCAAAATTCTCACACCACTCAAGTAATATGCCAAGGTATTTATATAGGTTTCTCTGTATCATCAGTTTGATGTTTTGCAGCTCCTCCTGTGAAAATTTCTCACCCTTGTAGAGAAATATTTCGTGCTTGAAAAGTTTACTAGCACTAGAGCCTTCATATCCAAGTAACAAGAGCCTTTAAATATTCTTCTGCTTCAAGCATTATTGGACAGAACTGATGGAATGATTATCTGTATTTTCCTTTGAGCCATGATAGTTACCAACTCTTTTCACATACACGTTGGAATCTGAAGCACTCCACTGGAACCCCTGTTCATCCAAATACCTATCAATCTTGATATACCATGCCCTAGGTGCCAATTTCAAACCAAACAGCGCCTTCTTAGTCTGCAGACTAGATGTTCCTTCCCTAAAACCTAAAAATAGTATGGTTGATACATGTAGACTTCTTCTTGCAAATATCCATTAAGGAAGTGTTGTGTAGATTAATCCGTCTTGCGGACAAGACCGATCTCTCTAGTACAAAAGGTAACTAGCAACAAACAGCCAATTATACTAATCTCTCTCTAAGCATATAAGATTTATAAAAACACTATATAGATATAAGGCCTACCTTATGTCCAACGCTTGCTTGATTTCGTTGAAGTCCTTCCCGTGCACTGAAAGAACGTTCCTTGTGAATCTGCAGTCACAAACAAGCAAAAAGATTAAGCAGCACCTGTATAGACATTATTACAAATCATACTTATCATAATGATTAAGGAATTTATGAAATAAACCATGAATAGATAGTTTAATGAGAGAAATGAGTATATTTGTATTAACTTCAAATATAGAAAACCTTTACAACCTGTGCCTTGATGTTGTGCAGGTCCTCCCGGGGTTCGAAGCAGGAATCTCTTCTAGTTTGACAAGCATTGCACTCTTTGAACCAAGACAAATGGAGATGAGTGATTTAACCTCACAGAAAGTCTTAGTTAACTAAGTCTGAATCTCAACAGCATTTAACTTCAAATATCATAAGCTTGAACTCCCTTTGAGGCTACCCAAGGCCTCTTTTTATAGTGGAAAAGAGGAGGCTTCTTTTTCCAAATATGAAGGGATATAATCCTCCTTCAAAGGGATAAGCTCCTTACATCAAGGGGTTAGCTCCATCAAGTGAGGGAAGCATGAACCTTCTCAAAGTGTATCCATTCCCGAAAATTCCCATCCAGAATCTTCTAGAATTCATCTGGAATTCACTTTTTATCTTTAATTTCTCGCCTTTTTATATTTTACAGGGGTCCGCACCCATTACACAAAGAAAGTGCGTTATGATTCCGCATGCAGGCTGAGATTTAGGTGCGGGACCGCAGGGAATGCATAGAGAAAGTGCGATACCAATTCTTAGGGGATTTTAGGGATTTTATTCTGATTTTGAAGCTTGACATGAGGAGCTGGTATATTGGACTTGCAAAAGGAGGAAGTATGAGTAATAATGAGCTCATACTCATAGTAAAATGTCAGGATGACAGATTTTAGTGTAACAAATTGCCCCCTAAAGTGCAAAGTCTGGAATAGATGAAGCCGTAGTCTGTCATATATGAAGAGTGCAGTACTTTATCATTTCAAAGATCATCCTGTGGACACCCCAGTCGGAACTTGTAAAAACATTCAATGCAAAATATATACATATATATGTCATCACTGAGGTAGGCATTCCCATACTCAGATCAAAACTAACTAGAAACTAACTCAAATCGTTCTGATACAGGAATGATTTTGAATACATCATAGTATAGATATATGTAGACACAGTATGGACGCAGCCATCTGTTTATAAATAGTCTACTGTATAGATGACAACAAAATTCCTCGCAGCCTGGATGGTGGAAACTAGATCCAGGGTCTTGATTTCCGCATCTCGAATTAGTACGATTCTATCCATGTGAATGAATGTGTTGAAGTCGAACATGGTAGAAACCACTTGATTACCAGTCAATGATGTGAACTGTTAACAAGTGTGAGAGAAACCACCAGTAATGTCAATGGTTCTCAAAGTACTCAGTACAATCCATGAAATGTGAATGAATGAGCTGAAGTCGAACATGTCACGGAATCATTCGATCGAAGGTCAATGATGCAACCTATCATCGAAGGCGAGAAACCTGCCATTGAGGCATGCAGATTTCAAGGTACTGACGATTTCTAGATCAACTTCCTAGATAATGTGCTGATGTCGATAGAAAGTGATCTGTCGTAGGCAAGCCCACAACACAAAATCATAGATCAAGTTTTGAAAATATATTGGCAAGGACTGACTCAGGGATGGTCAAAGATGGATGACAGATATTTTGCAGATGAATGGTTTTATTTGAACTATTCTCTTGGACACATAACGACACTGCAGATGGCTTGGTGACAATTGACCCAAAGCTAATACCCAGAAACCGGCTGAAAACTTTCAATGTGGTTTGATTAACTGTTAGGCAAAGGATTTCCTAACCCAGGTGAATATAAGTGTCGTGTCCAAGAGTGGTTGACTGATTTTTCAGAAAATTTAAAATACAACAAACACGCCCATTTTTCTCTCTTTTCTCCCACCATTTCTGGCAAGTACCTCTTTATTTTTGACAAGCTTGAGGAGGATAACATTTGCTTGATTATAAGCTCATCCTTCGGATGAGTCCAACTTAGTTTAAAATTCGAACCCTAAGAAGGAGTGGTTCGTTCCTGTTGAAAATTAAACAGGTCCTTTATTGTTAAGTTTTAACGAGTCCAGTATAGGAGAAACTCGGTGTTTTTCAGTTTTAGGGAGTCAGAAGAAAAACTTAAGAAAACTCCATGGGTGTTCTTTTTCGTAAATTTAGTCTCTCAAGCCCGAAAAAGGATAAAATAATGCGGGAGAGAACTCTATTGACCGTATTTAGTCAACGTATACCTTTTTTCGTAAATAGTCCATTTCAGTCCGTAAAAGGGGTAAACTTATACTGAAGGGACGACTGTTCATTTACTTTAACGAGTTCGAATAGTCAAGTACTCGGCAATCTTTTCATATTTAGAGAGTCTGAAAAGGGCTTAAAAGAGGACTCCAAGGTTTCGCTTTTTCGTAAAAATTTTTGAAAGAGTCCGAAAAAGTGATAAAAGTATGCTCTTTGTTGAAAAACGATCATTTCACCTGAAAAATCCTGTTTCTGCACAAAAACTCAAAACATTACACATACCTGTTTAAGATAAGTAAAAATTCTTTCAAAAATACCCTTTTAAAGTGAAAAATAAATAAATTAAAAATTCATTCATTCGAAAAAACTTATAAAAAGGACTTTTTCTATTTCATTTTTACCGTTCAGTTCCAGAGTGAAAAGTAAAAAGCTTTTGGATAAAAAAGTTCCTGTGAAGATTCTGGAAAATTCAACCGTTGGAATCGAAAATCGTCAGCTCCAGGTAATCCACGACCTCCTTATCTTGTTTTTCATCCGTTTGAAATTCATTTTTAGGCTTTAGTTTGATTTTTTAGGGCAAAAATTGGTTCAAAAATGCGCCCGCGGGGTCCGCAGGTGGGACACAGTTTACTTGCGGACCCCGATTTTTTCTTAACGGGAAAAAATCATGGGTACCGCACCCGGCACACATCTCGCGTGCGGAGCTACGCTTTGTTTACAAAGAGTGGGTGCGGTACCCGCGCGGTCACTTTTAAAACACGGTTTTCTCATTTTTCTGCCAAAATTTTTCAAATGAAATCATTCTAACTTGCCTTATTTTGTGTTGCAGGATTAACAAGATTCTTATCTGGCGAGAAAGAGAACATGAGGAAGTGGATGAAGCCATCCTGCTCCATTTGCCCACACAAAGGGCATTAAAAGCATGCTGCTTATACAAATTCTGGGCCATCTCTGGCATGAGGGCACAAGTGGAACTCTTAACATGGTTGGTAGACAGATGGCATGTGGAGGACCAGTGTTTCTTTATTGGTGGCCACCGGCTCGAAATTGAGCTGGAGGATATATACTTTTTGACTGGTTTGTCCAAGAGGGGCGAACATGTATCCTTGTTTGGGACTAGGCCAGGTGGCCAGACTGTCGCTAGTCTTCAACTCAAATTTTGCAATGATCAGGAAAATCCTCGGGACAAACGGATTGACATAAAACATATCATCCGTCCTGAACTGAAAGTTATAGCATTCATTTTTACCAAACTGTGTGGGAGCGCCGCACTTCATGTGGCTACTGGTTCCCAAATGCGTGTTGCAGTGGACTGTTTTCGCGACACCATCTTCAACTGGTGTGAAGCTATGTTGGCCAATATAAAAGGCCAATTTACCAAAGAAAAAAACGTGAAACTAAAAAACTTTGGATATGGTTCCATTGTCGTTTCTTTTGCTCTAGAGAGAATCCCTCAATTAGCTCCACAAAGTATTTCAGTTGATGCCGGTCGACCTCGAGAACCGAGAATGGTTCGCTGGTCCGCGCTGATGGCCCGTCATGCTATTGAGGGCACTGAGATTGTACGATTCCCTGCTTCATATTTTCATTGGCTAGATCACCAAGTTTTCATGATAGAGGATTTTCCGTATGCTGGGATAGATTTCCGTGGTGATGGAGAGATGTCTTTCCCTGCAGGGGAACAGTGGGACGATTCAGGTAAAATATTTTTCAACGTTTGCTAAGTTCTAATTTTTTTAATTTTTTATCGTCTTAGAAAACTAATAACCAAAATTTTTTCGAATATAGACGTGGGTCCACATCGACCAGCTCATCTCCAACCTTTCGAGAGGAGACAACCAGTTGCGCCCGCACCAGCCCCAGTAGGCCAATCAGTAGAGATTTTGACTGATTTGGAGCATCATCTAGAGCGCTTGACTCTAGATATACCAGAGACTAGCATAGATGAAATCCCTCTCAGGCTACAAAGATATGTGATTGGAGTCCCAGGACCTTTCAGGAGGTTCCTATGCAAGGTGGCCCGAGCAGTTGTTTCCTATCGAGATCATCATCAGTGATGGGATGATCGTGTAGACTCATTTTTTGACTTTTGTATTATCATTTTTGCCGATTATAAGGTGTTTCCAACCTATGATCGAAGACGATGTATATTTTTTGAACACACTCCTATGATATATATCACTATTTTGACGGCTATCTGCATACATAAATGAATGTTGTTTGTTTTACTGCTTTTAATTATTGAAAATGTCTATTTATCATACTAGAAGCAATTGAATCTGCTAATGTATTTAAATGTCTTGGAATATGCTGATATTCAATGTAATCAAACTCACGTTCCAAGAGACGAACTCTCAAAAACAACCGTAATAACACCGGATTTCTAATGGTATAAACCCTGTTAAGCTGTAATACAACAAGTTCAGAATCCAACCTTACAATCAAACTCCGAATTCCAAATGATATGGACTCAGATAATAACTCAATCACCGCACTATACTCGGCAATGTTATTTGTTGTTTGACCAAGGCTTACCCCATGCATGGATACTAACTCGTCAGAGGGTGAATAGATAACCCAAGCTGCGGAAGAAGTGTTCCGTGTACTACGACAAGCACCATCAGCAAAACCAATGTAGGTTTGAAGAGACGTCGACATTTGCAATATCAAGAGTAAAACTCAGATAAGCAGTCATAGTGACAAAAACACACTTCTAAACTAGGCACACTTTTCTAATCTAAAACACACCAGCAGTAAAGAAATCTAAACTAACAGAGATCTCCACACCTCGTTTAAGCATAATATCGCTTCAAATAAAGCCCATTTTTGGTTTTATCCAAAGGGACACCGTCAAAATCTATCAACTCATAGGCCCCTTTTGCTAACTTTTGTTTCACAATGTAAGGACCATGCCACATAGGCACGAATTTCCCAGCTCCTAGTTTGTCGTTAGCTTGATCATAAAGTAAAACTAGGTCTCCTTCTAAAAAATTTCGAGGGGTCACATTTCTATCATACTGAGCTTTTATCCTTTTAACATGGGCCTCGTTTGCTATTGCAGCACTTCGTCGATTCTCATCTAATTGGGCCAAGTACAAGAAACGTTTCTCCTCTTCAGACGTAGTTGGAAGTAATTCTACGGCTAATTTTAGTGACGGTATTTCGCATTCAATCGGCAACACAGCTTCTAAACTGTAGACCAGTTGAAAAGGAGTGAAACCCGTTGATGTTTTGACTGAGGTTCGATATGCCCAAAGCGCTGAAAATAACATGGAATGCCAATTCGTCTTGTGAATACCAATGATTCTTTTAATCATGGTGACTAAAACTTTGTTGATGGCTTCAACGAGACCATTTGCTTGTGGATAGTACGGAGTGGAACTATCGTGGCGTAGGCCAAGTTGTTCTGTCAGTTCAGTCATCATGATATTCCGAAAATGACTTCCATGATCCGTAATAATAGCTTGAGGAACACCGAACCTAGCAATTATATGATTAAATACGAATGTTGCAGCAGTCTTGCCGTCAGCTGAATATGTAGGCATCGCCTCGGCCCATTTGGTAAAATAATCTACTGCAAGAATAATATAGGAATGCCCCCCAGCTGAGTGAGGGTTACATGTGATAAAATCGATACCCCATTTTGCGAAAGGACCAACAGCAATTATAGGGTGAAGAGGAGCGGGTGGTGCCCGCATTTTTCGATCAAAAATTTGATAGTTGTGGCATTTCCGAACCGCATAAATGCAATATTTAAACAATGTTGGCCAGAAATAACCTGCACGCAATATCTTTTGGGCTGTGGCATACCCAGACATATGACCGCCACATGCTCCAGAATGACAGTCATTTAACACCTTTTCAGCTTCTTCATGAGTTAGACAACGTCGGAAAACAGAATCCGCTCCACGTCAATAAAGTGTATCACCAATGATATTATATTGTTGGGATTAGAAGCGTATTTTCCATCGTTGCGTTCGTGAAATATCAGGCCGAAAATATTGGGTTTTGAGATACACAATAATATCCCCATACCATGGATCAAGTTTACTGATAAGAAACAAAGGTTCGTCCACAATGGACTCTTCTGCCACTGTTTCAGTATCAGTAGAGGGGAAATCACACATCAGTTCCGCAAAAACCAAAGACTTCTTTGCCTTGGATTTCTCAAATTCCAAGTCAAATTCCTGCAGGATAACTATCCATTTGGAATATTTTCCCCCTAGCAATTGTCTGGTCAAAATATATATCATAGGGTTGCAATTAGAAATTACTGTGGTTTTACGTAACAAGATGTAATGTCTAAAACGTTGGACAGCTTGAACAGCTGCCAAGGCCAATTTCTCCACATGTGTGTATTTGATTTCAGTCGGATTTAAATTTCGACTAAGATAATAAATCACATGTTCGTTGTGAGATTCATCTTCCTGAACTAGTACCATCCCAATAGTGGAATGAGAATCAGCGAGATACAAAATGTAATCTTGGTTGTAGTTGGGAGGATGCAATAACGGTGCATGGGTCAACGCATGTTTAAGTGCATCAAAAGATCGATCAGCGATCTCGTCCCAAAAGAACGGAATGTCCTGTTTCAACAACCGGGTAAAACCCTTTGTAAGCTCGGCATAGTTAGGAATAAATCTACGTAAAAAGTTTTCTTTCCCCTGCAAACTTTGGAGTTGGCGCAAAGTCGAAGGAGGAGGCAATTTAACAATAGCTTCAACCTTCGATGGATCGACGCGAATGCCTGATTTCGAGACAACAAATCCTAGTAATTGACCCGATTCTACGTAGAAAACACATTTATGCGGATTCAACCTTATCCGATAATGCTGACATCTCATAAAAATCGCTCGTAAATGAGTGGGATGATCGGCCCTATGTAATGAATGAGCAGGTAAATCATCGAGATATGGCTGAACAATGTGCTTAATGTCATGAAATGCATAAGACATAGCTCGTTGAAAAGTTGCTCCAGCGTTTTTTAGCCCAAAAGGTAGTTTACAATAAGCAAACGTTCCCCACGGACAAATGAAAGTTGTTTTAGGTTGATCTGCAGGGAGTATGTTTATTTGATTGTAGCCGGAAAAACCATCCATGAAGGAGAATAGTTCACTACCAGCACAATCATCGATTATTTGATCGATATAGGGAGTTGGATAATTGTCTTTTGGACACGCTCGATTAATATCCCTATAATCGATACATACTCTTATCGTTCCTTGTTTTTTAGTCACGGGAACAATATTCGATACCCAATCCGTTAAGGGAATTGGATAAATGAATCATGCTCGAAGTAATTTTTCAACTTCAGTTTTTATAGCAGCAGCTTTTCTAGGATGAATTTGGCGTAATCGTTGACGAACAGGTTTTGCATCCGGGTAAGTCTTAATTTCATGTACTACAATCGATGGATCGATTCCTGGAATTTCTTCATAAGACCAGGCAAATACGTCACAGAATTCTTGAAATAGGGCTTTATAAGTCTGAATTTCTTCATCTGAACAACAAGCACCTATATGAATGTTTTCAATTATTCCTGGTTTTACTGAAATGTCAATTGGAACCGTTCTAGATATATTTTCCAAATTTAACTCAGAATCGGGATTTTGCAATGGATTCTGAGGTTCCTTGGCATATTCAGCAGTAAAAATTGAAGAGAAATCATTTTCACAATGATCTAATTCCGGTAAAAATGAAGATCGGTGATGTAGATCTTCCCATGGTAAATCATCAACAGACAAAAACTCACGAATTTGCTCATCTGTATGAACAATTTCAGGAAATGTTGTTGTTACTGAACTAGATATAGAAAGCGATTCCTCTTGGATCCCATTCATTGGATCAACTTCGGTTGAAGAGGGGTCGGAAAAAGACTGTACAGACTGGTACGCAATTTCAAATGGATTCAAAGGCATCACGCCATCAAATGAATCTATCTCGGATTCTCAAGGAATAATCCAAGGATCATCAAACATAACTGTGTCTGACGAAATCATATGAATAGTTGCAGTAGAAGGCGATACGTTAGGAGGAGGAAAGGAAAAAGTTCCTAGTAAACCAGAATCTTTAACCAAACCTACTCCAATATCCTTATAAGGGATAGCCGTTTTACCAACATGCTGGATTGTTTCTATAGAGGCTGGGTCGGACGAAAAATAAGTTAACTGATCTATTGTCATGATCTTTCCTTGATATGGAAATTTTATGAGTCGAAAGACCGAAGAGACAACAACAGTCATAGCATAAGACCAACTACGACCCAGTAGAAGGTTGTAATCTAGAGGGGCATCAACCACTTCCACATCTAGATTAACGATTTTTCCTTCAACCCCTATGGGTAAATCCTGCAAAATACCATAAGGTTGAAAACCTCGACCATCAAAAGCTTTTAGAATCGTCGGAGATTGGTTAAGTGTAGGAAAACCAAGAGATTTCCAACACTGAAGCGACATAATACACGTTGAAGCTCCCTCATCAATCACAGTCCGAAAAATAGGTCTGTTTTTTACTAACACTGGAATCTGGAAAGCCATTTGGTGAGGAAGACGCGGTGTACTAGTTTCTAAATCGAAGATAATAAGGTTAGAATCCTGAACATCAACAGCTCCTATAGCAGACAATAATAATTTACGCTGTGCTGGACACGATTGCAACACTTCCAAAGCCGACATTGCTGAAGGAGAAATAGCTAAATCTTCAACAATGTTGTAATTCTGAGCAGCTCTCGCATGTGGATTGAAAGTTGATTTACAAAGAACACCTTTAGCAGGCGGTTTGATTATCAAGTCTGGATTTTGTTTCTCGATCTGTAGCGGACCGGAAACAGGAGGAGTTGTATTTGATGTATTTGCATTAGAAGACTCTCCTTCTTTTCCATCAACGGGATTCTTAGAACCGTAATCTTGCGATCGCGTCGCAATCCTTACATGAGACATCATCATAATAGGCTCTTCTAAAGTAGTCGAGGAAGAACCAATCATCTTACTATCTTGAACTGGAAAAGGATCCTTCAAGACATCAGGTTGTTGCGATCCTTTAACGAGTTTCGTTACCTCCTCTCGATATGGACATTCTTTCGTGAAGTGATCTTGTTCACAAATGAAGCAAGGATAGCGAGGTTTACGTTTCTCGTCATTGGATTCTTCTCTATCTGTTTTCTCTTTCAAATTTTTCTTGTTTTTGTTCCTCCCCTTATTTTTACCACCAGATTTTGATTTTGCCGTAGATGTTTCAATGACATGAATGTCGGCAGAAACTTCGGGAGAGGATTCTCCTTTCGGGGAATCAGGTAAAGTTATAATTGGAGAAGAATTCTTTGAGGATTTCTTCTTACTTTTAGAACTAACTGTACCAATCATACCGTCAGCGGCATGAGACCCTGAAGGAGCAGCAACTATTTGACCTTGTTTGGGAAGATCGAGAATTTTCTCATGTAGAGTACCTGACTGCGTATAGACGAGGTCTAGGTACTGAGCCTGAGAAATTACTTGCTCTTCAGTAACAACACCAGCCTTAGCTACATCTTCAGTGATCTTGGGTAATAATGATTTCACAAACCATTCTGCCAAAATTTGATCCGGAATATAAACTTTCACCAAACGTCGTCTACGTCGCCATTCATGAATATGATCAGAAATATACGTGGACGTAGATTGTTTTAGCGAAGTTAATAATTCTGTGCCATTTTCGTATCTGACAGGCAACTGAAAATGAGTTAAGAAAGACGTTGCTAACTGACTGAAATTATGAAACGAGCCTCGTGGTAACTCAATGTACCATTTGGCTGCAAGACCTATGAGGGTTCTTTGGAAAAGACGTAAGCGAATTGAATCATCAATAATCGAATTAGATGCACACCAAAGGTGATAAGTCATAACATGATTTGATGGATCCTCTCCTGACTTACCTTCAAATTTCGGTATATCACTAGGCAACTTATGAGGCATTGACGGCCAGTTCTGATAATAAAAAATAGGATCATTTGTAAGGCGCGTCAAATCAGGTAAGTCCAAAGTTGCGATGAACGGTAACTGACGGTTAGGGTCACGAAAACCTTGAGAAGCCAAAGCAGATCCAGGAGGCGGATACCCAGGATAACTAGGAATCGGATTAGCATTAGGTATCGTGTAACCTCCTGGATAACCAGGATGAATCGGACCATACTGAGGTTGTTGATAAGTATAACCAGGGTATGGTTGATAGCTCGGATTCTGAACATAGGGACCGAATTGCGGTTGTCCTTGGTACGGTTGATAAGTAAATTGAGGTTGACTCGTAACAACTGTACTTGTACCGGCTTGTCCTGCAGGCATCTGAACTGTAGTCTGAACTGAAGGTCCTGACTGAGGTACAGAGACTTGAGGGATTTGCACAGATACAGGGATAACCGAACTCGGGGCTACAGATACTCCAGAAACAGGTGTGACAGGTTGAACAGTCGTTGTAGCAGTTGCAGCAGTTTGGGGCAGAGTCTGACGTGTACTAGGCCCAGCCTGCTGAACTGAACTAGGTGCAGGAGTTTGAATAGCTGGCTGAACAGGTTGCTGAGTTAAACCAGAAACCAATGGCTGACCAGGTTGATAAGGTAACTGCACATTAGGCTGCAAGGGTTGTTGATATTGGGACGGATCACACACCATCATTCCGGGGTATTGTCCCGTAGAAGGTTGAACATAAGGACCAAAACCTGGTTGAACGTAGGGTTGATAATAAGGTAAAGTTCCGGCTCCTTGAACAGATGGTTGACCAGAAGGCTGTTGGTAACCTTGCATTGGGTACTGCCCTTGAGGTTGATAACCTTGAGGAACGTACTGAAGTTGGGGTTGTTGAGGACCCTGAGGAGCATATTGAGTTTGGGGTTGACCTTGAGGAATGTACTGTCCTTGAGGTTGATAACCCTGGGGTATGTACTGTCCTTATGGTTGCCCCCCAAAATAATATGGATCCACAGTTTGTCCTGGGAAAAAGCTACCTTGAGGTTGTGCCCCGGGTGGTAACTGACTACCTTGAGGTTGCCCCCCAGGCGGTAATTGACTACCCTGAGGTTGCCCCCCAAGAAGTAATTGAGTTCCCTGAGGTTGGCCCCCAGAAGGAAACTGACTGCCTTGAGCTTGAGGATTAGGAATGTTACCAGACATCATAAAAACTTTCTCTGCGTTCGACATTTCAATTTTAAGTTCACCAAGACCAAATGATAACACATTTTCGATAGGTTGAGGAGCTGCTCCCGAGAAAGTACCAGACAAAGACTGATATCCCGAAGGAACAGAAGGACCACCATGTAAAAGTGATTCAGGCGTTTGAGAAAACATGGATGATTCTCCAGCCATAATAGATGACGGATAATAACCTCTAGGCGTAGGATGAAATGGAACTCGAGGTGGATAAAAAGCAAGACCCGGATTCTCTAAAAAATCAGTTAAAGAGAGATACCAGGGATTAGTTTGAATAGGGCTGTAGAAAATAGATTCACGCTCCCTAAGATTTAACGATTGAGGGGAGTTGGGAAGAGATATGTCTTCGTCTGGATTAGTAAGTTCTTCTATAGAAATTAGTCCAGAGGGAAGATTTTATGTAATGATATTTCTTACCCTAGGTGAACCTGGATCACTAGAAGTTGGTGAGATAAATCCTGAGGAAGTTTCTAACACAGAAGATTCAGTTTCAGGTTCAGAGATTTCAGGTTCGTCAGATAATTCACCAGAAGGAGAAATATTTTCAGTAACTTCGGAAACTGAAATCGGTTCTTGAATATATTCTGTTGTAGGAATTTGATGATCGGGATGTATTACAATAGCAGAGGTTTCAACTTCTGTTGATCTAAGTCTACGGCTACTGTGTGGTACCAGAGCTCGAAGCCCTTCAAGATGACCTGGTGTAAATTCAGGGGGTTTCCCTTGTATTCTCCAGGATTTTCTCGGCAATTCCGCCACGATGAAAAATTATCTAATCACATGCAAACAAAGAAAAATTTCAATGAAAACACCTAAAGTCTCTAAGAAACAAACAATTGAATCACTCGCTTAAAAAATCTAAGAGTTCAAACCACACACAAACAAGTAACTTTCCGTACTAAAATCACTAGTTGTTGATGAAATCCAACTTAGTAGAGTTTTAACATGAAAAGGGCGGTTGGAACAGTTACCCCGACAACCTGCTTAATGAAACAGACTGGCACAAGTTTCTTCACATAACCATCTCGAGTGAAGAGAACCCCCCAGAGAGTCCAAGTGAGTCTAGTCGACGTCTATTCCAGGTACAGTGGGATCTTCCCTCCACCGTCACCTTAGGAAAGAATCCTAAAGATTATGGTCACTAAGGTTACCAACTGAAACAAATATACCTGGGGGAACAGTCTACGATCCGACACACACGCAAGGGCAGAGTAACAATGCTCAATCCCCTTGAAGGCTCCTTGAATAGAATTCAAGGTTTACCGACAAGTGACCCCTGGCTCCTCGACAATGGTCTATCCAAGGTTTACCGTTTTTAATACGTGTATATCTTCTATCGTTCCCAATGAAGAAGGATTGATTACCCCACTGGTTCAGATATGATCTCGTGCTTAACTCCTTTAAGAGGAGCTTCCCAGATCATATATGCAACAACTGGAATTCTTCCTACCACAAGATATATCTACTTGTTTGTTTTAGCTATCTTGGAGAGTTAATTACTCCCTACTCCAAGATACTAGCCTAAGCTATGTTGGTGATAAGAGCCCTAGAAATAAAAAGATTACTAGATGAATTTTATTTAAGCGTTATTTTTAAGAGCTGTTTCTTAAGTCAATGGGTGCGGAAATGAAACTTTGGATGATGTGAAGACTCGACTTCCAAAAAACACTAAAATGCACCTATGATTATATTCAATTATTTTTTCTTTCAATGAAATTTATATCTAAAGAAAGAGTTAGAGAATGCAATCTTTTAAATTCCTTCTTCAAACATGAAAAATAATTGAAAGAAACTATTTTGTCTTTTCAATAAACTATCAAAGCTCACAAGAAAAATCTTTTTCTTTTTCCAAACAAGAAGCTTCAAAACAATTTTCTTTCGAAAGAAAGCTACAAAACTAAAACTATTCAAAACTAAAAAATCTAATTTTGAGAACTATGATCTAAATTGAGTAAAAGCTTTTTATATTTTTTTATGAATGTTTCCCTTAGTTTTTCAGCAAACTAAGAATCTATACGTTCAGATAACAAACAGATCAAAAACATTCAAAATATGTTTTTACAAAAAATGAAATTCAAAACTTTAAAGCAAGTTTTTTCGAAGATTTGCAAAGAAATCAAAAGGCTTAATTTCTCAACATAGGATGTTTTCACAATCAGGTCGGATTCAAAAGACAAAAAGAGATCAATGTAATCTGAGATACTGCAAATTGTCAAAAGTTCGAATCACCACAAAGACCAAGCAAGAAAAATAATCCAATCGGCAAAATCTTCTAGAAAATCATCAAAACATTAACACTGTTGGAGTTCATTAACAATAAATTCTTGATAGACACAATAACCAGTCTGGGCAGAAACCAAAGATCTAAAAATAAACTAGAAAAGGAAACCTAGAAATTTTCTAAAATTTTTACAGGGTCCGCATGTAAGTAGTGTTGACAGGTGCGGTCCCGCACTGTATTCTATAGAGAATGTGCGAAACTGCCCGCACTATCAAAGTTATGCAGAGTGCGGTCCTAGCAAAAATTATAGAAAAACTCAAAACACTTCTAAATTTTCAAAAACAGAAAAAATCTAAAGCACCCAGACAGATGTGTATCAATCAAAAACCAGAAAAAACGTTTCCTCAAGTCAAAAATAAAAGAGAACCAAAAACAACAAGTTCTTCCCCAGTATGGTCGCCATTTTGTTGTGTAGATTAATCCGTCTTGCGGACAAGAACGATCTCTCTAGTACAAAAGGTAACTAGCAACAAACAGCCAATTATACTAATCTCTCTCTAAGCATATAAGATTTATAAAAACACTATATAGATATAAGGCCTACCTTATGTCCAACGCTTGCTTGATTTCGTTGAAGTCCTTCCCGTGCACTGAAAGAACGTTCCTCGTGAATCTGCAGTCACAAACAAGCAAAAATATTAAGCAGCACCTGTATAGACATTATTACAAATCATACTTATCATAATGATCAAGGAATTTATGAAATAAACCATGAATCGACAGTTTAATGAGAGAAATGAGTATATTTGTATTAACTTCAAATATAGAAAACCTTTACAACCTGTGCCTTGATGTTGTGCAGGTCCTCCCGGGGTCCGAAGCAGGAATCTCTTCTAGTTTGACAAGCATTGCACTCTTTGAACCAAGAAAAATGGAGATGAGTGATTTAACCTCACAGAAAGTCTTAGTTAACTAAGTCTGAATCTCAACAGCATTTCACTTCAAATATCTTAAGCTTGAACTCCCTTTGAGGCTACCCAAGGCCTCTTTTTATAGTGGAAAAGAGGAGGTTTCTTGTTCCAAATATGAAGGGATAGAATCCTCCTTAAAAGGGATTAGCTCCTTACATCAAGGGGTTAGCTCCATCAAGTGAGGGATGCATGAACCTTCTCAAAGCGTATCCATTCCCGAAAATTCCCATCCAGAATCTTCTAGAATTCATCTGGAATTCACTTTTTATCTTTACTTTCTCACCTTTTTATATTTTACAGGGGTCCGCACCCATTACACAAAGAAAGTGCGTTATGGTTCCGCAGGCAGGTTGAGATTTAGGTGCGGGACCGCAGGAAATGCATAGAGAAAGTGCGATACCAATTCTTAGGGGATTTTAGGGACTTTTCTCTGATTTTGAAGCTTGACATAAGGAGCTGGTATATTGGACTTGCCAAAGGAGGAAGTATGAGTAATAATGAGCTCATACAGTCAGCAATATGTCAAGGTGACAGTTTTCAGTGTAACAGGAAGGCACTTTTCACGTCCACACAATGGAACTTCCAGCCAAATTGTGCTAGCATGGCTAGAACAAGTTGGATGTTGCTCATATTTTTTGTAGGAGAAAAGGTATCCTTATATTCAATGCCCTATTGCTAAGAAAACCCTTATGCAACCAACCATACTATGTACTTGTCAAATGTACCATTTTCCTTGTAGTTGATATTGTACATCCCTTTGCAGCCAATAGGTTTCTTCTTCAATGGAAGTGATGTGAGACCACAAGTCTGATTTTTCATCAAACTCTCATATTTGACTACCATGGCTCTTTTCGAATTCAGTCTCCCTTGTGCTTCATCAAACATCTTGACTCATATATTTCCTTAATATTGACCATGAGAAAAAAGTTGACTATGTTCTATGTTTTCTCTTTCCACTCAATAATCATCCCTAGATAATTTAGCTTACTCAAACATATCTAATGGTGTTATGCCATTACTTGGGTCTCTTCTTGTGATCTAGCTCATCTAAGTCAGTATTGTCACCGTGACCTAGACCACCTATATCTGGATCATAAATTACCAGTCTAGGAGACTCATCATGCTCAAAATCTTCCACCCCCCTTCAAGTGTAGCTACCTAAATCTTGACACATGAATCCTCAACCCCTTCCAGCTTCTAATTAATTCAAAACTTAGGATAAGTTTGGAAAGGTCCAACCTCCTCATCTACAAAAACTTCACTATTGAAGCTTACCATATCAGTGTTAATATCAATCAACCTATAAATATTATAGTGTTGTTGTGCCCTATAATCATTATCTTTTCTCTTTTGATCTAATTTGGTTATCTTCTTAGCTAGAATCCAAGTGTAGGCAATCGAACCAAAAACTTTAAGATGACTTACTTGGACTTTCTTCCAAACCATGGTTCTTTGTGACCTTCTACTTCATTGCCATCGTGGGACATCTATTCAATATGTATACTATTTTGAACATTTCCTCAATGCAAAAACTATTTGGAATAGACTTCCTCTGCAACTTACACCTATCCATCTTTGTGATAGTACAGTTTTGCCTCTCAACCAATACATTTTGTTGTGGAGTGTAAGGTGTAGTATATTGTCTTTGGATCCCATGTTTAGCACAAAATTTATTGAAATATTTTAAGTATAATTCCCCACCAGTATCATATCTAAGATAGGCAATATGACAACCTAACTGTTTCTCTATTAATGCTTTGAACTTTTGAAATTCATTAAAAACATCATATTTTAATTATAGAAAATATACCCACATTTTTCTACTAAAATAATCAACAAAAGGAAGAAAGTACCTAACACCAGTGGTTGATGTCATGTTCATTTTTCCACATAGGTATGAAAGAAAAAACTGAGGGACCCTCTACACTCTCCAAGCTTTCCCTTCATAAAATGATATTCAATGTACCTTCCCTACCTGACAAGCTATACAAACTTTGTGGCTCTTCTACAGAATGTTCAGAAGTCCATATACTATTTTCTCTCATGCCAACTGAGAGAGATAGGTCAAGTTGAGGTGCCCATACTTATGATTCCATAGGGGTGCTATATTTTTCAATAACAAATACCTTTAACTTACAAGTTCTAGTATGATCAATATTAAAAAATCTTAAGACAATGAAAGCTAAGATATTCATCTAAAATGGGTCATTATAATCTTGTACATAGAAAGCACTCATCATTGCATAGTTTCACAAAAGGTCAAACAACCTCAATTATATGTTGAACCTACCACTTAATTTGAGGTTCAAATCCTAAGCCATCAAATTCTCGAGTGCAAAGGTGAAATAAGAAAGGTACAAGTCACTATAGGATATCAATGTTTCTTTTCAAATTTATTCTTCCTTCAACTAGAGGGAATGATGAGATCCTAGGAGTTTAAACTTTAGTTTTTTCAAACCTTGGGAACATATGACATGAATCATATGAAATGTTTATTTCCATTAAGCAAGAGGGTAGAATGATTAACTTAAAAGGTCTCTAACACAATCCCTCTAGATTTGTCTCTTCAAATGTGAGGGCACCCACTCTCATAAAGGACATGTTGGGAGTTTAAAATTTATTGTTTTCAAACCTTGGGCACACATTAATCATATGAAATGTTTATTTCTATTAAGCATGAGGGTAGAATGATTAACTTAAATGGTATTTAACACAATCCCTCTAGATTAGTCTCTTCAAATGTGAGGGCACCCACTCTCATGTTTGTATTTACTCATATTAACCTTTAGGAAAAGATAAGAAAATATCTTTTGGACTAATGTATCAATCCATGTGAACATGTTACCCATTCGCTCTCTCACACACTCAATGTGAAAATTTCTTCTCCTAAAGGACATGATTTGGGAAGTATATCAGTTGCCTCAAAAACTTAGGTTTGAGTCAATTTTTCATGCAACATGATACTAAGAAGTTGTTAAGTTGTCTCCTACTAATATGCTAGAATGGTCAGCGTCAGTTCAACAATTCTAGATGACTCTCATGGTGTTGCAATGTTATTTAATATTACAAGTTGGCATACTTTCTTAGTCCCATAGTGCTGAAAACTTTCCTCAACTATTAATCCTAAAGAAGCCCAATAATGGGTGAACATCGATAGGCTAGCTTGAATTTTCTCACATGTATTCGATCTCACTTAAACAATTATTTTTGTAACTCTTATAAATTTACTATGTTAGTTTTATAAGGCCTAAGATGAGAAAAATAAATAACAAGTGTGTGCAAGCAGCAACATGTTGGAAATACTAAGAGGGGGGGGGGGGTGAATCAGTATTCCTTTCAATTAGAGCATTAGTTAATCTTCAATTATTATCATTGTTTGTACAATAATAGCAGCAAAAAAGAGGAACACAAATGCACATAGTTTTTAAGGTGGAAACCCACTCTGGGACAAAAACCAACTAATGCTTTTCTAATAATTCTTTAATATTCAACTCCAATTAAAAATAAAGCTCCAACTTCCTAGAATCTAGAAAAGAATTCTTCTCCAGCTCCCACTGGATGGATGCTCCCACTAGATGGATGCTCCAACTTCCGAGATTCTTCAGTAGTCAACTGAAAAGATGCCCCAACACCCAATGAGCTACAAATCACCCTAGCACCACCCCACCACCCTATAGAAGAATAAAATAAGAATGGACTCCCATACCAGGGAAAATGGTCCACTTTACAATGATATAGAATGATGTAGAAGAAGAAGATATACTATACCATAATCCAAAATTTGACACAACCACCTAATGATGATCCTAGACCTCCCAACACTGCCTCTTCAACCCTTGGAAAATAGATACTAGTACAATTTATACAATAATGTATTTACAATAACTAAGTACAATGATACCTTTACAATGATTGTATGCAGTGCTGCCCACTTGAAGACTTTATATAATGAACTTCTTGCTACTGTTATGCACCTTGGTTGCTACTCTTTTCATGCTACCCTCTGCTGCACCTTGCTTTGCTTTGCTATCATAGAAATTTTGGTCCTTTGCAGCCCTTGACAACACATGATCTAGTTTTTTCTTGCCTTCTAGGAGCTCCATATTGAATCCGGTGTATCTCTGCTATTTAAGATCCTCAATATCTGATTTTCAACCTTATATTATTCCTCTGAGTCTTATTTCTAATGCCATAGGTCTGACCCAATTTGGATTCTTCAAGAAAGAGTTATCCCTAGTCTCTCACAATGCCCAAATTATGGATTGTTTTAGCAGAGCGCACTTGTACAGAGTTCCGCGTGTCACTGTTTCCTCATTTGGCTCTACAATTGATAAAGAGAAAAGTACAGAATATGAATTATCTTCCACTTTTTATAGAATTCCAATCCGATACTCAGAGAGAGATTTATGACGATTTTACCAAGGTCACTTATTTGAGATGAATTTCAGGAGCCTGCAAAACTCTGACTTCCATAGATCATATCTCAAAAAATGTTGTGCATTGTGATCTGAAATGTTTACTGCAGCTTCCTTAGGATTTTGGCTTCGCCTCATAAAAATTTCAGCTTCTGAAAATTCGTATAAAGAAAGTTAGAGTGAAAATTCCACGATGACCTGTTTCAGATGGTCGAATCCCTTGCATAAGGAGGAAATGAAGATCACAATTTATATGAATGCTTAAGTTGAGAGGGGCTTCAAAAAGTGAACGTGGGAGGGATTTTAGGAGCATTAAAATAATTAATTATGACTTTTCAATGACCCATGCCCTAACCCCATGGGGTTTTAGCCCACTAACTGGGGTTACAAAATTCAAACATGAATATCTCTCAAACTGTGAAGAATTACATGGCATGCCATATATCAACGGAAACATCTCGACAAGTAGAAACCATCAAGAGAATTATTGACCTGGAATATAATAATTTGGTAGGTAAAAAATCCCATGCAATATTGGGTTAGCCCCTGGTGCTGCTTGGGTTGACATCAATGACAACCACTGATAAACAATCTCCCCCTTTGGCATTGATGGCAACACAAGTACTCCCCCTGCAATCATGAAACCTCTTCCTACAAAATTCTCTCCCCCTTTGACATCAATGGCAAAGGGTTACTACCCGTGAAACACAACCATCCTATGGACCTGCACACACTTCCACTCCCCTTGACACACAATTTTCCTGCAGACCTATAATATAATGAGAACTTGGTAGAATCCCAAGATTTTGATGAAGATATTCAAATGCTTCACGAGGTAAAGGTTTAGTGAAGATATCAGCAATTTTTTCTTTTGTACAAACATACTCAAGTTTGATATTCTTTTCAGCGACTTGTTCTCTAACAAAATGATATTTGATCGGAATGTGTTTTGTTTTTTAATGCATGATAGGATTCTTGGAGATGCTAATGGCACTAGTGTTGTCAAATAATATGGGAATAGGCTCACTGAATTGTACTTGAAGATCTTGCAAAGTTTTTTTCATCCAAAGGACTTGAGTACAACATGATGCTGCTGCAATGTATTATGCTTCCGCTGTAGATAATGATATTGAAGTTTCCTTTTTGCTCAACCATGATACGAGACAACCACCTAGATAGAATTTTGCTCCATTTGTACTCTTACGATCATCAACGCTTCCTGCCCAATCTGCATCTGTAAAGGCTTGAATAATGGGATTTTTTCCCTTGGGATACCACAAGCCATATTCTTCTGTGCACTTTAGACATCGAAGAATTATTTTGAGGGAAATAATATGTGATTCTTTTGGTGCTGCTTGGAATCCTGCTACTTGTCCAACTGCTTGCATTACATCTGGTTGAGAGGAAGTTACATATAGAAGACTACCAATCATAGATCTGTATAACCTCTGATCCACATCTTTAGATGAGTCATATATGCTCAATTTGCAACCTGTTACCATCGGAGTAAGGATGGGTTTGCAATCTTCCATTTTTAATTTCTTGAGCATTTCCTTGATGTACTTGGCTTGACATATAAATATTTATTTCTCTTGCTGAGATATTTGAAGCCCTAAGAAGTCCGTCAGCTCACCAAGTAAAGACATCTCAAACTCACTTTGCATCTTTGTAGAAAATTTCTTACTTAGTTGATCATCATTGCTACCAAATATTATATCATCCACATATACCTCAACGATTGTTAAATTATATTTATCTATTTGTACATAAATATTGTTATAAACAATACCTTTCTTGAACCCTTGCTGACGTAGATATCCATCAAGACGAGCATACCATGCTCTGGGAGCCTGCTTGAGACCATCTAGATCCTTCTTTAACCTGCAGACATAGTCTTCTTTTTGTGATAGTAGAAAACCTTCAAGTTGTTCATTGTAAACTTCTTCTTCTAATTCTCCATTCAAAAATGCTGACTTAACATCCATTTGGTAGACTTTGATTTTTCTTGAACATGCATAGGCAAGAAACATTCGGATGGCTTCCATTCTGGCAACTGGTGCAAATGTTTCGTCGAAATCAATTCCTTCCACTTGTGCATAGCCTCTGCAAACCAATCTTGCTTTGCTTCTGGTAACCTGACCATCTTCATTCAATTTGTTCCTAAACACCCATTTAGTCCCAATGACATTTTTATCTTTTGTTCATGGTACTAATTCCCAGGTGTTGTTCTTCTCAATTTGATCCAATTCTTCATTAATAGTTGCTACCCAATGTTCATTCTGGTTGGCTTCCTCAAAACTACTAGGCTCAAAGGTTGCTAGAAAATCAACGTTAGCTTGTTGTGATGAACGAAGCTGTCGACCTTCATTTATGTCACCAATGATTTGATTTGATGGATGGTTTTTTTGAATCCACTCTTTTGTTCTCCTTAGAGGAGCTTCTTTTTATTGTTTTAGTATATATTTTACTTCTTCCTCATTGATAGTTTCTTTTTGTTCTACAATTTTATCTGTCTTTTTCTGCCTCTGTCTCAAGTTTCAAACATTCTAGATCCTCATCATAACTTGCTAGAACACCATCTTCGTCAAATGTAACATTTATGCTCTCCACTATCTATTTTCGTCTTAGATTATAGCATTTATAGGCCTTTCTTTTGCGTGAGTAACCAACAAAAATACCTTCATCAACACACGATTCAAACTTACCCAAGTTTTGATCTTCTCTTTTGATATAACATTTTCTTCTGAAGATTCTGAAATATTTTACATTAGCTGGTTTTCCTTTCCATAATTCATATGGATTCTTGTTGCAATTATTTCTGAGAAAAATTCGGTTGATAATGAAGACTGTCATATCAGTTTCTTGAACCCATAATTTTTCATCCAATTTTCAGTCCTTCAACATTGTTCTACCCATTTCCTGTACAGTTCTATTCTTTCTTTCAGCAACTCCATTTTGCTGAGGTGTTCGTGTTGTTGAAAATTGACTTTTTATTCCATTTTCGTCACAGTATTGCTGAAATAATTTGGAAGTGAATTCTCCACCATTATCTGATCTTAAACAATTTATTTTCAAATCAGTTTCATTTTCAACCAACTCCTTGTAGATCTTAAAGCACTCAAATGCTTCAGATTTTTTCTTTAGGAAACTGAAAACTGTCATCTTGGTATAGTCATCTATAATTAACATGAAATATAATTCTTCGTCTAAGCGTTTTGTTCTCACAAGACCACATAGATAAGTATGTATCAATTCCAATGGATGTGATCAAAAGTGTTTTTTTTTGTTTTAAATTGGAATTTTGTCTACTTGCCATGCTGACATGCCTCACATAGTGTGTTGGAAGGTTTTGAGATTTTCGGCATTTCTCGTATTGCTTCTGTTTTTCTTATCCTGACAAGATTGTCAAACTTTATGTGACCCATTTGTTTATGCCATAACAAACTTTCATATTCTTTATCTAGTAGACATGCTTTAGTTGCTTCATATAGAACATATATGTCGTTTGGAGCTTGACTTGTTGTAGCCACAATTTTACCATACCTGCCTTTCTTGATTTCACATTTTGTGGAGTTGAATAGCATTATGTGTCCTTGATCACACATTTGTCCAACACTGAGCAGATTGTGATTCATGTTTTCGACCAATAGAACATTCTTGGCTATAAAATCTTTGCTTCCAAGAGTGATGGTACCTGATCCTATAACATTTGAAGATCCATCATTTCCAAAGGATCTGGTTCCATCCTTCTTCTCTTTCAGAGATACAAATTTCTTTCTATCTCCAATCATATGCGTTGAGCAACCACTGTCAACATACCACACATCTTTATTTTTTTGAGCCTTGAGAAAGAGAGCACAATTATCAGTCTTCTTCTTCTTCCATGTTCGTTCATTCTGTGGCTTCGACCATTCTTCTAGAGGATTTTCAAGTCTGCAGTCTTCGGCTATGTGTCCAAATTTTTGACATTTGTACCATTCCATATTATTTCTTAAATGTTCAAATCTATTGATGTTTCGTTGAGCCCTGGGAGGTTCATATTTGAATAAACTCTTGGAATTGTATTGGTTCCTATGGTACGTGCGACATTCTACAGCTTTATGACAAAATTTTCCACATGAATAACAATAGCCATGAAAAATATGTTGGTACCTAGATGAAAATATTCATCGAGGAATCGTGTTCCAAGGATGTGCTTGCGAATCCTGTCCAATGAAGTCTTCATGTATGTCAAATCTCATAGGTTCATTGTATTTTGTTGTAGAAGGCCCTGCTTCTTCTTTGTAACCGAGGCCAGTTCTATCATTGTAAGATCATTGATTGTTGATGAGTTCTTCCAATGTCCTTGAGCTGTTGGCATACTTTTGGATAGTTTTTCCCTTCTTCACTTCCTTACGCAGCGATACTACTTCGGCTTCTAATGCTTCCCTTTCTTGGTTTCTTTCTTCCAACTTCTTTTGAAGTGACTCTTTAATACATTTATGTTCTTCAACCTCAATTTTGAGACCTTGAACTTGTTCTTCAAGAGTATTGAAATGGATCTTCTCAACATAGAGCTCTTTTATAAGCTTGATTGCCTCCTCATAAAATTCTTCTATGGTCAACCCTTCTTCTTCATTGTTTGATACTTCTTGATTATTGTGCTTGGCCATAAACAATACTTTTTCATTGGCTTCTTCTTTGCTGTCACTTTCTTCATCGGATGATGAGCTATCTTCTTTAGAGAGAAAGTTCCTTTTGGATCCTTTCTTTTTGCCTTGCTTGTTGAATTTCTTAAAGCCTTTCTTTCCTTTTGAGTTGCCATCACTTTTGTTCGGACATTTTGCTACGAAATTCCCAACCTCACCACAACCGAAACATATCAATGGAAGTTTACCTTTGAATTTTCCCTTACCAGGTTTTAGTTTTCTCATAAACTAAGCATATTCTTCATCTGAAAGGCCTTCTCCATCATCTCCCTTTTCTTCACACTTGCAGGTGCATGTCATTTCAATTGAAGGTTGTTTGTCCTTATTGGTTTGCTTAGATGCAATGAACACAGTTTCTAGATTTGAAGTACCCTTTTCTTCATCAAGTTTCATTTCATATGCTATGAGAACTCCATGTAATTCTTCCTTGCAGAGTTTTTCCAGATTTGCACTGTATTCTAAGACCGATACCTTTGGGTTGAATCTCCCTGGTAATGTTCTAATAATCTTCCGTATAATAGTCTTCTCGTCAACTGGCTCTCCCAATCCTACTAGAGTATTGGCTATTCGTCAACGTATTGGAAGTATGCAGCAATTTTGCAATCTTCTTTCATTCTGAGTTGCTCAAATTTTACTCTATAGATTTGAAGCTTTGCTTCTTTGACATTTGAGTCACCTGCATATATATTCTCAAGCTTGTCCCATACATTTTTGGCAGTTTTACAACCCAACACCTTATGATAAGCAGATTCAATAAGTCCAGTGATAATAATATTCTTTGCTTTTGCATCATTTACCAAATTCTTCTTACCTTGTTTATCCACGGTTGATGTAAATCCATTTTGAACAGTGTCCCATACTTCATAACCTTGCGCCAAGAGATAGAACTCCATTCTTCCTTTCCAAAGTGCATAATTATTTTCATTGAATAGAGGTACACCATTCTAGGTATGCTCCATGACCTCCTTCTAGCTGTTAAACTGCTATTGAAGGAACCAAGCTCTGATACCAATTGTTGGAAATACTGAGGAGTGGGGGGGAGGGGGGGGGGGGGGTGAATCAGTATTCCTTTCAATTAGAGCATTAGTTAATCTTCAATTATTATCAGTGTTTGTAAAATGAGAGTATAAAAAGAGAGGAACACAAATGCACGCAATTTTTAAGGTGGAAACCCACTCTGGGACAAAAATCACCTAATGCTTTTCTAATAATTCTTTAATATTCAACTCCAATTGAAAATAAAGCTCCAACTTCCTAGAATCTAGAACAACATTCTTCTCCAGCTCCCACTGGATGGACACTCCAATGACCAAGATTATTCAGTAGTCAACTGAATGGATGCCCCAACACCCAATGAGCTACAACTCACCCTAGCACCACCCTACCACCCTATAGAAGAATAAAAGAATGGACTCCCATACCAGGGAAAATGGTCCACTTTACAATGATATAGAATGATGTAGAAGAAGAAGATAACTAGACCATAACCCCAAATTTGACACAACCACCTAATGATGATCCTAGACCTCCCAACACTGCCTCTTCAACCCTTGGAAGATACATACTGGCACAATTTGTACAATAATGTATTTACAATGATACCTTTACAATGATTGTCTGCACTGCTGCCGACTTGAAGACTTCATATGATGAATTTCTTGCTGTTGTTATGCACCTTGGTTGCTGCTCTTGTCATACTACCCTCTGCTGCACCTTTCTTTGCTTTTCTACCGTAGAAAATCTGGCTCTTTGAAACCCTTGACAGCACATGATCTAGCTTTTTCTTGCCTTCTAGGAGCTCAATATTGAATTTGGTGTATCTCTGTTATTTTAGATCCTCAATATTTGATTTTCAGTCTTGTAGTATTCCTCTGAGTCTTCTTTCCAATTCCATAGGTCTGACCCAATTTGGATTCTTCAAGAAAGAGTTATTCCCAATCTCTCACAATGCCCTAATTATGGACTGTTTCAGCAAAGTGTACTTGTACAGTGTGCCACGTGTTCCTGTTTCTTCATTTGACTCTCAAATTGATATATCAAAAATTAAAAGATGTGCACTATCTGAAACTTTTTACGGAATTCCAATCTGATACTCAGAGAGAGAGTTATGATGATCTTACTAAGGTCACTTCTTTGAGATGAATTTTAGGAGCCTGCAAAAACTCTGACTTCCACAGATCATATCTCCAAATTGCGCACCTTGATCTGAAATTTTTACTGCAGCTTCCTCATGATTTCGGGTTCACCTCATAGAACTTTCAGCTTCTAAATATTCGTAGAAAAAAAATTTAGAGCGAAAATTCCATGATGACCTGTTTCAGATGGCCGAATTCCTTGCATAAGGAGGAAATGAAGATCACAATTTATATGAATTCTTAAGTTGAGAGGGGCTTCAACAAGTGAACGTGAGAGGGATTTTAGGAGCATAAAAAATATTAATTATGACTTTTCAATGACCCATGCCCCAACCCCATGGGGTTTTAGCCCCCAACTGGGGTTACAAACTTCAAACATGAATATCTCTTAAACCGTGAAGAATTACATGGTGTGCCATATATCAACAGAAACATCTCGACAAGTAGAAAATATCAAAAGAATTATTGACCCAGAATATATTAATTTGGTAGGTCAAAAGCCCCATGAAATATTGGGTTAGCCCCTGGTGCTGCTTGGGTTGACATCAATGACAACCACTGATCAAAACAACACACTTGAGTAGATTGAACTCGGCCTAGTCTTATGATGGATGTACATTTTAAGGGCTTATTTCCTAATTCATAATCACTAAGGATATATAAACTAACTATTTCATTTGTCCTACAATTCAAATAGTGCACATGGAAATATTCTCTGCAAATCTCTTTTGTTGCGTATGGTAGGCCTCTAAATAGACTAATCTTGTACTAGCATAATGAAAACATGACTTGCAAGTCACCACTTTGTTTTGGTTTCTAAAGGATGCTTCATTATTGATTGAATAGTGAAGTATCAACCAGTTAATAAGTTTCAAGCTTTGGAGAAGTCACAATATATATTATAATTTTCTCTTGCAGATTTCCCTCTTATCCAATTTTTTCTAGGAATGCCTCTTATGAAAAAATAAGTTCTTTCCTAACAGGCTATGAACCTTTTGAAAATACCAGGTTTACTAGAACATTGGAAGAAAATATCCAATGCATGCATCATGATACCACTACAAGCCATTGCAGAAAATAGAAACCAAGGTGAAAAAGGATCTATAGCTACATTGTAGATGTGTTACAGTGACAATACTTTCTTGAATTCCTATTCTCCAACATCCATAGCACTACCACAAATAGTCATAGTTTGTATTTAACTCAAAATAATATACATTCCAATAAGAAGTTGTCAATCATATTTTTACCTTGTCACAATGATTTTACTTATGCCTTACTCTCATTTTCAGTCAAAAACTAGATTTCCTATCTTGATGATATTCCTACTATAATATGACCAACTATCAGAAAAATATCTCATTGTAATTCTAGATAAAATGAGAAGTTCACCCAAATAATAAAGAAACTGAAAATGATATTAGATATTGCAGGGTAAGCAACTAAATAGGTAGTACGCATGATATGTTATTCCATAATTCACTACCTTTCACATTTATAAAATATTTTCTACAATAATTCCATTGCATATTAGTTCTTTATGTTGCTATTTAGTGATATTTTGGCTCACATGGGAATTACAATCAGACTTTCCCCAGGAAATACACATGGCTTATGCAATTGGCATATCAATGTTGTTATTGTAACTAACATTTCTTGATAAGAAGTTACAGTTGAAACATTGCATTTACTTGTTCTGGCTTCCTAATTGTTATGAAGATATATAAACTAACTATTTCATTTGTCCTACAATTCCAATAGTGCACATGGAAAGCTTCTCTGCAAATATATTTTGTTGCATATGGTAGGCCTTTGAATATACTAAGCTTTTACTAGCATAATGCAAACATGTCCTGCAAGTGACCATTGTATTTTGGTTTCTGAAGGCTGCTGCATTATTGACTGACTAGTGAAGTATCAATGAGTGAATAAGTTTCAAGCTTTGGAGAAGTCACAATATATATTATAATTTTCTCTTGCAGATTGGCCTCTTGACCAATCTTTTCTAGGAATGCCTATTATGAAAAAATAAGTTCTTTCCTAATAGGTTATGACCCTCTTGAAAATTCTAGGTTCACTAGAACATTGGAAGCAAATATCTAATGCACGCATCATACTACCACTACAGGCCATCGCAGAAAATAGAAACCAAGGTGAAAAAGGATCTACATCTACATTGTAGACATGTTACAATGACAATACTTTCTTGAATGTCTATTCTCCAACATCCATAGCATTACCACAAATAATCATAGTTTTATTTAACTCCAAATAATATACATTCCAATAAGGAGTTTTCGATCATAGTTTTACCTTGTTCCAATGATTTTCCTTATGCCATGCTCTCATTTTTAGTCAAAAACTAGATTTCCTATATTTATGACGTTCCTACTGTAATATGACCAACTATCGGAAAATTATCTCACTGTAATTCTAGATAAAATGAGCAGTGTAACCAAATAATAAAGAAACTGAAAATGATAGTAGATATTGTAGGGTAAGCAACTAAATAGGTAGTATGCATGATATGATATTCCATAATTCACTACCTTTCCCATTTATAAAATATTTTCTACAACAATTCCACTGCATATTAGTTCTTTATGTTGTTATTTATTGAGATTTTTCTTCACACAGGGATTACAATCAGCCTTTCCATGGGAGATACATATGGTTTATGCAATTGGCATACCATTGTTGTTATTGTAACTAACATTTCCTGATAATAAGTTACAGTTGAAACATTGCATTTACTTGTTTTGGCTTCCTAATTGTTATGTATGGCATATATAATACCAACTGTCTATTGGGATTCATACGTGACCAAATGAAAAAAGGATTTAACTGTTGCTAAATGAAAAAATGTGATAGGCTAGGATTGGAGGGATTTTGTGCAAATTATAATGAAAAATAAAAAAGTAAAGTCTTGCACCTCCAGTGCAGTGATAACAGGGTTTCCTATTTATAATCTTATATATTTATTATTATTATTTGTTCGTTTCTTGTGGCTATTTCTCCCTGGTCAACGTGTTTCTCAAGTTTGTCAGCCCTGAATGCTAAAACTGCTACTTGCTGTCTTGCAATGGAAACACCTCACATCCTAGCATAGGTCCAAGATCTAGTTCTGGTACAATAGCGTAAATTATGGAAGATTTAGCAATTGCCTGCTACTGAAAGCCTTGCTTCTGTGACCCAAGTGCTATTTGGCCACAACTAGAAGGTTAGTGCATTACGAAAAAGTGAATGTTGTGTTCGTTGATGCTACACACAGGGCGTATTTTTGCAAGCCCTTATTCCCATCATGTGCAAGAGACATAGCATTCTCTTTGGCAATAAAATAACCTTCTAGTGTTGCATGAGCTTATAGCCTCTTTAGACTAAGGAAATATCCAGAACTTTGTCACCCTTGGTTTGTAGTTATCTTGTGAGTTTAGTCTGATTGCAATACTTTTTCCTTCACATTCCTTGTCAATGTTTCTACCATAACCTTAGAGCTACTCAAGTTTGGGGTTGTTCCCTAGATATCTCTTGGGTTCTGGACCAACCTCCTAATTTGCTGGCAGCATTTCTATACCTCTAGCAAGTATATCACTTATCATAGGCATTTTTGTTTCTCCAAAATGTCGTTACTCTCGCAAAAGGGTGAATTCTAATTTAATATTATTTCTCCCACAACTCAACATGCTATGTGCAATGTGGTGCTTGTTGGGTGATTTCGATGGCTTCTACAAACTAGTTATTAGAAAATTTTATAACCTATTAGGAATGAGCTACTTAACGGTGGCTGCCTCTCTGACAGTTGCTGCTATTGATTTTTCATTAGTATATTGAAAAATTCATTGTTGGGGATTAATGTTTCAATTTTATCAAGTGTCTCTTGTTTTATATTCAACACAATATGGAATTTTCATGCACTCAGTTCATTGGAGCAAGGTTTTTTGGCTTGCCTTCAATATTGAAACCAAGTTACAGAAGTGATCCTAAAGATGGAGCATCATTGAAAACAATTCAAGCTCTTATCAGTGGATGTTTTATAATCCATCTTCTTCTGCTCTTTCCCCTTGTCATCTTCATTTGTTTACAAGGCATGAAAAAGATACCCATAAGTCTAAATTTTAACCCAAAATAAATTGTAATGATAGTGGAAATGTTACAAGAATATTGTTATTATCAGTAATGGTCTGCCCATGCTAATCAGGAATGTATTAAGGAAATAGTTCTCAACACATAATTCAATGGCTGAGAAAAAGGAAGGAGAAGGTTAAAATGATTATAGTCAACAATACCAGTTACATAAGTGGTTGTTGTGAACTTCCCAATCCATGGTGGGAATGCCTCTGCTACTGAGTACGGTAATTCTAACAATTCAAAAAAAAATATGGAAAAACAATTCTAAGCCCACAATTAGTCTTAATCATCACTGAATACTTCACTTTAGACAAGGATGATTTTTTTGTGAAAAAATGTTGCATTATAGTTAATGGTAGAGATAAAAATATTATTTCACAAGATCATATGACTTTTCTTAATTTTCCTTCAAAATGTTAACCTTGGTATAAAATTTTAGGGTTGGATGAAGGACAAGGAACCAATTCAAGTTATGAAGGTATGCCAATTCAATTATTCTATTTACCACTCTTTGATAGTATTAAGTATGGTGGCACTCTTGTTGACTATTGTGGTCTTATTCCTTGGAAGGTTTTATCAACACGTTTGCAATGCAAGCCATTATACATGTTCTTGAAATGTCCCTATTTTTGTAGAGAAGTTAGCATCATGCTACTGATTATTTTGAAGCTGTATTTTAATGGAAAAATTCATTGTTTTTTGGTGGAATAGTTCTTAATTTATTCTGATATTTTTTTTGCAAGTGTATTAGTCATGATGATAAATTTTTGGTTTTCTTCAGAGGGTTCTCTGTTATTTCTAGATACTCTTTTCATCATTTTCTTTGAATACTTCTCTAGTTATTTACCTTCATATTTTATCCTTTCACAATTGCTCCTAAGGTCCGTGTTGTTATGTTATTGGTTGTTTCTGTGGAACCTTTTTCCCAAGGATCTGCAAGGTAAATCCAAATGCAAGAAATACTATTTTACATATTGATATTTGTTTAAGACATTCTTGTGTGACACTTGAATTTCATAAATCTAGATTTCTATTTTGTTATCTATATCAATATATTAGAACAGGTCCATGGATTGTTCATATTTCTTAAACTATGGAGTTGTTCCTTTCCTATTGCATGTTCTTTTATATTGTTATGTTGTGATTTAAATTTCTAGTTGTGCTTTCCAATTATTCTCCTACATAGTACATGATTTGTTAGATTATATGAAAAGTTATTCTTATTGTATTTTTATTCTGTATATTGAACATATGATTTCTAGCAACTTTTGATCTTCCTAGATTTTATATTCATTTTGTGTGTCTTTGCACATTTAGGTGCAATTTCTAGTTTAAAGTCTAATTCTTTCAAGGGTTCTAGCTCAATGGAAGAGCACCTTCTTTACAAGCAGGAGGTTGGTGGTTCAATTTCTTCATACCCTTATATTCATAGGGAATGATGACGATCAGTTTTTGGTGATGGATGAGCTTTTGACCATCACCAATGAGCTTATGGTGAAATTTTTCCACCCTCACCAAAATATGAAATGGTGACCGTCAATTAATGCCACCATATATATGCATCAATAGTGACAACTATTAAAGGTATACCACCATAAATCTTTGTTGTTGATATGAAATGGTGAGGGTCACTGTTTGTCATTATAGTCATTATTCGTGATGGGCCTTGATGTCACCAACACGTTTATGGTGACGGTCAATGAACATCGCCATATATATGCACCAATAGTGATGGTCACTATCCGTCATTATAATCAATATTCTTGACAGACCTTGAATGTCACCACAACACATACTTTCGGTGACGCCACCTTTGGGGACATTCAATTTTTTGGTGACGGAGGCTATTTCCCGTCACTATTTCTCATATTAAATGGTGACAGACCTTGAATGTCACTACAACACCTATAATTTCGGCAACGCCACCTTTGGTGACATTCATTTTTTGGTGACGAAGGTTCTTTTGACCCTCAGCAATGAGTTTATGGTGACCATTTTCACCCCTCACCAATGTCCTTTTTTCTTGTAGTGAAAGGGAGTGGGGAACCATAGAGGTAAATGAAAGATTATATCCATAGGAAGGCACATCATCTGATATGCCTTGGGATGTCAGAGGGGACACCGGAGGCCATGCATGAAATACACATCAATGAGTAAGTTGTTCAGAGGGTGAGAAACACTTTCAGTAGGTGGGTGATGATGGGTCCCATCAATAGGTATATTTTAAGGCCCATTTTTCTATCACCCAGCTGATAAATTCTTTCTTTCCTCACATAAATGTACATTTTTTAACTATAATGATATTAGTAGGAAGACTAAAGGGTTATTTTCATACTTCATGGCCTAACCTAGTTAACGTAAAGAAAAACTAACATTTTTTAGTACAATTATGATGCAGAAGCACTTTACCTATAACTAGAGGAAGTGTAGGAGGCTTGTCCCATGCATTTACTCTCCTTTGACTCAAAGTGATCCCTAGAATCACTCATCAACCCTCATGAGCAAATCAAAGTCAATTGGCAGCTGAAGAACTCAAGTGCATGTAAGGATCTAAGGAACTATATCCATTATTTTCGAGGTTCTGGATGGAAGAATTTCTCCTTCCAACAGAGCTTTAACTCGGTCATATTTTTCATAAATAAAAAAAAACTAAGGGCTCATTAGGATTCAAAATTTTGGATCTAGGAAGAGCTATTGAGAGCCAAGTAATTGGGTATATTATTTCCATTCCGATATGATATATTTGAACTCTATTTAATGTTACTGAAAGGTTCACCATTGGTCTACATTTGAGTTAACTTTGGAGAGTTGGGACCCTTGGTTTAGGGTCCAACCCTGACCCTCTACTCTCTCTTGTGTATTTTACGTTTTTATTGTTTCAGTAGTGGTACTTCTTTCCTTTTTTAGGAAGAATTTATATTTCAAAATGTATTGTTGTAGACCTCATTACCACCTCTCTTCTGAGAAGTGTGGTTGAAGGGTCTACAACAACAAGCCAAAAATAGGTGTTTGTTTTCCTTTGAAAGTTGTTGGGCTTTAGTTTAAATTTATATTGCATACTCTCTTTCTGCATCCTAGAAGTTAATATCAGACCTTTTCACATGGATTAGAGGCATTTTTTAGGATAAATTATCTCTTAATAAAATAAAATTAAACTCATCGTTTCCACCTTGATTTGTTTTGCTACAATTTGGCCACTAGATTTATGTTCTTTCCGAGAGTAAGAATGGCTTGGTTACTAGTTTATAGGTACTACCAGTGGCTTGCAATAATTTGGAAAATAATCCTACATCCATTTTTTCATCACCGTCCATCTCCTTGATCCCTCATACTATCTCAAATTATGCCACCAAGATCATCTTTTCATGGTCATTGAGGACACCGCGAGCATGAAATTTTGTGCAATAGAGGCCTCTTAGGGATGTAAGCTTGGATAAATTCCTCACACACCCTTCATACACCTTCATATACCTTATCCCACCTTTAGAACAAATTTTCTACCCTCAAGATTCTCTTGGATTGAATCTTGTAGAAAAACAGGGAAATCTTGTAGCATCCTGTAACAACCCTATAATAATCTCATAGCATCCTGTAACAATCCTATAACAGTATTGTAGCATCCTGTATCACTATCTAAACTTGACCATATTTGATTTAAGAGCTTCATTTTTGTATCTTGGGATTGAATAATGACCTCTAGGATTTTAATCCATTGTTTGGGAGGACTGAGGACCACTTTAGACCCATCCATTCTTCACTAAAAATACATAAGAACAATTAGAATTAGTAGACAAAGTTTCACAATTGGATCACAAAGACTGTTATCATTTGAAAATTCTAAGGGATCTAATAGTAAAGCTAAATCATCCTGAACTTAGTGATAAGAAGGGAAAATATTCAATGCAAGTAGATTAGACCTAGTTTTGGAAGTTATTCTCTTAGATTTTCTAGTCATATGCTAATGATTAAGTTTCCTTATTAAGAAAATTATTCACATTCTGCAAGTAGAGTATCGATTTACATTCCACAAGCAGAATCTTGAATTACACATGCAAGTAAACTGGGATATTCCATTTCTACAATTAATACATTCCTTTACCTTCTTACAATTGTAGTTAGTGTTTACATTTGATGAATGGAACTTTCATTTCTGCAACTAGGATAATGTTTACCTTCCTAATATTACAGTAGACTCTTGTCTTTACATGCAAGTTATTTCTGAAATCTAGTAAATGGCATGGTTTATGTATGCCCTAATTTTGTTCACTAACTGAAGGTGACATGAGTAGATATTGACCTAATGTGCATATAAAACTTCCATCTCTTAAGTTTGTATGAAACTCGGGTTGATAATTAAACATGGAAACCTTGGGAGTCTCAACAATATTGTTGTGATATTGGGGCTCATCATTTGGTATCAAAGAAATATTCTTGCTGATGTGAATTGTGAGTGTGCATGATAATTATAGATTGAAAGTGCAATAGGAAGAAGGAAATGGAGAATAACAAAGATCTCTACACAGCCTTCTACATGATGGAAAACATGGTAGATATACTGTTTGAAAATTATGATAATATATTAGCACAGTAGGAAAATAAGTAGAAATGGAGAGCAGAGGACGATGCTCCATCTGCATATTCGAGTGAATATTATTCTTCTTCATCTTCTTTTGATCGTGAAAATGAAGAGATAAATCAAAGCCTTCAAGTAGAGAATTCTGAATTGAAGAGACTTCTACAAGAAGCAAAAGAGGAGAAGCACAAATTTTAGCTTCAATTATGAGCCACGAAAGAGTTCTCATAATAATTGCAATGACCTCAGTTGACGACATTATCACCTGCTTAATAATCAACAACTAAGGTAAATGATGATTCTATAGTTCTATGTTCTCATTATAAAGATGCTTTTGGTGAATTTGAAAGGCACACTACAGGTATTGGTTTGAAGATCATGAAGAAGGTGAGGTATGAAGGAAACGACCTAAGAGTTAATTGCCAAGGAACTATGAATCCCATCCAAGTAGTGGATTAACCTCGATATGCAAGATTGGTCTATGTCAGAAAGGAAGAGATAGGAGATAATTAGGTGACAAGTTTGATACAATTAATAGCACATCACAACATGCCAGTGATAACTAGCATTCCAAAAGAAGAGCTAAGGAAATCTCTCCTTATTAGACCCGCACCAAAGACAATCATTCAAGCAAGGTTATGTTGACCAGGAAGGAGTCATGACATAAGGATCTATCTCCACATCACGGGAGAAATAATTTCAAGGAAGTGTGGAGGAAAAATAACCATTTTATCCATTGCAACAAGAAAGGACACTAGAGAGCTACCTCTTTGGAGCTCCTTTTAGAGCTACACCCCAAGAAGCTCCATCCAAAGCTGGAAACATTCTTAAGTATTTTTGCATGGCCACCATTGTAAATCACATGTTGCGATATTGTTTTTAAAAGTGATGAATGTATAATATCACTTGTATTTTCAACATAGTGATATTCTGGCCTTTTTAGTTGGATAGCAAGGGGTATGGTTTATGATGTAAACTTGACCATGAGTGTTTTATAAACTCTTAGAAAGTATGGTTTTGTTTGGGTCTTATGATTTGGGCATCTATTGGTAGCTACAGATTCTTTAATATGGTTATAGGTGTCAATTTCATTATTCAAAGTTCTGAAGTACAGAGGTGAAAGAAAATAAAGGTTCCTTATTAAGGGCATCTATTATGTAGATCGATATTGCAAATCATGCTTATACTTTTGGAGGACCAAAAGTCCTTCAATGGAAAGGAATGATCCAAGTGGATACTTAATAGGTCAAAAATAAAAGTCCTTGTATCATTGTGAAACCATTTTCATATCAAAGAGCTCATTACAAGCTTTCCAACGACATAGATGATGCCTCAATCTGACTTCGTATGAGAGAGTTACAGCTAGTCAAGATTTTTGGTCAATGAGTTAAAAAGTCAAACTCAATTAAGCTAGATGACTCAACAGTCCATACTTCTAACATCAACGTGATGTCAATGTTGATGTCAGCATGAAATCAATAGGGTATCGTGGAAGAATAAGAGCGTGCCATGTGTCACCCATTTTGGGCATTTTCAGCAGCGATATGGACAAGTAAAATGTGCCATGTGGCACCACTTGGGTGTGCCATATGGTGCCACTGTAAAAAAAACTCAGTATGGATGTGGTAGACATTGGGTAGGTGAATGGGTGCACAGGTGGCAAACACGAACATGTTAACAAATTAAGGGATGCCACAAGGACCAATCAATGGGCACCACCTGGAAACAAGTAAGACGCCAAAAAGGCCCAGTCGACCCTCACATTCTCGCAATAGATTTTGGTTTAGTAATTGTTGGCAAGAATTTAGTATGGTCGATATGTAAAAAATAACCAACCGAAATCTGTCAAGTTTGTTTTAAACGATGAATCACACGATCAACTTGTAAACGGTTATGGTAATCATTCCACAACTCAGAGTTTAAATTTATATGTAGCGGAACCGAGAGGACATAACCAACAAATGAACAATGGTAAACATGTCTAATGGTGGTCGGAAATACTTGATGGCCAATGGTAAATGGTTCCAAATTATATATTCAAGACGGTTAACAACCAATGTAACAAAACACCGTAGCGGTCACGGTTTGTAAGGGTGAATGAATATGAAAATAAGGTGGTTCCAATGAATATTTGGACACAACTTCATGGTTTGGTGGTATTTAAAATTATAACCTACAAGTTTCAAAAGTTCATCGTCACAACACAGTGATGTGTGGTTTGACAGAAAGTTTCCTTAGATGAAACCTAAGAGATTGCAGTTCAAATCTCATTGAGTATGTGGCTTGCTATGATCTTGGCTCAAGGAATAGGCTCCCCCTTTCCCGAGCGGTCTCAGGTTTTGTTGAATCATAAGAACTGGTATATCTGACTTGAAGGCTGTTGGATATATCCTGGTGTTATAATGCGACTATGAGGATTGATCCTGGGTCTCCCCTAGATTACCCTAAAGAATTACCTATTCACCATGTGTTAGAAAAAAGAAAGTCACAACGGTAAATAACTCGACAAATGGTGTTCATACAATTGGCGATTCCAAGCCATAATGGTTATACGTGGTGGGAAGTCGACAAAGGTTGCCGGTAATGTAATAGACACCAAACATAAACCGATGAGGTTTTTTTCCATGGTTAATGGGTGAAATTTTGTAGAAAATCATTATTTTTGTGGCAGATGCTTACAACCGCATGTTCATTTTACGTTATAAAATGGGGACGAAAGGGTTTGAACCGCTGACCACACTAACCTCTACGTTCTATATATTTCATACCAACCAACAACTCCCAAGTGGGCTATTGGTATTAATTCCCACACAAATTTATTTAAACAATGATAATTTGTGCAAGGAGAAAGGTTCGAGTGGGTTGGAACTTTGAAATGGAATAACGCCAAGTCGAACAAAACATAGTTTAAAACCATAACACAGCCTGGAACCCTGACAAAAATGGAACCATGAAGAGGAATCCTGATAGCACAATTCTACAGAGAATATACCATGCAAAATCTTTGGGGAATCTAAAAGATTCCCTTTGTGGCTAGATTTGAAGGTGGGAGAATGTGATCAATTATATACTCATTTAACCATAATTTTGCAAGGATCACAATAGTATAGTTAGTTTTTACATCTGGGTAGTGGAATTTAGGGGTCATGGAAAAAACCCACCTTTATGATTAAATATTTGGCACGAAGTTTGAGACAATAATGCACCTGTCATAAGGAGGTCATGTTTATAGTTAAAAGTCTCAGTAGGATGACACAAATCAACTAGAACTGTGATCATTGTGATTTTGGTAGTCGAATTTCAAGTCACTCTCAATAATGGAGGTATAAATATGTATTTTTCCATGTACTTTCCGTTTTTTTTTTTAAATGAATAAAGCAACCTTCGCACTGACGAAGCAGGGTATGGAAACATAGTCTGCAATGGATGAACTCTATTATCAAACTTTTGTGTGCCCTTGTTATTATGGTCTCCTTTATGTTTCCTCTTCTTTAAGTAATTGCACATATGGTTTTTACATGCTCTTTCGTGAAATTCTGGTAACATCAATTGAATAAAATATATTGGGTAATCCTGATAACTGAGAGACTTTGGATCATTGTGTGCCAGAAAAAATATAGATAGCCGAGTGTGACACACTTGGAGTAATATTTTTCAACACTTAGTGATCACACATAGGTTGTGAGCATTGGAGTGACCTCGTGGCACTTGCATTGGATAGTTTGGCAGATCTGCATGCATTCAACTATGGGCTTTGTTCGTGGCCATATGATCTCCCCAAATATTTTATTCTTTTAGTATGCCTTTGCACCATTAGGAGAGATTGCTAATTTATTTTCTCAAGTGTATTAAGACTTCCATTATGCTCACACAACTTCAACTTCAAATCTCCCTATCTAAAATTGAGACTTCATAATTAACTTTTAATTATATTATCTATAAATATTGTTTTTAATTACTACTTATCTAACTTATTTATTAGATTATTATGATTATATTACCATAATATAAACTGAAACATCTCTCCATAATGTGTTGCTTCAAATATAACTCTTTCTTACAAATCACCTACCTCCGAGATTCATAACGAAATTTAATAAAAACTTGGGAAGCAATTTGAATAATCTAGGGCCATATCAATCTTTTGTCCAAATTTTGCTCGAGTTCTAACTAGAGAGTTCCATAACGAAATTTAATAAAAGCCATGGAAACAAGTTATATATTTCAACATCAGACATTAATCTACGGTCATTCCTACTATGTTTGCATGAAATTCCCTCCAATGACCTTAATCTAACATGAGTCAACAAAGAAGAACTACTGTCTTACATATAACGATGATCTACAAGTTCAATGACTTATTTGCCTCCTTGAAATACAAGTTCTATGACTTATTTCCCTCCTTGAAATATGTCCACAAATAGATAAAAGCAGGCAACTTGAGTTATAGGTAGATTTCAAAAAAATACAACGGTTATTCAATCACAAGTGCAAGATTTTTAATTTTAAGTTTCGGTTGTTTTTAAGAAACATAAGTTGTGTATATAGATGATATTGGTAAAACATAAATTGTGTTTCTATATGATATTGGCTTATTTCTGAGATTATGGTAGAATAGCTTCGATTCTTATTTAATTTTTTTATAAGGATTTTATTTTGGATCGGATTGTTTAATTTTTCGAGAGTTTGTTTACATTTATTTGCATTATTATTGAAGTTAAAATACATATTTACATAGATTTAAGAAAAAGTATTTTTAGTCCAACAATGTTGACGAAAGAAAAGAACTTCTCTAGTTCTAAAAGAAAATTTTAAAAATATGTTTAATAAAAAGACTCGGAAATAAATGAATATTGAATAAGACACAGGAATAAATGACTATTAAATACAAATTCAATTCAAATTGTTAAATAGATATTCAATTCAAACTTATGAATACAACTTAATATTTATGACCATAAATACTTTGGTATATGAATCATGTGGGAGTTTAATTTATAGATGAAACAATAATTTTCAGTGGAATTTAGGGATACAATTTCAAGTAAAAATGTGATTTGTGATTTTTTGTTAATTGAAATATATTTTTGAATCTATAAATGGATTCAATATACTGAAAAATTCCGTGGCACTAGAATTTTCCAAATTAAACGACTTAAACTCAATTTTTTAAAAATATTTGTTATATTTTTTGCTTAAAATCAAGCCAAAAAATATTATTAAAAAAATTCATTTTATCTATAAGTTAGACTACGTCCGAAAACCACAACTACCTCATAAATTTAAAAATGACTCCTCTTTGGTTGATTTTGGCCAAATAAGTCATTCTAGGATAGGATAAGAAATATGGGACATGAAGTAGATTCCTAGGAAAGGGTTTAATGTTTTCTTTAGTAGACGCATAAGAGCATTTGATGATAACTCTTACACCAACATCCCACTAAACATTACTTTAATGTTTGGATGTTGAGTCAAATAAATTCAAAAGGAAATTGTAAAGGGGATCTAACTTCATGGTCAGAAATCAAAAGTAGTATTTTATTTACATTGATTAAAGATTTATGAAAATATTTAAATTTCTAATATTAATTTTTTTTAAGTAATAATTTAATTTTCAACTAATTCGGATAATCATTATTGGCTAAATCTATAGTTGGCTGATGTGCATACATTAAAATGATCAATAAATAATTTATAACATAATACATGTTATCTTTTACCAAATAACTGCCCCAGTGGAAACACCAAAAGCCACTCGAGGAAAATGGAGTCTATCTCTGGGCCCGGAAACCTAATAATATTGACTGACATTTTATCATATTGGTCCCCTAAAGAATTGTTAAACAACACAAGAAAATCTCCCCAAGGCAGCTACAATCTGTACAACTTCCTTGGTTGGTGGGGCTATTGTTCCTAACTAGGATGCTGTGCCATGCATCAACTCTTTTTGTGCCCAAGAGAATATCATTAATCACTTGCTAAAGACTCCCTCAAAAAGGACGGGAAAGGAGATCGAGCTGACTCCAAAGAAGTATAGAAAAATTTCTTTATTATCCCCAATTCGTAACACTCTAAATGGAAATGTAAATCTGTCCCCCACCTCGGTCCTCGAAAGATTTAAAAATACATCCATTGGTAGAAAACCCCAGAATTGGTATTGAAGTTATACCAACCAAAAAATTTACTTCCCAATATTTGCGATCCAAGCCCATAATGGGACAGAAGAATGCTAATTCTGGTCAGGAGAAAACAAATAAGGAAACTAAGTATAAGAAATTCTCCCTACGTGGGGATATTGAGACTGAATTGAAATCCTAGTTCTCTGAACTTGTTGGGGAGACACTATATCCCTATTTCGATCCTGGACCAACAAATTTATCTATTGAATCACCAGAGGAAGCTCTTTCCTAGGATCTTAGAGTATCATATATTGTCTCATCTGCTCTTAAATGAGGGTGATGTCACTCATCATCAGGGGCTTGGGATATTCCAATACAATTTTCTCTCAAACACTATATATCCTCAAATGGACCCTCGATCGCCCTGATCCAGGAAACTATGTTTTCTAAGGAGTGCAATTTGGATATTCTTCTAAAAATTTGTCCAACGTGGCATGTGCGTGCCATTAGCTCACCAATTTTATCTGGGGGAATCGCTGCCATCTAGAACCCCACATGCTTCTCCTTTTAGGCATTCAAGTTTCTTGTTGGTATTGTACTGTCCAGTCACTGCAAGGTTTGAAATCACAGACTTCACATTATGAATGTTTATGCCCCATATAAAAACTGTAGATATTTTTTGGGATTTTGTGGAATCTTTCGACATTCTCAACATCAATCAAATTATCATGGTAGGGGATCTAAACTTCACACTAGAGGTCGATGAGTGTTGGGTTCAAAGGTAAAAAATGGATACACTTTTCTCTTTCCCGATTGACCTTTTCGACCGAAAAACCCTCAAATATATTGACCCTGATACCCTCTTCCCAACCTGAAGAAATGGTTGTTCAAGGGATGATCTCATTGTTAAAATATTAGACAATTTATTTGTCGATTCTTGATTGTGCCAAAGGTTGACCAACATCAAATCTTGGACTCTATTTTCTGAAATATCGGAACATGACATTGTCTTTATGGAGTGATAGGATGAATTGAAACATGGAAATATACCCTTCAAATTCAATCATATATGGGTCGATGATCCTAAGTTTGAAAACCTTTCCAATAAACCCTGTTCTTCTTTTAATTAGTCCACCTCTGGATTATCCAATATAGAGTAATACATACAAGCTAAGGAGATTGAAGACTATTGTTAAATCCTTGGTCCATAGCCATCGAGATGATCTAAAATAGGAGTTGCGCTCCATTGAACATGATATTTCCATGATTGACATGATTGAACCTGATCTATTCTCTTCCAAACATCACAGGGAAATACCAAAATTTGATTCCAAGGAAGGAGATGATCCTCAAAATTTAGGAAGAGGAATGGAGGTAGAAAAGTTGTCTTTCTTCGATCAGAACTAGTCAACCTCAACGAGACAATGAAGAGTTTTGGGCTCATTCTAGGAGGATACAAGATGTGGTGGGAATTTCACAAGAATATATGCATTCAATAAAAACCAGTAATTTAAAATCTTATCTCATGAAAATCGATCTTCCCTGGGTATACCATGATATTCTACAAAATTGGGTTTAATCATAGGCATGCTTCATGGATCAAGGAATGCATATCAACAACCTCAATGGATGTCCTCATCAATGGAAATTGAACTGAGTTCTTCAATATGCACGAGCGCCTTAGATAAAGTTGTCCTTTGTCACCTTTACTCTTCGTAATTTTCATCGTCTCCTTCAGCAGGGAAATTTGTTCCATGAGATAAGTTGGAAATATTTTTGGATGTAAAATTTCCAACACCGACAATATTTCCCACCTATTTTTGTATGATATTATTTGTGTTGGTGCTGCAAACATTTTGAAATGGGCATTCTTCCTTAGGGTTTTCATGAAATTTGGCAACACTTTTGGGTTGTATATCAACAACTCCAAATAAAATCTCATAACGGGTGACGGTAATTTGGAAAGTATAAATGAAATTTTAAAGTTATTTGGCATTTCCATTTCCCCCTATTTAATGGCTTTAAATACCTAGGGTTATTTTTAAAACCCTCAAAATAGAAAGTTCTTGACTGGGACTAGATTATCTACAAGTTCAAGAAGATTCTCACTCGATGGGACCATAAATGGTTGTCATTGGAGGCCACCGTAATCATGACCAAGGCGGTGTTGCAAGGCCTTCCCATTTTTTGGTTGCATCTCTTTTATATTCCTTAGACAATTATTCATAAACTAGACTCCATTGTTGCTAACTTCATTTGGTATGGTGTGCGCCCTGAGAAAAAAAACTTAACCTTGTGGCTCTGAAATTAGATGTATTTAGTGAATATAATGGTATACTAAAGGATCCTTTCCTTGAAATGCATCCATGGGTTCATGGTCAAGCGAGCGATATTGAATCTTATAATATCAAGGATTCCCTAATATCCTTGATATTATGAGATTCAATATCGCTCGCTTAACCATGAACCTGTGGATGAATTTCAATGAATGGAGCCTTTGGAATACCATTCCATTCACTAAATACATCCAATTTTAGAGCGTTGAGGAATGGACATGGGCAAGGGCACCATCGAATAATAATGCATCATATATTTGGTGTAGCTTTAGACATGTTGTTACATGTCTCTATATCAATCTCTAGTGGTTGGTGGGTGATGAACAACAAATTCTTGTTGGAAGGGATGTCATTAAAGTTATGCTAGGCTACCACAAATTATCAGTCCCCTTGATTCACAATCTCAACCTGTTGGGTTTCCATAATCTCACCAGTCGCAGAATAGACATTCAAAAAAAAGGAGAGAGAAGAGAGGGAAGATCACATAGAGGTCAAGGAACCCCTAATTTAGTTTTTCCAACACTTTTCTTTTGCAGGATTCTAAATTTTCAAAATGAAAATATTTGAAGGAAAAGAGTTCACATCCCATTTCTCCATCTCCCAACCTATCCCCTACATTTCCTCCATCATGTCACCCATCTCCCTACATCCCTTGATCACCAAGAAATAGACTACACTCGATTTTTCCTCAATCCCACAGTGCTACATGATTTTCATGCACTGCTACAGGTGTAGGTTTTAAATTTGTACATAAATTACCTACAAATGAATTCTTAAAACAAAAAAAATACAATGGTGATAACATAAAACAAGTATACAGAAAGATTTTCCGTTAGATCCCTAAACTAAGACTACCAGATTGGTTTTACATTATATTCCTTTCAATGTTACAATACATATATATACATGTCAAAGAATTCATAAACCATAATCAATTAAGCCTAGATTAGGACATAATTCTAGTTCCCTTAACCGAATCTATAAAATACCATGGGAAGAAAACTATCATTCCCAAAACCCTGTGAAAAACCCATGCACAAAACCATTGGTAGGTCTTCCCACCATCTTTGGGTCCACCTCCCATCCTTGGGTATGCCCATCTGTTATTGGGTCAACATAAAAAAATATTCCTGGGGTGTTTCCCCCATACACACCCTCCGACAGGGGGGGCTACTGCCCCCCTTGTGACCCCCCCACTGCACCTAGTGCAACGTATAACATGTGGGGCTCGTCACAGAAAGAATATAACACGCACCCAATGTTATCCCACTTGTTTTTTTCTTTCCACACAGGGGGTCATAGAAGATATTACCCATTGGTACAACCATGCAACTCCCATTGTTTCCCTACACCAATAAAACTTCTCAATGGTCACATACTTCATCAATGCATCTGCATCATTCTTCAAAGTGTCCAGCTTTACGAGCAACACATTTTAGTACTCAACTATGTCCCTTATAAATTAATATTGAACATCAAAGATCTTTGTCTTTGAATGATAAGCAAGGTTATTTTCCAAGAAAAATTCACTTTGGATTTCGCAGTCTATCCTTATAGCTCATTGTACCAACCCCATACTTGAACAAAATATATGTAACCAAACTACTTCCTTGCTTGCATTAGTGGCTGCCATATATTAAATATTTGTAGTTGAAAGAGCCACTACAAACTGTCTTTTTCTCATCTAACTGACTTCTCCTCCAAATAGGTTCAACACATACCCACTTGTACATCTTCTCTAATCTATATCTCCAATCCAGTTTGCGTCAACAAATCCACAGATGTCCAAAACTCTCTCTAATCATAGTATTCCTTGGTAGCACAGACCATAATCACTAGTTCCATGTAAATACCTAAAAACGTGCTTCAATGTTGTCCAATGCTCCTTCCTTTTTTTGGACATAAACATGCTCACTAATCCCACTCCATGTGCAATGTATTTTCTAGCACATACCATTGCATACATCAGGTTACCAACTTCACTCGCGTATGGAACATGAGACATGTCCTCGTCATCTTCTTGTATCTTGGGACATTGTTCAACAGATCAATTTACACCTATAGGAATAGGAATCTTCACCGGTTTACTATGATGCATATTAAACCTCTACAATATTGTCTCAACATAATTCCTCTGGCTTAACTAGAGATTACTCTTTTCTTGATATCGTTTAATTTCCATGCCCAAAATATATTTTCCAACACCAAGATCCTTCTTGTCGAATTTGGAGGACAATTGGGTCTTCAAATCTTGGATAATTTCTTTGTCATTTCCAATCAACAACATATCATCCACATGCAAGACCAAATAAATAACACGGTCACCAATTAATTTAAATATACACAGTGATCCACTTTGCTTCTTGTGAAACCAAGTCTGTGTATATATATATATATTCTGATACCACATCCTTGGCGACTGTTTTAACCCATATATAGAATTTTTTAACATGCATACAAGTTCTTTCTTACCCTTCACTGCAAAGGTTTTTGGTTGCTTCATGTAGATCTCTTCTTCCAAATCCCCGTCAAAGAAATGGTTTCTTCACATCAATACGTTATACCTCAAAATAAAAAGAAAGAATAATAGATAAAAGTAGTCTAATAGAAGATAACTGGGCAACATGATAAAAAATATCACCGAAATCAATTTCAGGCACCTAGGAATAACCTTTTTTCTACCAGTCCAACTTTTTATTTCTCCACCTTACCTTCTTCATTCATATTCTTCTTAAAAACCCATTTGTTGCCAATGGATTTCCTTTCAGTTGGAAGCTCCACCAGATCACAAGCCTCATTTTGTCCAAATATTCCATTTCATCAACAATGGCCTCTTTCCATAGTTTTCCATCCTCTGAATCCATTTCTTTCGTGACAGTTCTCGGATCATCATCAATAATAGATAAAGAAAAAATTGAACATAAAGAATATGGATTATACCTTTCTAGCTTCCTTCTCTCTATAATTGATCTTCTAAAAGTTGGAGTCTATGGCTCTTCCTCTTCTAATTCTTGTTCTGTTGTAGACTGTAATTCCTACTCCTTTAGTTCAAACTCTATATTATTAAGTTCATATGGTAGGACTTCATGTTTAATAACCTCTTTCACCTCTCTAAACACCACATCTTGGTTGTACACAACATTCTTTGTTTTTGGATTCTGAAGCTTATAAAATTTTATAACGTCCTTATACCTAATAAAGATGTACCTTTCAGATTACTATCCAAATTTGTTGTTTTCTCCTTTGGAACATGTACATATGCATCGCAGCTAAATACCCTCAAATCTGAAAGTGAGGGTTTTTTACCAGTCCATACCTCATGTGGAGTCTTATCCTCCAATGCTGATGAAGGTGATTTTTTAACCAGGTAACATGGAATATCTACTACCTTTTTCCAAAATTCCTTCCCTAATCCAACGCCACTAAACATGTTTCTTGCCTTTTCCATCAACTTCATATTCATTCTTCGTACAAATCCATTTTGATGAGGTGTGTATGGAGTAGTATTTTGTCGTGTTATACCACACTTCTTACAAAATTATTCAAATTCATTTTTTCAAAACTCTCAACCATTATTTGTCCTCAACATCATAATCTTCTTCTCTAACTGATTTTCCACCAAAGACTTAAATTATTTAAAGTTTTCAAAGACTTCAGATTTCTTCCTGAGGAATTATATACATGTATTCCTTTAGAAGTCATCTATAAATGAGACATAGTACACAAACTTACCTAGTGATGGAACTAACACGGGTCCAAAGACATCACTTTGCACAAGCTATAATATCCATTTCCCCTCTTAGTACCCCAGGGAAAACTCACCCGATTCCACTTCCCATATATCGAATGTTCACAAAAATTGAAATCCATAGATAAATTAGACATACCTTCTACTCTACCATTACCATATAGTATTTACAGACCATTCTCTCCAATATGTCCAAGCCTTTGATTCCATAGCATGGTCTTTTCTCCAGAGACCAATAGATTTTCTTCTTCACTTTCAAGAACCACAGAACTGTTGGACCCATCAATAATAGTGCTACCCAGAAGCTTGTACAAAGTTCCAAATTAGAACTTCTCACATCAATACTAGTGCTCTTCGAACCATCTTATAGGTATATTTCTCGAACGTTGTTTTTACACCTGCATCATCCATCTTTCTTACAAAAATCATATTTCTGGCCAATGTAGGAATATGTAGAACACCACGAAGTTTTTTAATAATTCTAAATTGCAACTTAAGCTTGTATTTTTCTGAACTGATGATTGTAGCCTTACTGTCATCCCCTAAGAATACATCACCACCGTCATATTTTTCATACTCGCAGAACTACTCCCTATGGGGAGTGAAGTGAAAGGATGCATCATGAAATCCCTTTCCTTTCTCAGGAGCTTTAAATCTACAATAATTTTTGTATTTCCCTTCCTGTTCGCATTTCCAGCACACCTTTAGAGGTTTTCCTGGAGATTTAGATCTCCCTCTAGATTTAGATCTCTCGTTCGAGGACTTATTTTTGTTTTTTCCTAGGACCATACTCTCATAGAAAAGGCATATCCATTCTGGCTCTCGATATGTTTCCATCTCATATCCTCCTACAACAGGGATTAGACTATTTCATAAAAATTGAAGGTATTTGTATTGCTACCTATAGAAACAACAAGGTTATACCACGAATTTGGTAGAGAACACAAAAAATTGATGCACTTATCTTCATGTGAAATTTTAATATCAACGGATAAAATTAGATTGCCATAGTATTAAAGGTGTTCAGATGCTTTATTACCAAGTCTCCATCCTTCAACCCTAGGTTATATAACTTTTTCCACAGGAACAATTTGTTCACTAGAGACTTATATTGGCACAAAGTCCCTAACTTGTCCCACAAAGCCCTCATCATAGCTTCCCCTAATACATTCAACAATAGTGAATCTGAGAGACACAATTGTATTGTTATATTTTTCTTCCAATATATCTTCGCCCAATATTCTACTGACATTCATGTTGGTGCAGTGCCTCGTTCTACAATGATCCACTAATCTTGGCCCACCAACAGATCCTCCATATTGATATTACATGACTCAAAACTCTGACCATTAAATTTTTCGATCTCTATCCTTCCACTATTCACCATCTTATTTCACTGCAAGAATCAATCCCGCAGATCTCCCACTAAACATGGTCTACCACGGGCCCGAGAAAAACCCCTCCACAACAAAGACATCACCTTGAAGCCGAAAAATATCTCATACCAAATGTAGGTTTTAACCTCGTACATAAGTTACCTGCAAACGAATTTGTAAAAAGGAAAATATCCGATGGAAAGAACATAAAATAAATATACAGAAAGATTTTCCCCTGGATTCCAAAACCGATACTCCCAAATTGATTTTTCATTATGTTCTTTTCAATGTTACAATACATGTATATACATGTAGAAATATTCATAAACCCCAATCCATTAACCCTATATTAGAACATAATCGTAGTTCCCTTGACCATATTTGCAAAATACCACATGCAAAAGTCCATCATGCCCAAAACCATGTGAAAAACCCATGCAAAAAACCATCAAGTTCGCCCACCGTATTTTGGTCTGCCCCCCAGCCTTGGGTCCGCATAAAAAAAATCTTGGGGTGCCACCCCAGATCCCATGTACGGGGGCTACCACCCCCTTGAAAACCCCCCAAGGGGGGCTACCACCCCCCTTGTGACCCCCCGTTGTTCTTGGCACAACGTGCAACACATGAGCCAAGTCGTGGAAATAATATAACACACACCCAACAATAAGATTGACCAAAAATTCTACAATATTAAGGTATGCTTAGGGAAAAAGGTCAAAAATCATGTTTTCTTTAAGTAAATTTCAGGAGAGGCTCATCAAGCCTCCTTCGGCTCAAACTCACTCCATTCAATCAATTTACTTCCCAAAAATTTCACCCCTATTCATAAAAAGACTACAGTTTCACGCCGTCTTCACAAGCTTCCATCATAATCATAATTTTCAATCCATGTCTATAAGCCCACCATGAATTATCCAAGCCACTGGGTGCATTTCATGAAGATAGTTGTGGTTTTTGAAGGGGTTGTGTGACTGTTATAGGAAATAAACCAATCCTGAAGCAGTCTGCACAAACCCTACAAAACCATACGTAAATAAATTTTGATGTTATATAATGAATATTTGGCCACCCTTACACATCAAGAGGGCATGATTGAGATTTGAAGAAGCCACACCATCCTTTAGAGGTAGCTGCAAGGTGACTAACACACCCCAGTAGCAGAAAATAAAACAATGAAAGAACTTGCATGAGAGGGAGTCTTCATTAATCAAACAACTATTAAGAAACATCATCAAATTGTTTTGCTCAAATGTGGACTTGTGTACGAGACAAAAGTATGGAGGATAACACCTTCAAAGGGAACTTGATCGACCACTAGCTCATCAAAAACATGCATGCATCTACAAAAACTTGATATCACAGGTAGGCTCAAGTATCACACCCCTCGCTTCTTCCCCTAAGCACATACTGGTAAATTTTTATTTTTTAGTGAGTGAGGATAGATTTTTTATGGGCTGGAGGTGGGAAGTATACATGGACACTTTCAAATAGTAAAATTATAGTCAACTTAGCTACCCATATAATGTGGACAAGTCAAAGTAGAGAGGGTCATAATTAAGAAGAGTGGGGACAACGGATAAAAAGGGAAATACGTGTAGGGGTCATGTCACCCAGTGCACCGAGCCCATTACCATAAAAAGGAATAAAAGGACAAGGCTTGACTTTAGTTGTAACGATGTCCATTCCCAAAATAGTTAGAGAGGCTCATTAAGGGATCGAAGGTAGAGTTAGATAAAACCATGGGTCACCTAGGGTGCCATAGAAGAGCTACAAAATTTATTTACAGGTGCTATAGGATCGGGTATAGTTGCTGCAGGAATATGAGAATTGTTAGAAGATCATAAAGGTGGTGCTACAAGATCATGCCCAAAGGTGAAAAAGGGTCCAAAGCAGCAATAACCTTCCTCCAAACCCCCAAAAACATAAAGAAATCATGCCAAGAGGGGTGATTGTAATATTTTCTGCTCATTCTCCATGCAATTTTTGATTGAATTCTTCCCGCTACAAGAATCCCATAGCAAACCCCTATAGAGTTAAATTTATTTGGAAAAGTGTTTTCTCACATAAGAAAGGAAAAGTAGGAGAAAAGGTAGTTTTCTTGAAGCATGGGGATACAATCCTTCTCTCTCTATGACTAAAAAGAGTCATCGACCTCCTTATCTTACCTTGACACCCTAAACTGCTCAGGGAAAAATCCTACAAAAATTCTCTTTAGAATAACTTAACAAGGAAATAGTAGGAGCCATGGGGGGAGGTTTCAATAGAAGAGAACACACAAACACTAATAGAATCCATCAACATCCACCTATCAGAGACATTTTCCTAAACCACCACTGTATGGGGTTCTTTGAAAAATTGAAGGGGTATGATGATGAGGAGGCCCATGAATTTTCCATGGCCCTCCATTATTAGGAAGAGGACAATGCCATCATTGTTCTTAGGGAAATTTCCATTCATCTGAATGGAATATGCTCACTTTGTGGGACCATAAATAGTTGTCGTTGGGGGGCAGGGTCATCATGACCGAGTGTGTGTTGCAATGCCTTCCCGTTTTCTGGATGCATCTCTTTTATATTCCTCAGACCATTATTCATAAACTCGAATCCATTATTGCTAACTTCGTTTGGTCTGGTGTGTTTCCTCGGAAAAAATCTTAACCTTGTTCCTCTTAGAAAAATCTCCATTCCTATTAAGTTGGGTTGTTGGGGCATCCTAGATCTCAAAAGATTCAATATTTCCCTCTTGACCACGAACCTGTGGAGGGATTTCAAGGAAATGAGTCTTTGGGAGACCATTCTATTCACTAAATACCACCAATTTCAGGGCCTAGAGGAATGGGTGCAGGTTGGGGTTCCATTGAATACAAACACATCATATATCTGGCATAGTTTCAAACATGTTTTTTGTGGCTCTTAGCAATCTCCGGCCCCTTGATTCACATTCTCAACCAACTGGGTTTCCATAATCTTGCCAGCCTCAGAACAGACATTCCATCTCCTTTCCTTGCTCTGGTTTGGCCTCATGATTGAAATATCGGTATTCCAGATGTCTTTGCTGTTGAATGGGAATATTTTCACAATCTTTTGACTCAAGCATGCATCTCATTCTCTATGCGTCCTCATATATGTGTTTGACGTGGACGAATTCTGAGTGGGTGGATTTCAATGAAGGAAGTGTAAGACTATATTTCCTTGAGCATCCACTCACTTCCTCTAGGGAAGAACCTTCAAATTTTGGCTTTGGCAAATCCCTTTAAAAATTAGATGCTTCTCTTGGTTGGTGTTATACAACTGCATCCTCACCTGAGACCAATTGTTGAAAAAAGGGTTTGTGGGGCCTGGTAGATGTTCTCTATGCTGGTATGATTCGAAGGATTGTCTCCATATATTCCTCCATTGCCGCTTTGTTGCTACCATTTCGACTGCGGTCCCTCTCCTCCATGGTGTCAATATCCATTCTGACCTCACTTCCATTATTTTTTGTTTTAAGTCATGGTCTCTCCAAACTATTGCTTATAGAGGAGTCCCCCTGTTAGTATGAAATCTTAACGCAAGTGTACAAAAATAGATCACTTTAGCTGCACATGCAAAGCAACCCTAACAAAAAATATGGCTGTCAAACTTCTGAGATCTGCAATAGACGGTCGAAAGAAATGCAAAAAAATCTCAAATCTATGCAAATAAAGCAGCTAGAGAGCAAAAGGAGATAAGAGTTTCTCCAAAATATCCAATGGACAAGACAAGAATTATAAATATTTTTTTGTATTATGTAACACCTGGGAAGAGAACTGATACAATCCCCCTCAATGGGATAGTTTCTTGGTTTTCCTCAAACACTTCAGCTTCAGAGTTTCTCTCTTTACGGTGTAGAATACCCAAGACGTGTAGAACTCAAAGGGACTTCAATAAGCAAAAAAAATTAAAATAATAAAAGATAGACAATGATACGAGGATCAAACTCCAACCATGATAAAATGATCAAAAGTAAGAAGTGAATGGAAAACTGAACTATTTATAACAAAATATTGAGTTATCCTTGATACTGGTGTGTAATAAAATATTATTAACCAAGATCTAGATCTAACTGCTTGGAATATTTTATTATATTTTGTTGGAGGAAAAATGGATTTCAATTGGTTAAATCCCTTTATTTAGAAACAATAAGGAAATAAAATATTTATTTATCATTTCAAGGATGAGTCAAGAAATAATTTAACAAATAGTGATTTATTTTATTATTCCTAAATTATTTAGTAAAATTTAACAATGAATATTAATTAAATAATGATTTAATTAATTATTCCTAGTGAATAATAACATAAATAATAATTTATTTAACTATTTTTCATTAATTGGGTTAAATATGACCAGGAATATTATTAAAAAAAGGTTTAATTAATTATTCGTAGAGGAAAATCAAATTAATAAGTATTTATTTAATTATTCCTTATGAGGTTTTCTATTTGGACCATAAACAACTTAATAAACTATGGTTTATTAAATTATTTCTTAGTGAGAGCAATTTTACTATGGTAAAATTGGTCTTACATGGTGTATTTCGATCCATCTAATTATACATGGTTAGATGACCAAAAATTGGTGTAACACTCCCTTTATGTCTTATGGAGCATTTTCTTAACGAGAAACACACTGACGTTCGAAGGCATTCCCTCGGAGTCTATGACCGCCTTTGTCCAGATCATGACACTTTTCATAGAAGTTGGTCCCTGGTACCCCAAAGCCACATCTAGATCCATTTCATACATCCATTTCATTCATTTATTTGAATGGCACATTCCTGATATGCTTATTTGATGGTGCTTTCTCGAAGGACGAATGTGGTTGTGGTGTGTTACTTAGATTGGACCCCTTTTCCCACAACAGATTCTATTGGTCTGCTGATGTTGGGGATAATTCACGGGTTGAGATGATGGCCTTATGGGGAACCGTACAATGCTCTAGATGGCTGAATTTAGACAATATTCTAGTTGTGAGAGATTCCCTCTCGGTGATTTCATGGATTCAAGGCCAACATGCTTTTGACGTCGCCTCTCTTTGTAACTTGCTGCAAATGATCTCAGAGTTGAGGTTTGCCTTCATGGGGATCTCTTTCCAACATATCTACCATGTGCAAAACTCTGAAGCTGACCTACTTTCCAAGCGCAAGGTGCCCATGGTTTCTAGGTATATGTACTTCGAGGTCTTTCATAGTGGAGCAATGTGGACAAGGGATGTTTGAACTATAAGCTTTTTCCCCAGCAGTTTCTTTTTGTCGTTTGGGTTTTGCAAGAGCTGAAGCCATCCTCCTTTTTCTTTGTCTCTGTTCTATTATCGTCGTTTCTCTTTGCAATGTATGCCTCTGTCAGAGACAAGTTATATTTTTGCTGGCACTAAAAATATTTGACGCTTGCTTCGAAAGTCATTAGTAAAAAGTGCTCTCACCCTAGTTAAAGGTCGATGGAATATGTTAAACATTTCTATTAATATAAGAGTGTTCTATCTTTTTCTACTGAAAAGAATTACATTCCGAACTAACTTGAAAACATTTTCCAAATACAATTTCAAAAAATCAAAAATATGTCTAAGAACAGTACAAAAGAAACACATAATAATGGCGTAGATGCAGTACTGCCTTTCATGTACAAAAACTACATAAGCAAACGGTATCTCCATCTATTCAAAATACCCAACAAAACTGCTCGTCATGTTAAAAACAAACAAACGGGATCTTCATCTGTTCAAAATACCCAGCAAAAATTCATGCCTGAAATACAGCACAAGCATTAAAAGGCACCATGAAAGGTTCAAACACAGAACCAAATCCCCAATCTGTTTAATACAATCCTCTACCCGCTGCCAAAATGCCAGAATTTTCAGCTTCAATACAACATTGTACCTTTGGTTTCGAAGATGAATCCAATTAAGAATCCAAAACATCTGATTTTTCAAAAAGATGAACACTAACAAATTCTTGGAAAAATCTACAATTTACCAGTCATTCCACAGGAATCTATGCATAGCATTTGACATAGATAGATATTTTGTCGGCAATTTTTATTGTAGTTGTATTCAGCGTGATTTTTTTGGAGTTTCTGGTGTAGGGAATTTGGTGAAAATTTTTGAAATAAAATCTTGATTTCTGTTTTTTTTTAACTATATATAAAGATTCAGCCCCCTAAAAACCATAGGGAATTTTTACTATGCAAGGTTACCCATCAAAATTATGTTTTCAATGAATTGCGGCAAGATTTTAGAAAAATTAGACCGAAAAAATCTATGAAAAAACTCTTAAAAAAATCGCACTAAAAACTACTAGATTTTCATTATCGGTTTGTGTTCGAAAATTGTTGGAATTAATTTCCAACTGCCCAGAAGATGGCCGTGAAGAGGCCAAGCAGTGTACAATTCCGCGGGGGTTGATGAAGTTTTGTGAGTGGAGTAGTGAACCCCACCGGAAGCTGTTGACGTCATCTGCAGCGGGGTCCACATTTGATGTTTAACAAAGGTTGCGGGGTTTAATATAATTTGTCCATCGCACATGTTTTTAATTCAATAGTTGGTTTTAAAGTTTTAAATGTTATTTTTTTTATTTTTAATATATGTAACATATATATATTAAAAGGCCCGTAAGGTGAATATAACATTGCAATACACAATGAATGTTTTTATGTAAGCACAGCAGTGCGGGAAAGAAAAATCTAGGTGCCACCATGCAGATTTGGCATTAATGTGATTTCCAAGTGGTGCCGACAGAATTTATGATGCCATAAATGAATTCTCCAGCGGTGATTTTTTGTCAACGAATGACATTAAATTAAATCTGAGATATTTTGTTTATATACAAAAACAGAGTGTTATAATTTGATAGAATTACACAAAACAGAATTGTATGCACAACAGTGCGGAGAGGAAAGAAAAATAGAGAGTTGTTTTTTGTCTTTTGTATTACACAGGACAGTGAATTAAAACACAACAGTGTGTTTTAGGAAAAACAGAGTATACACAACAGTATATGTTGTTTTAGAAAGACAGAGTATTTTTTCTGTGTGAGACAGAGAAGAGTTTTGTTCGGCACTGTGTCTTGAAACAGTCCAGCAATTGTAATCCCTCTCTTGAGGAAGAATTTGTAACAAGTTTTTTTATGAAATATAATTTTTTTTATGTGGAAACTCTGTCACTGTGAATGAAATTTTAAATATATTCTCTGTGTTAAAGAGGGGAGTTTTATTCTCCATTGTTTGTTCTAGAATTTGCAATATTCCAACATGGTATCAGAGCTAGTCCAAGCTATTTGAAGATCAAATAAGCTGAAGGAAAGGAGTTCTTTATTTCAGAAGCTTCTCTAGCAGTGTGAAGACTCAGTCAAGAAGAATCCAAAGGTATTTATCTATACAATTTTGTGTTACTATTGCAGTACAGTTAGTTAATTCTAAACACACAGTCAAGTGTTTTTGAATTATAGTCAAGAGTGCAGAATGGCTGGAGCCAGCAGTGGTATGGGTATGGAAAATATCCATCTCCCACAATTTAATGGGAAAAATTATGACTACTAGTCAATAAATATGAGAGCATTGTTTGTCTCCCAAGACTTATGGGAATTTGTTGAGGATGGCTTTGAAGAGCCAACAGATGAACTTGAGTTTAATATGTTAACTCGGGCAGAAAGAGAGATTCTGAAGAGCAATAAGAAGAAAGATGCCAAGGCTCTTTTCTTCTTGTATCAATCAGTTCATGAGAGTGTGTTTCCAAGGATAACAACAGCTAAGAGATCCAAAGAAGCATGGCAGACTCTTATGACAGCCTATCAAGGCATGGAAAAAGTGAAGACATCAAAACTTCAGTTGCTGAGGAGAGACTTTGAGACTCTCTGTATGAAAGAGTCAGATACTATTGACTCATTCTTCACTCATGTGATTGGAATGGTCACACAAATAAGATCTCATGGAGAGACTCTTGAAGATAAGAGGATTGTTGAAAAACTCCTGAGAAGCTTACCCTCAAGATTCGATGCGATTGTCACCACCATAGAGGAGACTAAGGATCTCACAAAGTTTTCAGTGGATGAACTTCATGCATCACTGATGACCCATGAACAGAGATTGGGTAGGAGTGAAAACTCATCTCTTGAGCATGCCTTTAAGACCCAGATGTCTTTTGGAAGAGGAAGAGGGCAAGGCAGAGGAAGAGGAAGAGGCAGAAGCCAAAACAGAGGTGGCAGAAATAGTCCAGAAAATGCTCAAGGAAGGGGCAGCAATCCAAATCAGCATCAAGGCCAAGGCAGCAGCTAGCAAAGTGGACAACAGAATGCACAAGGACAAAGGTATGATAAGTCCAATGTCCAATGTTACCATTGTAAAAAATATGGTCATTATGCTAATGAATGTAGAAAGAAGAAACAAGATATGAGAAGTGGAACTAGTGCAAATTTCACTAGAGAAAATATCAGCCAAAGTAATTTGTTTCTAGGTTGTAATATGGCTAAAGAAAAGAATGAGGATTTATGGTTTCTAGACTCCGGTTGTAGTAACCATATGACATGAAACTTAGCAATGTTTTCTATGTTAGATGAAAGTGTGCAGTCACAAGTCACACTAGGAACTGATAGAAAAGTTTCTGTTATGGGAAAAGGAGATGTAAATGTTTTAACAAGATTAGGTGCAAAGAAATCCATGGCAGATGTTTATTATGTTCCAGGAATGAAGTGTAACCTCTTAAGTATTGGACAGCGTGTCCATAAGGGGTATAATGTTTTCTTTGATAATGATGTTTGTACCATCATGGATCAAACACCCAGCAATCTATGTATTGCTGAAGTGAAGATGACTAGGAACATGATGTTCCCTCTCAGAATGAGAGCAGACTTGAATAGTGGTGAAGAGAAAGCAGCAGTTGCACAAGAGACTTTCCAAAGCGAACTAAAGGATGATAATTGGTTATGGAACTTGAGATTTGGACATCTCAACTTTGGAGGTCTTAATTTGTTGAACAAAAAAGGAATGGTAAGTGGTTTACCATTGATAGAGAAACCAGACAGCCTTTGTGAAGGTTGTATCTTGGGGAAACAACACAGAGAAATTTTTCCTTCCGGGAAAAGCATAAGGGAAAAATCACCCTTATAGATTGTCCACTCAGATGTATGTGGACCGATGCAAACTCCATCGCTTGCAAGCAGCCACTATGTGTTAACATTCATAGATGATTTTACAAGAAAAACTTGGGTTTACTTTTTGAAAAACAAAAGTGAAGTGTTTGAAAATTTTTACAATTTCAAAGCGCTTGTTGAGAACGAGAGTGGGCTGCATATCAAAGTCTTAAGGACTGATAGAGGAGGTGAATATATCTCTAAATATTTTCTACGTTTTTGTAGAGAAAATGGTATTCATAAGCAGTTTACAACTAGATATACTCCGCAGCAAAATGGAGTAGCTGAAAGGAAGAACCGAACCATAATGGACATGGCGAGGAGTATGTTAAAGGCAAAGCATTTGCCTAATGATTATTGGGCTGAAGCTGTACATTGTGCAGCGTATATCTTGAATAGGTGCCCTACAAAAGCAGTTATGAACAAAGTGCCGGAAGAGGCATGGAGTGGCACAAAGCAAGGTGTCACACACATGAAGGTTTTTGGATGTGTGGCTTATGCATACATTCCGGATCAGCTAAGGAAGAAGTTGGACAACAAGGGGGAGAAATGTATTTTCATTAGATACAGTGAGGAATCCAAGGCATACAGGTTATATAACCCATCCACCAAGAATTTTATTGTGAGCAGGGATGTTCAGTTCATTGAAGAGGAAGCTTGGGATGGAAGCATAGAGAAAACAGTGAATGTTAAACACTATTTATCTCATGAGGAAAATGATGATGAATTGGCTGAAATACATCCCCAAACAGCAACACCAACACAAGAGCAGCATAGCACACCCTTGAGGAGAAATGAAAGTGCTTCTCCAAGCACACCATAAGGAGGAAATTCAAGTGCTTCTTCAAGCACTTGTACATCTACTGAAAGAGGTAAGAAATTCAGAAGCTTGAAAGATATTTATGAACAAGATATAGCTAATGAAGGTATCAATTCTTTGTTTGCTTTATATTTTCATGTTGATGATCCCGTTCATTTCGAAGAATCTATCAAGGATAGGAAATGGATAGAAGCTATGGATGAGGAGATTAATACCATAGAAAGAAACAAGACTTGGGATTTGGTTGAACTCTCAAAAGGTAAATATGTCATTGGAGTTAAATGGGTCTACAAGACCAAAAGTAATGCTGAAGGAAAAATAGAGAGACACAAGGCAAGGCTTGTTGTCAAAGTTTATAAGCAGAAGCATGGGATAGATTATGGGGAAAATTTCGCACCAGTTGCCAGAATGGAAACCGTGAGAGCAGTGCTGTCCATAGCAGCACAAAACAAGTGGAAAGTTTACCAAATGGATGTGAAGTCAGCATTCCTAAATGGAGTGTTAATGGAAGAGGTTTACATTGAACAACCTCTCGGCTATGAAAAGAAAGGCCAAGAGCACAAAGTGTGTAAGTTGAAGAAAGCTCTTTATGGGCTGAAGCAAGCGCCAAGAGCGTGGTACAGTAGGATAGACTCCTATCTACTGGAAAATGGATTTGAAAATTGTGAGGGAGAACCCACCCTCTACATCAAAGAAAAAGATGGAAAAATATTGATTGTAGTTTTATATGTTGATGATGTTATTTTTACAGGTAATGATGATTGCCTTATTGAACATTTCAAAGCAGTCATGAAAGAAGAATTTGAAATGACTGATATGGGTTTGTTGAGATACTTCTTGGAAATAGAAGTAGGACAAGATAAAAATGGGATTTTTATCTCACAGGCAAAGTATGTTAATGAGGTGCTCGAAATATTTAATATGCAGGAATGCAAAGCAGCAATCACTCCCACAGTGATGGGATTAAAACTCAGCAGAGAGGACAGCAGTAAGAATTTTGATCCTAGTTTATACAAGAGCATAGTTGGCAGCCTCATGTATTTGACTGCAACTAGGCCGAACATAATGCATGCTGTTAGTTTGATTTCCAGATTCATGGAAAAGCCAAAGGATGCACATTGGCAAGCAGAAAAAAGAATTTTGAGGTATGTTAAAGGTACAAAAAGGTTTGATATTTTTTATACTACTTCAGAATGTTCAGATTTAGTTGAATACACTGATAGTGATTGGGCTGGAAGTGTTGATGATCGGAAGAGTACTTCTGGTTATGTTTTTCATATGGGTTCAGGAGCCATTTCATGGGCTTCTAAGAAACATCCCATTGTAGCATTGTCTACAACAGAGGCGGAATATGTGGCAGCTACAGTAGCAGCGTGTCAAGCAGTTTGGATGAAAAAAATGTTGAGAAGCTTATGTCAAGAACAGGAAAAAGGGACAGTGATTTTTTGTGACAATAGTTCAGCTATTGCATTGTCTAAAAATTCTGTTTTTCATAAAAGGACAAAGCACATTGACACCAAGTTTCACTTCATACGTGAATTGGTTAACAATGGTGAAATAGTTTTGCAACATTGCAGAACAGAGGATCAATTTGTAGATATCCTCACAAAGCCACTTGCGCAAAAGAGCTTTGAACATTTCAGAAAATGCCTGGGTATGCAGGAAAACCCAACAGTTGAAATTAAGGGGGAGTGTTGGAATTAATTTCCAACTAACTAGAAGACGGCAGCAAAGAGGCCAAGCAGTGTACAATTTCGCGGGGGTTGATGAAGTTTTGTGAGCGGAGTAGTGAACCCCACCGGAAGCTGCTGACGTCATCCACAGTGGGGTCCACATTTGATGATTAACAAAGGTTGTGGGGTTTAATATAATTTTTCCATCGCACATGTTTTTAATTCAATAGTTGGTTTTAAAGTTTTAAATGTTATTTGTTTTATTTTTAATATATGTAACATATATATATTAAAAGGTCCGTAAGGTGAATATAACATTGCAATACACAGTGAATGTTTTTATGTAAGCATAGTAGTGCGGAAAAGAAAAATCTAGGTGCCACCATGCAGATTTGGCATTAATGTGATTTCCAAGCGGTGCCGGCAGAATTTATGATGTCATAAATGAATTCTCAAGCGGTGATTTTTTTTCAACGAATGACATTAAATTAAATCTGAGATATTTTGTTTATATACAGAAACAGAGTGTTGTAATTTAATAGAATTACACAAAACAGAATTGCATGCACAGCAGTGCAGAGAGAAAAGAAAAACAGAGAGTTGTTTTTTGTCTTTTGTATTACACAGGACAGTGAATTAAAACACAGCAGAGTGTTTTAGGAAAAACAGAGTATACACAGCAGTGTATGTTGTTTTAGAAAGACATAGTATTTTTTTTGTGTGAGACAGAGAAGAGTTTTGTTTGGCACTGTGTCTTGAAACAGTCCAGCAATTGTAATCCCTCTCTTGAGGAAGAATTTGTAACAAGTTTTTTTATGGAATATAAATTTTTTTATGTAGAAACTCTGTCACTGTGAATGAAATTTTAAATATCTTCTCTGTGTTAAAGAGGAGAGTTTTATTCTCCACTGTTTTTTCTGGAATTTGCAATATTCCAACAAAAATTTCGCAGTGCTGATCAATGCCTTTCTAGAGAACGTCACCGGTACAGTTGAGCAAGAATTGCAGGAGTAGCTTCGTCTATTCTTGTTAGTCTTTGGTAGATAATCATTTTGGATGCCAATGGGAAACTTCAAATGAATGGCCTTAAATGATTGTGGATAGGATAGTAGTCACAGTAGAATGTCAATGTAATTTTTCATTTATTTTGGTATGGAGGGAATGGGCAATTACAGTGTCATGGTTTCACTGTAATGTTGTAAAAATGGGTATGTATGGAATAATTTTATGGTATTCATTTGCTTTTCATGTTTGTAATTTTAGCTTTTATTTTTTTCAATTTTTTTTTATAGGAAGTAGACTTTAATGTAGTTATGCTGTTATTTTTATAAAAAGAAAGCATAGCAGAGTAAGTCTACTATTTTTTTTTCAATATTTTTATTATATTGTAAAAATTTCATTTGCAATCTGGATTGTAAAAATTTTATTTTCAGTCAAAGAAATAAGTGCCCCCAACTAAACAGAATGTGGAACTTGGCCTTTGTCTATATCACTTATTAAAATTTATGACAGGCAACTTAAATAGTTAGACATCGAAGTAAGGGCTTCAAAAAGATTTTTGCTTACCAGCAAAAGGTTACCTTTCAAAATTTTCTTTTCACATCAAAGATATTTAAAAATGGAAACGTCAAATTCCAGGCCTCGAACTTATGTATGTCAACAGGGGATGGTTGTACAGTCACTGAAATTTTTCACTTATTTTGGCATGAAAGGAATCCGCAATTACATAATCATGTTGTCACCATGGGTAAGTATTTCAACAACCTACATTGGATGGTATTAGTTGTACAGTCACTGCAAATTGTCATTTATTTTCATATGGAGGGAATGGACAATTACAGGGTCACGTTGTCACCATGGCTATATATGTCAACTACGGGCATGGGAGTGTGTAAACTCAATGCAGTTTTTCATTTATTTTGGTACCAAGGGAATGTGCAATTGCAGTCATGTTGTAACCATAGTGTTGTCATTGGATTTTTTCGTTTATTTTCGTATGAGATTATTTTACTGATGTACAAATTTATCTATTTAGAAATATAGGAAATGTTAAAAATAAAATCTGAATATACAAAACTATATCTATCTCATTTATCAAATAGATTACACACATTTATACATGAATTAGTCTCAAGATAGGAGATCTATCTTAGACGTACAATAAGTTGGTTGAGGGAATATCTCAACCTCACACCAAACAAGGAAGCTAACTCCAATTAAATATGAACAGACTCTATACATAGAGAGTCACAACTGGACAAGTAGGAATTATACATTCTAACACACCCCCTTAATGACTACTTGTCTCGATATCACTTCGCAAAATCTAGTTGTGATCAAACATAACAAAAAGATATGTCGACGTCCATATAAAGGAGCAACCATCCACCGGAATGCATGGGTACCAACCGCTGCAACCGCTGGTCTTGTAGGATGTCCTTCGTATACATGGTTCTGTCAACCATTATCACTGCATACATGTACCTGTATCCACATATCCCCCTCCAACGTGGGTTTTATCGGATGACCCGTAACCATGCTCTTCCTTCATCGGGGTTTTATCGGATGACCCGTAACCATGCTCTTCCTGGGTTTTATCGGATGACCCGTAACCATGCTCTTCATCAGTGGCAAACACTGACATGGACCTGTTTCCAGTCTGCTTCACTTTATACGTGGTTTCTAGCTGACCACAAACCGACACTGCAAAATGGTTTTGGCTGACCATGAACCTGTAGTTACAAAGTGGTTTTGAGATGACCACGAACTTTTACGGGGACACACATACCTTTACAAGGCTTACATACTCCAACTCTTGGAGTTATCAGGTACAAATTTTCCAAAGACCACTATAAAAAACATCCTAGACTTGCTTACAATTTAAAATGTGTGACTCATAATACAACATGTTATGTCTATTCGAAGAAACTCATAAAAAAAAACTCACACAAAACAAACTTTCCCTTTTGTTGTCCATCATCCTTTAAATGTGGCTTTTCCTTTACTCCATCTTTGAAATTGTATTCCACTGCTTTAATCAATTTCTTCTAAAAACATATCCAAGCTTGGCACCTTCATCTTGAATCTTTCCATCTTCAATTCGCTATTATTAGAGTGATCAGTTCTAACCAATAGCGTTTGCATGCTAAGTTGATCAGACTCAACATACTTAAAAAATAAAATAAATATAATTCAAGAAAAAACAATTCAATTCACCAAGCATTATGGAAGTAGAAGCGGTGAATCTATCTTGCAACATATCTAGTCATGAGCCCATGCTCTGAACCCTAACACCACACGTGGCCTCTTGGACTACTCTCTCTCCGCAGCGCCATCTTTGGCAAAACAGCACTCGCCTCAGAGCAAATTCTGATTTAGATACCGCCTCCACAGCCCGACCTAGCAGCTGCCACTGATCGGCCACAAATGATTGACGGCCATTTATCTCCATTGAGCCAACAATCTCCAACAAATTGACGCAACAAGGTCAATTGTCTTTATAGCTATTGTCCTATCTTCATCTTGGCTAGTGTCTTTTGCAAGAATGTAGGAATACTTATAAATCCGCACCCAAAACTTAAATTAAAAAAAACGCATGCAGTCCTCAAAAAAAAACTCCGGCACCAACCATCACAAACCTCGCGCTGGCATTAATAGCCACTCACGCAGCATTCAACAACCAACATTTATTTAAACTATCCAATGGGACAATGGGAAATTCTGGAAATTCTGCTATCCGGCGTATGCACACATGAATACGAATTGCTGGACACGATGTGACGGACTACCGCTCCAAGACCACGCTGGCAGGAACTTTCCCTCGCGCTCTCGCTGGACAGGCGTAGACAGCGCTGGCAGACTTCTAGCCGGCGTATGCAATTTCAATCAGCGTATGCTCAACGTTCCACAGATATGCTGCTCATTCGCTCTGCAGACAGCGTTTTTCTGTTTCAACCTTCGGCTTCCACGACCAAACTGCTGCCACACTTCGGCTTCAAATATAAATTGAAATCGGATTCAAGGCTGTGTGCAATAATCGTTCAACGGGGTGCTCGGGGTACAGATAACCAATCTCGATCGTGCACCAAATCTCGATCCGCAACACACAATTTCTGCTCCTTGTACATTTTGCCATTTTGCACTTGTTAGAACAGCGCTGTCTATCTGCTCTTTACCATTGATTTTAAAAAAAAACGCAGCCAAAAACTTAACTAAAACAAAAACCTTCGTTGAAGGCTTCGTTAAATAAAAGGGCAGCGTGGTATCACAACTCCAACGCGCAAACAACTGAATTGCTGGATGCGTACCACAGCAAATTGTGCGTACTACAGCAGATCAATCAACGCGCAAACAAATGAAATATATACTCTTCGTTTCCCTCGGCCCAGGAGGGCCGAGGTCTACCCTCAGCTCTGATACCAAAATAAAATCTGAATATACAAAACTATATCTATCTCATTTATCAAATAGATTACACACATTTATACATGAATTAGTCTCAAGATAGGAGATCTATCTTAGACGTACAATAAGTTGGTTGAGGGAATATCTCAACCTCACACCAAACAAGGAAGCTAACTCCTATTAAATATGAACAGACTCTATACATAGAGAGTCACAACTGGACAAGTAGGAATTATACATTCTAACAGTTAACATGATTTTTGATAAAATTTAATAGAAATTTGGGGAATTTAGGTTATAATTGTAGAACTTTAGAATTTTGAGTATTTGTTTTTGATGGTGTTCAATTCGTTTTCATCATTAAAAAAACAATTCAAACACTCTTTACATGTTTTGAAAAAAATGATCACCTAAAATAACTTTCTCAGAATTTGTGGCCTCGGTAGACAATGCCTTTTGGTAAATGGTGAATGCCCAATCACCCAATCATATTTTCACTATATTGTTATCACAAAATTCAAATTTCAAAACAAACCCACTCTTTTAACTATTTCCACAACAATTTTTTACAATTTGAAAGACAATTTTATAAAGTATGACATATCTTTTATCTATTAACCATATTTAATGAGCAATTCACCTTGTGACCTGTCAAATTCAAACACTCAGATTTTTTTTTTTAAATAACTTCTCTACAAAAATTGAGCCTTGGTAGACAATGGTTTTTGGTAAGTGGTGAATGCGCAATTACCCAATCATATTTCCACTATATTATTGTCACATGTTTGGAATTTCAAAACAAACCTACTCTTTTGACGGTATCCATAAGAAATTTTTACAATTTAAAAGAAATTTTTTGAGGATATGACGAATCTTTTATCTACTATTAACCATATTTGATGAGAAAATCACCTTGTTCCGCCAAAATTTATAGTCTAGATAGACTATGTTTTTTGGTAAGCAATGAATACTCAATTACCCAATCATATTTTCACTATATTGTTCACACTTTTAGAATTTCGAAACAAACTCACTGTTTTTAGGTTTTACAATTTGAAAAAAAAAAATTAACGTTATGACAAATCTTTTATCTATTAACCATATTTAACGAACAAATCACCTTCTAACTAACAACCTAACATATTGTCTGTCAAATTCAATCCCTCCTAGTTGTCACCATGGCTATTTATATATTGGGATGGTTGTATGGTCATGGTAGAGAATGAGTTTGTCATATAATTTATTAAATATTATTTATCTATTTTTAAGAAATGAATATTTTTCACCATATAAATATTAATGAAATTTTTTATTATTAAAATTATTGTTATTTTTTTTCTTTTTAAAACCATAAAGATTATCAATCAATAAGTATGTCAATTATTATTGGCTAAATTAACTAATCATAAAATATATATGCTAAAATAAATGGTGTGTCACGGAGTAGAGTAACTCTTACTAGGCGTCTTTAAAGGCTGTGTAACATAGTAGACTATAACCTTACTAGGTATATGTAGAATTTTTCATCTAATAAAAATGAACTCTTTGCCAATTCAAAGTAATTTTAAATCATATTTAAAAAAAAAAAAAAAAAAATCTTTAAAGTTAAACAATATTATCAATTAAAATGTCCAATAATATTAAATATTAATAACCAAACACACTAATAATTATCATTCACCATGCATAGAAAGAAATATAAAAATCTTATATACCTAAATATTAATTATCTTTAATAATAATAAAAATATATCTTATATACCTAAATATTAATTATCTTTAATAATAATAAAAATATACAAGAAGATTTAAAGATTATTAGAGTATATTAAACCAAAACGTGTTAACTTAATTCTGACTTGTTTTCAAAGTAGTGACACATCACTTCGACTTATTTTAGAAGTAGATCATAGTCTAAAAAAACTCACAGAATAATTTAGAATTTGGTAGAATAATTTAGAATCTGGTAAAGATTTTGACAAATTTCGACAAAAAATTATCAGAATGTTGTTTACAGTTATTAAACTTCAGTGTTTTGGGTGTCCTAAAAGTTTTTTATAGCGCTGAATCTATTTCCACTATCAAAAATGCACTTCAGACACTCCAACTACCTGATTTTTTTGAATTTTTTCACCAAATTCCAAAAAAAAAATCTACCATCCAAACTATTATGTTAACTAAATTAACAACTCCTTGAAAATAGTAACACATCCACGATGAACTACCTCTCCCTAGCCTAATCCGATGTGTATTGCAACGCGTACAATTCAAATTAAAAGCAAAGAAAAGTATAGAAGAACAATGAATGACGACACTCTAAACGAAATTGAAGTTTGATTATAACCCACAAATATAATTTGTCATTAATGTTACAGTAGTCCAACTTAACCGACACAAAATGTACACGTCTCACAGAACGTTTTTTTCCTTTTTTTTTTTTTGAAAGTATTTTATAGTTGATACAAATTTTAAAACGTCTACAGGGATATGCTAAGAAAAAATTATATTGTAAATTTGATTGGTAGATATTTAAGTTAATTAGGGGTGTTTATTTGTAAATATTTGTGTTTAATTAAGTTGATTCAACAAGGAATTGTCTCGAGGGTTTTTTGTTTTCAGAGATTACCCATGAATTGCTACCAAATTGACACTAAAGAGTCTTACGCATATCCTTTAGAAATTCATTACAAGGATCTTTTGTTTATTCATCTAAAACTAAATCTAAAAGCTATATTTAATTAGTTTATTATATTTGATTTTCAAGGGAGTCCCTTTTTAATGTTATGAGTTGCAACTTTGCAGCGGTGAATCCCAAGCGAATATGAATATTTCTCACTTAATCACAATTATGTTATCTTAAATATTAAATATTGCTGTGTAATCTTAAATATTAAATGTGGTTTTGTATAATTTAGAGTATAACACAGTTATAAATATGCATAAAGCATAAAAAACAACTAAACAAATAACAACGACCAAATTTTGATTTTATATGGAATTTTTTTTAATTTCCACACCTCAATTTAACTTTCCAATTCCATTTTGAATTAATTTGAAAACATTTTCCAGATACAATTTCAGTAGATCCGTATAAAAACAGCGTAAGACTACTACAAAGAAAAAATTGAAAATATTGAAGAAGAAATTTAGAAATGAACTACACAACTCACTAGTGAGCTGCACTTGGAGGTTTCCCAAGCAGCACTATTAAACATTTAGTGAATAAACAATCAAAAGGTACAGATATAATAGGAGTCTATTTACAAAGATTAAAAAAATTTCTTGAAAATAGGATCTAACTCCTAAATACACACACAATCAAAACTACCTAATGAATCCATTCTCCATTATTTTCAAGTTATCCCCTTATTGGAGAAAGGATTTATTTGCACACCTGAGATCCCTCTGAACTACTCAAAGTTAATCTTCTCGAGGGGCTTTGTGAAAATATCAACAACATTGTCATAAGTATTACAATATTCAAGAGAAATTTCTTTAGAGTGTAACTTCTATCTAACAAAGTGAAACTAAGCATCAATATGCTTTGTTTTTGCATGATACATTGTACTATTTTCCAACTTGATTGAACTCTCACTGTTACATTTGATCAATGTAGTCTTCTTTTTTTCTTCTCCAACATCTTGAATAACTCTCCTCAACCAAAAAAATTCACAAGTTGTTGCACAAAAAGCTTTATACTCTTCCTCAGTGCATGCCAAAGATACAATAGGCTTCTTTTTGCTACTCTATGAAACAATCCATGATCCAATGCTAATGCTAACTGCATAACTTGTAGTAGATCTCTTATAATCTAGATTACCAGCCTAATCTCAATCTCAGTAACTTGTGAGCTCAAGATCAAACGAATCAATATACTTAAGACCAAAATCAGTTGTTCCTTTAATGTACTTGAGTACATGTTTCACTTCTCTCCAATGACTTTCTAGAGGTCTAGCCAAAAACTAACTTAGAACAATGACAACTTATGCTATGTCAGGTTTGGTTGTAGTAAGACAATTCAAGCTTCCAACCAAATATATATATATATATATATATATAAAATTTACCGTCAACCTCCTTTGAACCATAACCAAAATGAAGTTTCACATTATGTTGCATTGGGACAAAAGAAAATTTACACCAATCCATTTTAAACTTCTTAAGAAATTCTTTGATATAATTACCATGAGAGACAAAAGTCTAACTAACATCTCTCTGAACTTCAAGACCTAGACAATAATGTAACTCGCCCAGATATTTCATGGCAAATACTTGTGACATCTGCACCTTAATTCCATAAATTAGTTTAACTAAATTTCCTGTAATAATTAAGTAATCAACATACAAAGTAATCAGTGCAACATGCCCCTTTGAATAAAATTTGGTATACATTTTTGAATCACTTTGGCTCCTCATAAAACCCTGCTGAAAAAAGAAGATATTTTTCTTCTCAAACCATGACCAAGGTGTCTGCATCAACCCATACCAATATTTCTTTAATCTACAAACTAAATGTTCGTGTCCCTTTTTCACAAATCCTTCAAGTTGTGTCCATTAAGAGAATTTTGAGGTCTAAAATGGGACTCTTAAGAAAAATGTGCAACCAAAATATTTTTTATAAGAAAAAATAGGATTAAATATGATGATGTCAACCATGAGGGATGATTCACCATTTTTGGAGTAAAAAAGTAAAAATATTGATAAATAATAAAATAATAAAACCAAGTTTTCAACTCATATTTGCAATTTATCTCCCTAAGTTTTTACTCAATTTTCCAGAGGGAGTACTCGTTGGATAAAAAATTTAATTCTTCATCCAAAGAGTACCTATGTTGCATACTTTTGATGGACCCTACTATACAAAAAATGAGAAATAAATTAAAAAACATGACTGCAACCACACTTTTCATGTATTTCTCATTTTTTGTGTAGCAGGGTCCATCAAAAGTATGCAACATGGGCACTCATTAGATGAGGAATAAAATTATGCATCCAATGAGTGTTTCCATTCGAAATTTGAGTAAACCCATAGGCAGATAAGTTGAAAATATGAGTTGAAAAAATAGTTTTTCCCTTTTTCTCTTTAAAATTTGAATCTTACTTATTTTTTTCCACTATTATTTTATAATTTCCTTAGGAGGCCCATTTAAGACCTCAAAATTCCCCTAATGATACACACCTCCTCCTTTAAATCACCATTCAAAAAAGAATATTTTACATCTAATTGGTGTGAATTTCAATGTTACTTTGTAACTATTGAGATTAACAATCTAATAGTATTCAGTTTAGCTACAGGTGCAAATTTTTCTGCATAATCAGTGCCCTCCTTTTCTGAGTGCCGATTTTCCACCAATATAGCTTTATATTTATCTATACTTCCATTTTCTTTAAAATTGGATTTGTATAACCATTTACATTCTATGGGATATTTTTCTTTAGGAAATTCAATCAGTTCCCAGGTTTTGTTTTTAATTATATATTCATATTCTTCCTTCATTACTTTTTCCACTCTTCATGTTCATTAGCTTCATTAAAACTCGTGGGTTCTATGATATTCAAAACACTACTCTTCATGGTGTAGTCCTTATACCTTTCATGTAAGTGAGTTTGTCAACTAGATCTCCTTCGTACTTCACTATCTTCTCCCTTGTTCTCTGAAGGTAATTCGCCACCTCTAGGTGGACTCTAACTACTCATGATGTAAATATCGCTGGATTATTCCCCAAGATTTTGCGGTTGACTGTATTCTTCTTCTTCTTTATTTTATTCAACTTCAAGAAGTATGTGCCACCTTTCGTAGTTGTTTCCCTTGTTGCCTTCATCTGTCTACTTATGGAAAAATACATCTCTACTTTCAAACACTCAGAGAGTAGAGGAATAAAAAAATTCAGGACCTTTAAATTCTGAACGATTTCCTACAAAAATACATTTGATACCCTTAGCATCAAATTTCTTTATGTTCTCCTTCGAAAAATGTGAAAATTCCTTACACCCAAATATCCTCAAATAATGAACTGCTGGTTTAAAACCATACAAGGCCTGGAATGGGGTCTCAAGATCAAGATACCTTCTTAGACTTATGTTCTTTAAATAAATAAATTTCTAATGGCCTCTCTTTAAAAAACCTTTGAGAGGTTCATACCTTTGATCATACTTCGTGCACACTCCACCAACATTGTGTTTTTCATTTCTGCAACACCATTATGATATGGAGTGTAGGGTATTGTAAATTGTTGCATTATTCCATGATCCTTCTAGTACTTGACGAAGTTCCCCAACTTGTATTCTCACCCTTGATCTAAATGAAGGATATTCATGAACTTCCCTATTTGTTTCTCTACCATGTTTTTGAATTCTTTGAAATACTCTAAGGCATCACTTTGTTTCCTAAGGAAGTACACCAAAGTGTACCTTATGCAATCATCAATAAAAAAATAGAAAATAATAAGAACCTCCTAGGTATCTTATTTGCATAGGTCCACAGACATCAGAATGCACAAGTTCTAATACATCTCTTCTTATCCTAGTATCATAATTAGAGGGGATTTCATCTCTGTGAATTTTTCCTAATACACAACCTTCACAAGCAGAATACTCATTCTTTAACATAGGGAGTCCCTCGACCATTCTTTGTTTCTCCGATAACAACAAATCACGATAATTGATATGACTATATCTATGGTGCCAAATAATTTCACTTGACATAGCAATACAATTCAGTGCTTGATGACTCTTGCTCGTGACATCAAGCTTGCATAGGCCTCCAACTCTAACTCCTGAAGCAACAACATTGCATCAATCTAGCAGGCCTTTTACTATGCAATGTGTTTTAAAGAATTCAACCTTCAAATTATGTTCAGTAATTGTGGACAAAAATTTCATATTTTTCTTGATCCAAGGCACATACATAACATTATGAGTGCATCTGACACTGCCATTTGGTAACATCACTATAATATCTTCATATCGCATGATATTATGTGCACGATCATCTCCAATATAGATGTTTCCTTCATTTCTTATTTTCTTGAATTTTTCGTACCAATCCTTATTGCATGTCACGTGAATCGAAGCTCCGAAGACTACAAACCAATCATTAACATCATGCATTTAAACAGACAATGCAACATTAGACATAAACAACTTAATATTTTTGAGATCAGAATCCAAGCCTTCTCCTACAAAATATCTTGAATATATTATGTGCTTATAATGCCTAGCTTCATCATTTTTCTTCTTATAGCAGTATCTAACAAGGTTCCCACTTCTACCACAATAGAAACATTTTATTTCAGAATAATTTCTGATAGGTGACATACCTTGATGTGGTTTTGGAACTGTTATTTTTTGAGATAGATTTCCACCTTTACATCCTCCTCCGTGTTTCCCAAAGGAAATTCTTTTTTTACCACAATGCTAAATTTGGATTTTGAGGCTTTCAATTCTTGCGTCTCTCTTCTTCATGCATTAATATACCTATCAATTCCTTAAAGGTGAGAGATTTCTCCCTTACTAAAATATTTGTAATGACCATCTGATAGTCGTCTGACATTCCATTTAAAGTGATTGTCGCAAAATAATTATTAGGTACTGATTCTCATATATCTCCCAGCTTATCTTTCAACTATTTAATTCTTGAAACAAAGGCACTAAAAAATTCATTTTCTTCCATTTTAATATACAAGAGCTTACTTTTTAGAAAGAGGACACGATTCGTATTTTTGGTCTCATACATATCCTTAAGTGAAGTCCATGTTTCACTAGAAGTCTTGCAATCACGAATATGAGGAATTATATCATCTTTCACATACATGCTTAATAGAAATTTTTCTTTATTCCCCCACTTCTCCTAATCCTGAATCGATGCAGTCGTCGTGCCTGCAACAGGTGTTGCTTCTTCTCCCTTTGTAATGGTCCAAACACCATAGCCTTCAAAAAAAATTTGCAACTTGAATTTTTGATTAACATAGTTGGTGCCATCCAATTTATTGGCCTCATTCAGGTCTATCTCTATAGGTGGATTACTCATTTTTTCCAAAAATACGAATCTCAACGTGCCACAACATCTTGCAACACACTTCACAAGCACATCCAGTAACTCCATGAATCCTTGATCGACAGATCTAGGGCTCCAACCACAAACAATAGGGGGTTACACACTTCATTTAAATCAAATCTAGTGAAAGGCTCAACAACTTCAAATAAAAAATAAATGAAGCTTAACCAATTCATAAACTCCACAAAAAATGGATTTGCACATTCTTACCACAAAAAGAGTGTGCATGAAGAAAATTTTATATGTTTATCAAGATACGTGCACTTTTCCTGAATAAAAATTTCACAAATCTGCTCACTTTTTCTTCATAAAAACATCGCAATCTGCGGACTTTTCCTCAATAAAAGCTACATAAATATTCTCACCTTTTCTTACTAAAATTTTTGCAATCTACCAAATCTGTGCAGTGTACAATTGATTGAGGGTGCATAGGTTGGTTCTCACCTTTCTTCTCTTAACAAATCCCAACTCAGCTCGCTGTGCTCCAAGTACAACAGAATAGTGACTCGATCCTCAAACGAAAAATGCAACCTTCCAATGTGATTACACTATTCCACGCATATATATGGAAGATCTTTACTTTGCCAATAGAGCTTCACACCTGCACTCACTAACAAAGTAAGCTCCCCACTTACCAGTTTCTCTCAGCCACAAGGAGTCAACTCAACAATGATACTCTGATACCAACTTAAAAATATGGATGATGAAATTTAGTAATGAACCACATAGCTCACAGGTGAGACAAGTGACACCTAAAGGTTGCCCAAGTAGTGTTGCTAAACATTAATTGAATAGAAAATCAAAAGATACATATATTATAAGAGTCAATTTAGTTAGGGAGATCAAACAAATTCCCAGAAAATAGGATCTAACTCCTAAATAGACACAATCAAAACTACCTAATGAATCCATTCACCATTATTTTCAAGTGAAAATACAACACATATTAATGGCTTAGTTGCAGTACTTATCTTATGTTTAAATCAATGTAGAAGGAAATGAGAACTTTGTATGTTTTTAAACTTATGTCTTTTGCAGATTTTAAGAATATTTTTGAATCCGATCTTCCAAAGAGATCAAACAACTAATCCTTATTCTAACCATCAAATTCTAAAATATTCCCCAAATCTATAATCCACATAAAAATATTAATTCAAAATACCCAACAATACTACTCTTCATATTTAAAACACCACAAAAACAAAAACAAACGAGATTTCCACCTATTCAAAATACCCAACAAAACTTAATGCCTAAAATATGACACAAAAATTAAACAACACCTCAAAAGATTCAGCCATAGAACCAAATCCTTAATTTTTTTAATACAATCCTATATCGGTTTACCTAATGAATCCATTCACCATTATTTTCAAGTGAAAACACAACACATATTAATGGCTTAGAGGTAGTACTTCTCTTATTGCACCGAGAGGTGCATTCTACAGCCCAGTATGACCCCGATGTGTAAGTTTGTAGGATTAGAAATCAACATCTAATTATATATGAATTCTATGGCCCAAATACCATGGACTAAATTATTATTTATAGCATGCAAAAAAACATTATTAACCCTACAACCCATTATGACATCGATGTGTAAGTATGTCAGAAGCCAAAACAAAAAACTAAAAATACAACCTAAATAATTTCAGGTTAAAAAAAATTTACACAACCATATAAATAAACAATTAAAAATAAATTAAAAATAAATTTAAATAATATAAATTTAAAATATGAAGAGTTTTAAGAACACTCAAAAAAGAGATATAGTAAATAAATAAAAATATAAATTAACTGGAGGTATGGTAAATAAATAAAACCTCTTTTTCTACTTACTCAGGAGGTATGGTAAATAAATAAAACTTCCTCTTATATTTACTCCATCAACCTCTTTGTATTTACAAAAACTCAAAAAAGAGGTTTTATTTAGGGTAATCTTATGGGCCAAATAACATGGGACAAATTATATTAATACCATGGGCCCAATACCATGGGCCCAATACTATATTTATAAAAGCCTTATAAAAAGGTAAGGTAAATAAATAAAAAAATATCAAATAGGAGTAGAAATCAACAAATAATTATATATGAAGCCTATGGACCAAATTAATAATAATAGCATGCAAAAAAAACATTATTAGCCCTAACATTAATATTAAAATATTAATATTAATATTATTAAATCTAATATTAATATTAATATTATTAAATTTAATAACTTTATATTAATAACAATGGAGATATGGAGAGAGAGTATGTATGTTTAGGGTGAGATAAAGAGACATAGGAGGAGTGATTGAGACAAGGGGGGAGAGAAGGAGAGAGAAGAAGAAAGGGAGGGATATAGTAACATATTTGGAGAGAGAGATAGAGTGATGGAGGAAGAGAGAGGATTTGAGATAGAGAGAGAGAGAGAGAGAGAGAGAGAGGGGTGAGAAAGGGAGAGAGACGAACAACGAGAGAGAGGACTTGAGAGAGAGAAAGAGAGTGAGGGGGGAGTGAGAGGATTGTATGGGAACGAGAGAGAGAGAGAGAGAGAGAGTGATGTGGGAAGAGAGAGGGAGGTAGAAGAGAAAGGGAGAGAGATGAAGGAAAGGAGAGGAGACTTGGGAGAGAGGAGGAGAGGGGGAGAGAAGATGAAATGCATAGAGAGTGACAAGTGGAGAGAGAGAGGGAGTGACAATGGAGAGATGGAGAGAGAGTGTGTATGTTTGGGGTAAGAGAAAGAGATACATAAGGGGAGATGGAGAGAAGGGATGAGAGAAGGAGAGAGAGAGAGGTATTTATTAACAAATTTGGAAGGTGAAGATAGAGAGAGAGAGAGAGGTAGGAGAGAAAGGAAGAGAGAGAGTGGAGAGAGGTAGGGAAATAATGATGGAGATGGAGGGGGAGAGAGAGGGAGGTAAGAATGAATATAGAGTGTGAAAGTTGGGAAGAGAGAGGGAGAGAGAGAGTGATAAGGAATATGGAGAGAGAGGGAGAGAGGATAGTAGGAGGGGAGAGAGATATAAGCAGGGGAGAGGGAGAGAAGGGGAAGAGAGAAAGGCAAGGAGAGGAGGAGGGAGTGATAGATAGATATATTGGAGAATGAGAGTGTATGCTTTGGGGTTGATATATAGAGACAAAGGGAGATATAGATATAGATGGAAGGTGAAGAGAAAGAAGAGATAGATGGAGATATGGAGGGAGGGACAAGGAGATTGATAAATATGGAGTGAGAGAGAGTGTGTGTTTTTGGGGGTGAGATAAAGAGACAAAGAAAGAGATATGGAGGGAAATATAGATATATATGGAGGGGGGAGAGAGGGAGGGATATTTATTGCAATAGATGCATTGATTTCGATGTAGATGGTGATTTCTAATACTATTTTATTTCTTGAACTAGATGCATTGTTTTTAGTGTATATTTTGATTTCTAATGATATTTGATTACTTGCACTAGATCTATTGATTTCAATGTAGATGATTTCTATTCCTATTTGATTTCTTCCACTAAATGCATTTATTTCAGTGTAGATGGTTATTTCTAATCTTATTTGATTACTTGCACTAGATGCATTAATTTCAATGTAGATGTTGATTCCTAAATATATTTGATTGCTTACACTAGATGCATTGACTTTACTATATATGTTGGTTTCTAATCTTATTTGCTTACGTGCACTAGATTCATTGATTTGAGTGTAGATGTTGATTTCTAATTCTATTTGATTACTTGCATTAGATGCATTGATTTCAGTGGAGATGTTGTTTTATAATCTTATTTGATTTTTTGCATTAGATGCATTGATTTTAGTGTATATGTTGATTTCTGATCTGATGTAATTGGATGTATGATGATACATTAATTTTAAAGTCATTGGATTAATAATTTGCATTGATTTCAGTGTAAGCACAGATAATTATTGACAATGTAGATTTATTTTTGTGTTATAGTAATTAAACCTAATAATATTGGAGAGAAAGAGAGACAAGGCATGATGTTTACTGAGCTAAATATTTAAATGGTTTATGATTTCAACTGTCTTTTTCATATAATCGATATGAAAATATGACAAAACTAACAAGGGTGACAATAATAATAGTAGAAGAAATAGTTTGATATTGATCACAATGAAAGCTATTTGTAATTTACTACATTATTATTATTCACATTTTATATCATTCAATATTATTACATTGTCACTTTGCATTCAAAAATTTTATTTCATCATTTTTCATCATTAAATTTACCTATTATTCATAAAATTAATCATATGTTTCATATATTATCAATAGATTTTCCTTGGCCGCACATGACTGAAACTAGCATAGATCCATCTTAACTCCTCTTGAGGTCAAATCTCTTGAGGTGCAAACCTTTCCTCAAGTTTTTCACTCAAAAAAAAGGTTTGCACCTCAAGAGATTTGATCCCTCTCGGTGCTTGATAGACCCGGACTTAAGATGGATCTAGACTGGTGTTTAAATCAATGCAGAAGGAAATGAGATCTCCGTATATTTCTAAACTTATGTCTATTGCAGATTTTAAGAGTGTTTTCGAATCCGACCTTACAAAAAGATCAAACAATTAATCTCTATTCTAACTATCAAATTCTAGAATATTCCCAAATCTATAATCCACATAAAAATATTAATTCAAAATATCCAACAATACTACTCTTCATATTTAAAACACCACAAAAACAAAAACAAACGAGATGTCCATCTATTCAAAATACCCAACAAAACTTAATTCCTAAAATACGACACAAAAATTAATCAACAGTTCGAAAGATTCAGCCATAGAATCAAATCCTTAATTTGTTTAATACAATCCTATATCGGTTTCCAGAATGTTCAGCTTCAATACAATATATGTCTGCAGCTGGAATGTTCAGCTTCAATAGGGCATTTTTATGTCGATTTCATATTGTAATAATATTTCAGAATTTGACATCTTGAGGTGTCAATTGTTTGACCCTTTCAGATTCTGAGTGAAATCTACAACCAACATAATTTCAATAACTGCAATACAATCTTGTACCTTTGGTCTTGAATGTTCAGCTTTAATACAATCCTGTATATTTGGTCGTGAAGAAGAATCCAGGAATCTAGTTAACTAGAAAGTTCTAAGTTCAATACAATCTTGTATCATTGGTCTTGAATGTTCAACTTCAATACAATCATGTATCTTTTGTCTCGAAGATGAATTCAGAAAACCAGTTAAGAAAGTTCAACTTAAATACAATCTTGTACCTTTGGTCTTGAATGTTCAGCTTTAATACAATCCTGCATCTTTGGTCTTGAATGTTCAGCTTTAATACAATACTGCATCTTTGGTCTTGAAGATGAATTCATAAATCTAGTTAAGAAAGTATAACTTCAATACAATCCAATCATGTATCTCTGATGTTAAACCTGAATCAATTCATAACGTATCATTTAGTTAAGGATTGGAAATGTCAATTTCTGTAAAATGATGAGCACAGAGAGAAAAACTTCCAAAAATCTATAATTTAACTTTCCATATTCAACTTATGAAGGGAGGAACATATATCACATGGAGGCGTTGGCAAACAGATTATTGAGTGCAATGTTAACTATATATCGAGAAATTTTGTGGGAAATCTTCATTACTGTTAACGCTGCTGGTTTTGTGTAAGAAACTTTAGCAGTGCTGATCCAAGCCTCTCTAGTAAATGTCACCAGTACGGCCGAGCAAGAATTGCAGGAGTTAGTTTCGTACATTCCGAAGTTCGTAGGCGAGCTTCTGGAGATCCCAAGAAGGTATTTGTTCGGACAGAATGGGGAACCGAAGGTGCGCGAATTGGGATTTTTTTTTGGTTGAAAAAATTGTGCGGGAGTTGCTCTCAGGTCTATGTGTTTGGGATTGGACTAGCTCTCGGGTGTATATGTTCTTGCTCAAGATTGAACCACGCGACTTATAAGACCAAACTTACCAAACCGAATTTGGATATTGAGAAACTATTCCAGAAACATCACGAAAAACGCAGCTATCTCCTGCAACTCCTGCTTAGTCATATTGCCAGTCTTTGCTAGAGAACCAATTTGGATGCCAATGCGTAACTTCAAATGAATGGCCTTAAATGATTGTGGATAGGCTACTATTTAACTTCTCTCGCATAGTAGAGTCACGTGAATCGTGTAATGACTATGAGCAATTACAGAGTCATGTTTTCAGCATAATGTTGTCACCATCGCACCGCATGTCAGCTGGCCGCATTTTTTCACCATAATGTTGTCACCATGGCAGCGCATGTCAGCTGGCCCCATGGGACTGCAATTTTTTCGTTTATTTTGGTATCGAGGGAATGAACCATTACAGGGTCATTATGTCAACATAATGTTGACACCATCCTATATGTATGTCGATTATCAGCAGCCGCGTGTCAGCTGGCCCCATGGGACTGCAATTTTTTCGTTTATTTTGGTATTGAGGGAATGAACCATTACAGAGTCATTATGTCACAATCGGTAACTGGTGAGAATTGACTGACCTATGTCACCATAATGTTGACACCATGCTTTATGTATGTCGATTATCAGCAGGGGATGGTTGTACGGTCACCGAAATATTACGTTTATTTTGGTGTCGAGTGAATGCCCGAGCGAATGCGCAATTAGAGGCATGATGTCACCATAATGTTGACACCATGTCTATGTATGTAAATGGTGTTGTAACTCAAATAAATTAGTGTTAAATTCTAACCAAATTATACCAAAAAAAAAACATTTTCCAAAACAGTTATGATCTACGAACCCGCAGGTGATAGTTTAACGCTCAATGCGCAATTACAGTCATGGAGAATGGAGGGAATGCGCAATTACAGTCATAATGTCATCATAATGTTGTCACCGTCCAGAGTCATGTTTCACGAATAAGTTAAGTTAAACGGGGAAGGTGAGGCACCATGTTAATAGTGCAAAAGCCCTTTATGTGGCTTTTTATAAGATTTGGAATCTGTCTTTTTCTAATTATATAAATTATATTTATTAATTAGTGCATTGAGAAGTACAAAGGAAGGTGGAAAGGAGGAGTCTCGAATGTGGAAAGAAACTCTCACTTTGTGATACATGTCAAGGTATATCATCAATGGCATACTGAAGGGGAAATTTTTGTAATCTTAGATCTCAGAAAGCACTTCAGTCGAGTCTTATTTTTTGATACTATTTTATAAAAATTGGCACCTCTCTTATGCATTCAAATTGCAAGGTAGACATTATTTTGAAGACTCCAATCACCTTATGGGGTGCACAATGCCACACTAAAAGGGGAAAACTTTCTAACATCGAGACTTAAGAACTACTAGAGTCCTTGCAATAAAAAATGATTGTATCAATGAATATGATCTCTACTTGAGTCTTACTTTTCTATATAAACAAGCCAATGGTTTTCACCTAGGGAGTTTTGATCCCTCTCAACACTTGATAGATTCGAAGTTAAGGACGATCTAAGTTGGTGGCAGACCAATCGTATACACATAACTTGTTATCATATTTCTTGATATAATATAATATCTAGTCTACCTAATTCACACAACCAAAAAAATAAATGAAATTTAATATTAGTAATTTATTTATTTTTTATTAAAAAAAACTCAAATTATCTCACTTCCAAAAATATTATAAAAAATTAACTAGTTCTCCATACCATAAAATGTTTAATATTCCATCCATGGCCACCTTCATTTGACTTTACATGTACTCACTATACACTAGGTATATAATACACTAGTTATATAACTTTATATGTCAAATTGGGAGAAGGGATTGTTGGGTAATTCTGGTTCAGGAAGTTTCCATTGATTTTTCTCTCTTGCTTGCAATCAATATTGAGCATACAATTTTGAAGAATTATTTTATTTCTTTTCCTTCCAGGATATGAATCCAAAGCACCTTGTACTTCTATTTTGTCACTCTCTTTTGTAAATTTTTTTAGATACATGGTGAAATGCACCGACTTATTAATTATTTTAGGCATTATTATATAAGATTCATTTCATCAAATTTGAATCAAACCATTCGATGCTTCGTTTAATAAAACCATTAAAGCCAACTATTTAATCAGTACGAAATTTCACATTAAATGTCCTTAAATCACTCACCAACACAATTAATTTTTCTAATGAAAGTGCAACTTTAATCATGCAAAACCTATCATATGGACATATTATTCATTATATGGATTTTTGGCTTTTAAACCATGAAACATACTTTTTGGGTCATCCCCACTTCCCCAATTTCAAGTTCTTATCCCCTCAAGATGTCTTAGTTACTATTTATTTGTTTTGGATCACACCACCCCCATTTGGGAAACTTTTAGGTTCGACAAAGGCTCAATGGTGAAAAAAGGTGGGAGCTCATAGCTCTTAACCTTTCTTTCAAGGCAATTTTTAGATCTTGCTTAAAATATTAGTCTTTGGGTTTATGGCAATTAGTGTTGTTAGATCACATTCCACTTTATTAACAAAATTAAGATCTATGTCAAATTTTATTAACAAAATTAAGATATATGTCAAACTAAACTTTATATTGCATTATGATTATCATAATGGAAATATTCTCTAAACAACCCTTAAATGTTCTCTAAACAAACCAATGAATATGAACGTGGATGCTCACATGTTTCCAATGCAATTTTAAACTAATTATGTAAAAGTTAGATTGCATTGAGAAATACTATGAAAAAGAACATTCATCTTTTTATTATTCATTTGAATCTTCATCTACAAGAGTGCATCTCTTTCTCCACCTCCCCTTGGATCTTGCAATTCAATATAAGTCTTTCATTTATAAGAGAGCTATATTATATCTTTATACTTTCTATCTCACCTCTTGTCATTTGCCACTTCTTAAACTTCAACCATTTTTTACACAATTCTAGATGAAGTTTTCAATACTTATCATTTGTTTGTCCATCTATATCACAATTTTTCCATCACAATGTTTCCATTGTTTTTATAGATCTCTCCTATCACTCTGGCTTAAAATAGATTTTTTCTTTATTGGATTAAAAAAAAAAGAAAATTGTATCTCATTCTATGAAAGTTTAAATATAATTATAACTTCTTTAATAAAATATTTAGTTTTTGAGCATCTTTGTTCATCATAAAATAACATTTATATTTTTCTTTAGTTTGAATGAACCATTAGAAAATGAAAGGAAAAAATTGTTACCACCAAAAATATTACAAAATACAAGGCTCTTAAATTCAATGCCCTTATCATTAACATCTTCATTTTCATAATCATATTCAATTTTGTTTTATTCTTCACCAAAAAAATTAAATAATACAGGGTTCTTAACTTCAATGCCCTTATCGTTAACATGTTCATTTTCATATTGAAATTCAATTTTGTTTTATTCTTCCATATTTGTACTTCATTTTCATACATTGCAATACCATCTTAGCCAATGTGTTTATGCTATGATCAAATGAAGTGATTATGGCTTTTAAGTATTCCAAGAAATTTGCTTCATGTAAAGACCCGACCATCTTTGGCTGGATGCTCCTATCTAATCCTAGCATCAACAACTCGCTACTCTCCTTGTATTTACTATGAGTCTCTACCACATAAACTCAAAGTTAAAACTAGAGTGATACCAATATAAGATTCATCAATATAGGAATATATAAAGATTCAGTAAGAACTATTTCATTGATATTCTATGAATTTGGAAATATAAATAAACAAGTGTTTTGAAATATATGGAAGTATAAGTAAATAAATGCATAGTATATGAAGGACATGGCTATAACATTAGAAACTGTTGACACAACGGCATACCATTTCAATGTTGAGCTCTCAAAGAACTCCACCATACACTTCTGGGGTTAGGTTTCTGTGAGTCCTTCTTCCAATGCTATGGGTTATTCCAAAACTTGTAACCATGAGCAGTTAAAAAACAATTAAGGCCTTAGTGGTTTGCATGAAACAAAAGTTTAATGATGGAGGAGCAAATAACTAGGAGAAAAGCCTAGCCTTGGAATAAGACATCATAAAAAGAGAGGACATATAACTTTAAACAATAATTAGAGAATGGAAATCACTATTATAACTTCAAATATTATATGGTTATTTTAAAAGTACGTTGATCACATATAAGAGAGGTAAATCCATAGCTCTTCATAATTAAAAAAAATCGCTTTCCTATACATCTCTACCTTCCTAAAATTCTCCAACCCAAGAGGACTTAAAATGAATGAAAAACATAAATTGTTGGTTTTTCTTACTTGTCTCTACCTTCCTGAAATCCTCCAACCCAAGAGGACTTGAAGTATGAATGAAAAATATAAAATATTGGTTGTTCCAACTTTTAGACACTTCTTTGTGGGAATTTCTTATTCATTTTCGCCTCAATAGTCCCATATTCAACAAGAAGAGATGTAACACCTTGAAATGTGAAGTTGAGTTGAAGAAAAAAAACATGAAAGGTTAAGTCCTCAGGAGGCTTTTAGATTATCTAATCCAACACTTTGTTGAAAAAGAAAAAGTTAAAATCAAAATTGAAGGCCATGTGAATTACAGATTATGATTTTCATTCAATATGGAAGCCTAATACATTTCTATGAAATGTGGTAAAGAAATACAAACAAAATATGTTCACATAAATGTCAACTTTATCCCTAGATTTAATATCGGACTATAATAAACTTCATGATATAGGAGGAAAATTCAGGATTAATCATGACATGATAAGTTGGAGACCATTAAATAACATACAAGGAACTTTTGGTTTTCTTGAAGAAGTTATGGGAAGGATGCACAAAAATTTTCCATGCCTAATGTGGTATGACTAGTCCCTCCATTTACTTCCATAAAATATTTCATTTGAAGAGAAAGTTTCATGGCGACCTGCAAGAGAAAGAATTGGAGTAAAATAAAAATTATTATTAGACAATGGGAATAGGAATACAAGAAATTATATTGTTGTAATCAAACAAAAACGATTATCACACAATGGGGCTAGGCATACAATAAATTTTACCTTGCTCAATCCATAAACTGCTATGTAATTTCCTTTGCAAAAGAAAATCCACAACAGAAATATAGGTGTGTAGGTTACTTCATGGTATAGTTATCAATAATATCCACACAAGCGAGGTCAACCTTGATAATCAAGAAAAAACAATGGTCACATTGAAACTTGTTCTTGCAATCCACCCATGCCACTTCTTCAGAGTCTTGATATTAGAATATGTACATGCTTGTGTTATTTCCCAATTTGGATGCTCAATTAAGTTGCAAAAAAATTCGTCCATAAACTCCGTAGCCTATACAAAAAATTTAAAACAAGAATGAATATAGAATCATAATTTCACTAGCCCAAGGAATTATTTGTCACCAATGTTGTTGGGCATTTGGCTAGTTCCATGCCAATATATGCCTGGGTCAAATTTTTATATGTGAGGTACATTGTCTTATCTGAACTAGTTTACTAGGAATGAAATCCATGAATGTGAGGAACCATCGCTTAGGATTCCCCACAAGGTTTTCCTTAAAAAAAAAAGAAATCATGATTTGAAAGAAATTAGGATAGATGTGACTTTGGTCCTCAAACGTAAGTGCAAAATTGTCCTCTCGATAGTTATACATATTAATTAGCTCAAAGCTCCCCAACCATTCCTTCAGAAAGACTAACCAAGGGCGTATCAAGTTATACATAAATAAGAAAATAACTGTACAATTTTATATCTTCTTAATTACAGAAAGGATATTATATTATCATAGAAGAACACATATTCGAAGGGTCAATGAAATTCAATTTTATTTAAAATAAAAATGAAGAATTAAAAAATTGGACATTAAGAGAGGTTTGCAGTTATCTCTATTTACGACTTGCAAGAACATGTATGATGTGACATGTTTTACTAATGCTGGGTTATAGACTATAGTAATAAACTTTCATGATAAGGATGATCAAATTGAAATGAGAAGGAGCTTCCATGTCATGTAAATATGAAAAGGAAGACATGCGCCCAAAATAACAGATAACAATATGGTGGAACCAAAGAGATGCCCCAAAATCAATCATATAAATACAAAAAAATTTAATTGATTCAAAAGACATATACATGTATTTGTAATCATATGGCTGATCAGTGTAGGAAATTACATCCATATTTGAGTTGAGAAACTAATGAATTTAAAATTGGAACACAATTATTGGTGTTTCTTTTACATTCTAGAATAGTGGTTGTCAAAATTCCAAAATTGAAAAGTTCGGCTTTATCTACAACAGCTGTTACACCACTTCTAGACACAGTATTAAAACTAGGTTATTCATTGCATAGCTCTACCCTCATCATCTAAACATTCTGTGTAGGTGTTTGATTCCTCTTTTCCTGCATTTTCACAAACAACACAGGGCAAGCTTGAAGTACGTGGTCGAATTGCCGACAATACCTACAAGATAGGTGTGTTGGGTTATGTATGTCGTGCACAAAGTGGTCAAATTCTCCACAATTATAACAGATGATCTGGCCTCTTCCACAACCAACTCCTCCTCTTCCACGACCCCAGCCTTGAAATCCCCCTCGCCCAAAGGGCGGCGCAGGAGAATACAAACCTCTACCTTCCAACTGTATTCTATAAGAAGCAAATTGTTCAATCATTAGGTCAAAACTGCAACAATTCTTATCATCATCCCTTACCGACTGACAAAATGTGCAATATAACTGCTTGGGAGAATAAAACTGTTTCTCCAAATTGGGAAAATAGTCTCTAGGGTGCTATCCAGTTACTTGACATAGTGCACACCATATTGTGGGGCTCGCACTTGGCCCTCTTGCTCCTAGATTAGGCTTGATTGGAGTCGGTCTTCCAACTACCAGATATTCGCCAAATACTAGGCATTGTTCCTCATAGCGTCCTTCAGCATTATAATGCATGAACCATACCCCTACACGCACGTACTTCTTTGTCTCCTTCTGCAGGCTTTGCAGTTATAATTGAAGGGTAGCTAAATGGCTCTGAATATGTTAAACCCCAATTTGTGTTTCCTGAACTTGTGAGGCGTCCAGTTTCATTGTGATTTCCAAAGCTATGTCTTAGATTGTGATATTTTGCTGAGATAAAGGTAGGCACAGATGAGGGAAAAAATTTCAATAAACCATTCCTTATGCTGTTCATCACTAACGATGAAGCCTCCATCCTTGATAATGTGTTTTAACCACTGATCTACCTCACATATAGTTTCCTTTACTTCTTGCTAGATATCCTTCAATTTGATAACACATTGCATATATGAATTTGGCTTCTGGAACTGGTCATTCAATGCTTTATTGAGATCATATATTGTCGTAGTTGGATTAGTCACTACATAGCTCATGTACCATTCCAGCACACGTTCCTGGAATGCAGTAGGAATTTTTGCTTTCTTGACATCATTATCAACAATTTGTAGTGTCATCCACATAGCCTCAGTGACTAACTAGAATTTCTCTGTGTATTCATTCCAGAAAGCCTAAAAATTATGCTTCTTAATAAAGAGTGCCATATCAAATATTGGTGGTGGAGATGGAGGTGGAGATAGAGTGGGGTGAAGTAGAGTGTGAGATGGAGTTGGGAGTGGGGTGGATGGGATCTGAAGCACAATTGTGTTACTATCTTATGTGTGTGATGAATAACCTAAAATGCTTGCTTGAGATTCATCATCAGTGTTAGACCTACCTTTGAGGGGATTGTATGCAAAATATCCTTCCGGATCTTTTCTATAAATTTTTCCACTGCACGTAGATCTAAGTGGACCTCTTCTAAACATTCACTCAGTGTGACTGCACAAAGCACCTTTTTCACAAAAGTGAATTTTAGCCCACAACTTTAAAGAGCACTGAAACTTACCTCACAGACCCTTGAAAAACCTTCTTTCAGCTTTAGTGTAGGAAACAATGGTATCAATGGAAAACAAGGTAGAAAATCTGCCCAGAATGTTGTCAATTCAATATTCTATTGTGTGAGTACTCCTATTATCGAATTTTTCTAATTACTACACCAGGAGTCCACCTGGTAATCGCGTTCACCCTTCCAAAAGGTTTGTGTCTCAATAAAACGAGACAACTAGTCATATAGTTCTGTTGAGGAGGAAGCAAAGAAGATTCCATTATGCTCTATATAAATGTATCTTTGTTTCCAATCTTCAACAGTTAATCGTGGGTTCTGGTTATCTTGGATCGTGAACTCGCGCACCTTTCTATCGAACCAATCCTGCAATTCATTAATTGTTTGATTCCACATCAAATTTACCTCAAAAATATCCCTATCCTAGCAACATAACCATTTTTTGGCTCGAGGGATCTAGACCCAGCTTCAGAGTGTATTCGCACAACCAACAAATCACTCCAAATACTGTCCCTTTCAGTAATGATATTTTTGCACAGACCAAAGTCTCACCCGAACTAGCAATGGGGGGGTGTTGGAAATAGGTTTACACACCGTAAGGGAGGAATATGATGTAGATCTAACTCTTTCTAGTATGATCTAATCACTACTGTTTTGTGATGATTTTCTTAACTCGATTCAGATCTGACCTCATCAAAACCCTTAACACAGATGCAGTTATCACGTAAACACAAAGATATACTCTTATTATGATATACTTAATAGAAACCCTTAATACTGATATAATTATTCTATAAAAAAAATATCTATTATTACATAACTAATCAAACAGATCCACATCAATTGAAAACAATTACACCACAAATATGTAAGTAAATCCTTAACTCATAAATCATTAACACATAAAACAAAATAAAATAAGTAAACCAGAGACTTTGCAAAAACTTCTCTTTATTAAGCAGATCTTCAATGACTACAATTCTTTCTCTTGTGCACACAACTGTAGAGTCCTCATACACAACCCAAGACTTATGTCTCGACGCACATAGCTGCATGATCATGTCTCTACTTAGACAAATCACAGAACTTGCCCAAAACTGTATTACATAAACATTAGATATTCGCTTAAGAGTGATGATTGTTGAATCATACATGCCCTTTTTATATGACTTAGATGCGCAAAAAATGTGGACTCAAACCATGGTTTGAGCCCCATGTTTTTCCCTTATACCCGTTACAATATGAAGGGGCTTTGACCCTCCCAAAAGCCGCTTGAATTGCGGACTGCACTTTAACAAAAATGAACAAACTTGACTGAAGACTTGACCTAGAGGACCCTATCCCAACACCCAGTTCCCTCCTTAAGCTTATTAAGCACACGAGCGCACCCCAAAGCCTTGAATCCTAAACCTTGAACACTCACTTTTAGACCCCACACCTTATTTCGGTTTATTGAGCGCATGAGCGCACCTCCAAGCCCAAATTCCTAACCCTTCAGCCTTCAACAGTCCATCATGCACCATCCTTTTCTCCCTTGAGTGCAGAGTGCACTTGGGAAGCCCGAATTCTCTTCCTTCATCCTTTGGACATATTCCCTATTCTCTTCTTTGAGCTTTATCTCTTCTCTTTAGCACACAAGGGCACCCTGAAGCCTTGATGCTTTGACCCTTCAGCCTTTCATATTGTGCCATTACACCTAGAAGTTATCCTTACTCTTTTCAATTGCAATGTTAAGTCATGAACAAAAAATTTGCATGAAACATGTTAGGATGGAATATTTTTCAACATGGTGTTTTATTTCCATGAGTGATTGCAGTTGTAGGCATTTCAAGAACAACATGGAACGGATGCATGAAGAAGATAATGTGAAGAGGGAATTCAAATGAAAAATTAAAGAACAAAAAACTTATTGAAATATTGATTATTGAACAAGCCTAAAGACTCAATGCGATAAAATACCCTTTGCAGGGTGAAGACATAAATGACATGAAATCTTCATACACGATCAAAGACATAAGTGGCAACCTTGTCCCCTATCAAAGAAAGTAGATGTTATCAGTCACTATGATTCCTAGTCGTCAATGATAGTGACTTTTCGTGTTCTCATCACATGGTGATGTGGAAATATTAATTTAATAATGTAATTATTGAAAATACAAAGAAGTAGAAGACCAAGAGTCATTTATGGATGAAAGAACCATGTGAAGAAGTCCAAAAGACATTTAATTTCAAGAGTCATATGTTATTCCAAAATTCATTTATAAGTTCAATATTTATAGAAGTCCAAAGTTCATTAAAAGTTGGAATGCCAAGAGTCATGAGGGTATGAAACGTCACCACTCAAGTTAGAAGAGGAACTTAATTTATTAAGAAAATGAATTTTAACATTGAATTCTCCCAAAATGCATTAGAGAGATAGAGATAGTATTTTTGGGGAGCATGTAGTGGCTGTAATGCTCCACCATTGGATCTAGTGTTGTTAATTGTATTTACGTGTCTTGGAACTTTTTCTTATTACCTAAAGCCATTTGGCCAACATATTTTCATGAATAAATGATGGATGTTTTCTGACTATTATTCTAATGCTTTTGGCTTATGTTGGCTTTCATAGATACTAAAATAATTTAACTATTTCGATGGCTTTAGAAATTAACTTGTTATAAAATTGATGTGATGATTTAATGATCATAGCATATATGTGAACTATTTCGCTTGATGTATAATGATTCTTTATCATTTGTGCGTGTGTTTCTATTAGATTAGTACTATTAATTATCTCTTATAAACCAAATATCTCTCCCTTAAAGTGAAATAACCTTGATACATCTACAATAGAACATTTCATAAGGCACACTCTCTTTCTCATCAAAATAACATCTGCACTATTCTCTCATGCTAATTTCTTAAGCTAACGAAAATATTTAAGTAAATGATAAATGATCTGTATTTCTAGATGGGACTCCTACACCAAATGGTGTGAGGTCTCATTGGGACCGCATATCGGGGAGATCCCTTGTCTGTTTGTAGTATCTAGAACTAACAACATATTGTTTCTTGTCTGTAGGTACTTTTCCATTATTTCAATTCAGTCATATGCATTCTCTTTGGAGTTAATGTTTAATGAGGCTCCTTGTCATCTCAGACAACAGATAGTTTACTGTGAATCAAACTTGTAGCTTCAATGTCTTTTTGTTTTATTTCAATTGAAGAGGAAGGAAAATAAGTTTTGGATATGCAAAAATAATATTGCAAAAGCTTTTTTCCTCTTTGTTTCTGCATTATTTTAGTGTTGATACTTTCTTCTTCAATAGTTTATCTAATATTCAATGTTGCTTCTTGATTATTGCTTGAATCATTGTGACTCATTTCACTTTTACTTGCAACTTTTGTCAACAAAATCTTTCATTTGATGGCACCTATATTTGTGAGAAATAGGCCTTCTAGGTCAATGTATCACCAACCTTAAAATTCATCTAAATTTAAACAATGAAAACTCTTTGCAAACTTTGCAAGGTGGCTTCCATTCTTCATGGTTACTCATCCAATGGTAAAAGGAAAAGAAATAAATTGTTTCTTGTTTTAATTTTCAAATTTAACATGCAATCTAGTATTTATTGTATACTTCGGCACCAAAATACTTGTCCAATCAACTTTCATTTCTGCCTAATCAATAAGCTTTCTATCAAAAATTTGTACCATTTCAATCTTCAATATCTTAATTCCCCTGTCATAATTTCCATCCTCCAATGTGACAAAATGATCATCGAAATTAATTTCCTCTTTGGAAATTTTCTCCATTATTTTATTATTTTCTTACAAACAAGTAATAACCCAATCAGGTAGTACAATGACATCAAATTCCATGTTCATGAATTATTCAATGCTCCATATTTTATGAAGAATCTTGGATATAAATGATTTAGTCATTTGTTCTCTTTCTAGAGTTACGTTATGATGAGCCTCTTCATGATCATCCCTGCCACTTAATAGCCTATCGACAACTAATTTTTTTCTTCCAGTAGTTCTTTTCCTTTTTTCACTGGAAGATGAAGTCACACCACTACTGCATGTGTAATATTGAGATTATCCCACAGTATTTGTGCCTTTGTGTTTATATATTTCTACCTTCTTGATTATATCTTTTTCAATGATCTATCCAACATCTAATAGAGTTTTTTGACCTTTTGTTGATACATATGATGACTTTCCTCACTATGCTCTCTTTTCTCGGAAACAAGTTCCCATTATTCATAGAATCAAGGTGATTTGAAAAAAAATTTCCTCTTTAAAAGCCTTTAATAGATTCATATTCACTTAAGTGAAATGCATCTAAATAAATTGTGCAAAAACATTATCTTGACTTGTATTATTCACAATGAATATTCCAACAGTAAATGTGATTTTTTCTTTTTCTTTTTCTTTTTATCTTCAAATACACCTATCCAATGATGATATTTCTTATATATGTTAGAAAAAAAATACCTATCTAGAACATGTTGGAAATGTTGTCATTGATGGCAAAGGTAAAGACAAGAGCAAAACCTAAACTATCCATAAGGAAAAAGAGATAGGCAAAGGACAGCAGCAGAAGACAGCAGGGAACATTTTCAAGGAACAGAGACAAGCAGTGAATTGAAGCAGAGTTGTCCAAATGACAGAATATATTGTCCTCTTGTTTTGATGAACAAGAGGGTTTTGTAAGTAATTTCAATTAGCATAAATGAAGAATCTGTTTAGTGGCTATGAGGAGATGAGAGAATTGATATAAGTCTACTTCCATATTATTCGAAAGGATCGATCCTCCAAGAGAAAGAAGAACTGTACCATACCTGTATATTTCTTGTGGAAGCAGGAGTTAGACCTTCAAAGTTTGTGAACAGTGAGAACCCTATGCCAAAGGATAGATTTGTAATTCTGTGCACGATTGAGCAAACCGATGTGAGTTTGTGAAATGAATCCATAGCATACGATGTCATTCGATTTAACTCTAAGTATAGAGAATTTTGAGTTGTACGAGAATGTGCGATAGTTAAAATACTCCAGGATGACTTCTATGTATTCACCGTTGAAATAAGTTTGATACCCCTTAAGTTCTGAGTTAAATTTATTATGTAGGGTGCCAAAATGTTAGCCCCTGTATGGAGAGGCTTTCTCAGAGTCCCAGTGTGAGTGTAACGGAGCAGAATGCGATAAATATTACAACATAGTGGAATATGAATGCAGTAAGGATGTAAAGGACCAGAAACTCGAAGCGGAATAGTTATATATAACGAAAGGAGCGAAGTATTAGAAGTGGAACTCGGAATACGAAACTCTGACTAATGAATAGTAAAAATGGGTTGGCGTTAGTAACTGGATCACGGAAGGACATGGAAGCTTGAGCGAAGGAGAAGAACCACGAGGTTTGAACAGTGACGATGGAACCTGGAGTATAGGGGAAAAACCACGAAGGAGGAATAGTGGACGTGGTTTAGAGCGAACCGATGGTTTTCATCGCACCACCTTCGATGGCCAAGCCGTTTTCAAGAAATCAGAGCGATTCCATAGAGCGAATGACACGTGGCATACGGAGGGATCCCAAAACCACTCATAGTATGTGCCATCGCACGTTATTGTTCGTGCATCTTCGCCGAGTGATATTCATCCGATCAAATGAGGTGGCGCGACGCGATAACAACCATCGGATGTAGACGACCGTTAGCGTTGGGGCCCATATGCATGTATTAAGGTTTGCAGATTTAACAAAATGTAATTTAGTGGGTCTATTCAAAGGTTGCCTCCGCGTATGCCTGGAGCATGAGGTTTATTTTAAACCATACACAGATTAAAATCCCAAGTCGAAGATTGAGATATGAAGTGTAGAATGAACTAAGTTGGTGATATTTTCCATGGTCAAGCTCAAAAATTGTAACCAGAGTGCGGACTAAAAGAAGTGTTGTTAATAAAGGGAGAGTTAAGCAAAAAATTCACCATATATGTGACGTGTGGAAACCTGGTCATTTAACCAATGCTAAATTGATTGGTCCGAGTTGATTCGACTATGGTTTAACCCATAGATTCTTCAAGGAGGTAAACTTCAGCATAAATTAGAAATTGCTCAGATTGGAAATTAGGTTAAGTAATAAATTGAGTGCAGGTGATTTTATGTGCAAGTAAGTTTTTAATTATTTAAATTTCCAGCCCAGAAAATAGAGTATTGAAATTACCCAGATCGATAGTTGAATTGAGTACAAATTTGCTGTATCCATTTTATATGCACACAGAAAGAGAAAGTATGAGGAATGATAGAGGTAAACAAAGATTTTAGAGTTGAAGAGATGTAAAACAAAGGGATGCAAAAGTGCAGTGAACAGGTGGAATATGCAGATGACAGTGAACAAAGAGTATGCAGAACAGTTTCTTAACAGTAGCAGGAAAGGACAAAACCAGCTAGCCAAAGGCTGAGTGAAGTTTATATACTGTAACTGAAAATGTAAATGTTTTATTTGTTTTATATTGTTTGTGATGCAAAGGCAAGTATCCTAAGGAAAAGAAAAATCCCACTATAACATGGAAATTTGTATAAATTATTATAATTTTAAATGAGTTGGACAAAGGAATGAGAAAACAGAAGTAAAAAAGTCAGGACTATTGACTCCAAATTCCCTGAGGAATGTAAAGAGTCATGTGATGAAATCTATATATAATATCACATTGATATGCACAGAGAGGTGAGAGAGAAAGTAAGGATAGAGAATGAAAAGCATAGAAGATTGAGGCAGAGAAGAAAAGGAAGAGAGGAGCAGAAAGAGATGCTACTGAACTGAGATGATACCTGAGGTAAATTAGCAAACATTTCTTGTGATAAATTGATGAAGTTGGAGCTTCCCTATCAAGTTGAAGCTTGATAGCTGTCAGTTGTAGTTGACTGAGGTTGGAGCCTCCTGTAGGTTGGTGCCTGCAGAAAATTGATGGGAGTTGGAGCTTCCTTGCAAGTTGTATCTTGCAGAATTGAGGTTGGAGCCTCCTGTGGCTTGGTGCCTGCAGAAAAATAGTGGTGAGAGGGAGTTGGAGCTTTCCTTTGCATCACAACAATAATAAGATGTGGTTTTCTCCCTTTATGGGTTTCCACTTATATCTTCTGTCTCTATCTGTGTTGCCTGGGTGCTGACATGATTTATCAAATCTGCCTAATGTTTGTTGTTGTCATAATAAGTTTAATGTCACATTAATTTAATACTTGCTGCAACATATTAAGATTGTTCATATACTAAGGTTGATTATAAAGGTAAGTTATAAATAAGCTGTTGAAAAGTTGAAAAATTCTCATGTATGTATTAAACTGATTCACCCCCCTCCCCCCCCTCTCAATTCAACTAAAATTCAACAATTGGTATCAGAGCAAGTTCCTTTGTACCAGTTTAACAACTGAAAGGAGATTCTAGGTTCTCAGGATGGCTAGTAAAGAAGGATGCTCAACCAATAAAGCCCCTTTCTTTACAGGTGCAAATTATGCCTTCTGGAAAATCACGATGAGGACATAGATAATGTCTCTAGGAATATAAGTTTGGGGTGCTGTGTAATTAGGATATGTCCGAAAGGAAACTGACTCAGAGAAAGAATCCAAAAAATATTTTGTAGCTAACGCAAAAGCCATGAATGCCATCTTGAATGGATTGTGTGAAGGAGATTTTATCAAAGTAATGCAGAAAGACACTGCCAAAGAGATGTGGGATACTCTGGAGAACATCCATGAGGGAGAAAAGAAAGTAAAGAATGCCAAACTTCAAGTCTATAGAGCCCAGTTTGAGAACTTAAAAATGAATGATGATGAAGACATTGACAGGTTCTTCATAAAAGTTTCAGAAATTGTTAACAATATGAAATCTCTTGGAGAAACCATGCCAGAAAGTATAATTCCAAGGATAGCAGCAACTAAGAGATCCAAATAAGCATGGAAGACTCTTATGAAAGCCTATCAAGGCATGGAAAAAGTGAAGACATCAAAAATTCAGTTGCTGAGGAGAGACTTTGAGACTCTCTGTATGAAAGAGTTAGATACTATTGACTCATTTTTCACTCATGTGATTGGAATGGTCACACAAATAAGATCTCATGGAGAGAGTCTTGAAGATAAGAGGATTGTTGAAAAACTCCTGAGAATCTTACCCTCAAGATTCGAGGTGATTGTCACCACCATAGAGGAGACTAAGGATCTCACAAAGTTTTCAGTGGATGAACTTCATGCATCACAGATGACCCATGAACAGAGATTGGGTAGGAGTGAAAACTCATCTCTTGAGCATGCCTTTAAGACCCAGATGTCTTTCGGAAGAGGAAGAGGGCAAGGCAGAGGAAGAGGAAGAGGTAGAAGCCAAAACAGAGGTGGTAGAAATAGTCCAGCAAATGCTCAAGGAAGGGGCAACAATCCAAATCAGTATCAAGGCTAAGGCAGTAGCCAGCAAAGTGGACAACAAAATGCACAAGGACAAAGGTATGATAAGTCCAATGTCCAATGTTACCATTGTAAAAAATATGGTCATTATGCTAATGAGTGTAGAAAGAAAAAACAAGATATGAGAAGTGGAACTAGTGCAAATTTCACTAGAGAAAATATCAGCTAAAGTAATTTTTTTCTAGGTTGTAATATGGCTGAAGAAAAGAGTGAGGATTTATGGTTTCTAGACTCCGGTTGTAGTAACCATATGACAGGAAACTTAGCAATGTTTTCTATGTTAGATGAAAATGTGCAGTCACAAGTCACACTAGGAACTGATAGCAAAGTTTCTGTTATGGGAAAAGGAGATGTAAATGTTTTAACAAGATTAGGTGCAAAGAAATCCATAGCAGATGTTTATTATGTTCCAGGAATGAAGTGTAACCTCTTAAGTATTGGACAACTTGTCCATAAGGGGTATAATGTTTTCTTTGATAATGATGTTTGTACCATCATGGATAAACCACCTAGAAATATGTGTATTACTGAAGTGAAGATGACTAGGAACAGAATGTTCCCTCTCAGAATGAGAGCAGACTTGAATAATGGTGAAGAGAAAGCAGCAGTTGCACAAGAGACTTTGAAAAGAGAAATAAAGGATGATAATTGGTTATGGCACTTGAGATTTGGACATCTCAACTTTGGAGGTCTTAATTTGTTGAACAGAAAAGGAATGGTAAGTGGTTTACCATTGATAGAGAAACCGGACAGCCTTTGTGAAGGTTGTATTCTTGGGAAACAACACAGAGAAAATTTTCCTTCCGGGAAAAGCATAAGGGCAAAAGCACCCTTAGAGATTGTCCACTCAGATGTATGTGGACCGATGCAAACTCCATCACTTGCTAGCAGCCACTATGTCTTAACATTTATAGATGATTTTACAAGAAAAATTTGGGTTTACTTTTTGAAAAATAAGAGTGAAGTGTTTGAAAAGTTCTGCCACTTTAAAGCTCTTGTTGAGAATCAAAGTGGGAAGCATATAAAAGTTTTAAGAAGTGATGGAGGAGGAGAATATATCTCCAAATAATTTGTACGTTTTTGCAGAGAAAATGGGATTCACAAGAAATTAATAGCAAGATATACGCCACAACAAAATGGAGTTGCTGAAAGAAAAAATAGAACCATAATGGATATGGTAAGAAGCATGCTAAAGGAAAAATATTTGCCAAATTAATATTGGGCTGAAGCTGTGAATTGTGTAGCGTATATCTTGAATAGGTGCCCTACGCGGTTATGAACAAAGTGCGGAAGAGAGCATGGAGGTGGCACAAAGCAAGGTGTCACACACATGAAGGTTTTTAGGATGTGCGGCTTACGGACACATTCCGGATCAGCGAAGGAAGAAGTTGGACAAGAAGGGGGAGAAATGTATTTTCATTGGATACAGTGAGGAATCCAAGGCTTACAAGTTATATAACCCATCCACCAAGAATTTTATTGTGAGCAGAGATGTTCAATTTATTGAAGAGGAAGCTTGGGATGGAAGCATAGAGAAAACAATGAATGTTAAACACTATTTATCTCAGGATGAAAATGATGAATTGGGCGAAGACGGCCAGGCAGCGAGGAGAAATGAAAGTGCTTCTCCAAGCACACCATAAGGAGGAAATTCAAGTGCTTCTTCAAGCATTTGTACACCTAATGAAAGAGGTAAGAAGTTCAGAAATTTGAATGACGTTTATGAACAAGAGGTAGCAAATGAAGGTATCAATTCTTTGTTTTCTTTATATTGTCATGTTGATGATCCTGTTCATTTCGAAGAAGCTATCAAGGATAGGAAATGGATAGAAGCTATTGGTAGATATTTAAGTTAATTAGGGGTGTTTATTTGTAAATATTTGTGTTTAATTAAGTTGATTCAACAAGGAATTGTCACGAGGGTTTTTTGTTTTCAGAGATTACCCATGAATTGCTACCAAATTATCCTTTAGAAATTCATTACAAGGATCTTTTGTTTATTCATCTAAAACTAAATCTAAAAGCTATATTTAATTAGTTTATTATATTTGATTTTCAAGGGAGTCCCTTTTTAATGCTATGAGTTGCAACTTTGCAGCGGTGAATCCCAAGCGAATAGGAATATTTCTCACTTAATCACAATTATGTTATCTTAAATATTAAATATTGCTTTGTAATCTTAAATATTAAATGTGGTTGTGTATAATTTAGAGTATAACACAGTTACAAATATGCATAAAGCATAAAAAACAACTAAACAAATAACAACGACCAAATTTTGATTTTATATGGAAGATTTTTTTTGAATTTCCACACCTAAATTTAACTTTCCAATTCCATTTTGAATTAATTTGAAAACATTTTCCAGATACAATTTCAGTAGATCCGTATGAAAACAACGTGAGACTACTACAAAAAAAAATTTGAAAATATTGAAGAAGAAATTTAGAAATGAACTACACAACTCACTGATGAGCTGCACTGGGAGGTTTCCCAAGCATCACTATTAAACATTTAGTGAATAAACAATCAAAAGGTACAGATATAATAGGAGTCTATTTAGAAAGATCAAAAAAATTCCTTGAAAATAGGATCTAACTCCTAAATACACACACAATCAAAACTACCTAATGAATCCATTCTCCATTATTTTCAAGTTATCCCCTTATTGGAGAAAGGATTTATTTGCACACCTGAGATCCCTCTGAACTACTCAAAGTTAATCTTCTCGAGGGGCTTTGTGAAAATATCAACAACATTGTCATAAGTATTACAATATTCAAGAGAAATTTCTTTAGAGTGTAACTTCTATCTAACAAAGTGAAACTAAGCATCAATATGCTTTGTTTTTGCATGATACATTGTACTATTTTCCAACTTGATTGAACTCTCACTGTTACATTTGATCAATGTAGTCTTCTTTTTTTCTTCTCCAACATCTTGAATAACTCTCCTCAACCAAAAAAATTCACAAGTTGTTGCACAAAAAGCTTTATACTCTTCCTCAGTGCATGCCAAAGATACAATAGGCTTCTTTTTGCTACTCTATGAAACAATCCATGATCCAATGCTAATGCTAACTGCATAACTTGTAGTAGATCTCTTATAATCTAGATTACCAGCCTAATCTCAATCTCAGTAACTTGTGAGCTCAAGATCAAACGAATCAATATACTTAAGACCAAAATCAGTTGTTCCTTTAATGTACTTGAGTACATGTTTCACTTCTCTCCAATGACTTTCTAGAGGTCTAGCCAAAAACTAACTTAGAACAATGACAACTTATGCTATGTCAGGTTTGGTTGTAGTAAGACAATTCAAGCTTCCAACCAAATATATATATATATATATATATATAAAATTTACCGTCAACCTCCTTTGAACCATAACCAAAATGAAGTTTCACATTATGTTGCATTGGGACAAAAGAAAATTTACACCAATCCATTTTAAACTTCTTAAGAAATTCTTTGATATAATTACCATGAGAGACAAAAGTCTAACTAACATCTCTCTGAACTTCAAGACCTAGACAATAATGTAACTCGCCCAGATATTTCATGGCAAATACTTGTGACATCTGCACCTTAATTCCATAAATTAGTTTAACTAAATTTCCTGTAATAATTAAGTAATCAACATACAAAGTAATCAGTGCAACATGCCCCTTTGAATAAAATTTGGTATACATTTTTGAATCACTTTGGCTCCTCATAAAACCCTGCTGAAAAAAGAAGAGATTTTTCTTCTCAAACCATGACCAAGGTGTCTGCATCAACCCATACCAATATTTCTTTAATCTACAAACTAAATGTTCGTGTCCCTTTTTCACAAACCCTTCAGGTTGTGTCCATTAAGGGAATTTTGAGTTCTAAAATGGGACTCTTAAGAAAAATGTGCAACCAAAATATTTTTTATAAGAAAAAATAGGATTAAATATGATGATGTCAACCATGAGGGATGATTCACCATTTTTGGAGTAAGAAAGTAAAAATATTGATAAATAATAAAATAATAAAACCAAGTTTTCAACTCATATTTGCAATTTATCTCCCTAAGTTTTTACTCAATTTTCCAGAGGGAGTACTCGTTGGATAAAAAAATTAATTCTTCATCCAAAGAGTACCTATGTTGCATACTTTTGATGGACCCTACTATACAAAAAATGAGAAATAAATTAAAAAACATGACAGCAACCACACTTTTCATGTATTTCTCATTTTTTGAGTAGCAGGGTCCATCAAAAGTATGCAACATGGGCACTCATTATATGAGGAATAAAATTATGCATCCAATGAGTGTTTCCATTCGAAATTTGAGTAAACCCATAGGCAGATAAGTTGAAAATACGAGTTGAAAAAGTAGTTTTTCCCTTTTTCTCTTTAAAATTTGATGATGTAATCTAATATTACTTATTTTTTTCCACTATTATTTTATAATTTCCTTAGGAGACCCATTTAAGACCTCAAAATTCCCCTAATGATATACACCTCCTTTAAATCACCATTCAAAAAAGAATATTTTACTTCTAATTGGTGTGAATTTCAATGTTACTTTGTAACTATTGAGATTAACAATCTAATAGTATTCAGTTTAGCTATAGGTGAAAATTTTTCTGCATAATCAGTGCCCTCCTTTTCTGAGTGCCGATTTTCCACCAATATAGCTTTATCTTTATCTATACTTCCATTTTCTTTAAAATTGGGTTTGTATAACCATTTACATTCTATGGGATATTTTTCTTTAGGAAATTCAAACAGTTCCCAGCTTTTGTTTTTAATTATATATTCATATTCTTCCTTCATTACTTTTTCCACTCTTCATGTTCATTAGCTTCATTAAAACTCGTGGGTTCTATGATATTCAAAACACTACTCTTCATGGCGTAGTCCTTATACCTTTCATGTAAGTGAGTTTGTCAACTAGACCTCCTTCGTACTTCACTATCTTCTCCCTTGTTCTCTGAAGGTAATTCTCCACCTCTAGGTGGACTCTAACTGCTCATGATGTAAATATCGCTGGATTATTCCCCAAGATTTTGCGGTTGACTGTATTCTTCTTCTTCTTTATTTTATTCAACTTCAGGAAGTATGTGCCACCTTTTGTAGTTGTTTCCCTTGTTGCCTTCATCTGTCTACTTATGGAAAAATACATCTCTACTTTCAAACACTCAGAGAGTAGAGGAATACAAAAATTCAGGACCTTTAAATTCTAAACGATTTCCTACAAAAATACATTTGATACCCTTAGCATCAAATTTCTTTATGTTCTCCTTTGAAAAATGTGAAAATTCCTTACACCCAAATATCCTCAAATAATGAACTGTTGGTTTAAAACCATACAAGGCCTGGAATGGGGTCTCAAGATCAAGATACCTTCTTAGACTTATGTTCTTTAAATAAATAAATTTCTAATGGCCTCTCTTTAAAAAACCTTTGAGAGGTTCATACCTTTGATCACACTTCGTGCACACTCCACCAATGTTGTGTTTTTCATTTCTGCAACACCATTATGATATGGAGTGTAGGATATTGTAAATTGTTGCATTATTCCATGATCCTTCTAGTACTTGACGAAGTTCCCCAACTTGTATTCTCACCCTTGATCTAAATGAAGGATATTCATGAACTTCCCTATTTGTTTCTCTACCATGTTTTTGAATTCTTTGAAATAGTCTAAGACATCACTTTGTTTCCTAAGGAAGTACACCAAAGTGTACCTTATGCAATCATCAATAAAAAAATAGAAAATAATAAGAACCTCCTAGGTATCTTATTTGCATAGGTCCACAGACATCAGAATGCACAAGTTCTAATACATCTCTTCTTATCCTATCATAATTAGAGAGGATTTCATCTCTGTCAATTTTTCCTAATACACAACCTTCACAAGCAGAATACTCATTCTTTAACATAGGGAGTCCTTTGACCATTCTTTGTTTCTCCAATAACAACAAATCACGATAATTGATATGACTATATCTATGGTGCCAAATAATTTCACTTGACATAGCAATACAATTCAGTGCTTGATGAGTCTTGCTCGTGACATCAAGCTTGCATAGGCCTCCAAATCTAACTCCTGAAGCAACAACATTGCATCAATCCAGCAGGCCTTTACTATGCAATGTGTTTTAAAGAATTCAACCTTCAAATTATGTTCAGTAATTGTGGACAAAAATTTCATATTTTTCTTGATCCAAGGCACATACATAACATTATGAGTGCGTCTGACACTGCCATTTGGTAACATCACTATAATATCTTCATATCGCATGATATTATGTGCATGATCATCTCCAATATAGATGTTTCCTTCATTTCTTATTTTCTTGAATTTTTCGTACCAATCCTTATTGCATGTCACATGAATCGAAGCTCCGAAGACTACAAACCAATCATTAACATCATGCATTTAAACAGACAATGCAACATTAGACATAAACAACTTAATATTTTTGAGATCAGAATCCAAGCCTTCTCCTGCAAAATATATTGAATATATTATGTGCTTATAATGCCTAGCTTCATCATTTTTCTTCTTATAGCAGTATCTAGCAAGATTCCCACTTCTACCACAATAGAAACATTTTATTTCAGAATAATTTCTGATGGGTGACATATGTGGTTTTGGAAGTGTTATTTTTTGAGATAGATTTCCACCTTTCAATCCTCCTTCGTGTTTCCCAAAGGAACTTATTTTTTTACCACAATGCTAAATTTGGATTTTGAGGCTTTAAATTCTTGCGTCTCTCTTCTTCGTGCATTAATATACCTATCAATTCCTCAAAGGTGAGAGATTTATCCCTTACTAAAATATTTGTAATGACCATCTGATAGTCGTTTGACATTCCATTTAAAGTGATTGTCGCAAGATAATTATTAGGTACTGATTCTCATATATCTCCCATCTTATCTTTCAAGCATTTAATTCTTGAAACAAAGGCACTAAAAATTTCATTTTCTTCCATTTTAATATACAAGAGCTTACTTTTCAGAAAGAGGACACGATTTGTATTTTTGGTCTCATACATATCCTTAATTGAAGTCCACGTTTCACTAGAAGTCTTGCAATCACGAATATGAGGAATTATATCATCTTTCACATACATGCTTAATAGAACTTTTTCTTTATTCCCCCGCTTCTCCTAATCCTGAATCGATGCAGTCGTCGCGCTTGCAACAGGTCTTGCTTCGTCTCCCTTTGTAATGGTCCAAACACCATAGCCTTCAAAAAAAATTTGCAACTTGAATTTCCGATTAACATAGTTGGTGCCATCCAATTTATTGGCCTCATTCAGGTCTATCTCTATAGGTGGATTACTCATTTTTTCCAAAAATACGAATCTCAACGTGCCACAACTTCTTGCAACACACTTCACAAGCACATCGAGTAACTCCATGAATCCTTAATCGACATATCTAGGGCTCCAACCACAAACAATAGGGGGTTACACGCTTCATTTAAATCAAATCTAGTGAAAGGCTCAACAACTTCAAATAAAAAATAAATGAAGCTTAACCAATTCATAAACTCCACAAAAAATGGATTTGCACATTCTTACCACAAAAAGAGTGTGCATGAAGAAAATTTTATATGTTTATCAAGATGTGTGCACTTTTCCTGAATAAAAATTGCACAAATCTTCTCACTTTTTCTTCATAAAAACATCGCAATCTGCGCACTTGTCCTTAATAAAAGCTACATAAATCTTCTCACCTTTTCTTAATAAAATTTTCGCAATCTACCAAATATGTGCAGTGTATAATTGATTGAGGGTGCATAGGTTGGTTCTCACCTTTCTTCTCTTAACAAATCCCAACTCAACTCGCTGCGCTCCAAGTACAACAGAATAGTGACTCGATCCTCAGACGAAAAATGTAACCTTCCAATGTGATTACACTATTCCACGCATATATATAGAAGATCTTGACTTTGCCAACAGAGCTTCACACCTGCACTCACTAACAAAGTAAGCTCCACACTTACCAGTTTCTCTCAGCCACAAGGAGTCAACTCAAGAATGATGCTCTGATACCAACTTAAAAATATGGATGATGAAATTTAGTAATGAACCACATAGCTCACAGGTGAGACAAGTGACACCTAAAGGTTGCCCAAGTAGTGCTGCTAAACATTAATTGAATAGAAAATCAAAAGATACATATATTATAAGAGTCAATTTAGTTAGGGAGATCAAAAAAATTCCCAGAAAATAGGATCTAACTCCTAAATAGACACAATCAAAACTACCTAATGAATCCATTCACCATTATTTTCAAGTGAAAACACAACACATATTAATGGCTTAGTTGCAGTACTTCTCTTATGTTTAAATCAATGTAGAAGGAAATGAGAACTTTGTATGTTTTTAAAATTATGTCTTTTGCAGATTTTAAGAATATTTTTGAATCCGATCTTCCAAAGAGATCAAACAACTAATCCCTATTCTAACCATCAAATTCTAAAATATTCTCCAAATCTATAATCCACATAAAAATATTAATTCAAAATACCCAACAATACTACTCTTCATATTTAAAACACCACAAAAACAAAAACAAACGAGATTTCCACCTATTCAAAATACCTAACAAAACTTAATGCCTAAAATATGACACAAAAATTAAACAACACCTCAAAAGATTCAGCCATAGAACCAAATCCTTAATTTTTTTAATACAATCCTATATCGGTTTACCTAAGGAATCCATTCACCATTATTTTCAAGTGAAAACACAACACATATTAATGGCTTAGAGGTAGTACTTCTCTTATTGCGCCGAGAGGTGCATTCTATAGCCCAGTATCACCCCGATGTGTAAGTTTGTAGGATTAGAAATCAAGATCTAATTATATATGAATTCTATGGCCCAAATACCATGGACTAAATTATTATTTATAGCATGAAAAAAAACATTATTAACCCTACAAGCCATTATGACATCGATGTGTAAGTATGTCAGAAGCCAAAACAAAAAACAAAAATAAAATAAAAATACAATCTAAATAATGTCAGCTTAAAAACAATTTACACAACCATATAAATAAACAATTAAAAATAAATTAAAAATAAATTTAAATAATATAAATTTAAAATATGAAGATTTTTAAGAACACTCAAAAAAGAGATATAGTAAATAAATAAAAATATAAATAAACTAGAGGTATGGTAAATAAATAAAACCTCTTTTTCTACTTACTTAGGAGGTATGGTGAATAAATAAAACTTCCTTTTATATTTACTCCATCAACCTCATTGTATTTACAAAAACTCAAAAAAGAGGTTTTATTTAGGGTAATCTTATGGGACAAATTATTATTAATACCATGGGCCTAATACTATATTTATAAAAGCCGTATAAAAAGGTAAGGTAAATAAATAAAAAAATATCAAATAGGAGTAGAAATCAACAAATAATTATATATGAAGCCTATGGACCAAATTAATAATAATAGCATGCAAAAAAAACATTATTAGCCCTAACATTAATATTAATATTATTAATATTATTAAATCTAATATTAATATTAATATTATTAAATTTAATAACTTTATATTAATGACAATGGAGATATGGAGAGAGAGTATGTATGTTTAGGGTGAGATAAAGAGACATAGGAGAAGTGATTGAGACAAGGGGGGAGAGAAGGAGAGAGAAGAAGAAAGGGAGGGATTTAGTAACATATTTGGAGAGAGAGATAGACTGATGGAGGAAGAGAGAGGATTTGAGATAGAGAGAGAGAGAGAGAGAGAGAGAGAGAGAGAGGTGAGAAATGGAGAGAGATGAACAACGAGAGAGAGGACTTGAGAGAGAGAAAGAGAGTGAGGGGGGAGTGAGAGGATTGTATGGGAACGAGAGAGAGAGAGAGAGAGAGAGAGAGAAAGAGAGAGAGTGAGTGATGTGGGAAGAGAGAGGGAAGTAGAAGAGAAAGGGAGAGAGAGGAAGGAAAGGAGAGGAGACTTGGGAGAGAGGAGGAGAGAGGGAGAGAAGATGAAATGCATAGAGAGAGACAAGTGGAGAGAGAGAGGGAGTGACAAGGGAGAGATGGAGGGAGAGTGTGTATGTTTGGGGTAAGAGAAAGAGATACATAAGGGGAGATGGAGAGAAGGGAGGAGAGAAGGAGAGAGAGAGAGGTATATATTAACAAATTTGGAAGGTGAAGATAGAGAGAGAGAGAGAGGTAGGAGACAAAGGAAGAGAGAGAGTGGAGAGAGGTAGGGAAATAATGATGGAGATGGAGGGGGAGAGAGATGGAGGTAAGAATGAATATAGAGTGTGAAAGTTGGGAAGAGAGAGGGAGAGAGAGAGTGATAAGGAATATGGAGAGAGAGGGAGAGAGGATAGTAGGAGGGTAGAGAGATATAAGTAGGGGAGAGGGAGAGAAGGGGAAGAGAGAAAGGAAAGGAGAGGAGGAGGGAGTGATAGATAGATATATTGGAGAATGAGAGTGTATGCTTTGGGGTTGATATATAGAGACAAAGGGAGATATAGATATAGATGGAAGGTGAAGAGAAAGAAGAGATAGATGGAGATAGGGAGGGAGGGACAAGGAGATTGATAAATATGGAGTGAGAGAGAGTGTGTGTTTTTTGGGGTGAGATAAAGAGACAAAGAAGGAGATATGGAGGGACATATAGATATATATGGAGGGGGGAGAGAGGGAGGAATATTTATTGCAATAGATGCATTGATTTCAATGTAGATGGTGATTTCTAATCCTATTTTATTTCTTGAACTAGATGCATTGTTTTTAGTGTATATTTTGATTTCTAATGATATTTGATTACTTGCACTAGATCTATTGATTTCAATGTAGATGATTTCTATTCCTATTTGATTTCTTGCACTAAATGCATTTATTTCAGTGTAGATGCTTATTTCTAATCTTATTTGATTACTTGCACTAGATGCATTAATTTCAATGTAGATGTTGATTCCTAAATATATTTGATTGCTTACACTAGATGCATTGATTTCAATATATATGATTTCTAATCCTATTTTATTGCTTTCACTAAATGCATTGATTCCAGTGTAGATGGTGGTTTATAATCCTATTTGATTGCTTACACTAGATGCATTGACTTTACTATATATGTTGCTTTCTAATCTTATTTGCTTACGTGCACTAGATTCATTGATTTGAGTGTAGATGTTGATTTCTAATTCCATTTGATTACTTGCATTAGATGCATTGATTTCAGTGGAGATGTTGTTTTATAATCTTATTTGATTTTTTGCACTAGATGCATTTATTTTAGTGTATATGTTGATTTCTGATATGATGTAATTGGATGTATGATGATAGATTAATTTTAAAGTCATTGGATTAATAATTTGCATTGATTTCAGTGTAAGCACAGATAATTATTGACAATGTAGATTTATTTTTGTGTTATAGTAATTAAAACTAATAATATTGGAGAGAAAGAGAGACAAGGTATGATGTTTACTGAGCTAAATATTTAAATGGTTTATGATTTCAACTGTCTTTTTCATATAATCGATATGAAAATATGAAAAAACTAACAAGGGTGACAATAATAATAGTAGAAGAAAATAGTTTGATATTGATCACAATGAAAGCTATTTGTAATTTACTACATTATTATTATTCACATTTTATATCATTCAATATTATTACATTGTCACTTTGCATTCAAAAATTTTATTTCATCATTTTTCATCATTAAATTTATTTTACAATATTTATCATCTCAACAAACTCAGGTAACTAAGAAAATTTAAAATTAAAATGAACCAATAAATCTCAAACACATTTAGCATATTTAAAATGGTTATATTAATGTTAGATGTATTTACCTATTATTCATAAAATTAATCATATGTTTCATATAGTATCAATAGTTTTTCCTTGGCCGCACATGACTGAAACTAGCATAGATCCATCTTAACTCCTCTTGAGGTCAAATCTCTTGAGGTGTAAACCTTTCCTCAAGTTTTTCACTCAAAAAAAGGTTTGCACCTCAAGAGATTTGATCCCTCTCGGTGCTTGATAGACCCGGACTTAAGATGGATCTAGACTGGTGTTTAAGTCAATGCAGAAGGAAATGAGATCTCCGTATATTTCTAAACTTATGTCTATTGCAGATTTTAAGAATGTTTTCGAATCCGACCTTACAAAGAGATCAAACAATTAATCCCTATTCTAACTATCAAATTCTAGAATATTCCCCAAATCTATAATCCACATAAAAATATTAATTCAAAATATCCAACAATACTACTCTTCATATTTAAAACACCACAAAAACAAAAACAAACGAGATGTCCATCTATTCAAAATACCCAACAAAACTTAATTCCTAAAATACGACACAAAAATTAATCAACAGTTCGAAAGATTCAGCCATAGAACCAAATCCTTAATTTGTTTAATACAATCCTATATCGGTTTCCAGAATGTTCAGCTTCAATACAATATATGTCTGCAGCTGGAATGTTCAGCTTCAATAGGGCATTTTTATGTCGATTTCATATTGTAATAATATTTCAGAATTTGACATCTTGAGGTGTCAATTGTTTGACCCTTTCAGATTCTGAGTGAAATCTACAACCAACATAATTTCAATAACTGCAATACAATCTTGTACCTTTGGTCTTGAATGTTCAGCTTTAATACAATCCTGTATATTTGGTCGTGAAGAAGAATCCAGGAATCTAGTTAACTAGAAAGTTCTAAGTTCAATACAATCTTGTATCATTGGTCTTGAATGTTCAACTTCAATACAATCATGTATCTTTTGTCTCGAAGATGAATTCAGAAAACCAGTTAAGAAAGTTCAACTTAAATACAATCTTGTACCTTTGGTCTTGAATGTTCAGCTTTAATACAATCCTGCATCTTTGGTCTTGAATGTTCAGCTTTAATACAATACTGCATCTTTGGTCTTGAAGATGAATTCATAAATCTAGTTAAGAAAGTATAACTTCAATACAATCCAATCATGTATCTCTGATGTTAAACCTGAATCAATTCATAACGTATCATTTAGTTAAGGATTGGAAATGTCAATTTCTGTAAAATGATGAGCACAGAGAGAAAAACTTCCAAAAATCTATAATTTAACTTTCCATATTCAACTTATGAAGGGAGGAACATATATCACATGGAGGCGTTGGCAAACAGATTATTGAGTGCAATGTTAACTATATATCGAGAAATTTTGTGGGAAATCTTCATTACTGTTAACGCTGCTGGTTTTGTGTAAGAAACTTTAGCAGTGCTGATCCAAGCCTCTCTAGTAAATGTCACCAGTACGGCCGAGCAAGAATTGCAGGAGTTAGTTTCGTACATTCCGAAGTTCGTAGGCGAGCTTCTGGAGATCCCAAGAAGGTATTTGTTCGGACAGAATGGGGAACCGAAGGTGCGCGAATTGGGATTTTTTTTTGGTTGAAAAAATTGTGCGGGAGTTGCTCTCAGGTCTATGTGTTTGGGATTGGACTAGCTCTCGGGTGTATATGTTCTTGCTCAAGATTGAACCACGCGACTTATAAGACCAAACTTACCAAACCGAATTTGGATATTGAGAAACTATTCCAGAAACATCACGAAAAACGCAGCTATCTCCTGCAACTCCTGCTTAGTCATAGTGCCAGTCTTTGCTAGAGAACCAATTTGGATGCCAATGGGTAACTTCAAATGAATGGCCTTAAATGATTGTGGATAGGCTACTATTTAACTTCTCTCGCATAGTAGAGTCACGTGAATCGTGTAATGACTATGAGCAATTACAGAGTCATGTTTTCAGCATAATGTTGTCACCATCGCACCGCATGTCAGCTGGCCGCATGTTTTCACCATAATGTTGTCACCATGGCACCGCATGTCAGCTGGCCCCATGGGACTGCAATTTTTTCGTTTATTTTGGTATCGAGGGAATGAACCATTACAGGGTCATTATGTCAACATAATGTTGACACCATCCTTTATGTATGTCGATTATCAGCAGCCGCGTGTCAGCTGGCCCCATGGGACTGCAAATTTTTCGTTTATTTTGGTATCGAGGGAATGAACCATTACAGAGTCATTATGTCATCATAATGTTGACACCATTCTTTATGTATGTCGATTATCAGCAGCGGATGGTTGTACGGTCACCGAAATATTACGTTTATTTTGGTGTCGAGTGAATGCCCGAGCGAATGCGCAATTAGAGGCATGATGTCACCATAATGTTGACACCATGTCTATGTATGTAAACGGTGTTGTAACTCAAATAAATTAGTGTCAAATTCTAACCAAATTATACCAAAAAAAAACATTTTCCAAAACAGTTATGATCTACGAACCCGCAGGTGATAGTTTAACGCTCAATGCGCAATTACAGTCATGGAGAATGGAGGGAATGCGCAATTACAGTCATAATGTCATCATAATGTTGTCACCGTCCAGAGTCATGTTTCACGAATAAGTTAAACGGGCAAGGTGAGGCACCATGTTAATAGTGCAAAAGCCCTTTATGTGGCTTTTTATAAGATTTGGAATCTGTCTTTTTCTAATTATATAAATTATATTTATTGATTACTGCATTGAGAAGTACAAAGGGAGGTGGAAATATTGATTACTGCACTGAGAAGTACAAAGGAAGCTGGAAAGGAGGAGTCTGGAATGTGGAAAGAAACTCTCACTTTGTGATACATGTCAAGGTATATCATCAATGGCATACTGAAGGGGAAATTTTTCTAATCTTAGATCTCAGAAAGCACTTAGTCGAGTCTTATTTTTTGATACTATTTTATAAAAATTGGCGCTTCTCTTATGCATTCAAATTGCAGGGTAGACATTATTTTGAAGACTCCAATCACCTTATAGGATGCACAATGCCACATTAAAAGGGGAAAACTTTCATCCTGACTTACGAACTAATAGAGTCCTTGCAATAAAAAATGATTGTATCAATGAATATGATCTCTACTTGAGTCTTACTTTTCTATATAAACAAGCCAATGGTTTGCACCTTGGGAGTTTTGATCCCTCTCAACACTTGATAGATTCGAAGTTAAAGATAATCTAAGTTGATAGCAGACCAATCGTATACACATAACTTGTTATCATATTTCTTGATATAATATAATATCTAGTCTACCTAATTCACACAACCAAAAATAAATTAAAATTAATATTAGTAATTTGTTTATTTTTTATTAAAAAAAAAACTCAAATTATCTCACTTCCAAAAATATTATAAAAAATTAACTAGTTCTCCATACCATAAAATGTTTAATATTCCATCCATGGCCACCTTCATTTGACTTACATGTACTTACTATACACTAGGTAATACACAAGTAATTTAACTTTATATGTCAAATTGGGAGAAGGGACTGTTCGGTAATTCTGGTTCAGGAAGTTTCCGTTGCTTTTTCTCTCTTGCTTGCAATCAATATTGAGCATACAATTTTGAAGAATTATTTTATTTATTTTCCTTCCAAGATATGAATCCAAAGCACTTTGTACTTCTATTTTGTCACTCCTCTCTTTTGTAAATTATTTTAGATACATGGTGAAATGCATTGACTTATTAATTATTTTAGGCATTATTATATAATATTCATTTCATCAACTTTGAATAAAACTATTAGATGCTTCATTTAATAAAACCATTAAAGCCAACTATTTAATCACTATGAAATTTCACATTAAATGTCCTTAAATCACTCACCGCCACAACTATTTTTTCTAATGAAAATACAACTTTAATCATTCAAAACCTATCATATGGACATATCATTTATTATATGGATTTTTGCCTTTTAAACCATGAAACATACTTTTTGGGTCATCCCCACTTCCCCAATTTCAAAATCTTATCCTCTCAAGATGTCTTAGTTACTATTTATTCATTTTGGATGACACCACCCCCATTTGGGAAACTTCTAGGTTTGACAAATGCTCAATGGTGAAAAAAGGTGGGAGCTCATAGCTCTTAACCTTTCTTTCAAGGCCATGTTTAGATCTTGTTTAAATAATTAGTCTTTGGGTTTATGACAATTAGTGTTGTTAGATCACATTCCACTTTATTAACAAAATTAAGATCTATGTCAAATTGTATTAACAAAATTAAGATATATGTCAAACTAAACTTTATATTGCATCATGATTCTCATAATGGAAATATTCTCTAAACAACTCTTAAATGTTCTCTAAACAACCCAATGAACATGAACGTGGATGCTCATATGTTTCCAATGAAATTTTAAACTAATTATGTAAAAGTTAGATTGCATTGAGAACGACAATGAAAAAGAACATTCATCCTTTTATTATTCACTTGAAGCTTCATCTACAAGAGTGCATCTCTTTCTCCACCTCCCCTTGGATCTTGCAATGCAATAGAAATAAGTCTTTAATTTATAAGATAGCTATATTATATCTTTATACTTTCTATCTCACCTCTTTTCATTTGCCACTTCTTAAACTTCAACCATTTTTTACACAATTCTGGATGAAGTTTTCAATACTTATCATTTGTTTCTCCATCTATATCACAATGTTTACAATGTTTTTAGAGATCTCTCCTATCACTCTGGCTGCAAATTTCTTGTTTTCTTTTGGGCTATCTCTTCTGGATTGTTTTGTTGCCCCCTTTTTTATGCCTAACTTGATATAAATAGATTTTTTCTTTATTGGATTAAAAAAAAGAAAATTGTATCTCATTCTATGAAAGTTTAAATACACTTATAACTTCATTAATAAAATACTTAGTTTTTGAGCATCTTTGTTCATCATAAAATAGTATTTAAATATTTTTCTTTAGTTTGAATGAACCATTAGAAAATGAAAGGAAAAAATTGTTACCGCCAAAAATATTACAAAATACAAGGCTCTTAAAATGAATGCCCTTATCATTAACATCTTCATTTTCATAATCATATTCAATTTTGTTTTATTCTTCATCAAAAAAATTACACAATACAGGGTTCTTTACTTCAATGCCCTTATTATTAACATGTTCATTTTCATATTGAAATTCAATTTTTTTTTATTCTTCCATATTTGTACTTCATTTTCATACATTGCAATACCATCTTAGCCAATGTGTTTATGCTATTATCAAATGAAGTGATTATGGCTTTTAAGTATTCCAAGAAATTTGCTTCATGTAAAGACCCCACCATCTTTGGCTGGATGCTCTTATCTAATCCTATCATCAACAACTCGCTACTCTCCTTGTATTTAATATGAGTCTCTACCACATAAACTCAAAGTTAAACCTACAACGATACGAATATAAGATTCATCAATATAGGAATATATAAATATTTAGTAAGAACTATTTCATTGATATTCTATGAATTTGGAAATATAAATAAACAAGTGTTTTGAAATATATGGAAGTATAAGTAAAGAAATGCATAGTATATGAAGGACATGGCTATAACATTAGAAACTGTTGACACAAGGGCATACCATTTCAACGTCGATCTCTCAAAGAACTCCACCATACGCTTCTGGGGTTAGGTTTCTGTGAGTCCTTCTTCCAATGCTATGGGTTATTCCAAAACTTGTAACCATGAGCATTTAAAAAACAATTGAGGCCTTAGTGGTTTGCATGAAACAAAATTTTAATGATGGAGGAGGAAATAACTAGGAGAAAAGCCTAGCCTTGGAATAAGACATCATAAAAAGAGAGGACATATAACTTTAAACAATAATGAGAGAATGGAAATCACTATTATAACTTCAAATATTATATGGTTATTTTAAAAGTATGTTGATCACATATAAGAGAGGTAAATCCATAGCTCTTCATAAGTTAAAAAATCCCTTTCCTATACATCTCTACCTTCCTAAAATTATCCAACCCAAGAGGACTTAAAGTGTGAATGAAAAACATAAATTGTTGGCCGTTCTTACTTGTCTCTACCTTCCTAAAATCCTCCAACCCATGAGGACTTAAAGTATGAATGAAAAATATAAAATATTGGTTGTTCCAACTTTTAGACACTTATTTGTGGGAATTTTTTATTCATTTTCTCCTCAATAGTCCCATATTCAACAAGAAGAGATGTAACACCTTGAAATGTGAAGTTGAGTTGAAGAAAACAAACATGAAAGGTTAAGTCCTCAGGAGGCTTTTAGATTATCTAATCCAACACTTTGTTGAAAAGGAAAAAGTTAAAATCAAAATTGAAGGCCATATGAATTACAGATTATGATTTTCATTCAATATGGAAGCCTGATACATTTCTATGAAATGTGCTAAAGAAATACAAACAAAATATGTTCATAGAAATGTCAACTTTATCCCTAGATTTAATATCAGACTATAATAAACTTCAGGATATAGGAAGAAAATTCAGGATTAATCATGACATGATAAGTTGGAGACCATTAAATAACATACAAGGAACTTTTGGTTTTCTTGAAGAATTTATGGGAAGGATGCACACAAATTTTCCATGCCTAATGTGGTATGACTAGTCCCTCCATTTACTTCCATAAAATATTTCATTTGAAGAGAAAGTTTCATGGCGACCTGTAAGAGAAAGAATTGCAGTAAAATAAAAATTATTATTAGACAATGGGGATAGGAATACAAGAAATTATATTTTTGTAGTCAAACAAAAACAATTATCACACAATGGGGCTAGGCATACAATAAATTTTACCTTGCTCAATCAATCAACTACTATGTAATTTCCTTTGCAAAAGAAAATACACAACAAAAATATAGGTGTGTAGGTTAATTCATGGTATAGGTATCAATAATATCCACACAAGCGAGGTCAACCTTGATAATCAAGAAAAAACAATGGTCACATTGAAACTTGTTCTTGCAATCCGCCCATGCCACTTCTTCAGAGTCTTGATATTAGAATATTTACATGCTTGTGTTATTTCCCAATTTGGATGCTCAATTAAGTTGTGAAAAAAATTGACTATAAACTCCGTAGCCTATACAAACAATTTAAAACAAGAATGAATATAGAATCATAATTTCACTAGCCCAAGGAATTATTTGTCACCAATGTTGTTGGGAATTTGGCTAGTTCCATGCCAATATATGCCTGGGTCAAATTTTTATATGTGAGGTACATTTTCCTATCTGAGCCAGTTTACTAGGAATGACATCCATGAATGTGAGGAACCATCCCTTATGTTTCCCCAAAAGGTTTTCCTTAAAAAAAATTCATGATTTGAAAGAAATTAGGATACATGTGACTTTGGTCCTCCAACGTAAGTGAAAAATTGTCCTCTCGATAGTTATACATATTAATTAGCTCAAAGCTCCCCAACCATTCTTTCAGAAAGACTAACCAAGGGCATATCAAGTTATACATAAATAAGAAAATAACTGTACAATTCTATATCTTCTTAATTATAGAAAGGATATTATATTATCATAAAAGAACTCCTAGATAGAACACATATTCCAAGGGTCAATGAACTTCAATTTTATTTAAAAGAAAAATGAAGAATTAAAAAACTCAACATTAAGAAAGGTTGCAATTGTCTCTATTTACGACTTGCAAGAACACGTATGATGTGACATGTTTTACTCATGCTGGGTTATAGACTGTAGTAATAAAATTTCATGATAAGGATGATCAAATTGAAATGAGAAGGAGCTTCCATGTCATGTAAATATGAAAAGGAAGACATGCGCCCAAAAGAACAGATAACAATATGGTGCAACCAAAGAGATGCCCCAAATTCAATCATATAAATACAAAAAAATTTAATTCATTCAAAAGACATATACATGTATTTGTAATCATATGGCTGATCAGTGTAGGAAATTACATCCATATGTCAGTTGAGAAAGTAATGAATTTAAAATGGGAACACAATTATTGGTGTTTTTTTTACATTCTAGAATAGTGGTTGTCAAAATTCCAAAATTGAAAAGTTCGGCTTTATCTACAGCAGCTGTTACACCACTTCTAGACACAGTATTAAAACTAGGTTCTTCATTACATAGCTCTACCCTCATCATCTGAACATTCTGTGCAGGTGTTTGATTCCTCTTTTCCTGCTTTTTTGCAAAAAACACAGGGCAAGCTTGAAGTACGTGGTCGAATTATCGACAATACCTACAAGATAGGTGTGTCGGGTTATGTATGTCGTGCACAAAGTGGTCAACTTCACCAATTATAACAGATGATCTGGCCTCTTCCACGACCAACTCCTCCTCCTCTTCCACGACCCCGACCTTGAAATCCCCCTCGCCCAGAGGGCGGCGCAGGCGAATACAAACCTCTACCTTCCAACTGTATTCTATAAGAAGAAAGTTTTTCAATCATTAGGTGAAAACTCAAACAATTCTTATCATCATCCCTTACCGACTGACAAAATGTGCAATATAGCTGCTTGGGAGAATAAAACCATTTCTCCAACTTGGGAAAATAGTCTATAGGGTGCTATCCAGTTACTTGACATAGTGCACACCATATTGTAGGGCTGGCACTTGGCCCTCTTGCTCCTAGATTAGGCTTGATTGGAGTTGGTCTTCCAACTGCCATATATTCGCCATATACTAGGCATTGTTCCTCATAGTTTCCTTCAGCATTGTAACGCATGAACCATACCCCTGCATGCACGTACTTCTCTTTCTCCTTCCGCAAGATTTGCAGTTATAAGTGAAGGGTAGCTAAATGGCTCTGAATATGTTAAAACCTGATTTGCGTTCCCTGAACTTTCGAGGCATCCATTTTCATTGTGATTTCCAAAGCTATGTCTTAGGTTAAGATATTTTGCTGAGAGAAAGGTAGGCACAGATGAGGAAAAAAATTTCAGTAAACCATTCCTTATGCTGTTCATCACTAACGATGAAGCCTCCATCCCTGATAATGTGTTTTAACCACTGATCTGCCTCACATATAGTTTCTTTACTTCCTACTGGATATCCTTCAATTCGATAACACATTGCATATATGAATTTGGCTTCTGGAATTGGTCATTCAATGCTTTATTGAGATCATATATTGTCGTAGTTGGATTAGTCACTACATAGCTCATGTACCATTCTAGCGCACGTTCCTGGAATGCAGTAGCAAGTTGTGCTTTCTTGACATCGTTATCAACAATATGTTGTGTCATCCACATAGCCTCAATGACTAATTAGAATTTCTCTGTGTATTCATTCCAGAAAGCCTAAAAATTATTCATCTTAATAAAGAGTGCCATATCGAATATTGGTGGTGGAGGTGGAGGTGGAGGTAGAGTGGAGTGAAGTAGAGTGTGAGGTGGAGTTGGGAGTGGGGTGGATGGGATCTGAAGCACAACTGTGTTACTATGTTATGTGTGTGACGAATAACCTGAAATGCTTGCTTGAGATTCATCGTTAGTGTTAGACCTAGTTTTGAGGGGATTGTACATAAAATATCCTTCTGGATCTTTTCTAAAAAGTTTTCCACTGCACGTAGATCTAGGTGGACCTCTTCTAAACATTCACTCAGTGTGACTACACAAAGTACCTTTTTCACATAAGAAAATTTTAGCCCACAACTTCAAAGAGCGCTGAAACTTACCTCATAGACCCTTGAAAAACCTTCTTTCAGCTTTAGTGTAGGACACAATGGTATCAATGGAAAACAAGGTGGAAAATCTGCCCAAAATGTTGTCAATCCAATAGTCTATTATGTGAGTACTCCTATTATCGACTTTTTCCAATTACTAAACTAGGAGTCCACCTGGTAATCGCGTTCACCCTTCGAAAAGGTTTGCATCTCAATAAACCGAGACAACTAGTCATATAGTTCTATTGAGAAGGAATCAAAGAAGATTCAATTCTGCTCTATATAAATGTATCTTTGTTTCCAATCTTCAACAGATAATCATGGGTTCTGGTTATCTTGGATTGTGAACTCGCGCACCTTTCTATCGAACCAATCTTGCAATTCGTTAATAGTTTGATTCCACATCAAATTTACCTCAAAAATATCTCGATCCTAGCAACATAACCATTTTTTGGCTCGAGGGATCTAGACCCAGCTTCAGAGTGTATTCGCGCAACCAACAAAACACTTCAAATACTATCCCTTTCAGTAATGATATTGTTGCACAAACCAAAGTCTCACCCGAACTAGCAATGGGGGGGTGCTGGAACTAGGTTTCTGCACCCTGAGGGAGGAATATGATGTGGATCTAACTCTTTCTAGTATGATCTAATCACTACTTTTTTGTGATGATTTTCTTAACTAGATTCAGATATAACCTCATCAAAACCCTTAACAGAGATGTAGTTATCACATAAACACAAAGATCTACTCTTGTTATGATATACTTAATAGAAACCCTTAATACTGATATAATTATTCTATAAAAAAAATATCTATTATTATATAATTAATCAAACAGATCCACATCAATTAACAACAATTACACGACAAATCTATAAGTAAATCCTTAACTCATAAATCATTAACACATAAAACAAAATAAAATAAGTAAACCAGAGACTTTGCAAAAACTTCTCTTTATTAAGCAGATCTTCAATGACTACAATTCTTTCTCTTGTGCACACAACTGCAGAGTCCTCACACACAACCTAGGACTTATGTCTCGACGCACATAGCCGCATGATCCTATCTCTACTTAGACAAATCACAGAACTTTCCCAAAACTGTATTACATAACCATCACATATTCGCTTAAGAGTGATGATTGTTGAATCATACATGCCCTTTTTATATGACTTAGACGCGCAAAAACCTTGGACTCCAACCGTGGTTTGAGCCCCATGTTTTTCCCTTATACCCGTTACAATATGAAGGGGCTTTGACCCTCCCCAAAGTCGCTTGAATTCCACACTGCACTTTAACAAAAATGAACAAACTTGACTCAAGACTTGACCTAGAGGACCCTATCCCAACACCCACTTCCCTCCTTAACCTTATTAAGCACACGAGCGCACCCCAAAGCCTTGAATCCTAACCATTAAACACTCACTCTTACACCCCACACCTTATTTCGGTTTATTGAGCGCATGAGCACACCTCCAAGCCCAAAATCCAAACCCTTCAGCCTTAAACAGTGCATCCTGTACCATCCTTTTCTCCCTTGAGTGTAGAGTGCACTTGGGAAGCCCGAATTCTCTTCCTTCATCCTTTGGACATATTCCCTATTCTCTCCTTTGAGCTTCCTCTCTTCTCTTGAGCATAAAAGGGCACCCTGAAGCCTTGATGCTTTGACCCTTCAGCCTTTCATATTGTGCCATTACACCTAGAAGTTATCCTTACTCTTTCCAATTGCATTGTTAAGTCATGAACAATAAATTTACATGAAACATGTTAGGATGGGATATTTTTCAGCATGGTGTTTTCTTTCCATGAGTGACTGCAGTTGCAGGCATTTCAAGAAAAACATGGAATGGATGCATGAAGAAGATCATGTGAAGAGGGAATTCAAATGAAGAATTCAAGAACAAACAACTTATTGAAATATTGATTATTGAATGAGCCTAAAGACTCAATGTGATAAAATACCCTTTGTAGGATGATGACATAAATGACACGAATTTTTCATACACGATCAGATACATAAGTGGAAACCTTGTCCCCTATCAAAGAAAGTAGATGTTATCAGTCACTATGAGTCCTAGTCATTAATGATAGTGAATTTTCGTGTTCTCATCACATGGTGATGTGGAAATATTAATTTAATAATGTAATTATTGAAAATACAAAGAAGTAGAACACCAAGAGTCATTTATGGATGAAAGAACCATGTGAAGAGGTCCAAAAGACATGTAATTTCAAGAGTCATATGTTATTCAAAAATTCATTTATAAGTTCAATATTTATAGAAGTCCAAAGGTCATTAAAATTTGGAATGCCAAGAGTCATGAGGGTATGAAACATCACCACTCAAGTTATAAGAGGAACTTAATTTCTCAAGCAAATGAATTTTAACATTGGCTTCTCCCAAAATGCATTAGAGAGATAGAGATAGTATTTTTGGGGAGCATGTAGTGGCTGTAATGCTCCACTATTGGATCTAGTGTTGTTAATTGTACTTACGTATCTTGGAACTTTTTCTTATTACCGGAAGCCATTTGGCCAACACATTTTAATGAATAAATTATGGATGTTTTGTGACTATTATTCTAATGTTTTTGGCTTATGCTGGATTTCATAGATACTAAAATAATTTAACTATTTTGATGCCTTTGGAACTTAACTTGTTAGAAAAGTGATGTGATGATTTAATGATCATAGCATATATGTGAACTATTTGGCTTGATGTATAATGATTATTTATCGTTTCTGCGTGTGTCTCTATTAGATTAGTACTATTAATTATCTCTTATAAACCAAATATCTCTCCCTTAAAGTGAAATAACCTTGATACATCTACAATAGAACATTTCATAAGGCACACTCTCTTTCTCATCAAAAGGACATCTACAATATTCTCTCATGCTAATTTCTTAAGCCAACGAAAATATTTAAGTAAATGATAAACGATCTATATTTCTAGATGGGACTCCTACACCAAATGGTGTGAGGTCTCATTGGGACCGCATATCTGGGAGATCCCTTGTATGTTTGTGGTATCTAGAACTAACAACATATTGTTTCTTGTCTGTAGGTACTTTTCCATTATTTCAATTCAGTCATATGCATTTTCTTTAGAGTTAATGTTTAATGAGGCTCCTTGTCATCTCAGACAACAGATAGTTTACTGTGAATCAAACTTGTAGCTTCAATGTCTTTTTGTTTTATTTCAATTGAAGAGGAAGGAAAATAATTTTTGGATATGCAAACATAATATTGCAAAAGTTTTTTTCCTCTTTGTTTCCTCATTGTTTTAGTGTTGATACTTTTTTCTTCAATAGTTTATCTAATATTCAATGTTGGTTCTTGATTATTGCTTGAAGCATTGTGACTCATTTCACTTTTACTTGCAACATTTGTCAACGACATCTTTCATTTTATGGCACCTATATTTGTGAGAAATAGGCCTTCTAGATCAATGTATCACCAACCTTCAAATTCATCTAAATTTAAACAATGAAAACTCTTTGCAAACTCTACAAGGTGGCTTCCATTCTTCATGGTTACTCATCCAATGGCAAAAGGAAAATAAATAAATTGTTTCTTGTTTTAATTTTCAAATTTAACATGCAATCTAGTATTTATTGTATACTTCGGCACCAAAATACTTGTATAATCAACTTTAATTTCTGCCCAATCAATAAGCTTTCGATCAGAAATTTGTACCATTTCAATATTCAATATCTTAATTCCCCTGTCATAATTTCCATCCTCCAATGTGACAAAATGATCATCGAAATTAATTTCCTCTTTGGAAATTTTCTCCATTATTTTCTTATTTTCTTACAAACAAGTAATAACCCAATCAGGTAGTACAATGACCTGAAATTCCATGTTCATGACTTATTCAATGCTCCATATTTTAGGAAGAATCTTGGATATAAATGATTTAGTCATGTGTTCTCTTTATAGAGTTACTTTTTGATGAGTCTCTTCATGATCATCCCTTCCACTTAATAGCCTATCGACAACTAATTTTTCACTTCCAGTAGTTCCTTTCCTTTTTTTGCTGGAAGATGAAGTCACATTACTACTGCATGTGAAATATTGAGATTATCCCATAGTATTTGTGCCTTTGTGTTTATATATTTCTACCTTCTTGATTATATCTTTTTCAGTGATCTATCCAACATCTACTAGATTTTTTTGACCTTTTGTTGATACATATGATGAATTTCCTCACTATGCTCTCTTTTCTCGGAAACAAGTTCCCATAATTCATAGAATCGAGGTGATTTGAGAAAATTATTCCTCTTTAAAAGCATTTAATAGATTCATCTTCACTTAAGTGAAAAGCATCTAAATAATTTGTGCAAAAACATTATCCTGACTTGCATTATTCACAATGACTATTCCAACAGTAGATGTGATTTTTTCTTTTTCTTTTTCTTTTTATCTTCAAATACACCTATCCAATGATGATATTTATTTTATATGTTAGCAAAAAAATACCTATCTAGAACAAACATTGGTAAAAGCAATGGTCTATTGTCAAAACCATAAGTTCATATAACCATATTGATTTCTATTTTCTCATATTCACCTTTCCCGAATAAGAAATCCTTAGCTCTGCAGATATTGAGGAGGCTCTTGTCTAGTTACCAAGAAATACACTAGCGTTAAAAGCACAACTTGAATTAAACAAAAAATAAAATAATATTCATGCTTCCACAACATAGGATCCAAGAATTTCATTGGTTCCTCGCGAAACTTGAATCTAGGATTAGAAGGTAAACTTTTAAACACATGTCGTAACATGAGAAGTTTTATTAGATATGGATTCATAAAGAATCCATTTTTCTTGGGTAATATATGTAACCGAACAACTAATTCATTCAAAATTACGTCATCCCAATTGAAAATACAATTAATTTTGTACGTCTCATAAAGCATATAGAAAATGCATTTCAGAACATGTGTTGTAATTTTTAGTCCTACTACATGGGGAAAGAACCAACAAAAATCCCTAAATGGTTACCTAAACAAAGAAAATCTACAAGAGAAATATCGAAAGGAACCTCATAAATTGGAGAAATGAATTCTCACACAATTTCGAGTCCCCTTTCTTCTGGATCCATGAAACTATTCACAATGGACAATTATAAACACTTGTTCAGTTCTGGTAACTTGAATAAGAATATGAATGCATTAGGATTCAAAATAACCTTTTTCGCACCTAGATTTATTTCCATCTTTCTTAAATAAAAATTATTTTCACAAAGATAAATATTTTCTCTGAAATCAAAGTCCTCTGGAGCACATAAAAATTTCACTAATCTAGTACTCCAAACCTTGTTTCTTGTTTTATATTCCATTTACATATTCAAATATCTCTTATATGTTATCAACTATTCAAAGCTTTCATCAATATCTCCAAGTAAGTTAAACGTATCACTACAAATAACATCTTTCCTTCACTTGCTACCCATTTTCTATTCGAAGTGAAAAAATACTTTTTCAATCAATAACGTATTCAAATATTTCTTCACTTTACAATTATCTATTTTCTTCACAAACAATGGTTGTTACTATTACTTGTGTGAAAAATGTTACATACAACACTCTGAATAAATAACAATTAAAGATACCAAAGACAACTTTTGTGGATAGTAGTGGGAAAATATTTCAAAATTCCAAGAGCATTCTACCCATTTAATTTTCACTTTTATATTGCTTCAATATCATTCATAGATGTGTCATAAGAAACAAAAAATGACAATATACAATAATATACATCTACCGAGACGGTAGATTCGGGCACACGACCAAAGCCACCAGAATGCAACTTTTTTTATTTATTTTTAATAAAAACTTGACATAAAAAATGTTTGACTCATGTTTTGTGATAATGGAAATGGATTCAACACCATAAAAAACACTATTGGCAAATTTTCCCATATCACCAAAAAATCGTAGCAAACTAACATTTTTTGTTTTTGTTTTTTCAATTAAAATATGACATCATGAGTGTTGACACCCAATTGACATCAAATATCATGAAAGTTGATAGATATAACCTCGAGTTACAAATTTTTTTTTCCATATTTTCTTAGGAACGTGATAGGAATTCCATTGTTTTTCCGGTCAAATTTTAGCACGTAAAAATATCAATAATAACTACAAATAGTAAAGTGTGGAAGGAAATTTCACAAATAAATATTATGCTACCACATATTCAGCTACCTTATAGAAGGAAGGGAATTGACTTCTGGTCTCCACTACTTCGTAAAACTGAACCAAATTTGATTTACAAATGACTTGACACATATATTTGTCGCAAAATTTGACAAGTAGTTTCTATGCAATGGGAACCTTATTCCACATAGACAAATTTAATTTCAAACTCTTTGTTTTTTTTATTCAAAAGTAATTTAACTACTGAAAGTTGAGAGTCATAACCTCTGGTTAAAAAATATTCCTTCCATATTTTTTCATGAACATGCCAGAATTTCCATTATATGTTCCAGTCAAATTTGAAGACGTCTAAAGCTATCAATAATAGCTACAAATAGTAAAGTTTCCTTCTATTAAAAATCATATTTACAACTTGTCCCCACTACTTTGTAAAACTAAACCAAATTTGATTTACAAATGGCTTGACACATCTATTTCTCACAAAATTTGACACATAGTTTCGATGTACTCGGAGCCTCATTCTACGCAATGAAAAATTAATTCTAAGCTCTTTTATTTTTGTAGACGAAAAAATAATTTAATTACTGAGAACATCAACTTTGATTCATAATGTAATAGTAAAAAGTGTAAAAATTAATTTTTATATTAGAAATAAAAATATTTTGTTGATTAAATACTTATTCCTACTATGCAATATTAGATTAAGTTTCCTTTTTAACAGATCCCAACAAGTACTTATCTATGATAGAATGTATGTGTGAAACAAATATGGGAAACATTGATACCTTGTGTGTATCAATATATTGAATAAAGATGTGTGCACATACCTACATGATAAATTAGGTATTTATTATTAATAAGGAAAGAAACATAAAAATTATTAAAAATATGAATGACAAAAAATGCCACTAAACACTAGGATTCATTCTAAATAAAAAACCAATAACTAGCTAAACTATAAAAGTCAAGGAACAGAAACTAACAACTTGTCATATACTTTCAACGTAACATAAATGCATATACTATTAACTGTGTCAAAACACCTACTCATCATTATGCATGCAATAAGAAACAAAATATTACCATTAAAAACAACTTTGAACTAACTGTAATAATGATAATCAACTAAGAAACTTCCAAATGCAAACATGCAACTGGAAAATGTGAATTGGTTTAAAAGGTTTCAGTATTGTAGACTTTTTTGTATTTATGCACTACTTTTATCGTCCAGGATATAATAGAAACAAAATTGAGACACCATTGAATATGAAATCGTGGCTTTGAAAATAACAGTTTATGTAAGGAAACAAAATCTCAAAAAATACTCCAAGCTCTTAAATGAAATTTGCATAGACAAAACACTACACAATCCGCTAGTAGAAATGCGTAAATTATTATAAAAGGCTCCTATCGATATCAACAAATAACTTATTTCCTTCCTCCTTTGATGATTTCAAAATTCTTATGGAATCATTTAAATATAAATCACCACTTGTATGTCATGAAATATCTATATCAGGGATAAAGCTGACATTGAGATATCTCTATTGGTCCAATTTATGTCTCGTCATTATTATTATTATTATTGATTCAAAAATATAACAATTGTAACAAACTGAGTTATTTTTTCTATCCCTGTAAATTACGTTTTTCCCTCACTATACCAGTTATTTCAAATGCTTGTAGACTTGTTTCCCTAGAAAAACTACTGCCAATATTTTGCATCTAAAACACACTAGAAAGGTAAAGCTTAAATCTATATTTTTTATCTTCCCAATGTATTTGCTATAATTAATAGAAAACAACCCTAGAGGTAAATACCACTCCTCTCAACATCTAATTCACCGACTACACGATTTTATGAACCTCCACATTTCACACAATATATTACAAAATACTTTCAAAATAACACAAATCATATTTAATCTAAATATAAATATGTAATTCTCTTGAACACAATCTACTAATATGAAAAATAGTTGAAAAAACATTACAATTAAAATATCCCTCACTCTTCTCAAATCTTGCACATCCCTCATTTTTCATATGCATTTGTTCTCTGCATAACCACTGCACACACACAACCACCTCGACACAACGTTTTCCGCACAACTACTTTCGAAATCAACAATGCCCTTTGGGAAGTAATCAAAATTTGAAGATGATATTAATAGATATGCACCCCAAATATCATGGGGAGGAAGAATTAGTTGTGAAATATGTTCCTAAATAAGAATTATATAATATGTTTATATATTTATAATTTTAATAAACTTCAGAAAAAAAATTTGTCTAAGAAAAAGGTTTGTGGACATGGATTTGTTCTTTGCACACACTTCCTCTAAATAGAAAAATCCGGTGTTTGCAAAAATATCTCAAGCTTTCATTCTATGAACCTCCACACTCCGCAAAATATATTAATAATAAAATAAGAATTGCTCTTTCACACAATCTACTAATATAGAAACACATTACAAAAAATATATCTTCGCACTTCCCTCATTCCGCACAAAATACGCACATGTGTTTGTTCTACATAACCTCCACACATGCACAACCGCCTTCACACAACTATTTCTGCAATTAATAAGTCCCTTAGGTCATTCATTGAGATTTGAAATTGAGATTATTTAATGAGCATACATTGTGAAATATGTTCCTAAATAAGAATTAAAAAAGCGATTTGTATATTTATTATTTTAATAATTTTTCACAAAGTTGTCAACATAGTCAAAGCTATTTTCACATGCATTTTTTCTTTGCACACACTTTCTCTGAACATCCAGCTTCACACAACCATCTTTGCACAAATACCTCCGCACAACTAATTCCGTAGTTGTGAAATACGATCCTAAATAATAATTAAAAAGGTGATTTTTATATTTATTATTTTAATAAACCTTTCACAAAGTGTTTCACACATTTGGGAAACTAGGAACTCAACTAACACCAAGGACTAACATGTACCAACACCTTTCAATCCAAAGATTGAATTGACTCACTTCGTTTTACCACACAACACTTCTTCTTCACACGCATTGAAAAGACAGTTTATTTATAACCCCTTCTATGAAAAGGATCCCCAGTTCTCCCTCACATAATCATTAATAATATTATTTCAAGAATTATTAACCCTTCTGGAGCCTATGAAAAAAAACATACAATCTTCACATTAGTTATCACATCATTAAACACATCAGTATGATAAAAATGGCCCGCAACCGCATGTCACATGGATTAAAAACATGATCTATTTCGTATTACATAATAAGGATATCTTTTATAGTGCAACAATTATGAATATTGTTAAAAAAATGACACTAGCTCCCTTTTCACCCTCGTTTGTTTCAAAGCACCCCCACCTGTGTAAAGGATCAGTATTTCTCTGAGACATACTCTATCCTTCACATAGTAATAGTTCCATAGAACGAAACCGTACCAATTTGTGCATCGTTGATTAGTGTCACAATACTCACTATGAAAAGTACCCTAGTTCTCCCACACATACTCTATCCTCCACCTAAGGAAATACAATAATATTAATTCAAAATTTGTTTGACTCACCCATGGGTCCTATGCAAACAAATTGCAACTCCATCAATTATCGCATCATTAAGTAGAGAATTAACATAGTAGTGTCCTATTACAATAATTGTTAAATATATGATATTATATCCCTTTACACCCCCATTAGTGTCAGATCACCTATGTCTATGAAAATGACCCCTATCTCTCCCGCACATACTCCGTCCTCCACACAGAAAAACTTTAGAAAAAATAAATTGTACCAATTACCACATTATTGATCAGTATCACAACAATCACCATGAAAAGGACTTGTTGACGATCTTGGACCTGTCAACATTCAGGGGGTATCCCCGACATGAAGTCCTAATTAGACCTCACACCATTTGATGTAGGAGTCCCATCTCAAACAAATTCCTATTTTCCTTATTCCCTTGGCTCTTGTTGTCAGCAAGAGAGAGTGATGCCAATGTACTTTCTCAATGAAAGGGGGGTGTGTCTAGTGAGTGTCTAATTGTAAGTTTGTGAAGGCTCTTCTACTACAAAGGGGGAGAGGAAGAGAATTGTGCCTCTAAGAGAGATGTAATAGTACCACCCAATAAGAGACACATGTGAATTGAAGGATTGTGTCTAACATCCAATATAATAGTAAAAATAGGATGCGATGGCCGTTACACAGACAATCTTAAGATAAATCTATCTAATATCCTACGGAATAGTCCACAACGATGGGACAAAAATTATGCATAGAGAAATACAATGAAGATCTATCTAATATCTTGCAGAATATTCCACAATGATGGGACAAAAATTATAACCATTACAACACTTTCTCAAAAAGATAAATACTAAAATAACGAAAATAGTTCAACTATCTTAGTACATGTGAACAAAAAACATTAAGTATAAACATCTATGCAATAGTATTAAGAACATTCTTATGTCATGCATGAATAACATGTTGGAATTGGTGGCTTATGTTATTAATTAAAATTTCTGAGACACATATATACAATGAACATCACTAGCTCCAATAGTGGAGCATTGCAGTCACTCCTTGCTTCACAAAATGACTACATATTCTCTTTATTTCTCTGCTGGTGGAGCCAAGGTGAAAAGAAATTTGATCATACAATGAGGGAGTATATATAACCAATGATGACTCTTTGACTACCCTCACGATGTTTTCACTTCCCGTGACTTTTCATCTTTCATGACCATCTATATTCAAGTCTTTGCTTTGGACTTCCACTTTACAATACATTTTATTACAATGGACATGATATACAATAGTGATGTGGCAACATGACCACTCATGACATGACATAAAATGACATTGCTGACAGGGATTTCTTGATGACATGGAAATTTCAAGCCATTGTTGTTGTTGAGAGTTAAGTGTCTTCATGAAAGGGCTCTCCTTTACTCCTCTACATGCCTTGGTGATAGGCAACATTCAATGATATCAGGTCTTGGATAGTTGTTGCAAACTAGTGTCCTCTCTCTTCCTCTTGATTAATCATCTCATAATTTCAACTACAAGAGTGTCTTTGAGAATAATTTCATCTTTTATCATCTCACCATTACTTGATATAGTACATGTTCCTACAATTCAGTCATCATGTGACGACATCAATCTAAAATACCCTAGCCTAAGATGATGCATTCTCATCCATGAAATAAGCCTAGGACAGGTGATAGGCTGGGAAAGGATGCTCATTGGTTGTACATGCATATTTCACGAAACCAAGGGGCATCCTTGATCCTTAATACTGCACAATGTGCAGTTCAGGCAGGGCTGAGGGACATGAATCTGAACTTTCCGAAGTCAGTGTGTTGTGAAACCAGCTCCAAAAATAGAAGAAAAGAGATATCAACACCTTACAAATAAGCCACTTCGAAGGGGCAACCTCCAATACATTACATTAATGAAAAATTCTTGGATGATACAAATTAAAAAACCTCCTTTCTATATATAGGAGTCCATGGGGCCGTAATGTAATCCTAGTGGGGCCACAATGTAATCCTAGCTGACCTAACAATAATAATTTAAGGGCACAATAATAACAATATGGGGGTTACAGGGGTACAATAAAAACAATAAGGGGGTCACACTAACAACAATAAGGGACTATACTAGTAATATAGAGACCTAACATGCCCCTCTCCTTCAAAAAAGTGTTGTCCTCAACGCTTGAGTAGCTCTTGGTGCTTCTATAAAAAATTCTCATCCTCCCATGTAGAATCTTCAGTGGGTAAGTTCTTCCACTTGATGAGATACTTTGAAATTGATCGATTCCGTAGCTGTCGAGTTATTGTTTCTGTGACCGCTTCAAGTTCCAATATGATTTTTCCTTCCTCATCAAGTTCTGGCAATATTGTTTGAACTGTAAGATTTTCACCTATAACCTTCTTTAAGCATGAAACATGGAAAACTGGATGCACTCGTGAAGAAGTAGGAAGCTCCAATTTGTATGCCATAGTACTAATATTTTGCAACACCTTGTAAGGACCATAGTACTTTGGCGATATTTTATTGTCCTTCTTAGCTTGCTTGAGGGACATTTGTTTGTATGGTTGTAGCCGTAAAAATACGTAGTCTCCTACATCAAAACTTCTCTCGTTGTGATGTTGATCTGCCTATTGTTTCATTTGATTTTGTGCCAAATTTAGGTTATCCTTTAAGAGTTGGAGAACTTCTTGTTGATGCTCGATGTGATCTTCCACTGCTTGAACCTTCAAATTTTCTCTTAAAAATGATGTGGTGCATTAGGGGAATTTTAAGGTCTAAAATGGGCCTCCTAAGGAAATTATAAAATAATTGTGGAAATAATAAAGTAGGATTTGATGACATCATCAAATTTTAGAGGGAAAAAAGAAAAAACAACTTTTTCAACTCGTATTTCTAACTTATCTCCCAAATTTTCTACTCAAATTTCGAGCGGGAGTACTCGTTGGATGTAAAATTTAATTCCTCATCCAAGGAGTACCCATGTTGCATACTTTCGATGGACCCTGCTACATGAAAAAGAGACATACATGAAAAATTTGATTGCAATCACGTTTTTTCATGTATTTTTCATTTTTCACATAGTAGGGTCCATCGAAAGCATGCAACATGGGTACTCCTTGGATGAGGAATTAAATTTTGCATCCAACGAGTACTCGTGCTCAAAATTTTAGTAAAAACTCTGGGAGATAAGTTGAAAATACGCGTTGAAAAAGTAGTTTTATTATTTTATTATTTTATAATATTTTTACCCTTTTAATTAAAAAATGGTGAATCATCCCCCATGGTTGACATCACCATATTGAATCCTATTGGTTCTTATAAAGTTTATTTTGGTTGTACATTTTTCTTATGAGGCCCATTTTAGACCTCAAAATTCCCCTAATGGGATGGTGGGTGATATCCATAAAGTGCCATAAATGGGGTCATTTTTGCAGCGGTATGGAAGGAAGTGTTATACCACCATTCAGTGAGAGGTAACCACTTGACCCATTGTGTTTGTTTATTAGATACAAAACAACGAAGATATCCTTCCAAAAATTTATTTACTATCTCAGTTTGACCATCAAATTGAGGATGATAAGATGAGCTATGAGCTAATTCAGTACCCAAACAAGAAAATAACTCCGTCCAAAAATTTCCAAGAAAAAATGGGATCTCTGTCGCTCACAATAACCCTTGGGTTTCCATGTAGCTTTTGAATTGTGTCCATAAATGTAGTAGCAACTGTACTTGCTTTAAATGGATGAGATAATGCACAAAAGTGTGCATAATTGGTAAGTCTATGAACTACAACCATGATGACACTCTATCCTTCGGGCTTAGGTAAACCTGTGATAAAATCCATTGAAATCTCCTCCCAACGTTGAATTGAAATGGATAAAGGTTGTAGAAGTCCCGAGGTCTTAATTGTCTCAACTTTATTATGCTGGCAAACCAAACATTTTGCCACAAAATTTTGAATATCATATTTAAGGCCATCCGAAAAAAATTATTTCTTCACCTTGTGGTAAGTTTTTAAAAATCCTGAGTATCCTCCTAAAGGAGAAGTGTGCAATTCCAAAAAAATCTTTTGTTTTAGTTGGGAATTCTTACAAAGATATAAGCGATCTTTGTACTATAAAGAATCATTTTTCCAACTAAATGTATCAGATGTACTAGGATCTTGTTGCAAATTTTGAATGAGTGTCCATACTTCTTTGTCCTTCTTCCATTCATCTCTTGCTTCGGTTATCCAATCTGTTTGGATAATAGAAATGGCACAAGGAAATTCTTCCACCTCTTCATTCTTTCTTGAGAGTGCATCTGCAAAAACATTAAGCTTCCCTTTTTTGTATATTATTTCAAAGTCATAACCCAACAACTTTGTGACCCATTTTTGTTGCTTTTCTAAAGATATTCTTTCTTCCAAAAAGTGTTTAAGACTATCATGATTAGTTTTTACCTTTAAGTGTCTTCCCATTAGGTAAGTTTGCCATTTCTTTAGTGCATGTAGTATTTCTAACATTTCCTTCTCATAAATAGGTTTTTGTAAATACTTTCCTTTGATTGGACGACTTTCAAAAGCAATGGGTCTTCCTTCCTACATTAAAACAACATCAATTCCATTTACTGAGGCATCACATTCCACAATAAAGGTTTTTGTGAAATCTGGCGTAGCTAAGACCGGTGCTAGGCACATTTCCTGTTTAAGATGTTCAAAGGCCTTAGTTGCTTCAGGATTCCATGAAAATGCATCTTTCTTCAATAATGTTGTTAGAGGTGCTGCTATTCTCCCATAGTTCTTAAAAAAATTGCGATAATACCCTGTTAACCCGAGAAATCCTCGCAACTGCTTTATGGTTGTGGGGACTTTCCATTCCTTAATGGCTTTAATTTTGTTAGGGTCTACCTTCACACCCTCATGATATACAATATGACCCAAATACTCCACCTCTTGTACTCCAAAGAAACATTTGGATGTTTTTTCACACAATTTTTTCTCTTTCAATCGTTTCTCCTGGATGTTCAACATGATCCTTCCAAGACCTTCTTTAGATTAGTATATCATCAAAAAATACTAGCACAAATTTTCTAAGGGTTTGAAAATGGAATTCATCAACCCTTGAAATGTAGAAGGTGCATTGGTAAGGCCAAAAGGCATGACCAAAAATTCATAATGACCCTCATGAGTTCCAAATGTTGTTTTTGGAATATCTTTAGTCTTCATTCTAATTTGATGATATCCTCAACGAAGATCCAACTTGGTAAAATAAATTGCTCCATGTAATTCATCCAATAATTCATCAATCACAGGAATGGGAAATTTGTCTTTAATGGTGAGCTTATTGAGCTCCCTATAATCCGGACACATTCGCCATGATCCATCCTTCTGGTGTACCAATACTACAGGAGCAGAGAAAGAACTTTGACTAGGTTGAATTATACCCGCCTCTAACATTTCTGCAATCATACGTTCAATTTCGCTCTTTTGGAAGTAAGGATATCAATAAGGCCTGATGTTTGGAGGAACACTTCCTGGAATCAAATGAATAGCATGATCATGATCACGAATAGGTGGGAGTCCTTTGGGAGTTTCAAACACCTTGGAATGATTGTCCAAGACTTGTTGGAGATCTGCAGAAACAGATGATTTTGATGTTGGAACTTCTAGTGAGCATAATTGTGCAATTACGCCTCGCTGTTCTTTCTTTAGAAGCTTTGTCATGACATTAGAGCTTATTATCCTTCCTGGCTTCCCCGCAATACCCCGTAATTCGACTTCCTTTCCTTCTGAAAAAAATTTCAAGAAAAGTTCTCGAAAATTAAAAGCTACCGTCCCCAAAGATTGTAACCATTGTACTCCTAGTACAACATCAGCACCTCCCATAGGAATGGAAAGCATTGGACTATTCAATACATATTCCCCCATGGTTAGCTTGATATTATGGCATTTTCCAGAGAAATTTATAGCTCCTCCATTTGCAACCATCACTTGACATTCTGGTGTTGGGTATAGGAAACAATTCAATTCCTTGGCTACCTTACAATGAATAAAATTATGGGTACTACCTGAATCAATCAACACTATTACCTTTTTCTTCTTGATATGTCCTTCTATATTGAGAGTTTTAGGAGTGGTAATTCCTGCCAATGCATTACACGATATGGTCAGACTCATTTCTTCCTCTTCTAGGGCTGGTTCCTGGTGTATATCCTCTTCTTGTTCATTTTCTTCTTCCTCTTCATAATATATGTAAAATAATTTCTTCTCAACACACTTATGACCTTTAGTGTATTTTATATCAAAAATGTAGCAAAGCCCTTTTGCTCTTTCTTCTTCCAATTTTTGTGGTGTCAACCTTGTAGTTTGTGGAAATCTAGGCTTAGCAACACTTTCTTCTTTATAGGAGTGAGTGGCAGGCTTCCTTGTCGCCATAATTTTACATTCAATTTTTCTTGCCAACCTGAATGCCTTCTCCAATGAATCAGGTTCCAAAACATGAACTTCATGTTGAATGTTATCCTTTAAAGTACCTATGAAGAGATAAATCTTGTGTTCCTCTGGAATATCAGTTACCCTTATATTCAATTTTTGGAAGTCCTCAATGTGCTCCCCCACTAAACCCTTTTGTTTGAGATTTATCAATTGGCTAAAGAAGGTTTTGCTCTTTGTATCCTCATAATGTGCTATCATTTCCTCTGTAAATATTTACCAAGTGACAATTGTTTTACGGGAGCAAATCCATCGATACCATACAAATGTATTTTGTTCTAAATTTAAAGTTGCAATGCGTGCCTTTTGTGTGTTTTGAAAATTATGGAGATCAAAATATTGCTCCATCTATAGTATCAATGTTACATGATCCTTTCCATCAAACTTCCTCATATCCATTTTTAGAATATTGTGGTTCTTCCAACCAACAATAGAGTTTATGAAGTCACGATTAACATTTATTTTATTCTCATCATGAGTTTCCTCTACTATCTCTTCACCATTAGGAAACATTTCTTGTATCAACTTTGTCCAACCTTCCATGTTTGCTTTTAGATCATTCTCCATGTTTTCCATGTTGTCTTTCATTTTTTCATCGATCTTAGCTTCCATGTCATCCATCTTAGATTCCATGCCATCTATCTTAGATTCCACGCCTTTCTTAAAACCATCCATCTTCGCTTCCACGCCTTTCTTCAAAACATCCATTTCATTTTTTGTTTCTCTTTGTGAGAGTAAAATTTGGTGCACTTTCTCTTGTAATTTTGATAGATGATGTTGCAATTCTTCATCTTCATGAGTCATAATAGAGCCTTCTGAAGGCTTAATGGGTTTTGAATTATTCTTACGGGGCAATTTTTTTTAACCCAATACTGATATATATTCTACAATATGCCCTTGGAATCAATTCAAATTGATTCTTCAAACAAGACCTATGCAATTCGAAAAAAAAAAAAATACACACCTTTTCTTGCTTTTTAGGAGCTCGATATTGAAATTGGATTATATTTGTGATTGCAGCTCTTCAATATCTGAAATTGGGGAATGACGTAGCCTTCTGAATTATCTTTCAAATGCCACAGGTCTGACTATATTTTGATTCTCCAAGGCAAAGTTATGTCCAATCTCCCACAATGACCTAATTATGGACTGGTTTAGTAAAACGAACTTGTACGACTTGCCACGTGTCTTTGTTTCATCTTTTAGCTCTAAAATTGATAGAAAATAAACTGCAGTCCATGTAGTTGCGATCAATTTTTACGGCACTCCAATACGATGCTCAGAGAGAGAGTTATGAATATTTTCCCATGATCACCTCTTTGAGCTGAAATTTAGGAGCCTTAAAAAGCACTACCCTCCACAAATCATATCTCCAAAAATATTATGAACCAAGATTTGAAACTTTTCGATGCATTTCCTCAGGATTTTAGCTTCGTACCCTTAAAATTTCAGCTTTTGAAACTTTGTAGAAAACAAGTTATAGCAAAAATTCCGCAATGACTGGTTTGGAGCACCGAAACCCTAGAATCCAAACCTCTGATACCAAATGTTGTGAAACAAGCTCCAAAAATAGTAGAAAAGAGATATCAACGCATTATAAATAAGCCAATTCGAGGGGGAAACCTCCAATACATCACATTAATGAACAATTATTAGATGATAAAAATTACAAAACCTCCTTTCTATTTATAGGAGTCCATGGGGGCATAATGTAATCCTAGTGGGGCCACAATGTAATCTTAGCCGACCTAACAATAATAATTTAATGGCACAATAATAACAATATGGGGTTTACATGGATACAATAATAACAATAAGGGGGTTACACTAACAACAATAAGGGACTATACTAGTAATATAGGGACCTAACACAGTGGGGACATGCAGTAGGGTTGAGAGCTAGGAAAGACAACTGCGTAGTTTACGAGGTCAAGGATGCTTGGGTAACTACAGAGGGAAAATGTATAAGGCCTAGGGGATGAGCTTATGTCTTAATGTTTTGAAGTGCATAGTTCAAGCCAGCTTGGATGGATTAACTACACAATTCCAAAGGTCAAGGTCGGGTCTTGGTAAAAAAAAATACACAATGGAGCAATATTGAGAAGTTGGTACTATGCATTATGCAATTTCAAGCACTAAGTTCACAACTAGAGGACTAATACAGCACTGAGAAGCTTAGGGGAGGCCCAAAGAAGCTAAGCTTCTCAGTCAATATATATTTTAGAAAATAAATAAGTGTGGGAATAGTGAGGTTGATGTGAACAGTGATGGACTTAGACTATGATGACATGCTTAACATACTTGAAGACTCAAATAAACTATATGATTTGAGACATACAAACAAATAATTCTCCTTCACGTGATAAATTTCTGACCAATTACAACAACGGTGACACCAACGATAAACTTTATGACGACCGTGACGACACTTGTGTGATGGTGCTAAAATGTTTGGAAATGAGTACAATGGATACTTACAAGGTTAGAAAAAATAATTTATGAAAATATGGCCTCTTGAAACCAATGTGACTATCATAGGCATTCACTGCGACAACTAACATGCCAAAAGATGACACTTTTCCTATCTCACGAAAGGGGTCACAACACTTCAATAAAAGCAATGAAATGAATTTCAAACTTTTCAAAAATCATAAACAAGACTAGGGAAGGCTCTAAATGTTAGGTACATATAATACTAGTGTATCCCCCTTATTTTTATTGTTAGTGTAGCCCCTTATCGTTATTGTTGTACCCCTCTAGAACCCATATTGTTATTATTGTGCCCCATAAAAGCGCACTATTGTTATTGTTGTTCCCTTACATTATTATTGCTAGGTCAGCTAGGATTATATTGTGACCCCATGGACCCCTGTATATAGAAAGGAAATTTTGTCATTTGTATCATCCAAGAATTTTTCATTTATGTAGTGTAAAAGAGGTTTAACCCTCGAATTGGATGATTTCTAAGGCGTTGATCTCTCTTTTCTTCTATTTTTGGAGCTGGTTTCATAACATTTTGTATCAAAGCTTTGGATTCTAGGGTTTCGCTGCTTCAAAGAGGTTGGAATTTTTGATATAATGTTTTTTCTACGAAGGTTCAGAATCTTAAAAAAACCGCATTTGCAAAAAAATCTTGATGAACAACATGTAAAAATTTCAGATCTTGGTTCGTAATATTTTCGGAGATATGATCTGTTTAAGGTAGGGTTTTTGCAAGATCCTGAATCTCATCTGAAAAAGAGGACTTTGGGAAAATCATCATAACTCTCCCTTTGAGCATTAGATTGGAATTCTGTAAAATGTGGCAAAATTAAATAGAATATAGTTTACAATGTATCAATTTAAGAGATGAAAGACGAAACAATGACACGAGGCATGCCATACAATTTTGATCTACTAAACCAATCCATAATTAGGTCATTGCGGGAGATTAAGCATAAATTTGCCTTGAAGATTCCAAATCAGGTCAGCCCCATGGCATTGGAAAGAGGATTCGAACGGCTAATAAAAGACCCAAGATAAAATATTGGGGATCCAAAATTAGAGAGATACATTAATTTCAATATCAAACTCCTCAAAAGCAAGAAAAAGGTCTGTATTTGTTTTTAAAAAGTTGCATAAGTCTTGTTCGAAAAATTAGTTTGAAGTGATTCCAAGGGAATATTGAAGCATAGATATCCGTAATCGGTTCTAAAAATGCCCCTAAAAATAATTCCACACCTATTAATACCTCAGAAAGTTCTATTATGACACATGAAAGGAAGAATTGCAGTATGATACATCAAAATTACAATACCAAGTGAAACAAATTTCAATGTTACAAAGAGCAACCAAAGATGACATATATGGTTTAAAAGAAGACATGGAGGCTAAGGTGTATGGTTTGAAGGATGAAATGAAAGATAATATGGATTATCAAGCAGTGGAAAATCACAATGAGCATCAAAAACAAGTTCTCAAACTCTTAAAGGATAACCCAACTTTGGTGCGTAATCGAATGAAGAAACAGGAAGATAAACATCGCACCGAAAGAAGTTTTGATGTAGGTGACTGAGTTTTTTTATGGCTAAAACCATACAAACCAATATCCATCAAGAAAGCTAAGAATTATAATAAATTATCGCTAAAGTACTATGGTCCTTACCAGATGCTGAAAAAGATTGGTACTATGGAATACAAATTGGAGTTGCCTACATCTTCCCAAGTGCACCCAATTTTCCATGTTTCATGCTTAAAGAAGGTTATAGGTGACAAACTCCCAGTTCAAGCAATTTTGTTAGTACTTGAAGATGAAGGAAAAATCATATTGGAACCTGAAGTACTCATGGAAACAAGAACTCAACAACTGAAAAATTGATCAATTTCATAGTATGTCCACAAGTGGAAGAACTTACCCACTGAATATTCCACAAGGGAGCATGAAAATTTTATACATAAGCATCTGAAAATAATAAAGCATTGATGAAAACACTATTTTGAAGGAGATGGGCATGTTAGGTCCTTATAATACTAGTGTATCCCCATTATTGTTATTGTTAGTGTAGCCCCTTATTATTATTGTTGTGCCCTTACATTATTATTGTTAGGTTGGCTAGGATTATATTGTGGCCTGATGGAATCTTATATATATATATATATATATATATATATATATCTAAAGGAGGTTTTTTCATTTGTATTATCCAAGAATTTCTCATTTATATACTTTAAAGGAGGTTCCCCCTCAAAGTGGTTGATTTCTAAGGCGTTGATCCCTATTTTCTTATATTTTGGGAGTTGGTTTCATAACACTGAAATTTCGTATAGGCTGAAATTTCAGAGGGGGTTGTAGCAGCTACAAAACTTGGCGAAACATTGGTAGGATTCCGACCTATTTGTTTTGGTTAACTTATTATTTGCAGGGCCTTTCTTCTTCACGAAGTATTCATTCATCATGCAGATAGCTTTGGTTCCCAACCTACCCCATGAATATAGCAAGTCACCATCATGCCAATTCAATTTAACCAATCAAAGATTAAATTTTATGATAAATTTTCAAACAGGGGGAGGGTGATGAAGTGCATGAGTTAAATATTTTAAGAGTAAAAGTTTTCATATCTAGCTTTTCTCCACTTCCAGCAGGCTTGGAAAATACCGTGAAATAGTCACTTTAGAAAAAAAAATGTTGCTTTGCTTCCAACGATCCTAAGAAGTACCCCAACGGAGTTATTTTATTTACCTCTCTATGTAAGAATCCTTCTCTTCTTTTGCATTTTTTATTTTTTTTCAAAGACGATTTTGCATTGGCAGTTATTTATTTTGGGTGGAATATGTATCCCAAATTATTGAGAGAAGGAGATGTTTTTCCTTCAGAGAAGTATATAGGTTCCTCTGATTTATTTTTTCTCCTTTAGATTTTCCCCTTCTCCACTTTTAATGACTAGATACGCATGAAAACACCAAAAAAATAGAACTAAATATGGCAACAAGGTTTCCCGAATAGTCATGCGTTCATGGTTTTCCCAAGGCACTCCTTACGGATGGATCATATTTTCCATCGAAACTTCATTGGCCAAAATAAATAACCAATACAAGAAGGAAAACCAAAATCCAAGCAAATGTTGAAGTGTCACAAGGCTCCCTAGATTTCAGCCACACACACTATCTTGGAAACCAACATGAGGAAAACACTTTATTCACAAGATAGATCAAAACATGAAACAAATAAAACAACAAGAAATGAAAATAATAAAACAAAATCAGACTATGTACACAACATAGGGAACAACCCCATATTTTCATTGCGAATAATGTTTGAGATATTGGAAATTAACAGGGAGAGAGTCAATATTCCCACCGAGTGATTGAATACGATAAGTGTGTTGGCCAAATTTATCATGCAAAGTGAATGGTCCAATCCATAGAGATTGAAACTTAGTGTGTTTGCCTTTGTCCTGATGGGATTTATCCAATTTCAAGACTAAGTCACCCGCATTGAAGTTGTTCTTCCCCGCAGGATTCTTGTGAAACCAACTCTTGATATGGTTTTGATGAAGTAATTTTTTTTTTTGGCTTTCATTATTTCTTCCTAGAGCTTATGAAGGGTGTCCATCCTATTTTGCGCTAACAAAAATGGCTTGCCTTGGGACTCTTGGGAAAGTTGGAGAGCAAGAAAGTAGATGTTCGGAGGGAGGATGGCTTCTTTTTCGTATACTAGGAAGTAAGGGGAGGTGTTCAAGGAAGGCTTAGGCATGAATCGGCCAACCAATAAAGCGTTTACCAAAGAATAATTCCAACTCCTTTGCTAAGATAGTTTGGTCTTCTTGATGATGCATATCAAGTTCTTATTCTTGGATTCAATGAGACCATTCATGTGAGGATAGTAGTTAGCGAAATTATTTAATACTATTTTGTTCTCTTATGCAAAATAATAAAGCTTTAGCAATGAGAAATATGTTTCATTATAAAAACCAATTGTTGTAGGAATGTCAAACCTGGAAATGATGTTTTGTTGCAGAAAAATGATGACTTCCTGATCATTCATTTGTTTGAGTGGAAATAATTTTTTCCATCACGTAAAGTAATAAGTAGTGGTTAGAATGTAGCAATTGTTCTTTGACAAATGTGGAAAAAATTCAATAATCATATCTAGCCCCACTATTGCAATGGTTCTTCCAATGTGATAGGCTATAGTGGGGTGGCTGAATTATCATTCCTCCTTTCAAACCTTTAACAAACCCAACATTATCGGACATAGGCTTGAGCATATTTGAATAATGTGGGCCTATAGAGGCAGGGACACAAAAATTTATGTGCATTTTCCAAAATATTTCCTCCGAATAGTCCATCGTGGGTATCATGGAACACCTTCTCTGAATCATGTGCATGCATGCATCTAAACAATGCCTCGTTATGATATTCCTTGAAAAGAATCACTTGCGCAACCTAATAAGATAGAAATTTTAGCCTGAGCACCATATTCTATAGTGCGAAAAAATGGGAGGGGATGGTACCATGCTCAAGATGTTAGTGCACATCCACATACCAAGAGCTTGTATTGATCATGAGGAGATTAAGTTTTAGTTCATCAGGTTCCATGAAAGGAACCTAGTTGTTTCCTAGATACACAGAAAGAAAAGAAAACATCTCAAACTTTGATATTGTCTACAAAACCTATTCCATGGAGGGAACAGGGTAGTTGTGTTTTCCCAAGGTGCAACTAATATTTTGGAAATAAATATAGAAATAAACTTCCCCAAACCTCTTTCTAACTAGGATCGAATTTGACACCAAAGTTGAGTGTCGAGCGTGATAGATGATATGAAAATAAGACAACTTAATTATTTCTAGATAAGGGGTTCAAGTGTGGGATGTACTTTCATCAGCTTCTTCTTAAATAGTTTTTCCCCTTCCCTTATTAACATGACATGCGGGATGATTTCCATGTTATAAATTTTCAGCTCTTCACATGTCTATGCAAGTACACCTTAGTATTGCTTGAATAAGCAAGTGAATGTTTTCCACTCTTTGTGGTGTACAGAATGTACCAAGATTCACACATTTCTGACCCTTTCCTTTTCTTGATTCGATTTGTTTACATGACAAGGTGGAACTATTAGTTTTGGCGTTGGCAGGTCCCCATAAGCGATTATGAAGGTCATATATATTTTCCAAAAATACCACATCCTTGGGGATGAGGTTTTCTTCATCCTTGCTGGTTTCACCTTGCAATGATTCTTTGTGCTTGTCCTCATCGATAGCTGCATATTTGAGTATTTCATTAATTGCCATGAAATACATTATCCTTTGGTCATCATCACACGCATGTGAATAAGTGATATTGTTGAGGATAGATGGTTTATACAAAATTTCAATAGAAAAACTTTCCTTTAATGGTGACATCTTGACAACATTATTGGCTAATGTATTTGTAGCTACGTTATGGATTCTTTGGAAAGAACGAATAATACAATATTTGAAATACAAAATTAAATGCCATACCTTTTGTTGAAAAACCTTTAGATGAGGTGAAACAGAGTGAATGGTCTCATGTACGTGTTGTACCACTATTTATGAATTGCCTACTACTTTTAAGAACGTATCTTTGAGGTGAATAACTCTTTGTAGGATTGAAATGAGTGCTTCACATTAAAAACTGTTTTTTCTGCACTCGAGTTCCAAACGGGTTCATATCAAGTGTTTATTTTATAGCCAGTTTACTAGAAAGTGTACAAATTATATGTACAGAGGTTGTGAACTACACTAGTACAAGTATTACTATTACTAATAGTAACTCCAAATAGATCATTTGCACCAGTTAGACTAGGAAGGAGATCCAACTATGTTTTTGGTGGGACTAGGGATGCCTGTGGAATATAGCACCCAAGTTGTGTCTCCAAGAAGCAATTGCCGAACATAAGTTCTGCGAAGACCATGGGTTCATTATTTTCATTCAAGGGAGTGACATTATGTTTCAAGTATATTTCAAGGGAGTGAATACTATTATGTTGTTTTGACTTCTTGTGACTTTTCAACTTACATGACCCTTTACATTCATGTGTGTCCTTTGGACTTCCACTTTACAATAAATTTTATTACAATGGACATGATATACAATAGTGATGTGGAAACATGACCGCTCATGACATGACATAGCATGCCACTGTTGACATGAACTACTTGATTACATGGAAATGATAATCCATTTTTGTTGCTAGGAGCTAAGTGTCTTCATGAAAGAGCTCCCCTTTACTCCTTTCATGCCTTGCTGACATGGAGTCTTCAATGATCTCAATTCTTGGATAGTGGTCGCAAACTAGTGTCCTTTCACTTCCTCTTGATAAATCATCTTATAAGTTCAGATATAATAGTGTCTTTGAGGATTATATCCTCCCTCTTCTCCTCCTTTATGATCTCACCATGAATTGATATTGTGCATATCCTGCAATTCACTCATGACAAGACGACATCAATCTGGAAATCCCTCTCCTAATATAATGAATTTTGATCCATGAAATAATACTGGGATAGGTGATCGGATAGGCAAGGGGGTTCATTGATTGTGTAGTTGCACAGTTCAGATAGACATGTGGTAGCCTTGTGTCTTAAGACTACGCAATGCGTAGTTTAGGCTCGGTTGAGGGGCATGACTATGCAATTTATGGAGTTGGTTGGGATAGGCAGTCAGGATGAGAGTAGGGAAAGCCAAATGCGTAATTCAGGAGGTTAAGGAGGGTTGGGTGATTGAGAAATGTGGAGTTATAAGGCTTAGTGGATGATCTTATCTCTTGAATTTCCAAAGTGCGTTGTTTAAGATGGGTTGGAGGCCTTAACTACCTAATTCTGAAGGTCAAGGTTGATCGTGGTCACAAAAAATGTGCAATGTATTAGTCCTGGGAATCTAGTGCTATGCACTTCGTAGTTCGAAGCAACAATTTCACAATTAGACAACTGATACTACGGAATGCCAAGCTCAGGGGAGACTTAGAGACGCTAAGTTGCTTGGTCGGTAAGTTTTCCGGAAAATTACTAAGTGTGGTACGAGTGAGGTTGAAGTGAACAATGATGGAATTTGACTATGATCAAACACTTAGCATACTTAATGACTCAAACAACATAGATAATTTGAGACATAAAAAAAAATCATTCTCTTCTATGTGACAACTTTACGACCAGTTATGACAAGTGCGACACCAATGATAGAATTTATGACGATCGTGGCAAGACTTGTGAGATGGTGCTCAGAAATTTGGAAATAAGCATGATGGATACATACAGGGTTAGAACAACTCATTTATGCAAATATGACCTCTTGAAATGAATGGTACAAGCTCATGGATTCGTTTCAAAAACTAACATGCCAAAAGAAGACACTTTTCCTATCTCCTGAAAGGGGTCACAACACTTCAATAAAGGTAAGGAAATGAGCTTCAGAGTTTGAAATAACCATAAAAAAATACTACAGAAGGCTCCAAAATTTTTTATAGGCTAAAATTTTGGAGGGGGTTGTAGTCGATACAACACTTGGCGACACACTGGTAGGATTCCAGCTTCTTTGTTTTGGTTAACTTCTTTGTGCAGGCCCTTGGTTCTTTAGGGAGTATTGATTCATCATGCAGATCGCTTTGGTTTCCCTACTTAACCCATGAATATATCAAGTCCCCAACATGCCACTTTGGTTTAACACAACAAATATTAAACTTGATCACAAAGTTTCAAACATGGGGAGGGTTATGAAGCTCGCAAGTTAAATATTTTCAAAGTATAACTTTTCATCTCTGGTGTTGCTTTGCTGTCAACAGGGCTAGAAAATACCCCCACAAAGTCAATTTAGGAAAACCAGCATTTCTTCACTACCAATGAGCTTGAGCATTACCACTATAGAGTTATTTTCTTTATCTCTCTACATAATAGGCCTTTCTCTTCTTTCACCTTTTTTTGTTTATTTTTAACAGGGTTGCACATTGGAACTTATTTATTTTGGGTGGAAGTGAGATCCTGAATTATTAAGAGAAGGATAGGTTTTTCCTTTAGAGAAGTATTTATGTTCCTAATTTAGTTTTCCTCGTTTATATTTCCCCTCCTCCCCTTTTACTGATTGGATAAGCATGAAAACACCAAAAAAAAAGAACCAAATATGGGCACGCGTTTTCCCAAATAGTCACAACTTCATGGTTTGCCCAAGAATATCCTTCCAAAAAATCGTATTTCAGTCGAAACTTCATTGACGAAAATACATAACCAATACTTGGAAGACGGACCAAAGGGAAACCAAAGTTTGAAGTGTCACAAGTCTCCTTAGATTTCAGGCACACACACAATCTCATAAACCAACATGAGGACAACACTTTGTTCACAAGGAAGATGAAAACATGAAAAAAATCAAACAAAAAGAAATGAAAATGATCAAACAAAATTATACTATGTACATTGTGTAGGGCACAACCCAATATTTTCATTGAAAATAATTCTTGATATCTTGCCCATTGACAGGGAGAGAGTAAATTTTCCTGCCATGTGATTGAAGACGATTGGTGTGTTGGCAAAGCTTCTCATGCAAAATTAATGGTAAAATCCACATGGATTGAAACTTAGTATATTTTTCTTTGACCTCATGGGGTTTATCCCATTTCAAGACTAAGTCTCCCACACTAAGGCAATTCTTCCTTGCAGAATTCTTGTCAAACCACCTCTTGATACGGTTTTGACAGAGTAAGAAATTTTCTTTGGATTTCAGTATTTCTTTGTGGAGCTTATCAAGGGTGTCCATCCTACACTGCACTAACAAACATGGCTTGCCTTGGGACATTTTGGAAAGTTGGAGAGAAGGTAAGCAGATTTTGGGAGGGAGGATGGCTTCTTTTCTATGTACTAGGAATAAAGGGAAGGTGTTCAAGAAAGGCTTAGGTGTCACTTGGTCAACCCATAAAGAGTTTAGTAAAGAAGGGTGCTAGCTACTTTTCTACAAGAGTATGGTATTCTTAATGATGCAGATCAAGTTCTTATTCATGGATTCAACAATACATATCCCATGAGGGAAGTAGTTAGCAGAATCCTTCAATACTATTCCATTTTCTAATGCAAAGTCTTAAAGCTTTAGTGATGCGAAATATGTTTTGTTGTAAGAAAAAAGTGATGTAGGAATGTCAATCCTAGAAATGATGTTATGTTTTAGAAAATTGATGAATTCTTGGTCATTCACCTGTTTGAGTGGAACTTCTTATGTCCATCATGTAAAGTAATCTATAGTGGTGAGAATTTATCAAATTTTCTTCGATTAATGTGGAAACATTTCACCAATCATATGTAATCCCCAATGTTGGAATGGTTCTTCCTTTGTGATAGGCTATAATGGGGCAGCTAAATTCTCATTCCTCCTAGCACACCTTTGACAGACACGACATTTGTAGACATAAGTGTTTCCATCTTTGAATAATGCGGGCCAATAGAGATTGGGCCACATGAATTTATGTGCCTTGCAAACAAAATGTCCTTCTGCTAGTTCGTCGTGGGGATCATGGAACACCTTCTCTAAATCATGTGCATCTAAGAATTTGAATAATCACTTTTTATGATATTCCCTTAAAATTTTCATTTTCACAACCTGAAAAGGTAGAAATTTTAACCTGAGTGCCTCCTTCTGTTTCGCAAGAAAATGAGAGGGGAAGGTGCCATTCTCAAGATGTTGGCTTGAATCCATGTAGAAATACATCATACTAATAATGATGAGAGTAAGTTTTAGTTCATTAGGTTCCGTGACCGGAACTTGGCTGTATCCTAAATAGCCAAAAAGAAAAGAAAACTTCTCAGACCCCAATATTATTTACAAAAATTGTTCCCTGGAGAGAATGGGGTATTTTTGCTTGCCCGAGGTGCAATTAATATTTCAGAAATAATATAGAAACAAAATTTCCCGTACCTCTTTCTAACTAGGACCGAATGTGACATCCAATTTTAGCATCGTGCTTGATAGATGATCCGAACATACAACAAATTTCTTAATTATTTTTGGATAGGGGGTTCAAGAACGGGATGTACTTTCATCAGCTTATGCTTAAACAGTTTTGACCCTCCCTTATTGGTGTGACATGCTAGATGATTTGTGTGTTATAAGTTTTTATCTCTTCACATGTCCATGCGGGTATGCTTTGATACTACTTTAATAGGTGGGTGAAGGTATTCAACTCTTTTGGTGTACATAAAGTACTGAGATTCACACATTTCAGACCCTTTCTCATTCCTAAGTTGATTTTTTACGTGACGACATGGAACTATGAGTTTTGGTATTGGAAGGTCCCTAGAAGTGATTTTGTAGGCTATATAGCTTTTCCAAAGACACCACATCCTTAGGGATGAGGTTTTATTTAACTTTGTTGGTTGCACCTTTTAGTTATTCTTTGTGCTTGTCCTCTCTAATCATTTCATATTTGAGTATGTCAGTGCTCGCCATGAAACAAAATATATGTTGGCCTTCATCGTACACGTGTGAATAAGAGATATTGTTAAACATAGATTGTTTATAAAACAATTCAACATAAAAAATTCCTTCGATGGTGAAAACCTAATAAGAATATTGTATCCGTAGTTGCATCACAGATTCTTGGAATAGAAAAAACACTGAAAACTTGGAAATACATAATTAAATTCCATACCTTTTGTTGATAAACCACTAGATGAGGTGAACCACAGTGAATGGTATCACATACCTATGGTAACACTATTTCTAAATCACCTAATTCTTTTAATAATGTGTCATTGAGGTGAATGGATCTTTGTAGGCTCCAAATGAGTGCCTTTTATTCAACAATGTTGTTTGTGCACTCATATTCCAAGCGGTCTGAGATCAAGTGTTTCTTTCACAACATGTTTATCAGAACGTAACCAGATTTTGTGGCTTCCTGCAATTCTAAACCATCAAAGTAGAAAGTGAAAAAGTTATATTTACAAGGGTTATGCAATACACTAGTACGAGTATTACTATTACTACTACTAACTATACATAGGCCATTTTCACCAGTTGGACTAGGAAGGATCTCCAACTATGTTTTTGGTGCGAATAGGGATGGTTGTGGATGATAACACCCCATTTGTGTCTTTAGGAAGAAATTTCTGAAAAGGTAGGTTCTGCAAAGTTCATGGGTTCATTATGTCCCTTTAAGGGAATGACGTTATTTTTCATGTATCTTTTTGAGTCTAACCGAATCTGGTTGTTTCTGCCCTTATACATTAGCGATACATGTGACCAGTCTATAGCAAAGTATCCTTTCATCTTGCTTGACCAATATCTACTTAACAATAGTCCATATGCTTCAGGTATGTCCACAAATACAATGTTTATGCATTGGTGAACTCATGTATCAGATAAAAAATGAATGATGACATCTATGACTTCACTGATCACATGGAAAATAGTTTTTTCTAGTAGAATAATATGTGAATCATTTTTTCTCCATGTTGCATTGATTTTATTTTCTATAGAAAATGGAGTTACATTTACTGGTGCACCAGAATCAACAAAGAAATTGTCTACATTGAAATTGAAGATTCTAAAGGTTAAGAGAAAAGGAGGGAAAAGTGTGTTTACTTCCAATGTTAAAGCATGAAGTACTAATTGGAGAGAATTAGAATACATACATGATCCCTTGTATGAAGGGGAAATATTACCTGTGGAGGATGGCCCATGTTCGTATAAAATAATTTCCCGATGGTTCGTGATATTTGTTAGCTCACACAATGAAATGTTCACACAAACCTTATTCATGTCTTCCACTATGTTATAGTCCATAGCTAGGAGGGAGGTCTAAGTTTCTGGGGGAGAAACCTGATTTGTAATTTCGAGAGTAGTGGTCTAATATTTATCAGTTGTGGAAGTAGTTTTTGTTGGGGAATCTTTCCTGTACTTTCTTTGAGTGTTTCATGTTGAATTGACTAGTGGATTTATTTTCCTTAACAAGGCTTCTTTGAATTTCTTCTTTGTTAACTGCATTGTAGTGGCTAACTCTTGGCTCATTAAATTGTATGTATTTAGTTGTGGCTAGGCCTCGGGATTACTAGAAACCTGTTTCTTGACTGTGTTCTTTTGGGCTACAAGTACCTAGTTGAATATGTTTACTCCGTTATCACTCAGATTTTCCTTGAAGTTGTAGAGAAGAGGAAAGGGGTCCGAGGTAACCACAAAACAACTTTTAGGTACAGAATCTAGCCAATCTGTACCCAGAGAGGGCTCTCTCTTTAAGTTTTAACTTTGTTTTTGAAAGATATTAGGCTAGTTATGAAAGTTTAGGGATTTTGATTGAGTTTGTGTGATGAAATACTATAGCATAAGGGTAAAAATGAATAGTTTAGGCCATTGGGCTAATGGAGTCAAAGAAAGATAGCTTAACTAGATGAAGTTTCTTAACAAGAGATGGATTCACAGGGCGAGGTAATCAAATAAGGAACAATTTAATATCTAAAATGAATGGAATGAACTTCAAAATTGGTGAAGGGAAATTAAGAATCCTTCAACATATTTGAAAGAGGGAACTTGAATGATTATTAATAAAGAGCAATTACGTATTATTTACCAAATAATCACAATGATTAAACTAGAAAATAGGAGCAATCAAGAATTCACTGTTTAAACTAGTTCAGAAGAAAACATTAAGAATAATAACGATTGAAAACAGATTGCACTTAAGCACTTTCTGAATTATTCCTTTCATTTATCATTCAGATATGAAACACAGATGGTATAATAAACAAGTATAAAACTTCAAAACATAAAAGATAGATGACTTATTGATCCATTGTTTGATTCAAGAATCCTGTGAAAAGCCCTTTGCATCAATTCGTTATCCAGCTAGCCATACAAAATTTGTCCAACAGCACTTTATTTGAAAACAATCGATGTTACAACAAAGTCTAAGAATCCACCCCTCAATACTCCAATTGAGGGAGTATTTATACAAAAAATTATAAAAAATATCTCCTAACAATATGAGATATAATATAGGATGACTCATGGATATATTACAAGAAACTAGAGACAGATGGTCTCGTAGATAAGAGAAAAGATAACCGATGTTGTGATGTTCCCATTTTTTATGAATATGCTGGAGGCATGCCCTAGGATTTGGCTTGCTGCTGTCCTCTTTAGTAAATCTGTTTTGGTTGCTCTGTTTTACTGATACTCTTTACCTGTACTGATACGCTTTGACCTATTTTAACTCTGTTTATCCTTTTAATCATGACTTACTGTAGTAAAAAATCAAAAATTCTTGTAAGGATAATTTTTACAAAAGTTCTAACATCTCTTCCCACCATTGAGCTTCCAGTATTTTGGTTCTTTGAAGCTTCCTCAGAGTCTCATCAGTCTCTGTATATCTGAAGAATGTAGGCTGAATTGGGAATAAGTACTTTACCTCATGCTCGAGATAAAACAAATTTTCCAGACTGTCATGAAGAATTTTGCCTCTAGGCAATGCTGTTGCTACTGATGAACTAGTTGATGAACTAGCCTGATTGTTAGCATACTTATTCAATTTCTCAACATATTTTTCGAGGCTCATTAGTTTATCATCTCAAACTAAAGGACTTGGCAATGCTTTATTCAACAGAATATCCAATCTTTTTGTGAAAGCATAGATTTCTTCCTGCATATCAGAGCATCTTCTTTCGAGGTTCTGCATCAGAGTTTTTTTAGTAAAAACTCTTTTTATTTCCAAAATTGTTCCTATTCTGTCTTGGATGCCTAGCTCTTCAAGTTGATATTTGTTCTTGGTATTTAAAAATTGTATAAGCTCATTGGCCTCTTCAAGCATATGTCCTAATTCTTATCTTTCCTTTTGAACTTCTTCGAGAGCTAATTTAACTAAATCATTATGGTCATACATTATTTGAATTGATGGCCAGACATCATTTATTGACTGAATGATGTTGGACCAAAGAATTTCTTTGATTTCTTTCAAAGGCTTCACTAATGTAAGATCCTTTTCCAATGTTTTAACCAATTTTTCTAATCTGTTGACCTCTTGTTTTTTCTGCAACACTCATCTTTGAAATATCATATTTCTGTTCTAAAGTGGTAAATTGTACCTTTGTTCTCTGGAGCTCTATCATTTGAAGTTTCAATTCCTCCATTGATTTTATTAATTCTTCAGTGCTTAAATTAGAAATGTTGCCATGCGATAGTCCTGTTGACTGATATTTTTTCTTTGTACCTGTAATCACTTCTAATATTGTAGATGCTGGAATGTTTGACTGCTTGTCCTTTAATGCCTTTTCAAGTTATTTTTCAGTTTCATTCAGTTGCTCATTAAGTTTCAAGAGAAAATCCATAAATTCTTCTTCAGAGTTTTGCTTTATAATTTCTACAGTTTGTGGATGCCTTGAAGATGGAAACTTCATTTGTTTCCTTAAAGCTGCAATATCATCATCTTTCTTCTTAATCAAATCTTCTATACCCTTGACATCTTTGGGATTATGACACAATCCAATAATTATTTCTTCCAAAGTCTTTATTCTGTAGTCCTTGGCCTGGGAAGAGGCTTTTTCGAGATGCAATTGAGTAGAAGTATTATCCAAGGAATTATGCAATATTTGGCCAGTCATTGATTTATCAGTCAAAGTAGAATAAAGCATTTCACCAGTTTGTTTGTGCAACTCAATCTGATCCAAAGGATGAATATCCTTTTCTATGACTTCAAAATTGGTTCTGACATAATCTGGAGCTGTTTGAGGCTGCTGCACTTTGGGTTTAAAGTGACTCATCACCATTTTACCCTGCTGGATGTCATATGCTAACATTAGTCTTTATTGATTTTTGGGAGCCATATTCAAATATTGATTATAGACTTGAAGTCTTAATGGATCATTTCTAGCCTTTATATTTATAAATATCTTATTAATATCCCATGCATCCTTCATTGGTGGTTTGAAGGAAGATACTTTTGCACTTTGTTGTCTTTGTAGCTCCTTTCTCTATGAATTAGTGGATGTCCCACTGATTGTGCATGTTTTCTAACTATCTAACTCCTCTCTCCTCTGACTATCAGGGGTTTCTTGAACAAATTCTACATTTTAAAGAGGATTTAATATTTTTTTTTCATGTTAGGTTGTTCTGAAGATCCACTGAGAGGGGTATCTGTTTCTGCATTTCTCTTCTTACCTTTTTCTTCATTGAGAGGAGTTTGCAAAACTGAAATTTCTGCCACATTAATCTGAGTAGGAGAAGTCTGTATTTGTGCCTGTTCCTTGGAAGTTTCAGGCTGCTCTGTCATTGTAAATTTCTCTGTGACTTGTGTATCAGTCTCCTTTTCCTTTCCTTTGGATGCTATTGTGGCTAGTGCACTGATTTCCTAAAAATTTTGTTGAGAGATTCCAGCAGAGGAAGGAACAATTCCTGGTCTTTTCACCTGCCCAAAAGAGTCCAGGTCAAGTATTTTTTCAAGATCTTTCATAATATTTTCAACACATACCTGTTCACTATCTTTTTCTATTAAGTTCCCTTCCATCCATTCATCCATATTTGCAAATTGTTCAATTTCGGGAATTCAATGATGAAGGTATGGTGACAATTTGTTTTTCATCCTGCTATCACAAATAAAACTGTTTGGGTCATAAGGTACCCAATGGAAATTTTTTTGCAATTTGAGATAATCTTCTGGGATTCTTTCAACTCTTTTCCTGCATCTCTAGAATTAGAGACAAAAGGACCTAATTGACTCTTAATTCTGAGCTGAGCTTTTTTATTTGCATTGAAGAAATGGACTATGTCTGAATTTATCATTTGTCTGAAATACTCCAAGGCAAAAAGCCTCATTGGGACATACTTTGGTAGCTTGAAAGGACATAGTTCACACCCATATATTCTAATTTCTGTATGATTCTGGTATAGGTACCAATCACCTATCCTGTATTTCTTGGAAAGTTGAAGAATTTTCTTCATGTCATTATTGATCCTAGGAGGGGAGACTCCTGTTAATAAGGTGGTTGCAGGATGCAAAAATAGGTCAATGAACTCATTGTAGGAATAAGGAGAATCAGAGGGATTATGGAAGATTGCAGACCAAAAAATTACAGACCTTGGATTTCCTTTGGAATCAAGTTTCATGACATGGAAAGGGAAACACTCTAAATGATAATAAAGCATGAGATGGTATATAAAAGTGGAATATTTGAACACTCTTTCATCTTACAATCTCATGAAATGATCATGAATTTTATCAACAATGTAGGAAGAAAAATCATATTTGACAGTAGGAGGTTGTCCAGGGGTAAAAATAGACAACAACACTAGGGTTAACTGATCAACATATTCACTAGTGTTGAAACCCATTACAAAAGATATCATATTCAAAATGTGTTTGCCCACATCAGTGAAAAAAGTATATCCATAAGGAGGAGGGCCTTTGGGCTGATGTTCTTGAAGCATAAAAGTCTGATAGAGCCAGTTCAACTCTTCTTGGGATAAATTGGTTGATTTTTCATGTAAATCTCCCATGAAAAGGGGATTCAGGGCTTGACCGGGATGAAAATGTATCATTTCGTTGATAGACTGAGCAGTTATTGGGAAAAGGGTGGTTTGACACTGGGACATGACTGGTTGTTGATTGGGATCATAATTGGCATAGAAGTAATGAATTATTAAGGGAAAAATATGAATTGAGGGTAAAAGATACATTGGAAGTTTGGATTCCCATAGTCCTAAAATGTCAGAGCCGTTCAGATAACTATCCCTTCACTAGAAAAAAATTTTGAGAGGATTTTCACTAAGGATAAGGTATTTAATTTGAAAATCCCTATCTGCTAGAGGCAGATAGTCCAAATCCTTATGAGGGGAATTTAGAGGTGCGATATTCAAAGCCACAAGAACTTCCATTTCTGGTTCTTGTGGATTCAGAAACGAAGTCGGGTTTTAATGGAAAATAGAAAAAATTAGAGGTCTGAGAATACAATTACAGGTCTGGGATAAATTGAAGACCGAATTGTACCGTGTTTTTAGTTTTTTCCTGTGGAATTAAAACAAAAAACCGAGATTTGTAGAGTTCAACAGGAATTTGGGTAAATACCTGTTTTCCGGGAAATGAACTATGACGAAAACAGGTGCAGGCCATGGCAGATGGGTTCTAGATTGTTTGTCTACAGATTTCTCAGCAAAGTGGCAGTTGAAAGTCTTCGAAAGTTGGTTTTGTATGGGACACTGGTCGATGCAAGGGAAAAATGAAAATGACGCGTGGTGGTGTGCTTTTTTTTGCAAAATCAAAGGTTGGCGGGGTTTTATTATTTTTTAAGTTGATGACGCAAGCAGGTATGGTTGTTTTTTCATAGGCGGAAGGGCGATAAGAGGTATACATTGCACCGCTTTTAGGGACGGGTGGTTTTCACCGGAGGGGTAGCGATTCCATACAGTTCACGACACGTGGCAAGGCACTATTTAAAAACCGCTTGGCCATCGCACATTATTGTTCAGACATGGGAGTGCAGCGATATGGATGATAGTCGTAGATTATGGATTGGTTAATCGGATGACAGTTGGGGAGGTGAGATGATGGGGAAGTAACAGGGTGGGCCCAATACAATAAAATATAATTAATCATATCGGGGGCGATTCTATTGGTGGGACGGGTTATTAATTAACCATGAGGGTTAATTCATATTTTTTTATACGGTGGGGAGACCGGCTCGTAATTAGTTATCAATTTGACTAATTAATCTAAATTAACACATTTATATGGTTATTTTTCAACCAAAGGGGCGGGATAATAATTTGGGAATTTTATATAATAATATGGGAATGGGTGGATTTAAATAAGGATTTAAATAATAAAGTTAGAAATTAATACAAAAATAAATTGAAGCGCTAAGTGTAAAAACATTAGAAGTATTTATTTAACTTATGCTTGAATGAAAATGGTTTTTTATGAAATATTGTGCAATTTTCCTAAGTATAATGGGATTTTACTTAGGAAAAGATTTTTTTGGAAGTGAATGAATGACATTATGAATGGTTTTAAGTACATAGGCTTTTTCAATTATTGGGCTGAGGGTCTGGTCCCTCCAAAAGTCAAGGAAATGCCTTGAGCCCCTCTAATTTTCAAATGCCTTAGTACTTAGGGGAAATTAGTGAAATTTTTAGGGAAAAATGAGAAGGGAAGTTAATAATTTGACTTTTCTTTTCTTGAAATTCTTCCAATGTAGTGTCTGCCTTTGCACTTGTGATGAAAGTAATTATTTAACACATCTAGATTCATTATCCATCACATGTAATTCTGCAACAACATCTACCTACCCTACCTACTTTAACCTACCATTTTTTCTTCTTTATTATGTTGCACTTAGACTGGCAAACCCTTATCATATTTTTTCCTTTTACATGTAGAAATCTATCTAAGTCTAACCTTATTACATCCAAGGGCTCAGATTAAACTGTTGAGCTCCTTATATTTACTCTACCTATCTACTTATCTGCCAAGCTTAAACAGTTTGGTCAGATTTTATTCTCTATCTCTAAAACATAAAATTCAAACATGAACAAACCAAGCTTAAGCTGTTTGACTGTACATTAACTGTGCCATATGTTACAAGTTGCACACAATTTGCTTATTACATAAGAGAAAAAAGTAGTGGAATTTAGACTTGCACACTTTCCTTGGCCTTTCTTTTGGTGGGGTTCATTTTCTTTTATTTTTTTTGGCCATTTTTTATTCTTTTCACCCTTTGATTTTTCTTTTAGGGTATACCCTCTTTACATTTTTTAAATTTTTTGATTTTTTTTAATAATATGGAAAACCTTTGAAAAAAGGAAAGGTATGAAAATATTACATGGCCCATCAAGTCAATCATGATATATGACACCTATTGGTATAGGAGTCTAACACTGGCTCCACTTGGGGATGGCTTTTCCTGTTGAAACGTCAAGAACAACAGGTCAGTTGTCCTCAGAATGATTTTGACTGAACTATGGAATCTTCTTTTGCTTGTTACTTTATTGTATGTATGACAACGATACTTCTAAATCTTAGGGCCTTCTCCTCGGGCTTCAACTCCAGCAAGTTACTATCCACTCAAAACTATGACATTACAAAGGATATAGTATGTACATGTTAAAAATCAGAATATCCTAATAAAGAGAATCAAAGTAATGTTTCAATATTCGACCATTAACTGGCCCATCTTCAGTTTCTGTACCATCCAAGTTTTTCAGAAAATATGTATTTTTTCCTTGTAAAGCATGAATAATATCAGGTCCTTTCCATAGGAAGTCAAACTTCCCATGTTTTCCCTTATCCTCTCTTCTCGATTCCCATCTTAAAACTTTGTTTCCAAGTTGGAAATCTTCTGCCTTGGTCCTTTCATCAAATATCTTCTTTAGTTTCTCCTGCAATACTTGGGATCTATGATATACTTCCCCTCTGGTCTGCTGCAAATTGATAGTCTGATTTATTCTCCTTTGAATATCATTAGGGTCAACCTGAGCTTCCTGAAGTAATTTCATTATAGGAACTCCTAAAGATGAAGGAAATACAACCTCAATGCCATAAACTAACTCATAAGGACTAGTCCCAATAGATTTTTTGGTGGTGAGTCTGTTTGCCCACAGTGGATTTGTAAGTTTCTTGTGCCATTTTTTCTTGTTTTCCTCCAATAATTTCTTAATAATATTGATTAGATTCTTGTTGGAAGACTCAGCCAGTCCATTACCCTGAGGGTAATAGGCTGTGGAATGGCTTAAGGTGATATGATATTTGTGACAGAAACTTATCATCTTCTTAGATTTGAAGGCAACAGCATTATCAGTGATGATTTTCTCAGGACAACCAAATATTGATAATATATTGGTTTCTAGGAATCCTATGATCACAGTGTCATTGGCTTGTCTCGAAGGGATTTCTTCTATCCATTTGGTAAAATAGTTCGTGGCAGTGAGGATCCATTTGTGTTAGCCAGAAGGAGGATGGATTTATCCAATGAAATCTAGGCCCCATTGTTGGAAAGGTTTTTCAGTGGAAATTGGTTTCAGGGGTAAGGGTAATAGTTTTCTCTTGCCTTTAAAAATTTGACATTTATGGCAAGTAGTGACAAATTTCTTTACATCAGAGAACAAGGTTGGCCAATAAAATCCAGCCCTTAGAATCTTGTCTACAGTTGATTTCCAATAAAGGTGTCCATCACAGTCTCCTGCATGAAATTCATGGAGTGCCTTGTTAGCTTCATCTTTTAACAAACAATTCAATAGAATACCTTCATGATTTTTCCAAAAAATAACATTATCTAAAATACAAAACTTTGAAGATGACATCTTTAAAAACCTTTTCTTTGTTCTGGATAACCCTGGAGGAGCTTGCAGGTTTAAAAGTACATAAATTATATCAGCATACCAAGGTGAATCTAAGAAGGCCTGGCTGATTTGTGGAGTCGCCATCTCCCGTTCGTCATCCAGTTCATTAATATCCAGGGCTTGACAATTTGTTTCTGTCATGAGTTGAGCCAATCCCTATCCCTTTATAAGCTTTGTAGGTTTTATTTCAATATCATACTCTAATATGGTAGCAATCCATTTACCTCTTTTGCCTTCAATTCCATCTTGAGTTAATATATCTTTGACAACAACATTTGGTACATAGGCTATCACATGGGAATAAAATATATAGATTCTAAAATATTTAATGGATTTTATAAGTGCAAAAGCTTGTTTTTCCATGATGTTGTATTTTAATGATGCATCCCTTACTGCTTTACTAAAAAATGCTATAGGTTTTTCGCATCCTTGATCATCCTTTTGCAATAAAACAACCGCTACAGTGTGTTCTGATGCAAAAGAAAATATTATGAAGTCTCTATCAAATTGTGGACTTGTAAGGACCAGGGTTCTGGTCAAAGCCATTTTAATTTCTTCAAATCCTTGTTTGGCTTCTACTATCCATTTAATACTTGAATCATTTCTTAACATGTTAGTAAGCAATATAATTAGTTCAGCTAAGCTAGATATGAATCTTCTCAAAAAATTGAGTTTTCCTAGGAAAGATTGAAGTTCTTTGACATTTCTAGGGTGAGGTATCTGCAATATAGCTTCTATTCTAGCAGGATCAATTCTAATACCATTTTTGGAGATGATATGGCCCAAGAGTTTACCTTCTTCAAGACCAAACAAGGACTTCTTTGGATTCAAAGAGATACCATACTTTCTGCATTTTATGAATACTTGTCTGAGATGGTCCAAATGCTGCTGATCTGATTTAGAGAAAACAATTAAATCATCCAGATATATGACAAGAAAATCATGAATTTCTTTTGCAAATGCGATGTACATTGATCTTTGGAAGGTTGCTCCTACATTTTTAAGTCAAAATGGAATTTTAACGTACTTGAATGTGCCCCATGGTGTTGTAAAAGCTATTTTTTCTTGGTCATCAGGATGAACTAGAATCGGGTTGTATCCTGAGAACCCATCTAGAAGAGAAATCCTAGAAGCACCTACTACCCTTTGTAAAATGTGATCCATTTTGGGCAAAGGGTAATTATCCTTCAAAGAAACCTTATTTACATTTCTTGAATCAACACATAATCTGATCTCTCCAATTTTCTTCCTAGTAAGTACTAAATTAGACACCCACTCTGAAAATCTAATGGGAGCAATTATGCCTGCTTCATACATTGTTTTGATTTCTTTTTCAATTAAAGGTAACAATACAGGGTTAATTCTTCTGAGTTTCTATTTGAATGGTTTCTGATTATCTTTCAGAGGTATTGTATGCTGAATTATGGAGGTGTTATATGATTTCAAGTCTTCATAACTCCAGGCAAGGACATCCTGGAATTCTCTTATTAGTTCAACATATTTTAGTTTTTGATCAGGAAACAAAGATTTAGATAACTTTATCACTTTAGGATTTTCTTCAGTTCCCAAATTATATTCCTCAATATCTTTTTTCAAAGGTTCCATTTTGGGTTTCTTTGGAATATCATTAGAATTGAAAAGATCTTCCAGAGGACTTAATCCTTTAGGAAAATGATTATCTTTTAAATTAATGATCTCATATTCTTCTTCTATAATCTCATCAACCTCCATTTTTTTAAGGTCCTGCATTTCTTTTTTGGTGAACTTTATTGGATGAAGCATTTGAATTGCACTTTCTTCTGAAATTTTTGTTTCTTGTTCATTTATTTGATCATATTCAATGACTGTATCTTCATCTATGTTATTGTTAGAAAATTCATTCTATAGAGTCAGGAAATTGTTAATCTGCTCATCACTTGCAAACACTTGCCAGTTCTTAAAATTGTCAGGTATGGTAGGTCTGTGTCTGATCTCAGTTGTGAACTGATGATTAGGGTCGAACGGTAATTTGTAGGTGCTGGCAAACATTGCAATACTATGAGCATGCAGGTTTTGTTTTCTTGGGATTTTAGCAAGTTGAGTTTGTAGAAAAGTATTGAGAATCTCTACAACTGTTCCTCTATATTCTCTCAGTTTGGAATCATCTGTTATAAAGTGTCCTTTAATCTATTGAATGATTAAATCAGAATCTCCTATGAAAGATACTCTAATTGCCCCTAACCTTTTGACAAGTTTAAGCCCTAGCAAAAGAGCTTCATATTCTGCCATATTATTGATGCACTTAAAGTTTAATCTGTAAGAATGGCCTTCAGCATGATCATTTTCAAGGTTGTGTATCCAAATTCCAGCTCCTGCTCCTAACTTGTTCACTGAACCATCAAATTCCAAATGCCAAAGAATTTCATGTTCATAATTGGTGTCAGGAGTTTCAGGAACTTTTTTAACAGTGAGATCTGGTTTTTTACTTTCTTCTGGTTTCTCTTGGGTATCTGATGTTTCATTGTTCTCAGAGATTTCTTGGATTTGAACACTAGATTTTTCATTTGGAATTTTTTTTGGTTTTGTTGCTAGAAATTCTAATTCAATGGGAGGATCAATTTCAGCATTATAAAGAATCAGTGAATCCATATCAGAGTGTATCGAGTAGATGGGTAAATTTTTAGGTTTCTCCTGACTGCTGACCACATATTTCATTAAAGTTTCTCTGTATAGTATCTTAGGTTGGCCAAACACTGAAATAGTAGCATATGACATATCCAATTGAAGAGATCCTCCAAGATTTGCACCCCAAGATCTGGACAATAGCATTCCATATTTTGGAGGAATATCTGCTACTACTATATCCATCAAAATTGTTTTTGCAGGGTATTGAACCAGTGAAACACACAAGTCTTTGACTAATCCTAAACATCTCACCTGATTTGAATCAAAAGAAAAGAGATATTTGTAAGGTCTGGTTATATCTAGGTTCAATTTCTCCATTACAGCCTTGGGCATTAGATTGTGAGATGCCTCGGAATCAAGCATGGAATTATGAAGTATTTTATCATGTATATTTAAACTCACATAGAATGGAGGAGTTCCTCCACTTCCTGGTTTTCCATTTACTTCAGGGCCAAAGCGTAATTTGGGTTGGTCATCAAAAACATTTACTGAGTCATCACTTCCAGTAATATTGAGTGATCTATTGATTTGACTTCGGTAGACATCATGTTTAGTTAATTCAGAAAATGGAAAAACTATTTTTAATTTGCCTACTTCAACTTGCTGATTAAAAGGTTTTTCAGTCTGAGTTCTTGTATTTCGAAAATTTGGATTCTCTTTATCTTCTGTGTTTTCGGTATTTTTGTCCCTCTCAGGAGTGGGGTTGTGGGCTGAAGTTGTTTCTGAATCAACTTCTGGAGGTTCCTCTACATTTCCTTTAGAAGGAAGAGTATTGGAAAGTTGTTTTTTATTCAGTTGAATATCAGATACATCTTCAATTATTTGGTTAGCAGGATTAGGATCTGATCTAGAAAGAATATGTACAGGGGTAGTATTGGTTTTAACTTTGAGGGGTTGTTTTGTAGCTTTTTGTTTACTCATTTCTGGGACATAAATTCTTCTGCTCCTCAAATTATATTGCTTATGGGATTTATAAATGACTGTATCATATCCATCTTTGAAGTCAAATGATTCTCCTGAATTGGTTTGGAATTGTTTAAGAATGTGAGCTTCTTTATCATCTTGGGTCAAGAAAAATTCTGGTTCGTTCTTGCGTCTAGTCATGTTTTTTATTTGAGCATCTTCTGTTGGTTCATCAGAAGTTGATGCTTCAACATAATTTTCCTGGAATGGGGCCTAATGTTTTGTTCAGGACTATTTTTTCCAGTATTTTGGTTTTGATTCTTTCTGAAATTTGGATTTCTCCCAGTATTGCTCGGTTGACCATCCCAAGGAGATTTTCTTTAAATTGTTTCTACTCTATCTCCTAGCCTTTCCATCCATTTAATAATAGCATCCAGTTCATTTTCAAAAGCTGAGGGTTCTTCGTTTAAAGGCATTCTCCTTTCAATTCTGGCTTTAGCTCATCTAGCTATCAGGTTGGCTTCAACACTAACAACTATACTTTACATATCTTCTAAAGTTTGAGGAGATCTTTCCCTAAGCTGATACGCCATTTCAGAATCAAATCCATAAGGGAATTTGATTAATGTTGAATCTGGAGGAGGTATAAGGTTTTGGGAATAGCGTTGTAAACATCATTGAACCTGGTGCAGTAATGTTTCATAGTCTCTTGTGTTCCTCTCTTTAGATTTCCATAGTCTGATAAGATTTGAAGAGGATCTTTTTTCTTTTCCCATATGTTTAAAAATGTTCTATAAAGAGCTTGTAGGTTAGTGACATTGTTTTTAGGAAGGGCGCTAAACCAGGTTCTAACTTCTCCAGTAATACTTTGAACAAATATTCTCATTCTTACATCATCAACATCTATTTCATAAATTTCAAAATAATCGATCATCTTTTTAGTATGCTGTTGTGTAGTGTAGGTACCAGGACCATCAAAGGGAACAATTTTAATTTGGTAGTCTTGGGGCATAGCCCCTAGATTGGCTGGTAATACCAAAGGAGCATATCTATTTTCCATTGCAAGAGGTAGTGATGAAATAACAGGTGAGGTTGGTCTGTGAGTGGTGGATGGAGGAGTAGAAGGGGTAGTTTTAGGTTGAGATGTTTGAGGAAATGTTGATGAACTTGGAGAGGCTGAAGTAATCAAAGAAAGATTTGATGTTCCTTCAGAGGTAAGCTCAGATTGTGTGGAATTTCGCAAATTTTTATCAAGATGTGAAGTAACAAATTCAAATTGTAAATCTTCAATAAATACCGGGTCTGGAACGAAATTGGACAACTCAGATTTAGAAAAATTTACAAATAAAGAGGTTTCAAATTGCTCGTCAAAAGGTTCATCGCCAAGGTAAATCCACTTTACAGGACAAGATATTGATCTATAGAGAGGTCTAGAACTACCAGAACTTTCTTGGCTCTCTTGTCTCCTAAGAATTCTGGGGATCAGATTTGGATTTTCAAACACAGGTGGTGGATTTGGATCAGGATTATCCTTGGTGTAATGAGTCCTTTCTGAAGCCAGGTTTCTAGGTGATTCTCTTTTTTGGTTTTTTGTCTAAATGGAATGAACAATACAACTTCGACAATCTCTTTAAGAAATTTTAGATATTGGATAATTTAGTTTTTCTTAAAGATTTATTTGACTAAAGGAACTAATCAAATGTTTGAAACTGAATGTTCAGTTCATAAAATAGACCGGAGATAGACTGAAGCAGCATTTATTTACTTATGCATTTGCAGAGCAAAATCAGTTCAAAGGCTACCTAGCTAACTTCAGGCTATGTTTGTAGTTTATATAGTAAACAATAGTAAAAATAAAATTATTCAGGTCTCGAGTGGAGTCGCCACTATGTTATCACTCAAATTTTCCTTGAAGTTGTAGAGAAGAGGAAAGGGGTCCGAGGTAACCACAAACCAACTTCTAGGTACAGAATCTAGCCAATCTATACCCAGAGAGGGCTCTCTCTTTAAGTTTTAGCTTTGTTTTTGAAAGATATTAAGCTAGTTATGAAAGTTCAGGGATTTTGATTAAGTTTGGATGATGAAATTCTATAGAATAAGGGTAAGACTGAATAGTTTAGGCCATTGGGCTAATGGAGTCAAAGAAAGATAGCTTAACTGGATGAATTTTCTTAATAAGAGATGTTTTCATAGGGCGAGGTAATCAAATAAGGAGCAATTTAGTATCTAAAATGAATGGAATGAACTTCAAAATTGGTGAAGGGCAATTAAGATTCTTTCAACATATTCAAAAGAGGGAACTTGAATGATTATTAATAAAGATCAATTAATTATTCTTTACCAAATAATCAAAATGATTAAACTAGAAAACAGGAGCAATCAAGAATTCACTGTTTAAACTAGTTCAGAAGAAAGCATTAAGAATAATAATGATTGAAAACAGATTACACTTAAGCACTTTCTGGATTATTCCTTTTCATTTATCATTCAGATATGAAACACAGATGGTATAATAAACAAGTATAAAACTTCAAAACGTAAGAGATAGATGACTTATTGATCCGTTGTTTGATTCAAGAATCCTATGAAAAGTTCTTTGCATCAATTCCTTATCCAGCTAGCCATACGAAATTTGTCCAACAACACTTTATTCCAAAATAATCAATGTTACAGCAAAGTCTAAGAATCCACCCCTCAATACTCCAATTGAGGGAGTATTTATACAAAAAATTATAAAAAATATCTCCTAACAATATGAGATATAATCTAGGATGACTCATGGATATATTATAAGAAACTAGAGACAGATGGTTTTGTAGATAAGAGAAAAGATAACCAATGTTGTGATGTTCCCATTTTTTATGAATGTGCTGGAGGCAGGCTGTAGGATTTGGCTTGCTGCTGTCCTCTTTAGTAACTCTATGCTGGCTACTCTATTTTACTGATATTCTTTACCTGTACTAATACACTTTGACCTTTTTGATCTCTGTTTATCCTTTTAGTCATGACTTACTGTAGTAAAAAATCAAAAATTCATGTAAGGATAATTTTTACAAAATTTCTAACATCTCTTCCCACCATTGAGCTTTCGGTATTCTGGTTCTTTGAAGCTTCCTCAGAGTCTCGTCAGTCTCTGTATATCTGAAAAAAGTAGGCTGAATTGGGAATAAGTGCTTTACCTCATGCTCGAGATAAAGAAAATTTTCCAGACTGTCATGAAGAATTTTTCCTATAGGAAATGTTGTTGCTACTGATGAACTAATTGATGAACTGGCCTAATTGTCAGCATACTTATTCAATTTCTCAACATAGTTTTTGAGGCTCATTATTTGATCATCTGAAACTAAAGGACTTGGAAATCCTTTATTCAGCAGAATATCCAATCTTTTTGTGAAAGCACAGATTTCTTCCTGCATATCAGAGCATCTTCTTTCAAGGTTCTGCATCAGAGTTCTTTTAGTAAAAACTCTTTTTATTTCCAAAATTGTTCCTATTCTGTCTTGGATGCCTAGCTCTTCAAGTTGATATCTGTTCTTAGTATTTAAAAATTGTATAAGCTCATTGGCCTCTTCAGGCATATGTCCTAATTCTTCTCTTTCCTTTTGAACTTCCTCCAGAGCCAATTTAACTAAATCATTATGCTCATACATTATTTGAATTGATGGCCATACATCATTTATTGACTGAATGATGTTGGACCAAAGAATTTCTTTGATTTCCTTCAAAGGCTTCTCCAATGTGAGATCCTTTTCCAATGTTTTAACCAAATTTTCTAATCTGTTGACCTCTCTCGTTTTTTCTGCAACACTCATATTTGAAAGATCATATTTTTGTTCTAAAGTGGTAAATTGTACCTTTGTTCTCTAGAGCTCTGTCACCTGAAGTTTCAATTCCTCCATTGATTTTATTAATTCTTCAGTGCTTAAATTAGAAATGTTGCCCTGTGATAGTCCTGTTGACTGATCCGTTGTCGTTGTACCTGTAATCACTTCTATTGTTGTAGATGCGGGAATGTTTGACTGCTTGTCATTTAATGCCTTTTCAAGTTCTGTTTCAGTTTCATTTAGTTTCTCATTAATTTTCAAGAGAAAATCCATCAATTCTTCTTTAGAGTTTTGCTTTATAATTTCTGCATTTTGTGGATGCCTTGAAGATGGAAAGTTCAAATGTTTCCTTAACGATGCAATATCATCATCTTTCTTCTTAATCAAAGCTTCTATACCCTTGACATCTTTGGGATTATGACCCAATCCAATAATTATTTCTTCCAAAGTCTTTATTTTGTTGTCCTTCGCCTGGGAAGAGGATTTTTCAAGATGCAATTGAGCAGAAGTATTATCGAAGGAATTCTACAATCTTTGGGAAGTCATTGATTTATCAGTCAAAGTAGAATAAATCATTTCACCAGTTTGTTTGTGTAGCTCAATCTGATCCAAAGGATGAATATCCTTTTCTATGACTTCAAAATTGGTTCTGAAATAATCTGCAGTTGTTTGAGGCTGCTGCAGTTTCGGTTTGAAGTGACTCATTACGATTTTACCCTACTGGATGTCGTATGTTGACATCAATCTTTATTGATTTTTGGGAGCCATCTTAAAATATTGATTGTATACTTGAAGTATTAATGGATCATTTATGGCCTTTATATTTATAAATGTCTTCTTAATATCCTAGGCATCCGTCACTGGTGGTTTTAAGGAAGATACTTCTGTACTTTGCTGTCTTTGTAGCTCCTTTCTCTGTGAATTACTGGATGTCCCACTGATTGTGCATGTTTTCTGACTATCTAACTCGTATCTCCTTTGACTATCAGGGTTTTCTTAAACAAATTCTACTTCTGAAAGACGATTTGATCTTTTCATTTTGATATCAGGTTGTTCTAAAGATCCACTGATAGGGGTAGCTATTTCTGCATTTCTCTTCTTACCTTTTTCTTCATTAAGAGGAGTTTGCAAAACTAAAATTTCAGCCACATTAATCTGAGTAGGAGAAGTCTGTATTTGGGCCTGTTCCTTGGAAGTTTCAGGCTGCTCTGTCATTGTAAATTTCTCTGTGACTTGTGTATCAGTCTCCTTTTCCTTTCCTTTGGATGCTATTGTGGCTAGTGCACTGATTTCCTGCAAATTTTGCTGAGCGATTCTAGCAGAGGAAGGACCAATTCCTGGTCTTTTCACCTACCCAAAAGAGTCCAGGTCAAGTATTTTTTCAAGATCTTTCATAATATTTTCAACACTGACCTATTCACTATCTTTTTCTATTAAGGTCCCTTCCATCCATTCATCCATATTTGCAAATTGTTCAATTTCTGGAATTCTATGATGAAGGTATGGTCACAATTTTTTTTTCATCCTCCTATCACAAATAAAACTGTTTGGGTCATAAGGTACCCAGTACAATTTTTTTTTCAATTTGAGATAATATTTTAGGATTCTTTCAGCTTCTTTTCCTGCATCTCTAGAATTACAGACAAAAGGACCTAATTGACTCTTAATTCTAAGCTGAGATTTTCTCTTTACATTGCAAAAATGGACTATGTCTGAATTTATCATTTGTCTGAAATACTCCAAGGAAAAAAGCCTCATTGGGACATACTTTGGTAGCTTGAAAGGACATAGCTCACACCCATATATTCTAATTTTTGTATGATTTCGGTATAGGTACCAATCACCTATCCTGTATTGCTTGGAAATTTGGAGAATTTTCTTCATGTCATTATTGATCCTATAAGGGGAGATTCCTGTTAATAAGGTGGTTGCAGGATGCACAAATAGTTCAATGAACTCATTGTAGGAATAAGGAGAATCAGAGGAATTATGGAAGATTGTAGACCAAAAAATTACAGACCTTGGATTTCCTTCGGCATAAAGTTTCATGACATGGAAATGGAAACTCTCTGAATGATAATAAAGCATGAGATGGTATATAATAGTGGAATATTTGAATACTCTTTCATCTTTCAATCTCATGAACTGATCATGAATTTTATCAGTAATGTAGGAAGAAAAATCACATTTTATAGCAGGAGGCTATCCAGGGGTAAAAATAGACAACAACACTAGGGTTCACTGATCAACATATTCACTAGTGTTGAAACCCATTATAGAAGATATCATATTCAAAATGAGTCTGCCCACATCAGTGAAAAAAGTATATCCATAAGGGGGAGGGCCTTTGGGCTGATGTTCTTGAAGCATAAAAGTTCGACAGAGCCGGTTCAACTCTTCTTGGGATAAATTGGTTGATTTTTTATGTAAATATCCCATGGAAAGGGGATTCAGGGCTTGACCGGGATGAAAATGTAACATTTCGTTAATAGACTGAATAGTTATTGGGAAAAGGATGGTTTGACTCGGGGACATGACTGCTCGTTGATTGGAATCATAATTGGCATAGCAGTAATGAATTATTTTAGGAAAAATATGAAGTGAGGGTAAAAGATACATCAGAAGATTGGATTCCCATAGTCCCAAAATGTCAGAGTCGTTTAGATAATTATCCCTGCACTGGCATAACATTCTGAGAGGATTTTCACTAAGGATAAGGTCTTTAATTTGAAAATCCCTATCTGCTAGAGGAAAATAGTCCAAATCCTTATGAGGGGCATTCAGAGGTGCAATATTCAAAGCCACAGGAACTTCCATTTCTGTTTCTTGTGGATTCAGAAAGGAAGTCGGGTTTTAATGGAAAACAGGAAAAATTACAGGTATGAGAATACAATTACAGGTCTGGGATGAATTGAAGACCGAATTGTACCGTGCTTTTAGTTTTTTCCTGTGGAATTAAAACAAAAAACCGAGATTTGCAGAGTTCAACAGGAATTTGGGTAAATACCTGTTTTTCGGGAAATGAACTATGACAAAAATAGGTGTATGCCATGGCGGATGGGTTCTGGATTGTTCGTCTGCATATTTCTCAGCAAAGTGGCGGTTGACAGTCTTCGACAGTTGGTTTTGTATGGGACATTGGTCGCTGCAAGGGAAAAATGAAAATGACGCGCGGTGGTGTGCTTTTTTTTGCAAAATCAAAGGTTGCGGGGTTTTATTATTTTTTAAGTGGATGATGCAAGCAGGTACATTTTTTTGTCATAGGCGGAAGGGCGGTAAGCAGTATACATCGCACCGCTTTTAGGGACGGGCGATTTTCAGCAGAGGGGTAGTGATTCCATACAGTTCAAGACACGTGGCGAGGCACTGTTTAAAAACCACTTGGCCATCACGCGTTATCGTTTAGACGTGGGAGTGCAGTGATATGGATGACAGCCGTAGATTATGGATTGGTTAGTCAGACAGTGGTCGGGGAGGTGAGATGACGGGGAAATAATAGGGTGGGTCCAATACAATAAAATATAATTAATCATATCGGGGGAGATTCTATTGGTGGGATAGGTTATTAATTAACCATGAGGGTTAATTAATCCCTTTTTATACGGTGCTGAGATGGGATCGTAATTAGTTATCAATATAACTAATTAATCTGAATTAACACATTTATATGGCTATTTTTCAACCAAAGGGGCGGGATAATAATTTGGTAATTTTATATGATAATACGGGAATGGGTGGATTTAAATAAGGATTTAAATAATAAAGCTAGAAATTAATATGAAAATAAATGAAAGCGCTAAGTGTAAAAACATTAGAAGTATGTATTTAACTTATGCTTGAATGAAAAGGGTTTTTTATGAAATATTGTGCAATTTCCCTAAGTAAAATGGGATTTTACATAGGAATTTTTTTTTTTGGAAGTGAATGAATGATATTATGAATGGTTTTAAGTACTTAGGCTTTTTCAATTACTGGGCCGAGGGTCCGGTCCCTCCAAAAGTCAAGGAAATGCCTTGAGGCCCTCTAATTTTCAAATGCCTTAGTACTTAGGGGAAATTAGTGAAATTTTTAGGGAAAAATGAGAAGGGAAGTTAAATATTTAACACATCTAGAGTCATCATCCATCACATGTAATTCTGCAACAACATCTACCTACCCTACCTACTTTAACCTACCATTTTTTATTCTTTATTAGGGTGCACTTAGACTGGCAAACCCTTATCATATTTTTTCCTTTTACATGTAGAAATATATCTAAGTCTAACCTTATTACCTCCAAGGGCTTATATTAAACTGTTTAGCTCCTTATATTTACTCTACCTATCTACATATCTGCTAAGATTAAGCATTTTGGTCAGATTTTATTCTCTATCTCTAAAACATAAAATTCAAACATGAACAAGCCAAGCTTAAGCTGTTTGTCTATACATCAATTGTGGCATAAGTTACAACTTGCACACAATTTTTTTATTACATAAGAGAAAAAAGTAGTGGCATTTAGACTTGCACACTTTCCTTGGCCTTTCTTTTGGCGGGGTTCATTTTCTTTTACTTTTTTTGGCTAGTTTTTATTCTTTTCACCCTTTGATTTTTCTTTTAGGGTATACCCTCTTTACATTTTTTAAATTTTTTGATTTTTTTGAATAATATAGAAAACCTTTGCAACAAGGATAGGTATGAACATATTACATATCCCATCAAGTCAATCATGATATATGACACCTATTGGTATAGGAGTCTAACATACTCCATGCCCAACACTTGGAGTATCGTCGGGTGTAGCATCTTGTTTGTTTACCTCTTCCGACTATGTCTTCTCGTCATCAAGTATCATGTCACAGAAGTGCATATAAATAGAGCTCATGGCATGATTCCATTGTGGCATGTTTTGTTAGAATTATAAACTTGATGATATAAACAATATTCAGTCATTCCCAACTTGTCAAGATTCATTGCTACGTTTGAACACTGCGCAGATTTTGTCGGTTGATTAATATTGCTACATCAATTCACAGTTATTTTAAATGGGTTGAATTTTAGAGGCTTGATGTTGACAATGTTATCACTTGACCTTTTTTTAAAGTTCTGCTAACTCAGTTGAAATTTTTTTTATCATGCGGGTGAAGTTCTCAAGATAAAATGATTCCTTCTCTTTGGTTTTGTTTACTCATACTTGAGACCTTTTACTTATGTCTTTTAATTCCTTTGTTGGTTCATCATTTGTAATGAATCCAATTGCACGCAATTATTTCTAAACCCTCATTTCTTCTTTAAAGTTTTTTGAAAGTGATGGTTTCGTAGTCTGCTTCGTGAACTGTGAAATGCTTGTTGGCAAGGAAGAAGTGTAGTAGTCCTTGGTAATGGAGTCATGAGGCTTTGTTTTTTCCATAAATATGTTCAAGGAATGATTGAACCTCTGATTCAAATATTTCAAATTTTATTTTGGCTCCATTTTTATGCTACCTAAAGATTTAAATAACATGACAAGGGTATTTTCATCATAAAATTTCTCAAGAAAGTCTTTCTTGAACCCCCTCCAATTCTGGATGGAGTTTGGGGGAATGTTGTGATACCATACAATCCATATACCATCAAAGGTACATGGAAAACATACTCATGCAACGTCATCATAGTGTAACTAAACTTTTTACAGATGTAGGTAGAAATTTTCCAGGTGGTCTTCTTCATTAACCGTTCTGTGAAGGTCATACTTTGTTAACAACTTTTCTGGGTGCCTTGGAATTTTATGTAGCACACCCAAAAGTGTGATATGACCCTTAGAAATCCAATCCAGATCTTGGTCTGTCATGTCTTTGTCTTCATCCTCCTCCTCTTCTTTGTAATAATCCGGTAACTATTTTTCATTTTCTTCATCACCTAACCCATGTAAGGTTACACCTGAGAGTAGTGGGTTGTCTCCTTCACCATCACTGAACACTGGAAGTTCTTTTGCGTTCTCCAAAAAAAAAATTAATTCTTCAAGGGTGGAAAGAACCACGTCTTCCAAGGTGGTGACCACTACTCCTGTAGAAGTAGTATTATTCTTGTTTCAAGAATATAGAAGGATGGGTACTCTCAAGATCAATCCAACTGCTTTTGTGAATAGACGAGCTATGGGATAGATAGCCTAGATCTAATTGTACAAGATTTCACAAGTTCATGTGGATTCTGGTTTAGAAGAGTCACCAACTTCAGGAGTAGGAGCAGGGGAGGTAGAGTGTACATTGTTTCCTTTATCATAGGATGTAACATTGGGGTCAGTGGGTTTATCAGCCATAAAAACCTAGCTTCCCTCCTTCTAGCTTTAGAAATTTTTCCGGTGTTGGACTCGTCAACATTTAGGGGGTATCGACTATATGAAGTCCCATGTAGACCTCACATTATTTTGTGTAAGAGTCCCATCCAGAATAAATGTTTGGTTTCGTTATTCTTGATGATATTTCTTGGCTCTTGCTCTCAGTAAGAGAGATTTATGCCAATGTACTTTCACAAATAAATGGGGGTGTGCCTTGTGAGTGTTCGATTGCAAGTGTGTCAAGGATATTCTACTACAAAGGGGAAGATAAAGAGAAGTGAGCCTCTAAGAGAGATGTAATAGTACCACCCAGGAAGAGACACACGTGAGACGAAGGATTCCGTCTAACATCTAATGGAATAGTCCACAAGGGATATGATAGTCATTACACACAACAACTTAAGAAAGGTTTTTCTAATATCATGCAGAATAGTCCACAAGGATGGGACAACAATTGCACACGAAGAAATATGAGAGATATATTTTTGATATCCTATGGAATATTCTATGAGGATGGGGAAAGAGTTATAAACATACAGAACACTTTAAATAAGATAATCATTAAAATAATCGAAATAGTTCAACTACCTTAATTCATGTAAACAACGAACATGAAGTATAAACATTCGTAGAATATTCTTACAAACATTCATATCTCATGCATGAAGAAAATGTTGGACTTTTTGGGCTTTTGTTATAAAGTAAAATATTTTTTATTGGGCTTTTGGACTCATCCTTGCTCCAAGAAAGGACTATATAATCTCTCTATTGCTTTGTTGGTGGAGCGAAGGTGACTAAGTCTTTTTCTCATATAGTGAGGAAGTATATATAACCAATGGTGACTCTTTGACTACGCTCATGAATTTTTGAATTCTGATGACTTTTATACTTACACGACCCTTTACATTCATGCTTTTCATTTGAACTTACACTTTACAATACATTTGATAAGAATAGACATGATATACAATAGTGATGTGGAAACATGATCACTCATGACAGGACATGACATGATACTACTGACATGGATTGCTTGATGACATGGAAATGTCAAGCCATTGTTGCTATTGAGAGTTAAGTGTCTTCATGAAAGAGGTCTCCTTTACTACTCTACATTCCTTGGTGATAGGGAGTCTTAAATGATCTCAATTCTTCGATAATGGTCGCAAACTAGTGTCCTTTCACTTCCTCTTGATTTATCATCTTGTAAGTTTAGCTGCAAGAGTGTCTTTGAGCATGATTTCATACTTCTTCTCCTTTTTTATCATCATGCCATGACTTGCTATACTACATGTTCCTAGAATTAACTCATGACGAGACAACATCAATTCGAGAACCCCTAGCCTAAGATGATGCATTTTGATCCATGAACTAGGCTCGGCACAAGTGAAAACATGGGAAAGGAGGATATATGACTATGTAGCTATGCAATTTAGGTATAGATGAGGAAGAATTGAGCCTTGAGACCATGTATTGTGTAGTTCAAGATGGGTTGAGGGACATGGCTGCACACTTTCCAGAGTGAGTGAGGACAAGCAGTAGGGATGAGAACCAAGAAATCTAATTGAACATCTCAGGAGGTCAAGGGGGCATGGGTGACCATGCAATTAAAATTTTTAAGGCTCAAGGGATAATATTTTGTCTTGAAGCTGTGAAGTACCTAGTTCAAGCTAGCCTGGAGGCCTTAACTGTGCAATTTCATAAGTCAAGGTCGAGTCTTAGTCACAAAAAAACCCAATGGAGTAGTCTTGGGAAACGAGTACTGTGCACTGCATAGTGAAAATTAGAAAGGTCACGACCAAAGGACTGAGAATGCATAGTGCGTAGCTCAGCAGTGACCCAAAGAGGCTAAGTTGTTCGGTTGGGAAGTTTTCCGGAAAATGACAAATTGTGGGACCAGTGAGGTTGATGTGAAAAATGATGCACTTCAAATATGATCACACACTTAGTATACTTGAAGACTTAAACAAAATAGATCATCTAAAACATAGAAAAAAATTATTCTCCCACATGTGACAAATTTACGACTAGTTATGACAAGTGTGACACCAACGATAAACTTTATGGCAACTGTGACGACACTTGTGTGATGGTGATCAAAACTTTAGAGATGATTACAATGGATAATTAATGGATAATTACAAGGTTATAAAAAATCATTTACACAAATATGACCTATTGAAACCAATGATATAGGCTCATGCATTCGTTGTGACAACCAACATGCCAAAAGATGACACTTTTCCTATCTCCTGAAATGGGTCACAACACTTCAAGAAAAGCAATGACATGAATTTCAAAGTTAGTGACAACCATAAAAAATACTAACAAAGGCTCAAAATTTTGGTATAGGAAAAAATTTTGGAGAGGGTTGTAGCAGCTACAACAGGACCCCGGTTCTCCCACACATACTTTGTCCTTTGCACAAGGAAACATAATAATATTAATTAGCCATTTTTTTAGCACCCCGCCTATGTAAAACAACCCTACAACTACATCAATTATCACATCATTGAGAAGAGCACTTACACAACAATTTCCTACAACCACATCAATTCTCACATCATTGCGTAGAGTGCTAACATAACAGTGTCATTATCAGAGCACTCAATAACATAATGACCACTCAGAAAATTACTTTTAATTTAATTTTAAAATGAATGTCTAGGGACTAGAAAAAAATGACAACACCCTCCACCAAGGGAATTATGTCCCATTAGAGCCTCCTCAGCTAAAGGGAAATTAGGAATAACATTTACTAAAATTTTGAAAATTATTTTTGAATTTTTGCAAAAATAAAAGTATTAAGCATTTCCTCAAAACTTTGGTTAAAATTGCAGAAACATAACCATGAAAAATCCATGCAACTTGATTGCAAGGCCAATTCTATCAACCCTGGCAAGACAGGGACTAATAAGGCTTAAACATCAAGGGGGGCCACTCCATATTCACAACTACAATTTCTCAATGAGGATACTAATGTCATTTTTCTTGGGTCACGATTGTGTATGTAATTCTCATTTTTTTAATTTCTTAATCAAATTAATTTTGCATTATTATGATATATTTTTTCATATCCCTTTTCCCTGAGTTTGAAATATTATTTTATTTTATTTTTATATTTATATATGGAATAATACTCAATATTTTTCAAAATATTTAATTTTGTGTTTTAAGTGAATTTATGACTAAATATAAGAAAAATAATATACTTTACTTTTTTTACAATTGGATTAATTTGTTGATGATTATAGGAACATTTAAATCCATATATATATATATATATATATATATATATATATATATATATATATATATATATATATATATATATATATATATATATCATTTAACTTGAAATTCAAATTTCATCTTTAACCATTAAATATTTCATGAGGATTTGGAATGCTCATTTAAAATTTTTGCATATGGAAATAATCTTGGAGATCATGAGAATATTTGTTATCCAATATCTTTGAATATTAATGAAATTTACTTGTTAACTATTAGCAATTGATTTTAATAAGAATATATATATTTGGATATGAACTTATTATTGTTTATCTTAGTTCCAAACAATGATGTATAGATAATAGTATCTTCTATATTCCAATGGAGAAATCTTGGTGCATATTTTCTAATTTTGATGGAATCGAAAAAAAATTGTTAGTCTTTCTCTGCACATATGTTGTCATACTTTAATTCTTGATACAATATCTTTTATTTTACTTTATACTTTATGATATTATAGTTGACTTTCTACCTTGTTCTTAAGAGATTAATACAATATATTCTATTTTACTTTATACTTTATGATATTATAGTTGAGTTTCTACCTTGTTCTTAAGAGATTAAGCTTACTCATAATAGATAATGTGGTATTTTATTTCAATTTTTATGTTTTTAATTGATTTTTCAATTTGATTTTAGGAGGAGTCCTCTCTTTTTCGCAGGTTAGATTGGTTTTCCTTTAGGCTATGGTTGAGTGGAACAAAAAGTGCCTAAATATTCTTTATATATAACTTCGTGACAATAAGGTCTCAATAGCATGATTAGTGCTCAAGTATGTGGTCATTGAGATGAACAATTAAGTTTGTGTTTTTTATAAAATTTGGAGTGTTTCATTTTTTTTAGTTAATACATATTCATTAAACTATATTATTAAATACACCAATTAGAATATTGATGTAAATGGTTGAAATTTTGAATGTTGAAGATTAAGTACATCTTAATTTTAAATACTCATGAATACAATAAGGTATAATTTAATGAAAGATATATATTTGTTTCATTCAAATAAAGTAGAATAAGTATTAAGAATCCAAGGTAGGTTATCTTACCAATAATATAATTTGGAACAATCTTGCATTCTACAAGTTTATGTACCATAGATTGAAAATAAATTGTAAGAATATTTGTCTATGTAAAATGCCTAAAATTTTAAAATTTTTGGCATCAATACTAGCGAAAATATAATGTAATTAAAACATTTTTAGAAAATTGTTTTAGAAGAATAAAGTTTCATTCACATAATGTGGAATGAAATTTGAATGCAATGAAAGTATAGACAATAAGACAATGACTCTCTTGGTGTATTCATTAGAAAAAAAATATATAGTGACAATCTTTTCCACTGAATTTAAATCATGGTAATTTAATGATGCATTAACAAAATTATGAATAATAGGATATATTTTCTTTCTAAACTACATCAAACGTTTCTCTCTTGTGGCATTATAAGAACCACTTAAAACACCAATTTTTTGGTAAGAAGATCTACATGATAATGAGGTAGAATTTCAAAAGATGGAAAGGGAAACATTGGGTGAAAATGTGAAGTCGAGTTACACTTTTTTCCCTTTTTTGAGAAATTTTTTAAATTTTTCGGTTCTTCAACTTTCTGCAAACTATAACAATTTTTCTTTTTAGAATTTCATTTTACGATAAAAATAAAAGTTGTGAGAATTTTTTTTAGCTTTCAGTTACTTACTTTTTGAAATTTTTTTATGCAGATTGGTTATGTCAACTTAGTGTTTCTTTGAGTATGTGTTTCTTAACAATCAAAGGATTCATAAGAAGTCATGTTGATACGCAATGTTGTATTCATTGAAAATTTGTGTTTTTGAGAAAACAAAATGTGTTACAACAATCTAGACAGAGTCTACTTCAGTTTCGTCATATTTACAAAACCAATTGATGCATATCATAATTACTAGAATTTTTTGAACTGGTCCAATATGAAAAAACTACATATTTTGTATATGTTTCATGACGCAACAAATTTCTTAACATATAAGTTATAAAATAAAAAACTAAAAGCTACCCATTAGAGATGACAGACCAATATAATGCCTCATAATTTTTTCAATTTTTTTTACAATGTATTTTGTGAGATACAGAATTTTGATTTCACTGAATCACAATGACCCTCAGAAATTGTTTGCACCCATTTTATTAGAAAATTAATTAAAATTAGTAAATTTTTATGAAATTCCATAAAAGTTATATTTCCTGAAAGTAGATTCAATTTTGAAAATTCTTTTCTTGGTTCCGATAGTTAATTCAGAATGTTTCATGGAGTTTAATCAGTCCAGAGTTGCAGAAATGTCAAGCTGCGTGATTGGTGATGCGCTAGTTCAGCCGAACTATTTTTTGCGTCGATGGCTCGCTAAATCTAACGACTTAATAGTTCGGCCGAACTATTAATCGAGGTTCAGCCGAACTTTTAATCAAATTTCGGTAGAACTGTAATCTAATTTTCCGTCGGCCGGAAAATTTTGCGACGCCCCTCCTAAAACACATTTCGTGGAAATATAAATTGTTTTGCAATCATTCATAATTTTAGCACATTTCGCACATTTGATTTGATTTTATAAAGGTCTTGGTTTGGGTTTAAAGACTTTTCTTGGAGGTTTGAGTTTAAGGGCATTTCTTGGAGGCAGACCAATTTTGCAAATAATTGTTTTGGGTTTAAGGACATTTCTTTGAGATGATTTGATTTTTGAAAAAATTGTTTTGGGTTTAAAGAATTTTCTTGGATGTACATTCAAAGGAAATTTCTTGGAGGTATGTGATACATTTTTTTGGATGTTTTTTTTTCATTTTTTTTGAAAGGATGGATTTGTGCTTAATTTCGAATTCTTGGAGACAGTCCGATTTTGCAAATACTTGTTGTGGGTTTAAGGAATTTTCTTGGATGTACATTCAAAGGACATTTCTTGGAGGTATGTAATACATTTTTTTGAATGTTTTTTGGGCTTCATTTTTTTTGAAAGTATGGAGTTGGGTTTAATTTCAAAAAGACATTTTCTGAAAGTATTTTTTAAATTGACTTTTTTTTTAAGTTGGAGGCATTTTTTGAAGTGACATTTTTTTAAAGTACGTTTTTTTAGTTGAAGTAAATATTTTGAGCTTCATTTCATTTTTATAAGACATTTTTTTCTCGAATTTTTTAAAGTAAGTGTTTTGGATTGGAGTATGTATTTTTTGCAAAAAAATTGAAATGAATTTTTTTTTTTAAATTAAATCTTTTGTGATGCTTTTTGTAATTGAGTTATTGTCTAATTTTTTGAAGGAAATTTTTTGAACTTCATACTCTATTATCATGGGAAATCAAAGGAATTGTGCAAGAAAATATGATCGAAAAATAGACCCTGAGGAACGTAGAAAAGAGACGAGACAATCTCGCAAAAGAAAGATAGAAGCCCTCTCAAATATTTAAGGGGAAAATCAACCTCAAGCAAAAATTGAAGCAGGTATGTAAATGTAAATATTATGATCTATTGATACATTTAAAATTTTCATATCGTAAAATGTGAAGCTTAATTTTTATTTGATGAACTAATTTGAATTTAAATATTTTGTTTAATGTAAACAGACAGAGATATTCCTCAAAACATTAATGATGAGATACAAAATTTTGAAAGAGAAAGTGAAAGAGGTATTGAACCAATGATTGAAGATGGTGAAAATATTGAAATAAATTAAAATGAAGAAATTGAATCACAAGGTATGTACATATATATATATATTGAACACATGCACGTATTATTGAAATTATACATATATTTATTAATTTAGCTATTTATTGTTCATATGTAAGCTTACCATGTACTATTTTTTCAAATATGTATAGATGAAATCAATGTCAATGATGAGATGTTAGAAAATGTTGACACTCACACATATGAAGATAAAAAACCTGACCATGTTATACGATATCGTGTCAACTGCATTTTTGAAAAGTATTTCTTAAATGAGTGGGTGACATTTCAAGCTCAAATTTTCAAAGGTCTCCTATCGTTAAGGAAAATAAAATAAGCTATGACACTACTCGGTATTCGAAAATCAACCAAAGATAAAAAAAAATGAAGGAAAATGTGATACAAAATATAAGTAGTACTATAAATTCAATTAAGAGATCTAGAGATAAAAATGTTTCAATTGTAGGTAGAGGAATAGATATGGTAATGGTTTCATCAAGTACTAAAGAGAATCGTTTGGTAACATCTATGGCACGAGCATTAGGAAACTCACGAAAAAATTTGCAAAAAACATCAGAAATTTCGGCTGCAAGTAGATGTAAATGATGAACTCGCTTGTTGGAGAGCTATTTGTAGGCAACCATACAAAGATATACTTGGAGAAAATGTTAAAAAAATAATATATAAATATTGGAAGAAAAATTCGCGTGCTTTGCCAAATGCAAGTCGTGTGATGCGAAGAAGAATAGCATGAAATCAATACGAAGAACATGAAAAATATTTCTTGGAAACCACTCAAATAGATTTATTCAACAAGTTCAAAGAAGAGAACCGTCAAATTCATGTTTCAATCAGTTCTTTTGTTCAATAAAAACCATGGTATGTAAAATCTATCACCGTACGCAACATTTGTTGTTGCCATTATCATGTGGAATTTGAGTTATATTATGACACATTCCTTGATTTTGGTAGAAAATTATGGAAGGATTCACCTCCTCCTTCCACTATCCATGATTTCGTATCTCAAATTATATGTGAAAGAGAAAGTGATGAACTATTTTACAAAAATAAATGTGTTGGTGGTAAAAAATCCGATGATTGTGGAAATTTGATTAAATTTCAAAACAAATATTGTACAGATATAAATGATCAATCATTTTACAACATGAAAGTGAAATGGAAGAGATATGAATATATCGGTACATCGATTCAAGGTGCAAATAGTGTTAAAAGAATTGAATTAGTAGAAGACAAAATTTTTGTGATAGACTTTTTCAGAAAGTTTGAGGCAGAAATTTACAAATACACCAAGCATTCCAATAGAGCTCGATGGAAAGGCTTGCAATTCAAAAAATCTCGTGAATTTTTTCCACCATGGAACATTTTGTCAGTGATTGATTTTGTAGAAAACTACACATTTGTTCCACAAAAAGAAATTCAGAGTGAATACTATCATTCTGACCAAGTCTCCATGCTCGTCAATATTCTATATAGACATGCTGAACAAAAATTCTATCATATAGAAAGAACGAGTGAAAATAAACATATCATTAAAGAATATCACTTTTATATCAGTGACGATCATACACATGATACATATTTTGTACAACATTGTTTTGGAAAAATTTATGATTCCTTGAAAAATTGTGGAATAACATTCAATGAACATTGGATATAGTCAGACAAATGCGCAGGTCAATTCAAATCTGCACGATCATTCTTTTGGTTGCGTTGTCTTCATAAGAAAATCTGCATTAAACATTGTTGGAGTTTCTTTGAGACTGGCCATGGAAAAGGAGAACATGACGGTGCAGGAGCATGAATAAAACGAGCACTTCGAAGATATCAAATGAACCCCTCTGCAAGCCGACTTGTGAACGCTAAAGAAGTTGTTCAATGGTGCATTGCTGCTCTAAGCCATGAGACTAACCCATCAAGGGAAGTGCGAAGGTACATTCAATTTAATTTTTATTGGAAATTTAATTTTAAACACTGTGTACATTTATCATGAAATTATTATCTTTGATTGTATTTTGATATCATATTTACAAATTATTCTTTTAATTTTCCATATAAAGGTTTTTATGGCATATTGGGATCGAAGATGTAGATAGATCAATTGGAAATGACGTTGAAACAATAAAAGGGACTTGAAAATTGCATTCAATTAAAACAAAGTTGTCCAGAAATGTGTTTGCATTGGATAAAAGAAAATATTCTTGTTTTTGTGATGTTTTCATAGAAAACACAAAATCCAATGATGTTTGTGAAAAAAACATGTATGTAAAAGGTTGGAAACATACATAACTAAATAGAAAGGGAAAAATGTTTCTTGCAATGTTTGAAGAAATGCAATCAGAGGAAATCACAATATCATCCAATGGTGATCGAGTTTCTAATCTTGTTAGAGAAGGTAACATTTGAATTGATTTTTAATTATTTAAAGATCTAGAAATAAATTTAAATATGTATAATTTTGTTTAAAAGTTTGTTTTATTGTGCAGGAGATGTTTTTGTTGTAATTGCACCTATTAACAACAATGAAAATGTTAAGTATTATTTGATGCGTTTCACTAAATGAAAAATGAAATTATTAGAAAACTATAATGATCACGGATTTCAATATGACAAAGGATCTATTATACTGAAAGGTTATTTTTTCAAACAAACTAATCAAAGTGGAGACTTTGTTTACTTTGAAGACTATGAACCTGATTCCATAATTTTTCAATATAGTCACTTCGTGTGTGCAGCATGCATAAAGTTGATAGAGGTTAAATCAAAGAGAAAAACGAAAATTAAGAAATGGAAGATGTCAAAATCCGATCATGAACGGATTATTGAAGATGGCATTCCATTGGAATTTTTTTTATTGAATTGCGCAACAATTTATTATCTTTTTATTAAATATGTTTTATAAATTATAGTACACTCAACTAAAAATTGAGCTGCTTATGTTATTTGTGCAAGTGTTTTCACATGTACAAATTGTTTTGTTACATGTGCACGTGCTCTAGTATCAACTGAAAGTATTAAGGATATATACATGTGCATTGATGAAAAATGCTACATGTATCAAGGATATATATATATGTTCTAGAATGCAATTAACTGGAACTAGTTTTTCTTATGTGCATTGATGAAAAACTAATTGGATTTTCTGGTAAAAAGTATCCACAATGTAAATAAATCATCCACAATATAGTTTTCTATGAAGATTCATTTCAGAAAAGAGACTCGGAGCACTTCTCCAAATTTTGGTGGGATTTGACCCACATCTCTATTCCTGATTGAAAACCTAGTACAAAATTTGTTTGTCCAATGGTCGGATATGTTCAATGTGCATTGATGAAAAATGTTACTTACATATTGGATATATATACATTCTAGAATGAAATTAATTGTTCAAGTAGTTTTAATATGTGCATTGATGAAAAATGATTTAAATGTACTCAATATATATGTTCTAGAATGTAATTTTAACTAAAAGTAGTTTTTCTATGTGCATTGATGAAAAATCGTATTGGATATATACACGAACTTAATGTGCCCAATTTTTCTTGTGAGATTTTCTGGTAAAAATTATCCGTGCAATGTAAATAAATCATCCACAGTATAGTTTTGTACGAAGATTCCTTTCAGACAAGAGACTCGGAGCACTTCTCCGACTTTTGGTGGGATTTGACCCACATCTCTATTCCTGATTGAAAATCTAGTACAAAATTTGTCTGTCCAATGGTCGGATATGTTCTATGTTCTAGAATGCAATTAACTGAATGTCATCAATTTACCAAATTATAAATAAAAAAGGCTACCTATTTGAGTGCATTAATGACATTGACCCAAATTCAACAAACATATATGTACTTCTTATATTTCCAATCAAAATTAAAGGGATAATTTGTACATATATCTACTTCTTTAAACTCTTTTTTCAATTAGAGCTCAATTGATACATGGTTAGTTGCATTGAAAAGCTATGTTCTTCCTATTGGAAATTTTTTCATTCAAACAAGACTATGTAGAGATCAAAATCAATCTTAAGATTCCAAATGTACTTCAACCATCCAAAACTTGAGTTTTAAAAACTTTTTGATTAAATCAAAACAATTTACAAGTCACATAGGAGTCTTCTATCTAAGCCAAATGTAGATTGAAACCATCCAAAACTTAGATCAAAACATTTAACATTATATCAAAACATTTAACATTTAACATTAAATCAAAATTAAAGAGATTTACATATAACTACTTCTTTACTCTTTTTGATTAAATCAAAACAATACTTCACATGGGAGTCTTCCATCTAGGCCAAATGTAGATTGAAACCATCCAAAACTTAAATCAAAACATTTAACATGTTATATCTTGAAACATTTAACATTAAATCAAAATTAAAGTGACTTACATATAACTACTTTAATATTTTTGAATATATCAAAACAATACTTCAAATAGGAGTATCTTCCATCTAGGCCAAATGTAAATTGAAACCATCCAAAACTTAGATAAAAAAATTTAACATTTAAATAACATTAAATCAAAATTAAAGGTATTTACATATATACAACTACTTCTTTACTCTTTTTTATTCAATCATAACAATACTTCACATGGGAGTCTTCCATCTCGGCCAAATGTAGATTGAAACCATCCAAAACATAGATAAAAACATTCAACATTTAACATTAAATCAAAATTAAAGGATTTACACATATATAACTATAACGAACATAATATACATAGCAAGACACATCTCTTGGGTTGCCTAACTAGCCAACACCAGAAGGGGTATGAATAAAAAAAATAGAAAAGGGACTGCCCATAACCGAGAAAAAGCTAAGGAGGACCTGACATCATGCTAGATATTGATGTGTGTAGGAGGATTCTCCTCCACAATTGGACAACCGTAGTCCTTCGGATCATCATCTACTCCCTTGGAGTTCTGGGAGGAGTTGTCGCTACTCGCGCCATTGCTGTTGGAGCTCGTCGAGGTGGATTTGACTCGAAGAGCTGCCAACTTTCTGGTGTCTTGGAGTTGATGGGCTAGGATGGTGGACTTTCTCTACTGCCTCCTGGAACTAGAAACACCTTCATATTGCGGCTCCTCCTGAAAAGAGATGGAAATGGTCGTCGTAATTCGCGGTCTAACCATAGCACTGGTGAACTGAATTTTTTCTTCATTGCTTGCTGGAGGAGGGTGGCTACCTGTGTCATGGATGAAAAGAGGAGGGCGAGAGCCAACACTCCTTCCCCTTCCATCCCTACCCCCACCTCCCCTTCTGAAATGCATTTGTTGTCTACACATGGGGTCTTCCATAGGTCAAATGTAGATTGAAACCATCAAAAACTTAGATCAAAAAATTTAACATTATATCAAAACATTTAAAGCATTTAACATCAAATCAAAATTAAATGGATTTACATTTAAAAAACATTTAACATTAAATCAAAATTAAAGGGATTTGTGCAACATTACTTCACATGCCATGCCAATTATAGTTCAACTATCCAATAGAAACATTTAACATTATATACCACATGTGCCAAATGTAGATTGAAACCATCCAAAACTTTTAAGTTTTAAATTTTTTTTTATTATATATCGTGCAACATTAAAACATTAAATATCACATGCAAAATGTAGATTGAAATCATCCAAAACTTGAGTTTTAAAAACTTTTTGATTTTATATATCGTGCAACATCACTTCACATGCCATGCCAATTATAGTTCAACTATCCAATAGAAAAATTTAACGTTATACCACATGTGCCAAATATAGATTGAAACCATGCAAAAATTTTAAAAACTTTTTGATTATATATCGTGCAAAATTTAAACATTAAACATATAAAACATTAAATATCACATGCGAAATGTAGATTGAAACCATTCAAAACTTGAGTTTTAAAAACTTTTTGATTATATATATTGTACAACATTACTTCACATGCCATGCCAATTATAGTTCAAATAGATCCAATAGAAAAATTTAACATTATATACCACATGTGCCAAATGTAGATTGAAACCATCCAAAACTTAAGTTTTAAAAACTTTTCGATTATATATTGTGCAACATTAAAACATTAAATATCACATGCCAAATGTAGATTGAAACCATCCAAAACTTGAGTTTTAAAAACTTTTTGATTATATCATACATAACATTACTTCACATGCCATGCCAATTATAGTTCAACTATCCAATAAAAACATTTAACATTATATCACATGCCAAATGTAGATTGAAACCATCCAAATATTTTAACTTTTAATTTAACAAAAAATTATAGATCACAATATTACTTCACATGCCAAATGTACTCCAAGCATCCAAAACTTAAATTTTAAAAACAAAACAAATTATAACACATCATTACATAACATGCCAAATGTAGTTCATAAGACAAAATTAATTTATAGATGACAACATTACTTCACATTCACATGCAAAAATTACTAAAACCATCCAAAAATTAACTTTTTGAAACAAAAAAAATCATAATAACAATGTAATAAAATATGTCCAAAAATTGTAGATCTCACAAGTATCAAACTGTATCAAGTTATATATATATATATATATATATATATATATATATATATATATATATGACAGTGCATCTAGATAATATATAAAAAAGTAAATTTAAGACTATCTAAATCTTGAAATCAAATCTACAAATCAGGTCCATCAAATAGAGATGGATGTAGCGTCTTTCCTATCAGGGTCTCAATCCGCGCACTATCATGCGAAGCATGGGAAACCTGTACACAATGCACATGTACTTGAACATTAAAATTTGATGTTTTAAAAATGAGTGAGAATATATATAGAACTTCATGTAAAAAACAAAATATAACAAAAAAATAATGCAATACCTCATGAGGTTCCCTCTCCATTTGATGAACAAGTTCCGCCACCGTAGGAACATCTGCAACGGTAAACTGTACAATATACATGTACAGTTATATATATATATATATATATATATATATATATATAACTTTCAAATGAAAATGCACGTGTACTTATATAAACTTATTTTCAATAATATTAAATAAAAATTTAAAGACAACTTGTTCAAATGGTGTGGATGTTCCTATCTCCGTCACTAGAGTCCGTGGATTAAAGAAATCTTCTATAGGAACCTAAATTCAAAAAATTTAAAATAACTCAATATATATATATATCTCAATTTTTAATGGAACTTTTTGGGGTGGAATATATATATATATATATATATATATATAACTTTTAAACATAAATTTTAAAAGTGAAAAATTGTCCATACTTGTGGCTCATCTCCTAAGGAAGTAAAAGGTACATCTCCCAAGGAAGAAGAAGGTACCGCCATCCCAAAAACATCGGACGAAATCGGTATCTGTTAAAACATTTTATCATTGTATATACATACATATACATGTGTGCACAATTATTTATTTTAAAATATCACTTAAAAAACACTAACATTTGCCAACATATCTTGATGGTCAGACCCATCTGCATTGTTTGAACCAGAGGTCCCGAACGTGATATTAACATTTTCGTCATGCATCATGTGTGAGAACTGAAAATGGTGTTTTAACATATAATCATACATTTTTGTTAGATTAATGTACATACAAATAAATGTATACATGTACATACACATGTATTTATTACAAATTGTACACATGTATATGTATGTTAAAATAATTTCAAACCCTAAGGTCATTAACACATACTGTTCCCGTGACCTCTTCCTCATGAAGAATTAGGCCTTGAAAACCATTGCGACAATTTTTTTCATATATTCAGAGATCTTCAACATTCATGTTGTCAATCTCTTCATCTGTACAATACACAAAATTGGCACGTGCATTTTCACGTGCTCTTTGTCGATTTAGACAAACATCAACTCCACCCAATTTGTTGTAAACATTGTCGATCATGACATCCCTTGCTTCTCGACTTATTTGAGAAGTCACATCCATCTTTGACCGCAGAGTTTCGACCCGAAAAGGTCGACTCACCAATGGCAGCTCAGGGCGAGGCAACTCCACATCTCGCTTAGCACCCTTACGGTCATACAATCGACCTTTCCCCGGACAAAAAAATTCTTACGGAAGGTCATTGTAGTTGGTTTTCATACCCAAAAAAAATTATGCGTAAAAAATTTGTGCAAAATAAACAGGAACCTCGTGTTCCATGGGAGCCTTCTATAGGCCACAAGGTGCCTATCATACAAATAGCGAGCTATATTTGGGTGCTTGAAATGTTGCACCTTCAGCATTTTTCTTTTTGGCCCTTCCCTGAAATTAAACATTGACTTTGCCACATCTTTTGTAACTCTTTGTTTTACATCCTCCCATTTATCTGGACCCAATACTATTTCCTTTCTCTTTCTCATCACTTCTACAAATGTATCAGTCGTTGGCCCAAGAGTTCTGTACACATTTACAATTTCGCCCAATGAATGTGTAACGATTTCGAGGCTTTGTTGACTCTTAGCAGGTAGAGTCAAAGCCACAAGATCTCTCTGCAATTTTACATGAAGTTTTTCACACCTTTGTAAGGTGCTTTGCTCCATGTTTGTTTCCCATGGTATATCAAAAATTTCAGCCGGATAAGTTGTGTTGGGTAGACAACCTTCTTCTTGAATGCAGCATTCTGCCCTGCATCTATTTTGACCACTAGTTGGAATATTTTCGGCCTCTGCATCAATATATATAAAATTTCCTATATTAGAAAAAACACATGTAAAAAAAATTGTACAAATTCAATGAAGAAAATATTGAAATTGATAGCAACCTTGATGTGGTTGGTTAGCATCTTCTCCACCATGAAACTGTTGAGACCTAGAATGACCCTGCTGAGAACCAGGCCCAAAATGACCTTGCTGAGAACAAGCACCAACAGCCGTTGATTGGCGTTCGGGGGAATAAATATCACCCCATTCACGCAACCTGCTACCACTCATTGATGGCCCTCTAAGTGGATTTGAACCACCACCAACCTCTCGAGACGAGAGAGAAGCTTCATAAACAAATACGAATTTATAATCAATTTAAAAATACATTCATGTGTACATATAAATACATATACATGTTCAATGATTAAATTGCGTGAACCATACCACGACTGGGTGAACCATAGGCACGCTCCATGGATGGAGTAGAGACCCTTCTCCTCTTAGCTCCTAAAAATTAAAAAATGAAACTTATTAACAACTAATTTAACTCACAAAGTTAATAAAAAATCAATTCCATATGGATACACATGTATGGAGATTTAAGATTATATTTAAATACCGTGAACATCCCCCGATCCCTGAACCCCATATGGGATTCGGTTGATCTTCGTCATTCGTCCTCCATGATATATATATCTGTTGGTGGACATTTACACAAAATAGATTTCAGAAAATTAATTTGTAATTTAGTGTACACAAATTATGTAGAACACAACTTTCAAAGTAATAATTGATGTGTGAAACTCAATTTAAGCAAAAAAGAAATTATAAAAATGATAAGTTCACCAAATTGCGCTTTACATGGTGGGAGTAGACTTGGTATAAAATTGAAAAAGACACATGGTCATTAAAAAAGAAGCGTGAAACTCCATTTAAACAAAAATTTCTTGAAGTCCCCGCATTTTAATTTTATACAAATGTGAAGTTCACCAAGTTGCGCTTTACATGGTGTGGTGGGAGCACACTTGGTATATAATTGAAAAAAACACATGGTCATTAAAAAAGACGCATTTATAAATACACAACACAAACATATCCAAGATATGTTACAATGTCCATCAATAAATTTTGAAGGGGAGCGTCTCAACACTAATTCATCTTTGAGAGATGAATCTTGAATTTTTGAAGAAGAGCATCTCAAAACCAATGCATCTTTGAGACATGAATATTGCATTGCCATTGCTCTGTATAATTCTAATTCATCTTCGATAGATGAATCATGAATTGGCATTGCCCCACGTAATAGATCAGCAGACATCTTATTCACATTTGTACAATGCCTTATACTAAAAAATTGAAATTGGCTAACAATATTGTTTGCTATTCCATGTAGTTATTTTAGCCTCTCCTTTTTAACTTGGCACATGCCATTCATCTGGTTGCACACAAGTTCAGAATTGGTGAAAACTACTATTCCATTTTATCCATACTTTATCGTTGTTCCCAAGCCTTCTATCAATCCAATATAATATGCCTCGTTGTTTGTTGTTCTTCCTGATATATTCATTTTCCGTTGGATGGATTTTCTAGTCGCAATATTGGAAAGCACATATGTAATCACTGCTTTCCCTGGATTGGGATAGAAAGAATCTTCTATGCATAATTTCCATTTTTCAACCATATTTAATGGTTTTCTTATCCCTGAAAAAAAAACAAATTCAATAAAAATATATATATTAAGTCGACATTTATTGAAAATGCATGAGAAAAATGACACAAGATCATGAGGTAAATGACATGTGCATTGTTTATCTTAAAGTTTGACTTAAAAAGTTTATGATAGATTTCACATCTAAAATTAATGGGAGGAAGCCTTTAGTTTGTGGGATAAATGACACATGTACACAATTTACCTTAAAGTGGTTGTGTTTTATGGATATGAGAGGAAGTCTTTAGTTTGTTGGAGAAATGACATATGTACATATTTTACCTTAAAGTGGTTGTGTTTTATGGATATTAAAATGAAGAAATTCTATTTAGATCCATTCCAGAGATTGACTATAGGGGAATTTACTATATATGCCACCTTTCATAAAAGATGAGATCCAAAGGCTACCTGGACCTTTACAGACTCTGCCTATAGAACTTGTAGAACTAAACACTAGACCTATCCCAATTTCATCGTGTGAAGGGTGTAGAGGACCCATGAAATCACTCAAAGTTGTATTATTAAACCTTTGGTTTAATGATCCTTCAACCTTTGGTTGTACTTTCAAGGTCCTTGCCCTTCATCCTTCAACCGAAGGTTGTAGATCCTTCAAAGCCTCTTGTTAGAGAAGCATTTGAATATGTGATAAACAAATTAGGAATAGTTCTTGTAAATTATCTTGTTAGAGAATGATTTGAACATGTGAGAAACAAATTAGGGATAGTTCTTGTAAATTATTTCCACTTATTTGACTTAAAAAAAAGAGCCTATGAAATTGAGCGTAATATCTATGGTAGAGTACACAATATCTAAGGGGGAGAATACAATATATTTGATTTCAAAAGAAGAGCCTATGAAATTGAGTGCAATATCTATATGATCAAGTGTCAATAATTTGACGTATTCAAGAAAGATAACAAAGGACGATCAAAATTAAGTCCAATATCTCTATGATATCTATATGATCAAGTGTCAATAATTTGAAGTAAATAAAGATAACAAAAGACCATCAAAATTGTGTTCAATATATATATGATTGTGTTAATGATTTGATAATTTGAAGTAGTCAAGAAAGATAACAAAGGACCTCAAAATTGAGTGCAATATCTATGTGGGAGAGTACACAATATCTAAGGGGGAGAATACAATATATTTGACTTCAAAAGAAGAGCCTATGAAATTGAGTGCAATATCTATGTGGGAGAGTACACAATATCTAAGGGGGAGAATAGATATAAGGAAGGAATAGAAAGAGTAACAAAAAGCATATGATTGTGTCAATAATTTGAAGTAGTCAAGAAAGATAACAAATGACCATCAAAATTGAGTGCAATATCTATATGATATATATATTCAATCAAGTGTCAATAATTTGAAGTAAAGAAAGATAACAAAGGACCATCAAAATTGAGTGCAATATCTATATGATTGTGTCAATAATTTGATAATTTGAAGTAGTCAAGAAAGATAACAAAGGAGCATCAAAATTGAGTGCAATATCTATGTGGGAGAGTACACAATAACTAAGGGGGAGAATACAATATAAGGAAGGAATAAAAATGGTAACAAGAATCATATGATTGTGTCAATAATTTGAAGTAGTCAAGAAAGATAACAAACTTGACCATCATCAAATTCAAATTGAAAGATGAAGTGGTCTTCTTCATGAAGAATAAGCATTAACTAGGTTAATCATTTAAAGGGTTCATCTTTTAATGAAACAATTTGTGAATAATATGGAATGAATCATTGTACATTATGAATTTATGAATAATATGGAATGAATCATTGTAAATTATGATAAAAGTTATATTTAAATGACATTTGATCTATGAATAAAAAATAAAATGGGATCATATCACCCCCTTCACGCAACCTGCTACCACTCATTGATGGCGCTCTAAGTGGATTTGAACCACCACCAACCTCTTGAGACAAGAGAGAAGCTTCATAAACAAATAAGAATTTATAATCAATTGAAAAATACATTCATGTGTACATATAAATACATATGCATATTCATTGATTAAATTTCGTGAACCATACCACGACTGGGTGAACCATGGGCACGGTCCATGGATGGAGTAGAAACCCTTCTCCTCTTAGCTCCTAAAAATTAAAAAATGAAACTTATTAACAACTAATTTAACTCACAAACTTAATAAAAAATCAATTCCATATTTACACACATGTATGGAGATTTAAGATTATATTTAAATACCGTGAACATCCCCCGATCCCTGAACCCCCATATGGGATTTGGTTGATCTTCGTTGTTCATCCTCCATGATATATATATCTATTGGTGGACATTTACACAAAATAGATATTAGAAAATCAATTTGTAATTTCGTGTACACAAATTATGTAGATCACAACTTTCCAAACAATAATTGATGTGTGAAACTCAATTAATGCAAAAAAGAAATTATAAAAATGATAAGTTCACCAAATTGTGCTTTACATGGTGGGAGTAGACTTGGTATAAAATTGAAAAAAACACATGGTCATTAAAAAAGAAGCCTGAAACTCCATTTAAACAAAAATTTCTTGAAGTCCCCACATTTTAATTTTATAAAAATGTGAATTTCACCAAGTTGCACTTTACATGGTGTGGTGGGAGCACTCTTGGTATGTAATTGAAAAAACACATGGTCATTAAAAAATACGCATTTATAAATACACAACACAAACATATCCAAGATATGTTACAATGTCCATCAATAAATTTTGAAGGGGAGCGTCTCAACACTAATTCATCTTTGAGAGATGAATCTTGAATTTTTGAAGAAGAGCATCTCAAAACCAATTCATCTTTGAGACATGAATCTTGCATTGGCATTGCTCTATATAATTATAATTCATCTTTGATAGATGAATCATGAATTGGCATTGCCCCACGTAATAGATCAGCAGACATCTTATTCACATTTGTAGAATTCCTTATACTAAAAAATTGAAATTGGCTAACAATATTGTTTGCTATTCCATGTAGTTCTTTTAGCCTCTCCTTTTTAACTTGGCACACGCCATTCATCTGGTTGGACACAAGTTCAGAATTGGTGAAAACTACTATTCCATTTGATCCATAATTTATCGTTGTTCCCAAGCCTTCTATCAATCCAATATAATATGCCTCGTTGTTTGTTGTTCCTCCTGGTATATTCATTTTATGTTGGACGGATTTTCGAATCGCAATATTGGAAAGCACATATGTAATCACTGCTTTCCTTGGATTGGGATAGCAAGAATCTTCTATGCATAATTTCCATTTTTCAACCATATTTAATGGTTTTCTTATCCCCGAAAAAAAACAAATTCAATAAAAATATATATATTAAGTCGACATTTATTGAAAATGCATGAGAAAAATGACACAAGATCATGAGGTAAATGACATGTGCATTTTTTATCTTAAAGTTTGACTTAAAAATTTTATGATAGATTTCACATCTAAAATTAATGGGAGGAAGCCTTTAGTTTGTGGGATAAATGACACATGTACACAGTTTACCTTAAAGTGGTTGTGTTTTATGGATATGAGAGGAAGCCTTTAGTTTGTGGGAGAAATGACACATGTACATAGTTTACCTTAAAGTGGTTGTGTTTTATGGATATTAAAATGAAGAAATTCTATTTAGATCCATTCCAGAGATTGACTGTAGGGGAATTTACTATATATGCCACCTTTCATAAAAGATGAGATCCAAAGGCTACCTGGCCCTTTACAGACTCTACCTATAGAACTTGTAGAACTAAACATTAGACCTATCCCAATTTCATCGTGTGAAGGGTGTAGAGGACCCATGGAATCACTCAAGGTTGTATTATTAAACCTTTGCTTTAATGATCCTTCAACCTTTGGTTGTACTTTCAAGGTCCTTGCCCTTCATCCTTCAACCGAAGGTTGTAGATCCTTCAAAGCCTCTTGTTAGAGAAGCAATTGAATATGTGATAAACAAATTAGGAATAGTTCTTGTAAATTATCTTGTTAGAGAATGATTTGAACATGTGAGAAACAAATTAGGGATAGTTCTTGTAAATTATTTCCACTTATTAGACTTAAAAAAAAGAGCCTATGAAATTGAGCGCAATATCTGTGGTAGAGTACACAATATCTAAGGGGGAGAATACAATATATTTGATTTCAAAAGAAGAGCCTATGAAATTGAGTGCAATATCTTTATGATCAAGTGTCAATAATTTGAAGTATTCAAGAAAGATAACAAATGACGATCAAAATCAAGTCCAATATCTTTATGATATCTATATGATCAAGTGTCAATAATTTGAAGTAAATAAAGATAACAAAAGACCATCAAAATTGTGTGCAATATCTATATGATTGTGTTAATGATTTGATAATTTGAAGTAGTCAAGAAAGATAACAAAGGACCTCAAAATTGAGTGCAATATCTATGTGGGAAAGTACACAATATCTAAGGGGGAGAATACAATATATTTGAATTCAAAAGAAGAGCCTATGAAATTGAGTGAAATTTATCTATGTGGGAGAGTACACAATATCTAGGGGGAGAATAGATATAAGGAAGGAATAGAAATAGTAACAAGAAGCATATGATTGTGTCAATAATTTGAAGTAGTCAAGAAAGATAACAAAGGACCATCAAAATTGAGTGCAATATCTATATTCAATCAAGTGTCAATAATTTGAAGTAAAGAAATATAACAAAGGACTGGATCAAAATTGAGTACAATATCTATATGATTGTGTCAATAATTTGATAATTTGAAGTAGTCAAGAAAGATAACAAAGGAACATCAAAATTGAGTGCAATATCTATGTGGGAGAGTTCACAATAACTAAGGGGGAGAATACAATATAAGGAAGGAATAAAAATGGTAACAAGAATCATATGATTGTGTCAATAATTTGAAGTAGTCAAGAAAGATAACAAACTTGACCATCATCAAATTCAAATTGAAAGATCAAGTGGTCTTCTTCATGAAGAATAAGCATTAACTAGGTTCATCATTTAAAGGGTTCATATTTTAATGAAACAATTTCTGAATAATATGGAATGAATCATTGTACATTATGATAAAAGTTATATTTAAATGACATTTGATCTATGAATAAAAAATAAAATGGGATCATATCTTTATATATATATATATATATATATATATATATATATATATATATATATATTTGTGTGTGTAAGAGAGAAATAAAAAGCAAAGTTAATTCCACCAAGCCTAAAGGAGCATGTCCTAATACATTATTATGTTTGGTTTCTAGAAGCATTAATCATGACTTTTATTTGAGATCCACATTTCCATCATACTATTTGCAAGTTCACATTTCCATCATGTTATTTGCAAGTTCTATATGAAGATATGTAGTCTAATAACTGGTTAGCAAGTTGTGATGTCCTAATAAATTATTATGTTTGGTTTCCATCATACTATTTTCAAGTTATATATGAAGATATGTAGTCTAATAACTATACAGTATAGCCCATATAACATATAACGACCTTTGACAGTATGAGCAAAGAGTCAAAAAACAGAGAGGCCTCCGAGCAAAGTTCCACCTGTTCATCAATGTAAGCAACATAATATCAGAAGTGAAACAATGACACCACTAAACATATGTGAATTTAGATATTAAATTTACATTTATTGCAAATGACATGTGCATGGTTTATCTAAAAGTTTGACTTAAAAATTTTATGGTAGAATTCACATCTAAAATTAATGGGAGAATGCCTTTAGTTTGTGGGAGAAATGACGTGGATGTAAACAATTTACCTTAAAGTGGTTGTGTTTTATGCACATTAAAATGAAGAACTTCTATTTAGATATATTCCAGAGATTGACTGTAGGGGCATTTACTATATATGTCACCTTCCATAAAATATGAGATCTAGAGGCTACTTGGCCCGTTACAGACTCGGCCTATAAAACTTGTAGAAGTTGAGAAATTTACATTGAAAAAATATAGAGATTCAACTAGGCTTGTGAATTTAGTACAAGTGGACAATGTATAATTCTACTTAGAAGAGTCTTTGGTTTAATATTTAAGCAATAAAGAGTCGTTACTTTCTCTATCTAGAGTAGAAGCGGAATACATAGTAGTTAATTATTTTTGAGCGTTTTGGATGAAATAGGCTCTACAAGATATCAAGGTAAAAGCATATGATTGTGTCAATAATTTGAAGTAGTCAAGAAAGATAACAAAGGGCTGTCAAAATTGAGAGCAATATCTATATGTTTGTTTCAATAATTTGATAATTGGAAGTAGTCAAGAAAGATAACAAAGGACCATCAAAATTGAGTGCAATATCTATGTGGGAGAGTACACAATATCTAAGGGGGAGAATAAAATATAAGGAAGGAATAGAAAGAGTAACAAGAAGCATATGATTGTGTCAATAATTTGAAGTAGTCAAGAAAGATAACAAAGGACCATCATCAAATTCAAATTGAAAGATCAAGTAGTCTTCTTCTTGAAGAAGAAGCATTAACTAGGTTCATCATTTAAAGGGTTCATTTTTTAATGAAAAAATTTATAAATAATATGGAATGAATCATTGTACATTATGATAAATCTTGTATTTAAATGAAATTTGATCTATGAATAAAATTTAAGAAAATGGGATCATCTCTTCATATATATATATATATATATATATATATATATATATATCTGTGTGTAAGAGAGAATAAAAAGCAAAGGTAATATGTGTGAGCATAAAGATGTTAACTTCTTAGTTAAAAATCAAAATTTTAAAGTTGAAATTACGAAAAAGTTTTCTCTAGATCACAAATCACTATACCATAAAAATGAGACAATTCAAACCATAACCCACTTATAATAGAGAGATAAAGGGACTCGTGTCACCTAATCCAAACCTGAAGACATAATAATTGAAAAGAACACAAGGATGAAAAAACAATACACTTGTCATAATTGTCATAAACTTATATCTACTTTAATATTTCTAGCTACATGGTACACAATAACACATGGTAAAAAATAACACATTGATTAGTTCAGGTTATATTAAGGTTAACATGGCTAACTCAGAAGGTATAAGTTCAGGTTGATTAGTTCCTGGGTTATGTTAGAATCCTATACCAATAGGTGTCATATTTCATGATTGACTTGATGAGCTATGTAATATGTTCATACCTTTTTGTTGCAAAGGTTTTCCATATTATTCAAAAAATCAAAAAAATTAAAAAATATAAAGAGGGTATACCCTAAAAGAAAAATTAAAGGGTGAAAAGAATAAAAATGGCAAAAAAGTAAAAGGAAATGAACCCCACCAAAAGAAAGGCCAAGGAAAGTGTGCAAGTCTAAATGCCACTGCTTTTTGCTCTTATGTAATAAACAAATTGTGTGCAACTTGTATCTTATGCCACAATTTCTGAATGGTCAAACAGTTTAAGCTTGGCTAGTTCATCTTTCAATTTTTATGTTTTAGAGATAGAGAATAAAATCTGACCAAGCTTTTTAGTCTTGGCAGATAAGTAGATAGGTAGGGTAAATAAAAGGAGCTCAATAGTTTAATATGAGCCCTTGGATGTAATAAGGTTAGAATTAGATAGATTTCCATATGTAAAAGAAAAAGTGTGATCAGGGTTTGCCAATCTAAGTGCACCCTAATAAAGAAGAAAAAATGGTAGAGTAAAGTAGGTAGGGTAGGTAGATGTTGTTGCAGAATTACATGTGATGAATGATGGTTTTAAATGTATTCAATTTTATTTTCATCACAAAGTGCAAAGGCAGACACTCCACTGGAATAATTTCAAAGCAAGGCAAAGTCAAATTATTAACTTCCCTTCTCATTTTTCCCTAAACATTTCACTAATTTCCCCTAAGTGCTAAGGTATTTGAGAATTATAGGGGCTCAAGGCATTTCCTTGACTTTTGGAGGGACCGGACCCTCGGCCCAATAATTGGAAAAAACCTAAGTACTTAAAATCATTCATCATCACACTCATTTACTTCAAAAAATTCTTTCCTAAGTAAAATCCCATTTTACTTAGGAAAATCATGAGATATTTCATAAAAAAACCCTCAAAATCACATTTTATCCTAAGTTTAAGTGATGAAGTGATTATAATACAATTTTCTTCTAAAAACTTCACTTTCTTAGTTATATTAATATATTTTGAAGTTTACCTTGTCCCTTTGTCAGATTAACATTGATTTTATTTATTAACTCCTTATAGAAATGACCTTCTCCTATTATATATAATTCCTTTTATATAATATCCCGAAAACCCATGTATTATGATTTTAACCAAAGTATTTATTCCTAACTCGTTCAAATAAAAAACTCACTTTATACCCCCTTTGGTTAAAATATATCATTATATGTTAATCCCGCCCCCTATGGTAATTGGATTAATCTAATTCAATTATCCTATAATAAAAATAAGAAAAAAATTTAAAACATATAATATATGTGTTTTAAACAAAAATAAATCCGAAGTTTAATTCAAACCAAAATTCAAAATAACCCATTTCTATGTATATTTTCCCCTCGCCCGATCACGTTTCCGATTTTTAAACAAAGGAATTAATTAATCCTCACCATTAATTAAGAACCTAAATCCGCCAATCAAAACACTCCCGCTGTGATTAATCAATAATAAAACGCGTCGGGCCCGTGCCATTAAAACCCTGTCATCTCCCTGTCCCGTCAACCGTTCGATTGACCCGTTCAAGATTAACGACTATTGATAATTTCGCTGGCCATTCCCAATCCGAAAAATAACGCGCGAAAAGACGGTGGTTTTCAAATAGTACCATGGCCACGTGTCATTCGTTCTGTGGAATCGTTGCCCATCCGCTCAATACCGTCTTCCCTCAAAAGCGGTGTGGAAAAAACCGCTTACCACCTCCCCCCCGTGACTCATCTGTCGTACATACTGATGCCATTTATTAAAATAATAAAAAATTCGCCACCCTTTTTGACTTTGTGAATAAAACAATTCTCCCCGCGTCATTTTCATTATTCTGTGAACGACCACATCCCATGCAGAGAAATTTCAAAAAAGAAAAACCAATTGTCAAGTGCCCTTAACTATACTTTGTTGAGGACTATTGCATACCAGTAATCCAGAGTTCGTCCACCTCAACCAGTACCTATCCAAATTACTGTACATTCCCAAAAACAGGTATTTACCCTAATTTTCACTGAACTCCATTAGAATCTTGGTTTTTGTTTAAAGAACTCTATACAGAAAATTCAAATAAGATTCTAAATTGGTCTCCCTGAGTTCCCAAAACTGCAATCGAATCCCCAAAACCTGAGATTGTGCCCATTTCTTCAAAAACCCCGCAATTCATTTCTGAATCCACAAGAACTAGAAATGGAGATTCCCTTGGATTTAAATGTCACCCCATTGAACGCCCCTCATAGAGACTTGGATTATTTATCATTAGTCGACAGAGATTTTCAAATTAAAGAACTGGTTTTTAGTGATAGTCCTCTTCGAATTTTTTGTCACTGCAGAGACAATTATTTGAATGGCTTGGATATGATTGGGTTATGGGAATCTAATCTTCCCAGGTACCTCTTTCCCTCTGTCCATATTTTCCCTAAGATAATCCATTACTGTCATGCAAACTATGATCCCACTCAACGAGCAGTCTTATCTCCAAGTCAAAATTTCCTTTTTCCCATTACTGCTCAGTCTATCAATGAGATGCTACATTTTCAACCTAATCAAGCCCTCACTCCCCTATCCATGGGAGATTTACTTGAGAAATGCACCAAACTATCCCATGAAGAATTAAGCCACATTTGTCAGACCTTTATGTTGCCTGATCATCAGCCTAAAGGCCCTCCCCTTATGGGTATGCTTTTTTCACTGACGAGGGTAGACTTGTTTTGGATATGATATCCTTTAAAATGGGCTTTAATACCAGTGAATATGTTGACCATTTAATTCTAGTATTATTTGCTATTTTTACCCCTGGACAGCCTCCTGCTGTCAAGTATGACTTTTCATTCTACATTGTAGACAAAATCCATGATCAATTCATGAGATTAGAGAATGAGAAAGTGTTCAAGTATTCTTCTGTCATTTACCATCTCATGCTCTATTACCAGTCATAAAATTTCCCTTTCTATATCAAAAATCTTGATGCCAAAGGGAATCCTAGGTCTGTTATCTTTTGGTCAGCCATCACTCATAGTTCTCGAGTTCATTGATCTTTTTATACACCCTGCAACCACCTTGTTGACAGGATTTTCTCCTCCAAGGCTCAACAATGAAATAAAGAAAACTTTACAGCTCTTAAAACAATACAAAGTTGGTGATTGGTACTTATACCAAAATCACACAGAAGTCAAAATATATGGATGTGAATTATGTCCATTCAAATTGCTAAAATATGTCCTCATGAGACTCTTTACATTAGAGTATTTCAGGTAGATGAACAACTCTGATATAATTCATTTTTGTAATGCAAAGAAGAAGGCTCAACTCCGGATCAAAATTCAATTAGGTCCCTTTATCTGTAACTCTAGGGATGCAGGGGAAGAAGCTGAAAAGATATTAAAAGACCGTTTCAGATTACAAAAGAGTTTCTATTGGGTACCTTATGACCCATTCAGCTTCATTTGTGATAAAATAATGAAAAATAAATCAGCACCATACATGCATCAAAGAATCCTAGAGATTGAAAAATATGCTAATACAGATGAATGGATAGAAGGAACATTGATAGAGCAGGATAGTGAGTAGGTCAATGTATACAATGTTATGAAAGATCTTGAAAATATGCTTGACCTAGACTCTTTTTCACAGGTACCAAGATCAGAGGTTGGTCCTTCCTCAGCTGGAATTTTTCAGCAGAAGTTACAAGAAAACATTGCAGTATCATCTAAGGGAAAAGAGAAAGACGTTGATATACAAGTTAAAGAAACATTCACTATGACAGAACAATCTCAACCTTCCAAGGGACACGATCAAGTACAGGTTTCTTCTGTTCAAACCAATCCAGTAGAAATGTCAATTTTGCAGACTCTATTAAATGTAGAAAAGGGAAAAAAGAGAGATGCTGAAGCTGCTACCCCTCTCACTGGATTTTCACAACAACCTCAGGCCAAGAGACAGAAATTGAATACTCCTCCGGAAGAAGAATCTATTGATGAAATCCTTGATAGTCAAGGACAAGAACAATTGGGCAGTCAAAAAACAGGTACAATAAGTGGAGCATCCACTACCTCACAAAGGAAAGAGCTGCAAAAGCAACAGAGTGTTGAAATATCTTCCTTCAAAACACCAGTTAAAGATGCAGTAGATATAAAGAAGAAATTTATCAATATAAAAGCCAGGAACGATCCTTCAAGTATGCAGGTTTACAATCAATATTTGAAGATGGATCCTAAGAATCAAGAAATATTGATGTGAGCTTATGAAATTCAGCAAGGAAAAATGATAATGAGTCACTTCAAACCCAAAGTGCAGCAACCTCAAACAGCTGCAGATTATATCAAAACAAATTTTGAAGTCTTAGCAAAGGATATTCATCCTTTAGATCAGATTGAGTTACATAAGCAGACAGGTGAAATGATCTATTCTACTTTGAATGATAAGGCAATGGCAGCTCACAGGATACAGGATTCTTTGGAGAACACTAGTACACAATTGCAACTTGAAAATGCTTCTTCTCAAGCCAAAGACAACAGGATAAAAACATTGGAGGAAATAATTATTGCATTAGGACATAATACAAAGGATGTCAAAGGTATCGAAGCTCTAATCAAGAAGAAAGATGATGAAATTGCAGCTTTGAGAAAGCAGTTGAAATTGCCAGCTTGAAGACATCCTCAAACTGAAGAAGTAATAAAGAAGAATTATGAAGAAGAAATGATGGACTTGATTTTGAGGCTGAATGAGCAACTGACTGAAATAGAAAAAGAGCTTGAACAAGAATTAAAAGACAAGCAGTCCAGTGTTCTAGTATCTACAACAGAGGTTATCACAGGTACAACAGGTCAGCCAACAGGTCATCCAACAGAGCCATCACAAGTAAATACTTCAAATTTGAGTACAAAAGAACTAATAAAGTCAATGAATGACTTAAAACTTCAAGTAACAGAACTTCAACACACAAAGTTACAGCTTATTAATTTGGAACAGAAATATGATGTTTCAAAAATGACTGTTGCTGACAAAACAAGACAAGTCAAAAATTTGGAAAAATTGGTTAAAGCTTTGGAAAAGGATCTCACATTGGAAAAACCTTTAAGAGAAATAAATGACATTATTTGGGATAATATTATCCAGTCAATAAAAGATATTTGGTCTTCAATTCAGATAATATACGAGAAAAATTATTTGGTCAATGTAGCTCTGGATGAAGTTGAAAATACATGATAAGAATTAGGAAATAGGCCTGAGGAAGCCAATCAGCTCATACAATTTCTAAACACCCAAGCTAGACAAAAACTTGCAGATATGGGTATTCAGGATAGAACTGGAACAATCTTAGAGATAGAAAGAGTTTTTACTAAAAGAACTCTTATGAAAAATTTAGAACGAAGGTGCTTTGACATGCAAGGAGAAATCATTTCTTTCAGAGAAAGGTTTGATGTTTTATTGAATAAAGGGTTGCCCAGCCCTATGGTTTCAGAAGATAAAATAATGGACCTGGAAAGTTATGTTGATAAATTAGAAAAACATGCTCACAATCAAGTCAGTTCCTCAACCATTTCATCAGAAGCAACATTAAGTACAGGAAGGAATCCTCATGACAGATTAGAGAATTTGTTTTATCTTGAACATGAAGTAAAACATTTGTTTCCAAATCAGCCTAATTTCTTCAGATATACCAAGGATGATGAAACATTGAGGAAGCTTCAATGGACCAGAATAGCAGAAGATAAATGGTGGGAAGACTTGTTGGAACTTTTGTAAAATTTATCTTTACATAAAATTTTTCCTATTTACTACAGTATAAAGGATAAAGGGATAAACAAAGGTCAGAGAGTATTGGTTCAGTTAAAATTGTATCAGTAAGAACAAAGAGCATCAGTGAAGCAAGGTAGTTAGAACAAAATTACTGAAGATGACAACAATGAGCCAAAATATAGGTCCTGCCTCCAGCACATTCTCAAAAGGAGGAAATAACACAACATCAATTGCTTTTTGTCTTATCTACGAGAAAATTTGTCTCTATTTTTATTGTAACTTATTTGTGAGTCATATTAGATTATATCTCGTTTTGTTAAGAGATATTTTGTATGATTTTTTGTATAAATAAGCCCTCAATCGGATTATTGAGGGTGGATTCTTATACTTTGATGTGACATTGAATATTTTGGAATAAAGAGCTTTGGAGAAATTTTTCGTGGCAAAACTGGACAAGCAATTGAGGTAGAAGACTTTTCTTAGGATTCATGCGTCAAATGAAGGATCAATAAGTCATTTCTATCTCATGTTTTGAAGTTTCATATTTGTTTACAATATCATCTGTGTTTCATTATCTTAATATTTAAGGAAAAGGATTAAATCAAAAAGTACTTAGGTGTAATCTGATTTCAGTCGTTATTATTCTAAATGTTTTCTTCTAAACTGGCTTAAACAATGAATTCTTAATTGCTCTTGTTTGTCTAGTTCATATATCTTTGGTTATTTAGTAAAGAATACTTAACTGCTCTTTATTGATAATCAATCTATTTCTCTTCTCTTGAATGTGTTGAAAGATTCTTTATTTCCTTTCATCCGTTTGAATTCCATTCCATTCACTTTAGATCTATAATTGTTTCTGGTTTGATTATCTTGCCCTGATAAACCATCTTTTGTTAAAAAAATTAAGCCAGTGCAGCCAATCCTTTGACTCCATTAGCCCAATGGATTGAAACTATTTGATCTTAATCTCAGCTAAAGAATTCCATCAACCCCCCAAAAAAAAACCCCTAAACTTTATAACTAGCCTAATACTTTCTAAAAACAAAGCTAAATTTTATAGAGAGAGCCCTCTCTGGGTACAGATTGGCTAGATTCTGTACCTGAAGGTTGGTTTGTGGTTACCTCGGACCTCTTTCCTCTTCCAAGAACTTCAAGGAAAATTTGAGTGATAACATAGTGGCGACCATACTGGGGAACTAAATCATTTTTACTGTTGTTTAATTTATAAACTACAGATGGAGCCTGAAGATTAGCCATGTAGCCTTTGAAATGCTTTTTCTCTGCAATTGCATAGTAAATAAATGCTACTTCAGTCAGTCTCTGGTCTAGTTTATAGACTGAACTTTGGTTTCAGACATTTAATCAGTTTCTCTAGTTCAATAAATATTTGAGAAAATTATAACCCAAAAATATTAAATTTCTTGAAGAGTTTGTCGAAGTTGTATTTTTCCTTCCATTTAAAAAAAAAAAACCAAAAATATAAACTTCAGAAAACTAGCTTCAGAAAGGACTCATTATACCAGGTCAAATCCTGACCCTAACCCACCATCGATATTTGAGAATCCAAATCTGATTCCTAGAATTCTGAGAAGACAAGAGAGTCAAGAAAGCTCTGGGAGTTCTCGACCTCTTTTTAGATCAAACTCTTGTCCTGTGAAGTTTGTTTATCTTGAAGACGAACCATTTGATGAACATTTTGAAACTTCTTTATTCATAAATTTTTCTGAATCTGAGTTGTCCAATCTGGTTCCTGATCCATTATTTCTTGAATATTTGCAATTTGAATTTATCACTTCACATCTTGACAAACATTTACAAAATTCCATTCAATCTGAGGTGACCTTTGAAGATATTTCAAACACTTCTGTGATTACTTCAGCTTCCCCTAATTAATCTGATTTTCCTCAAACTTCTCAAACACAAGCTACCTCTTCTTCCCCTCCACCCACTAGTTCCAGACCATCATCACCTGTTATTCCATTACACCTTCCGATGGCAAATAGATATTCTCCTTTAAGGTTGCCAGGAAACCCTGCTTCTTTTCCCAAAGACTATCAGAGTAAAATCACCCCTTTCGATGGTTCCGGCACTTACACTGCTCAACATCGTACTAAAAGAATGACAGATTACTTTGAATTTTATGAAATAGATGCTGATGATGTACGAATGAGGATTTTTGTCCAAATTCTTACTGGGGAAGTTAGGACATGGTTTAGGGCTCTTACTCCAAACAGTGTTGCTCACTTACCAGCCCCTTATAGATTATTTTTAAATAGATGAGAAAAGAAGAAAGATCCTCTTCAAATCCTATCAGACTTTGGAAAATTGAAGAGAGGACCCAATGAAGCAGTGCAATATTATATCATTAGATTCAATGAAGCTTACAATGTTGTTCCCCAAAACCTTAGACCTCCTTTCAATTCAGTATTGGTCAAATTCCCTGATGGGTTTGATTCTGAAATAGCATATTCACTTAGGGAAAGAGCTCATCAAACTCTAGAAGATATGAAAATCATAGTTGTTAGTGTTGAAGCTAACCTAATAGAAAAACGAGCTAGAGCTAGAGCTGAAAGAAGGATGCCTATAAACGAAGAGTCTTCGACTTTTGAAAGAAAGCTGGATGCAATAATTAAAGGGATGGAAATACTGGGAGACAGAGTAGAGACAATTGAAAGGAAGTCTTCTGGCGATGGTCAAAATGCTGTTAGAAACCCAAACTTCAGAAGAAATCAAAACCAAAATACTGGAAAAAATGTTCCTGACCAAAACATCAGGCCACCATTCCAGGAAAATTTCGTTGAAGGTTAATCTTCTGAGGAACCAACCGAGGATGTTGAAATAAATAACTTGACTGAAAACAAGAACGAACCAGAAGTTTTCCTATCTCAATATGATCAAGAAAATCACATTCTTGAAACATTTCAAACTCATTCAAGAGAAACTTTTGATTGTAAGGAAGGATATGACTCAACAATTTATGAAGTTCATAAATCATACAATTTGAGAAGTAGACAGATTGACGTGCCAGAAAATAACAAACAGAAAGCTGTAAAAAAAAACATCAAAAGTGAAACTAACACTTCTCCTGTACAAATTCTTTCTAGAGCAAGTCCTAACCTCGCTAACCCAATAATTGAAGATGTGTCTGATAATCAACTAAATAATAAACAACTTTCCAATACTTTTCCTTCTACAGGAAACGTAGAAGAACCAGCAGAAGTTAATTCAGAAACAACTTCAACTGATAATCCCACTCGTGAAAAAGAGAAAACCACTGAAGATGCAAAAAATAGAGAAAATCCAACTGTTCAAAATACTAGAGCTCAAAAAAAAAAATATTTCAATCTAGAAGCTGAAATAGCCAAATTAAAGATAGTTGTTACACTGGAACAATTAGCTAAACATGATGTCTATAGAAGCCAAATCAGCAGATCCCTTAACATTACTGGAATGGATGATTCAGTAAATGTTTTTGATGATCAACCCAAATTACTTTTTGGCCCTGAAGTAAATGGAAAACCAGAAAGTGGAGGAACTCCTCCATTTTATGTGAGTTTGAATGTACATGACAAAATACTTCATAATGCCATGCTTGATTCTGGAGCGTCTCACAATTTAATGCCTAAGGCTGTGATGGAAAGATTAAACCTAGACATTACCAGACCATATAAAGATCTCTTTTCTTTTGATTCAAGTCAAGTAAGATGTTTAGGTTTGATTAAAGATTTGTGTGTTACTTTGGTGCAATACCCTGCGAAATCTATTCTGATGGATATAGTAGTAGCAGATATTCCTCCCAAATATGGTATGTTATTGTCCAGATCCTGGGGTGCCAAACTCGGAGGATCTATCCAATTGGATATTTCATATGCTACTATTTCAGTGTTTGGTCAACCTAAAAGACTATACAGAGAAACCTTGATGAAATATTTAGTCAGTAGTCAGGAGAAGCCTGAAAAATTCCCCGTCTACTCAGTACATTCTGATATGGACTCATTCATCCTTTATGATGCTGAACTTGACCTTCCTACTGAATTAGAAGCACCTGAAACTGAAACTGCAAATAAATCTACTGTTCAAATCGAAGAAATTTTGGAAAACAAATAAATGTTAGATATTCAAGCAATACCAGAAAAAACTGAAAAACTAGATCTCCATGTTAAGAAAATTGTTAAAACAATCGATGAAGATTATGAACATGAAATTCTTTGGCATTTAGAATTTGATGGTTCAGTAAATAATTTAGGAGCAGGAGTTGGAATTTGGATACACAACATTGAAAATGATCATGCTAAAGACCATGCTTATATATTGAACTTTAGATGCACTAATAATATGGAAGAATATGAGCCTCTTTTGCTAGGGCTTAAACATGTCAAGAAATTAGGAGAAATTAGAGTTTAAATCATAGGAGACTCTGAATTAATTATTCAACAGATCAATGGTGAATGTTCGAAAAAAGACCCCAGATTAAGAGAATACAGAGGAACAGTTGTGGAAATTCTTAATACTTTTCTACAGGCTCAGCTTGCCAAAATTCCTAGAAAACAAAATTTGCATGCTCATAGTCTTGCAATGTTCGCTAGCACTTGTAAATTACCTTTTGGACCTAATCATCAGTTCACAGTTGAGATTAGACATAGACCTGCTATACCAGATAATCTTATGAATTGGCAAGTGTTTGTAAATAATAATCAGATAAATAATTTTTTGACCTTAGAAAATGAATTCTCTAACAGTAGTATAGATGAAGACACAACAATCAATGAATCTGATCACATAGATGAACAAGAAATAGATATTTCAGAAGAGGCTGCAATTCACATGCTTCACCCAACTAAATCCACTAAAACAGATATGCATGATCTGAAACAAATAGAAGTCGATGAGATTATAGAAGATGAATCTGAAATTATTAATCTGAAAGATAATCATTTACCTAAAGGATTAACTCCTTTGGAAGATCTTTTTGACTCTAATGACATTCCACTAAAACCCAAAATGGAATTGTTAAAAGCTGATATTGAAGAATAAAATTTGGGAACTGAAGGAAATCCTAAGATGGTTAAGTTATCTAAATCTCTGCCAGCGGATCAAAAAGTTAAATATGTTGAACTTTTAAAATAATTCCAAGATTTTTTTTCCTGGAGTTATGAAGATCTAAAATCATATGATACATCAATAATTCAGCATACAATACCTTTGAAACCAGATCAGAAACCATTTAAACAGAAACTAAGAAGGATCAACCCTGTATTACTACCTTCAATTGAAAAAGAAATTAAAAGAATGTATGAAGCAGGAATAATTTCCCCTATTAGGTTTTCTGAATGGGTTTCTAATTTGGTACCAACAAGGAAGAAGACTGGAGAGATTAGACTATGTGTTGATTTGAGAAATTTAAAAAAAATTTCTTTAAAAGATAACTATCCTTTGCCTAAAATGGACCATATCTTACAAATGGTAGTAGGTTCTTCAAGGATTTCTCTTCTGGATAGATTCTCAGGATACAACCAGATTCTGGTTCATCCCGATGATCAAGACAAAACAACTTTTACAACACCATGGGGTACATTCAAATACGTTAAGATGCCTTTTGGAATCAAAAATGCAGGAGCAACCTTCCAAAGAGCAATGGACATTGCCTTTTCCAAATAAATTAATGATTTTCTGGTCATATATCTGGATGATTTGACTGTTTTTTCCAAGACAGATCAACAACATTCGGACCATCTTAGACAGGTGTTCATAAAATGCAGAAAATATGGTATTTCTTTAAATCCTAAAAATTCATTGTTTGGTCTCAAATAAGGTAAACTCCTAGGTCATATCATTTCAAAATATGGCATTAGAATTGATCCTGAAAGAACACAAGCCATTTTCCAGATACCTCATCCCAGGAATATTAAAGAACTTCAAGCTTTCATAGGAAAGATCAATTTTTTGAGAAGATTCATTTCTAGTTTAGCTAAATTACTTAGACTTCTTACTAACATGTAAAGAAAGGATTCAAGTATTAAGTGGATAGTATAAGCCAAGCAATCAGTTGAAGAAATCAAAATGGCTTTGACCAGAACACCAGTTCTTACCAGTCCAAAATTTGATAGAGATTTCATAATTTTTTCATTTGCTTTTGAACATACATTTGCAGCTCTTTTATTACAAAAGGAGGATCAAGGATGTGAAAAACCTATAGCCCTTTTTAGTAAAGCACTTATAGATGCATCATTAAAATACAACATCATGGAGAAACAAGCTTTTGCACTTGTGAAAGAAATTAAAGATTGCAGAATTTATATATTGTATTCTCATGTGATAGCTTATGTACGTAATGCTGTCGTTAAAGACATCTTAACTCAAGATGGAATTGAAGGCAAAAGAGGTAAATGGATAGCTACCATATTAGAATATGATATTGAAATAAGACCTACAAAACTCATAGAAGGACAAGGTTTGGCTCAACTCATGACTGAAACAAATTGCCAAGCCATGAATATTAACGAACTGGATGACGAACAGGAGATGGCAACTCCACAAATCAGTCAGGCATTTTTAGACTCACCTTGGTATGCTGATATCATTTATGTTTTGTTAAACCTACAAGCTCCTCTAGGGTTATCCAGAATGAAACAGAGGTTTTTGAAAATGAAATCTTTAAAGTATTGTATTTTAGATAATGTTCTCTTTTGGAAGAATCATGATGGAATTCCATTAAATTGTTTATTAAAAGATGAAGCTGACAAGGTTCTCAATGAATTCCATGCAGGAGATTGTGGTGGACACCTCTACTGGAAGTCAACTGCAGATAAGATCTTAAGGGTTGGTTTTTATTGGCCAACCTTGTTTTCGGATGTAAAGAAATTTGTAACTGCTTGCCATAAGTGTCAGATATTTGAAGGCAAGAGAAATTTATTACCTTTACCATTGAAACCAATTTCCACCGAGAAACCCTTTCAATAATGGGGCCTGGATTTTATTGGAGAAATCCATCCTCCTTCTTCTAGCCAACACAGATGGATCCTCACTGCCATAGATTACTTTACTAAATGGATTGAAGCAATCTCATCCAGACAAGCCAATTATTCTGTAATCATAGGATTCTTAGAAACCAATATACTATCAAGATTTGGTTGTCCTGAGAAAATTATAACTGATATTGCTGCTGCTTTCAAGTCTAAGAAAATGATTAGTTTCTGCAATAAATATCACATCACTTTAGGCCATTCCACAACCTATTATCCTCAGGGTAATGGACTGGTAGAATCTTCCAATAAAAGTCTCATTAATATCATTAAAAATTTATTGGAAGAAAATAAGAAGAACTGGCATAAGAAACTTACCAATGAATTGTGGGCAGACAGACTTACTACCAAAAAATCAATTGGGACCAGTCCATATGAATTATTTTATGGTATTGAGGCTATATTTCCATCATATTTAGGAGTTCTTGTAATGAAGTTACTTCAGGAGGCTCAAGTAGAACCAAATGATATTCAGAGAATAATAAATCAAACAATTCACTTGCAGCAGACCAGAGAAGAAGTGTATCAACGATTCCAAGTTTTGCAGGAAAAATTAAAGAAGATGTTTGACAAAAGGACCAAATAAGAAGATTTTCAACTGGGAGACAAAGTTTTAAGATGGGATTCCAGAAGGGAAGATAAAGGAAAACATGGGAAATTTTATTTCTTGTGGAAAGGACCATACATTATTCATGCTTTGCAAGGAAACAACACATATTTCTTGAAGAATTTGGATGGTACAGAAGCTGAGGAAGGACCAGTCAATGGTCGAATGTTAAAACACTACTTTGATCCTATTTACTAGGATGTTATGATTATTTAACATTTACATAATATATCCTTTGTAATGCATTAGTTTGGAGTGGATAGTGACCTACTGGAGTTGAAGCCCGAAGAGAAGGCCCTAAGCTTCAGAAGTTTTACTATCATATATATAATAAAGCAATAAGTAGGAGAAAATTTCATGGTTTAGTCAAAATCATTCTGAGGGCAGCTGATCCACTGTTCTTGACTTTCCACAAGGAAAAACCATCTCCAAATGGAGCCAGTGTTAGACTCCTATACCAATAGGTGTCATATTTCATGATTGACTTGATGGGCTATGTAATATGTTCATACCTTTTTGTTGCAAAGGTTTTCCATATTATTCAAAAAATAAAAAAATTTAAAAAATATAAAGAGGGTATACCATAAAAGAAAAATCAAAGGGTGAAAAGAATAAAAATGGCCAAAAAGTAAAAGAAAATGAACCCCACCAAAAGAAAGGCCAAAGAAATTGTGCAAGTCTAAATGCCACTGCTTTTTGCTCTTATGTAATAAACAAATTGTGTGCAACTTGTATCTTATGCCACAATTTATGAGTGGTCAAACAGTTTAAGCTTGGCTAGTTCATCTTTCAATTTTTATGTTTTAGAGATAGAGAATAAAATCTGACCAAACTATTTAATCTTGGCAGATAAGTAGATAGGTAGAGTAAATAAAAGGAGCTCAATAGTTTAATCTGAGCCCTTGGATGTAATAAGGTTAGAATTAGATAGATTCCCATATGTAAAATAAAAAGTGTGATAAGGGTTTTCCAATCTAAGTGCACCCTAATAAAGATGTAGAGTAAAGTAGGTAGGGTAGGTAGATGTTGTTGCAGAATTACATGTGATGAATGATGGTTTTAAATGTGTTCAATTTTATTTTCATCACAAAGTGCAAAGGCAGACACTCCACTGGAAGAATTTCAAAGCAAGGAAAAGTCAAATTATTAACTTCCCTTCTCATTTTTCCCTAAAAATTTCCCTAATTTCCCCTAAGTGCTAAGGTATTTGAAAATTAAAGGGGCTCAAGGCATTTCCTTAACTTTTGGAGGACCGGACCCTCGGCCCAATAATTGGAAAAAACCTAAGTACTTAAAATCATTCATCATCACACTCATTTACTTCAAAAAATTCTTTCCTAAGTAAAATCCCATTTCACTTAGGAAAATCATGAGATATTTCATAAAAAACCCTCAAAATCACATTTTATCCTAAGTTTAAGTGATGAAGTGATTATAATACAATTTTATTCTAAAAACTTCACTTTCTTAGTTATATTAATGTCTTTTGAAGTTTACCTTGTCCCCTTGTCATATTAACATTGATTTTATTTATTAACTCCTTATAGAAATGACCTTCTCCTATTATATATAATTCCTTTTATATAATATCCCGAAAACCCATGTATTATGATTTTAACCAAAGTATTTATTCCTAACTCATTCAAATAAAAAACCCACTTTATACCCCCTTTGGTTAAAATATATCATTATATGTTAATCCCGCCCCCTATGGTAATTGGATTAATCTAATTCAATTATCCTATAATAAAAATACGAAAAAACTTTAAAACATATAATATATGTGTTTTAAAAAAAAAAAATACGAAGTTTAATTCAAACCAAACTTCAAAATAACCCATTTCTATGTATATTTTCCCCTCGCCCGATCACGTTTCCGCTTTTTAAACAAAGGAATTAATTAATCCTCACGATTAATTAAGAACCTAACTCCGCCAATCAAAATGCTCCCACTGTGATTAATCAATAATAAAATGCGTCGGGCCCGCGCCATTAAAACCCTGTCATCTCTGTGTCCCGTCAACCGTTCGATCGACTCGTTCAAGATTAACGGCTGTTGATAATTCTGCTGTCCATCCCCGATCCAAACAATAACGCGCGAAATGACAGTGGTTTTCAAATAGTACCATGGCCACGTGTCATTCGTTCTGTGGAATCGTTGCCCATCCTCTCAATACTGTCTTCCCTCAAAAGCGGTGCGGAAAAAATCTCTTACCACCTCCCCCCCGTGACTCATCTGTCATACATACTAACGTCATTTATTAAAATAATAAAAAATTCGCCACCCTTTTTGACTTTGTGAATAAAAAAATTCTCCCCACATCATTTTCATTATTCTGTGAACGACCATGTCCCATGCAGAGAAATTTCAAAAAAGAAACACCAACTGTCAAGCGCCCTTAACTATACTTTGTTGAGGACTATTGCATACCAATAATCCAGAGTTCGTCTGCCTCAACCAGTACCTGTCCAAATTACTGTACATTCCCAAAAACAGGTATTTACCCTAATTTTCACTGAACTCCGTTAGAATCTTGGTTTTTGTTTAAAGAACTCTATACAAAAAATTCAAACAAGATTCTAAATTGGTCTCGTTGAGTTCCCAAAACCGCAATTGAATCCCCAAAACCTGAGATTGTGCCCATTTCTTCAAAAACCCCGCAATTCATTTTTGAATCCACAAGAACCAGAAATGGAGATTCCCTTGGCTTTAAATGTCACCCCATTGAATGCCCCTCACAGAGACTTGGATTATTTATCATTAGTCGACAGATATTTCCAAAATAAAGACCTGGTTTTTAGTGATAGTCCTCTTCAAATTTTTTGTCACTGCAGAGACAATTATTTGAATGGCTTGGATATGATTGGGTTATGGGAATCTAATATTCCTAGGTACCTCTTTCCCTCTGTCCATATTTTCCTTGAGATAATCCATTACTGTCATGCAAACTATGATCCCACTCAACGAGTAGTCTTATCTCCAAGTCAAAATGTCCTTTTTCCCATTACTGCTCAGTCTATCAATGAGATGCCACATTTTCAACCTGATCAAGCCATCACTCCCCTGTCCATGGGAGATTTACTTGAGAAATCCATCAAACTATCCCATGAAGAATTAAGCCACATCTGTCAGACCTTTATGTTGCCTGATCATCAGCCTAAAGGCCCTCCCCCTTATGGGTATGCTTTTTTCACTGAGGAGGGTAGAATTGTTTTGGATATGATATCCTTTATAATGGGCTTTAATATCAGTGAATATGTTGACCATTTAATTCTAGTATTATTGTCTATTTTTACCCCTGGACAACCTCCTGTTGTCAAGTATGACTTTGCATCCTACATTGTAGACAAAATCCATAATCAATTTATGAGATTAGAGAATGAGAAAGTGTTCAATTATTCTTTTGTCATTTACAATCTCATGCTCTATTACCAGTCAGAAAATTTCCCTTTCTATATCAAAAAGCTTGATGCCAAAGGGAATCCTAGGTCTGTTACTTTTGGTCAACCATCACTCATAGTTCTCGAGATTCTCCCTATTCCTATAATGAGTTCATTGATCTTTTTATACACCCTGCAACCACCTTGTTGATAGGAGTTTCTCCTCCAAGGCTCAGTAATGAAATCAAGAAAACTTTACAGCTCTCAAAACAATACAAAGTTGGTGATTGGTACTTATATCAAAATCACACAGAAGTCAGAATATATGGATGTGAATTATGTCCATTCAAATTGCCAAAATATGTCCCCATGAGACTCTTTTAATTAGTGTATTTCAGGCAGATGAACAACTCTGATATAATTCATTTTTGTAATGCAAAGAAGAAGGCTCAACTCTTGATCAAAAGTCAATTAGGTCCCTTTATCTGTAACTCTAGGGATCCAAGGGAAGAAGCTGAAAAGATATTAGAAGACCGTTTCAGATTACAAAAGAGTTTCTATTGGGTACCTTATGACCCATTCAGCTTCATTTGTGATAAAAGAATGAAAAATAAATCAGCACCATACATGCATCAAAGAATCCCAAAGATTGAAAAATATGCTAATACAGATGAATGGATAGAAGGAACATTGATAGAGCAGGATAGTGAGCAGGTCAATGTAGACAATGTTATGAAAGATCTTGAAAAGATGCTTGACCTAGACTCTTTTGCACAGGTACCAAGATCAGAGGTTGGTCCTTCCTCAGCTGGAATTTTTCAACAGAAGTTACAAGAAAACATTGCAGTATCATCTAAGGGAAAAGAGAAAGAGGTTGATATACAAGTTAAAGAAACATTCACTATGACAGAACAACCTCAAACTTCCAAGGGACAGGATCAAGTACAGGTTTCTTCTGTTCAAACCAATCCAGTAGAAATGTCAATTTTGCAGACTCCATTAAATGTAGAAAAGGGAAAAAAGAGAGATGCTGAAGCTACTACCCCTCTCACTGGATCTTCACAACAGCCTCAGGCCAAGAGACAGAAATTGAATACTCCTCCAGAAGTAGAATATATTGATGAAATCCTTGATAGTCAAGGACAAGAACAATTGGGCAGTCAACAAACAGGTACAGTCAGTGGAGCATCCACTACCTCACAAAGGAAAGAGCTACAAAAGCAACAGAGTGTTGAAATATCTTCTTTCAAAACACCAGTTAAAGATGCAAGAGATATAAAGAAGACATTTATCAATATAAAAGCCAGAAATGATCCTTTAAGAATTCAGGTTTATAATCAATATTTGAAGATGGCTCCTAAGAATCAAGAAAGATTGATGTCAGCTTATGACATTCAGCAAGGAAAAATGATAATGAGTCACTTCAAACCCAAAGTGCAGCAACCTCAAACAACTGCAGATTATATCAGAACAAATTTTGAAGTCTTAGCAAAGGATATTCATCCTTTAGATCAGATTGAGTTACATAAGCAGACTGGTGAAATGATCTATTCTACTTTGACTGATAAGGCAATGACAGCTCACAGGATACAGGATTCTTTGGAGAACACTAGTGCACAATTGCAGCTTGAAAAGGCTTCTTCTCAAGCCAAAGACAACAGGATAAAAACATTGGAGGAAATAATTATTGGATTAGGTCATAATCCAAAGGATGTCAAAGGTATAGAAGCCCTAATCAATAAAAAAGATGATGACATTGCAGCTTTGAGAAAGCAGTTTAAATTGCCAGCTTCAAGACATCCTCAAACTGAAGAAGTAATAAAGAAGAATTCTGAAGAAGAAATGATGGACTTGATTTTGAGGCTGAATGAGCAATTGACTGAAATAGAAAAAGAGCTTGAACAAGCATTAAAAGACAAGCAGTCCAGTGTTCCAGTAACTACAGTAGAGGTTATCACAGGTACAACAAGTCAGCCAACAAGTCAGGAGAAAAGTCAGCAAACAGGTCAACCAACAGAGCCATCACAGGTAAATACTTCAAATTTGAGTACAAAAGAACTAATAAAGTCAATGAATGACTTGAAACTTCAGCACACAAAGTTACATCTTATTAATTTGGAACAGAGATACGATCTCTCAAAAATGACTCTTGCTGACAAAACAAGAGAAGTCAACAAGTTGGAAAAATTGGTTAAAGCTTTGGAAAAGGATCTCACATTGGAGAAACCTTTAAGAGAAATAAATGACATTCTTTGGGATAATATTATCCAGTCAATAAAAGATATCCGGTCTTCAATTCAGATAATATATGAGCAGAATGATTTGGTCAAAGTAGCTCTGGATGAAGTTGAAAATACACGAACATAATTAGGAAATAGGCCTGAGGAAGCCAATCAGCTCATACAATTTCTAAACACCCAAACCAGATAGAAACTTGCAGATCAGGGTATTCAGGATAGAACTGGAACAATATTAGAGATAAAAAGAGTTTTTACTAAAAGAACTCTTATGCAAAATTTAGAACGGAGGTGCTTTGACATGCAAGGAGAAATCATTTCTTTGAGAGAAAGGTTTGAAGTTTTATTGAATAAAGGGTTTCCCAGCCCTATGGTTTCAGAAGATAAAATAATGGACCTGGAGAGTTATGTTGAGAAATTGGACAAACATGCTCACAATCAAGCCAGTTCCTCAACCATTTCATCAGAAGCAACATTACCTACAGGAAGGAATCTTCATGACAGATTAGAGAATTTGTTTTATCTTGAACATGAAGTAAAACATTTGTTTCCTAATCAGCCTAATTTCTTCAGATATACCGAGGCTGATGAAACATTAAGGAAGCTTCAATGGACCAAAATAGCAGAAGATAAATGGTGGGAAGATTTGTTGGAACTTTTGTAAAATTTATCCTTATATGAAATTTTTCCTATTTACTACAGTATAAAGGATAAAGGGACAAACAAAGGTCAAAGAGTATCAGTTCAGTTAAAGTGTATCAGTAAGAACAAAGAGTATCAGTGAAGCAAGTCAGTTAGAACAAAATTACTGAAGAGGACAACGATGAGCTAAAATATAGGTCCTGCTTCCAGCACATTCTCAAAAGGAGGAAACAACGCAACATTAGTTGCTTTTTGTCTTATCTATGAGACCATCTGTCTCTATTTTTATTGTAACTTATTTGTGAGTCATCTTAGATTATATCTCGTTTTTTTAAGAGATATTTTGTATAATTTTTTGTATAAATAAGCCCTTAATTGAATTATTGAGGGTGGATTCTTATACTCTGATGTAACATTGAATATTTTGGAATAAAGAGCTTTGGAGAAATTTTTCGTGGCAAAACTGGACAAGGAATTGAGGCAGAAGACTTTTCTCAGGATTCATGCATCAAATGAAGGATCAATAAGTCATTTCTATCTCATGTTTTGAAGTTTAATATTTGTTTACAATATCATCTGTGTTTCATTATCTTAATATTTAACGAAAAGGATTAAATCAGAAAGTACTTAGGTGTAATCTGATTTCAGTCGTTATTATTCTAAATGTTTTCTTCTAAACTGGTTTAAACAACGAATTCTTAATTGCTCCTGTTTGTCTAGTTCATATATCTTTGGTTATTTAGTAAATAATACTTAACTGCTCTTTATTGATAATCAATCTATTTCTCTTCTCTTGAATGTGTTGAAAGATTCTTTATTTCCTTTCATCCGTTTGAATTCCATTCTATTCACTTTAGATCTATAATTGTTTCTGGTTTGATTATCTTGCCCTGATAAACCATCTTTTGTTAAAAAACTTAAGCCAGTGCAGCCAATACTTTGACTCCATTAGCCCAATGGACTAAAACTATTTGATCTTAATCTGAGCTAAAGAATTCCATCAACACAAACAAAAACAAAACTCCTAAACTTTATAACTAGCCTAATACTTTCTAAAAACAAAGCTAAATTTTATATAGAGAGCCCTCTTTGGGTACAGATTGGCTAGATTTTGTACCTGAAGGTTGGTTTGTGGTTACCTAAGGCCTCTTTCCTCTTCCAACAACTTCAAGGAAAATCTGAGTGATAACAGGTTATATTAAGGTATATCTATACATATGTTATAAAAAATATGTGTGAGCATCAAGATGTTAAATTCTTAGTTAAAAATCAAAATTTTGAAGTTGAAATTACTAAAAAAATTTCTTTGGATCATAGATCACTATACCATAACAATGAGATAAAGAAAAACATAACCCACTTATAATAGAGGGATAAAGGGACTCGTGTCACCTACTCCAAACCTAACGACATAATAATGAAAAAGAATATAGGGATGAAAAAGAAAATACACTTGTCATAATTGTCAAGCAAACCATAACCCACTTATAATAAAGGGATAAAGGGACTCATGTCACCTACTCCAAACCTAAAGACATAATAATGAAAAAGAACATAAGGATGAAAAAACAATACACTTGTCATAATTTTCATAAACTTATATCTAGTTTAATATTTCTAGCTACATGGTACACAATAACACATGGTACAAAATAACACATTGATTAGTTCAGGTTATATTAAGGTTAACATGGCTAACTCAAAAGGTATAAGTTCAAGTTGATTAGTTCAGGATATATTAAGGTTTATTAGTTCAGGTTACAGAAACATTGGGGCACAAAGTTTTACTCCCTTTCTATATGGTTTTTGGCACCTCCCTGGTTCGATATGATACTAGTAATCAAATGAACTAGTGTACACTTACATAGAGTAAAATGTAATGGTATTACCGTAAGAATTTAATCGCATTAGCTTATCTATAACGATGTAATGATATCATGTTCACCACATCAGACATTATGGATGTAATTATACCTATGGAATACACTGATATTATTTAAAATACCTCTATAAGAGCTTAAGCTTACCTTATTACGTAAACAGGATCTATAAATCCCATGTATTAAGGAATAAAGCACGCATAAGAGTTTTATGTAATACTAACTATAATCTCCTAGGAATATCCGTAATGAATAAGCAAGTACTATAAACCCCATATGTTGAATTAGACCAATATCATTGATTAGGATAATTACTCTATTGCTTATGTTTCCATCACTATGCTTCGACTTCTAGATTTCCTTATACTATAGCTTTTATATAAGTTGAATCTGTAATCACATGGTGTTCAATCTTACTTGTATTGTGAATATAGAAGCACTGTAATGAATGGTAATCATACCAGGAATCGAACCTGTTCATGTAATCTGCTAGATTATATATACATAGTGTTCAATCTTATAGGGTACCAAATCACAGCCTCTAAGAGATCAATGGTTACTGTTATTCCATAATGTATGACTCTATCAACTATTAGTAATACTGGATAGTTACAATATTACAGGTACATAACTACTAACACAGATAAAGAGCATGTTGAATATGTTAAATATTGCATACACATAACAAACAAATCCACTTCATAAGCTTCTAATACAAGATTTTCAAAGTTGACTGATACTACACCCTTATATACAAGCTGTAAGTAGTAGAAAAAAAATAGCAAGTAGCTATCATACGCATCATGTGGAACTATGAATGGTTATAAATCTAAAATGACCCTTTGCATTACAGTGATACATTTATAAACAGTGATACTTGTATTAGGCACTATGATTTCCATATAATCTTCATAACGTTATGGTATAAGTAACAGATACTAGTGAATTACAGGATATGTGTGTGACTGTAAACCCCATATGTTGAATTAGAAAAATATCATTGATTAGGCTAATTACTCTATTGCTTATGTTTCCATCACTATGATTGGACTTATAGATTTCATTATACTATAGCTTTTATATAAGTTGAATCTGTAATCACATGGTGTTCAATCTTACTTGTATTATGAATATAGAAGCACTGTAATGAATGGTAATCATACCAGGAATAGAACCTGTTCATGTAATCTACTAGCTTATATATACATAGTGTTCAATCTTATAGGGTACCAAATCAGAGCCTCTAAGAGATCAATGGTTATTGTTATTCCATAATCTATGACTCTATCAAATATTAGTAATATAGGATAGTTATAGGATCATAGGTACATAACTACTAACACAGATAAAGCAATCATGGAGGCATGATTTTTCCCTTTCCTTATCTTGCATTTTCCACCCCTCTAGTGTGCCTTTTACTATTTTATCATATTTTCTTGTTATGGGTGCATGGCTGAGGAGCCCAATGTTTCATTTGAGAGATTAAGCATTTATAATTCCTTAGGATGAGGCATTTTATTTCTTGTTAAGGTTGGAACAATACAGGGCTCCTTTTATGTGTGGAGCATCAAGTGCTCTAGGAATTAGGTGATCACTATCGGGTAAAGCTCATAATAGGATTTTTCCCACACACTAATTTTTGTCCCGACCATTTTTTCATTTTTCATTTCTCCTTTATCGTGGCTTTATTTTATTTCATCATTCATTTAGATGCATGAAAATCTAGTGCAATTTTCTTTGGCCCAAACACAAGGATGGGGATGAGTGTGTCAATCTCCATGATCAAAGATTACTTTCCCGAAGAATGGATATGGAATAGAGGGAATGATGGAAAGTGGCAAGTATGGAATATCATGGCCATCCTACTTCAATTAGAGCCTTAATAGTATTATCCTTATTATAATACTAAGGCCTTAGAGGAGGTCCCATTGGACTAGGATCAAAGACTAACCTCCCAAGTAAAGTGAGGGAACAAGAATACAATGAAGATCAGTCAATAATTTAGATCACCCTCTGATTCATATTAGTATCCCATAAATTAATAAGAAAAATCATAACTACAAAATGGTAAAAGTCCCTCCTAATGAATGACCACCTTCCTTCAAGAAGAAATGACAGATGGGAGAGAGAAATCTAACTAGAGCATATATCTGGAGGGTCCATGGCATCATGTCAAGAGGAACTACAGTGGAACATCACATAAAGGAGAAACTAAAAATTATGATGATTTTCAACCTATGGGTGAACATAACATTGAAGGGAGAAGGAATTCTGACAATGAGGATGAAAGTTCAATGGGAAATTCTCTTCCTGCAAATCCTTCTTTGTTATTGCCACAACAAAGTTTTCTTGAAGAATGACATGAAGATGAAGGAACTAGAAGTGATTTTTAAATCACTAAAGATAAAAAGGATGATTTAGAGCATGGTTTTGTATCTTCAGAGGATAAATCTAAACCGCCTGATGAATCAACATTGGACTTAGTTAAATCTAGTAATATCAAGGAGATTTCCAACAATTCCATGGTGTTGCATGGATCTACACTAATTGGGGTAGATGAGAGGATGCTTTTGGAAATTCCAGCAATGATGGTCCAACCATTGAGACTAATAAAGGGAAGATTTCAAGTGAGTTTGTTTCCATTGAATTTATCTGTATGGAACCTCTTGATAAATTGCTTCCATGTGCACGTTGTTGATACTTTGTTCTGTCTGCAATGTCTTTTGATTTGGCAGAGTATTTCTGTTATTATTTATTTCTTTTTTTGTTCAAAAAAATTTTTGGATGTAGTATTTAGGATTTTTTTTTGTATGTGTACTTCCTAATCTAACTACTTTTATGTTTCTATGCTAAGAATTTTGGTTAAAACTTTGCAATTTTTTGCTAGTCTTCCTAGATTGTAATTCTTGTAAATCTATGAAGAGTGGAAAAATGCTAAACATAAGCCATTCAATTGTTGTGACAAGATTTTAAAGGCTTGTGATAATTCTAGTTACTTTTATTTTGTATGACTAGATTGAATAGTTTGCAAATTATTACATATCAGCTTGTTGTGTGAGTCATGTTACATTGGTGTGAAATTGAGGTTAATCGTGGATTTTAGGAATAAGAGCCTTGAGGACCAGGACCAACATCCAAGCGAGAAGCAATGAAATTCATGATAAGAGAATAATTTTAGGACAGGGAGTAAGCATGCCCAACTACTGAAAACGAAGAAACTAAAATATGAAATGAGATGAGTAAATATAGCTACCGTGTTAGTGAAATAGCAGCTAGACTATATTTCAAAATAAGATATGATTAGCTCTAAATAATATGAAATTAGAATCTTAACTAGATTATGAAAGTGAATGTAATGAATCCAACTATCATAATATTAAAAACTAGTTAGATTATAAAATAAATGACAGAAAATGATACTAAAAACTAGTTACATTATAAAAGAAATGGTTGAAAGGAAACATGACAGAAAGGGTAACATAGCGATATCTGCACCTACCTAATCACAACTACTGAACCTAATCATTGCTACTGATCATGATGGAAGGTAGCCCTTGTTTCAGTACTTAAAACACTTAACACATTGGACAATGTTAAAAGGTTTACAAAAATAGTAAAGAGGTTATTTTGACACATGTCTTGCCCTTAAACTCAAAAAAAAGGGGTCCTTCAAAGTAGAAATTTCCCTTGAAGAATGCTAGCAGAATATCATTTTTTTATGTTCCTGACTAGGCATTAGATTATATTAAAACTATACTAAAGGAAATTGAGGAGAAGTACAGTTTACCATTCCTGCCAGAAAATAAACTTTGTTTCCATCATATCAAATACTAGTATATAATATTTTCCCAATAAAGTGCTCAGAATATGAATTTTAATTGGATATTTTGTGAGCCTCTTGTTCTCGTGTTTGATAGAATTTGGGGCTACAAATATGTAATTTAGTCATGATGATGTACTATGTCTAGTTGAAGTCCAATGTTGGGTTTATGATGTAAACATATGGATGGCTATTTCATTACATCTGGAGGTATTTATCATGCATGCATTATTCACCTTCACAAAAAATAACAAAAATTCCATAGAATGATGTATTAATTTGGGTACTTTTGTAGAGCATATGATATTTACCACGGTTAAATATTTAAATCTTGACATTCACATGATACATCTAACATCACTCCTACAGTTGAAGAACTAGGCAGCACCCAAGCCTACGTGACAGGAATCAACGATTCCTTCAATATAGCTATGAGTAAACTCATAATTTGATGATTACATGACATAGTAAACAACATGCTTCAACTTAGAGAAGAAATTATTGCGTGCTAGACCTCTGTGACTACCCAGAAGTAGAGGCGACAATGTTGTGATAATGAAATCTCTCTTACTTCAAATAATTTATCAAGATTGCATGCATCTATGGTGGTTTAACTACTAGCACTCAATACAAAATGAAACTGGCTAGCATACAAAATGAATCGAACCCGTTAATGTAATATTATAGGGTACCAAATCACAGCCTCTAAGAGATCAATGGTTACTGTTATTCCATAATCTATGACTCTATCAACTATTAGTAATATAGGATAGTTACAGGATCACAGGTACATAAATACTAACATGGATAAAGAGCATGCCGAATATGTTGAATAAAGAGCAAGAAAAACACCTAGTATTGAAGTTGCTTGAAGTCGCTGCAGACCAAAATCGTGGATAGAAGTAGTAGCACTGAAAAAAATGTGTGAACAAAAAAACCAGCAACAACACAGACAGAAAAACGCGCAAACAAATAGACACACAAAAACGCAGTAAACAAATAAACTTCGCGGGTGACTTATTTATAGCAACTAGTTTGGCCAAACTTTTTTTTTTGCTTTTCCCATCTTTGGAAATTTTTTTTTTTCCGACGCAGTCAGTTTGCCATCAATCTAAACGGAAGCACAATTTCGTCGGCCGAACTTTATAAAATGTTTGGCCGAACTATTGCCGAAAAAAATTTTCCGCCCCCGATTCTCACAAAAGTGTAACCCATATTCACATATCTACCCATAAACATTCACTAAAATACAATTGAACATTTCAAACGCAAATCATGGAATTCCATGAATTTCAATTTTGTATGCTACTACTCATGTTTTAGTGGTGTATTTGATTTTGTGCGAAATATTTCTTCACTTATATTTGAAAAAAAATTACACATTATCCCATGAAACTCTTATTTTGTTATGTATTTACCCGCACTTTACTAAGAAGGAAATAATTTGAATGCACCTCTATAATAAATCATAAGTGTAGTTGAAAGAATAATAGTGGCCAATCAAGAATAGTTTAAGCATGATGATGGAAAGAAAGATAACTCAACCTATGCAATGAAATAAAATATTACTATTATTGTAAATTTGTTCATTAGGAGGAATATAAGGAAAGGATGTTTGATATTATTTATCACGATAAAATATTGAGACTTATATTACAAAATCTATGAACTATAAAATATGATTATTTTCAAATGTATGCTATAAGAAGCAAAAAGTTCGTTTATGCATTTATAATATATTTTGTAAATACAAAATTTCAAAATATACGATTGCAAGTTTTTTAATCAACGAGAAAATAATTTTATAATTTTTTGTTAAATCAGTGAGAAAATGATTAGTTTAAATAATGATTGAAGACACACACACACACACACACACACATATATCATTGAAGGTATGCCCTTTAATGCTTAAGGTTGAAAAACTAAACAGATAAATGGGATAAAGAAAAATCATATTCCCAAATAATAATATTAGAATATTTTCTTTCTTTTGTTAAAAGTACCAAAATAAAATTTGTAACAAATTCCTAATATCTGCAAAATGGGTTTTGGTGACTTTTGGTGTAGAAATGTATTACATTATAACACACACTCTCACCAAAAATACTACATATCCAAGTCACCGAGTCATATTTTAAGAGAAATAAAAATGTTTTTGGATTTTTTTAATAGGGAAATTAGTAGGATTCTTAAAAATAGATTTGGGATATTCATGAATTCATGGATATAATGAACATATTTTTAAGAGATATAGCCATTGAAATCTAGTCTCGAACCCAATTTGAATCACTTAATTTGGGCATCATACAAAAACGTTACATCTAAATTAGTAATTCTTATTCATGTAGTCGGTATTATTACATTTTTTCATCCCAACATTTCACGAGCATATTTAACGTATAAAATAATTATATATTAAAAAAAAGTATAGTAAAGAAATTTATTATGAAACGAGCTCCAAAAATAGAAGAAAAATGAGATCAATGCCTTAGAAATCATCCACTTCGAGGGGGCAACCTCCAATGTATTACATACATAAACATTTCTTGGATGATACAAATGACCAAAACATCCTTCTATATATAGGAGTCCATGGGGCCACAATATAATCCTAGCCTACCTAGCAATAATAATGTAAGGGCACAATAATAACAATATTGGGGTTACAAGGGTACAAGAATAACAATAAGGGGTCTACACTAATAACAATAAGGGACTAAACTAGTAATATAGGGACCTAACATTCCCCTCTCCTTCAAAAAAGTGTTTTCCTAAATTCTCGAGTAGCTCTGGGTGGTTATATATAAAATTCTCATCCTCCAATGTCGAACCTTCAGTGCGTAAGTTCTTCCACTTGATGAGATACTCTGAAATTGATTGATTTCGTAGCTTCTGATTTCTTGTTTCTGTGACCTCTTTAGGTTCAAAAATGATTTTTACTTCCTCATAAAGTTCTGGAAATATTGTTCGACCTGGAAGATATTCACCTATAACCTTCTTTAAGCATGAAACATGGAAAACTGGATGCACTCACGAAGAAGCATGAAGCTCTAATTTGTATTCCATAGTACCAATATTTTGCAACACCTTGTAAGGACCATAGTACTTTGGGGATAATTTATTATCCTTCTTAGCTTGCTTGAGGGACATTTTCTTGTATGGTTGTAGCCGTAAAAATACCCAGTCTCCTACATCAAAATTTCTCTCACTTCGATGTTGACATGCCTGTTGTTTCATTCAATTTTGTGCCAAATTTAGGTTATATTTTAAGGGTTGGATAACTCCTTGTTGACGCGCGATGTGATATTCCACTGCTTGAACCTTAGAATTTTCTCTTAAAGATGATGTGATGAACGGTGGATGATATCCATAAAGTTCCATAAATGGGGTCATTTTGCTGCAGTATGGAAGGAAGTATTATACCATGATTCAGTGAAAGGTAACCAATTGACCCATTGTGTTTGTTTATCAGATACAAAACAACGAAGATATCCTTCCAAACATTTATCCACTATCTCAGTTTGACCATCGGATTGAGGATGATAAGATGAGCTATGAGCTAATTGAGTATCGAAACAAGAAAATAATTCCGTCCAAAAATTTCCAATAAAATGGCATCTCTGTCGCTCACAATAATCTTTGGGTTTCCATGTAGCTTTTGAATTGTGTCCATAAATGTAGTAGCAACTGAAATTTCTTTAAATGGATGAGATAATGAACAAAAGTGTGCATAATTGGTACGTCTATCAACTACCACCATGATGACACTCTTTCCTTTGGACTTAGGTAAACCTGTGATAAAATCCATTGAAATCTTGTCCCAACATTGACTTGAAATAGATAAAGGTTGTAGAATACCTGCGGTCTTAATTGTCTCAACTTTATTTTGCTGGAAAACAAAACATTCTACCACAAAATTTTGAATATCAGATTTAAGGCCATCCCAAAAAAACTATTTCTTCACCCTATGGTAAGTTTTTAAAAATCCTGAGTGTCTTCCTAAAGGAGAAGTGTGCAATTCCAAAAGAAAATTTTGTTTTAGTTGGGAATTCTTACAAAGATATAACCGATCTTTGCACCATAAGGAATCATTTTTCCAGCAAGGTGTATCAGATGTACTAGGATCTTGCTGCAACTTTTGAATGAGTGTCCACACTTCTTCGTCCTTCTTCCATTCATCCTGTGCTTCAGTTATCCAATATGGTTGGATAATAGAAATGACACAAAGAAATGCTTCCACCTCTTCATTCTTTCTTGAGAGTGCATCTGCAACAATATTTATCTTCCCTTTTTTGAACGTTATCTCAAAGTCATAACCCAACATATTTCTGACCCATTTTTGCTACTCTTCTGAAGATAGTCTTTGTTCCAAAAAGTGTTTAAGACTATCACGATCAGTTTCTACCTTGAAGTGTCTTTCCATTAGGTAAGGTCGACATTTCTTTAGTGTGTGTAGTATTGCTAACATTTCCTTCTCATAAATAGCTTTCTGTAAATACTTTCCTTTGATTAGATGACTTTCAAAAGTAATGGGTCTTCCTTCTTGCATTAAAACAACACCAATTCCATTTCCCGAGGCATCACATTCCACAATAAAGGTTTTTTTGAAGTCTGGCGTAGCTAATACCGGTGCTAGGAACATTGCCTCTTTAAGATGTTCAAAGACCTTAGTTTCTTCGGGAGTCCATGAAAATGCATCTTTCTTCAATAATGTTGTTAGAGGTGCTACTGCTTTCCCATAATTCTTAAAAAACTTGCGATAATACCCCGTTAACCCGAGAAATCCTTGCAACTTATTTATGGTTGTGGGGACTTTCCATTACTCAATGGCTTTAATTTTGTTAGGGTCTACCTTAACACCCTTGTGAGATACAATATGACCCTGATATTCCACCTCTTGTACTCCAAAGAAACATTTGGATGTTTTTGCATATAATTTTTTCTCCTGCAACAGTTTGAGCACCCTGTCAACATGTTGAACATAATCCTTGCAAGACCTGTTGTAGATTAGTATATCATCAAAAAATATTAGCACAAATTTTCTAAAGAAGGGTTTTAAAATGGAATGCAGCAACCCTTGGAATGTAGAAGGTGCATTGGTAAGGCCAAAAGGCATGACCAAAAATTCATAATGACCCTCATGAGTTTGAAATGTTGTTTTCGAAATATCTTCAATATTCATTCTAATTTGATGATATCCTGAATGAAGATCCAACTTGGTAAAATAAATTGCTCCATGTAATTCATCCAATAATTCATAAATCACAGGAATGAGAAATTTACCTTTAATGGTGAGCTTATTGAGCTCCCAATCATTCAGACACATCCGCTATGATCCATCATTCTTGTGCACCAGTAATACTAGAGTAGAGATATAACATTGACTAGGTTGAATTATACCAGCCTCTAACATTTCTACAATCATATGTTCAATTTCTCTCTTTTGGACATTAGGATATCTATAAGGCCCGATGTTTGGAGGAACATTTCATGGAATCAAACGAATAACATGATCATGATCACGAATAGGTGGGAGTCCTTTGGGAGTTTCAAACACCTTGGAATGATTGTCCAAGACTTTTTGGAGATTTGCAGAAATAGATGATTTTGATGTAGGAACTTATACTAAGCATAATTGTGCAATTAAGACTTGTTGTTCTTTCTTCAGAAGCTTTGTCAAGACATTAGAGCTTATTATCTTTCCCGACTTCCCGGTGATACCCCATAATTCGGCTTCCTTTCCTTCTGAAAAAAAATTCAAGAAAATTTCTTGAAAATTAAAAGGTACCGTCCCTAAGGATTGTAACCATTGTACTCCTAGCACAACATAAACACCACCCATTGGAATGGAAAGAATTGGACTATTCAATACATATTCCCTCATGGTTAGCTTGATATTATGGCATTTTCCAGAGAAATTTATAGTTCCTCTATTTGAAACCATCACTTGACATTCTGATGCTGGGTATAGAAAACAATTCAATGCTTTGGCTACCTTACAATGAGTAAAATTATGGGTACTACCCGAATGAATCAACACTATTACCTTTTTCTTCTTGATATGTCCTTCTACATTGAGAGTTTGAGGAGTGGTAATTCTTTCCAATGCATTACATAATATGATGAAAGTAATTTCTTCCTATTCTATAGTTGGTTCCTGGTGTATATCCTCTTCTTTTGAAGCTTCTTGTTCATTTTATTCTTCCTCTTCACAATCTATGTAAAATAATTTCTTCTTAGAACACTTATGACCTTTATTTTATTTGATATCACAAATGTAGCAAAGCCCTTTTTATATTTTTTCTTCCAATTGTTGTGGTGTCAACCTTATAGGTTGTGGAAGTCTAGGAGTAGCAACACTTCCATCTTTATATATGTGAGTGGTAGGCTTCCTTCTCACCATAATTTTACATTCAATTTTTCTTTCCAACCTTAATGCCTTTTCCAATGAATCAGGTTCCCAAAAGCGAACTTCATGTTGTATGTTATCCTTTAAAGTCCCTATGAAGACATCAATCCTGTGTTCCTCTGGAATATTAGTTACCCTTATATTCAATTTTGGAAGTCCTCAATGTGATCCACCACTGAACTCATTTATTTGAGATTTATCAATTGGCTAAAAAAGGTGTTGCTTTTTGTATCCTTATAATGTGCTATCATTTCCTCTGTGAAAATCGACCAAGTGACAATTTTTTTACAGGAGAAAAGCTATCGATACCATAAAAATGCATTTTATTCTAAATGTAAAGTTGCAATGCATACCTTTTGTGTGTTTTTCACATTATTGAGATCAAAATATTGCTCCATCTGTAGTATCCATGTTACGGGATCCTTGCCATCAAACTTCCTCATATCCATCTTTGGAATATGTTGGTTTTTCCATCCAACATTGGGGTTTATGAAATCACGATTAATATTTATTTTGTTCTCATCACGAGTTTCCTCTAATATCTTTTCACCATTAGGAAACATTTCTTATATCAACTTTTCCAAATCTTTGATGTCTACTTTTAGATCATTCTTCATGTTTTCCATGTTCTCTTTCATTTTTTCATCGATCTTAGCTTCCATGTCATCCATCTTAGCTTCCATGCCAACTTCAATGCCATCCATCTTAGCTTCCAAACCATTCATCTTAGCTTCCATGCCTTTCTTGAAAAATTCCATTTCATTTTTTGTTGCTCTTTGCGATTGCGAAATTTGGTGCACTTTCTCTTGTAATTTTGATATCTCATGTTGCATTTATTCACCTTCATGAGTCATAGTAGAGCCTTCTAAAGGCTTAATGGGCGTTTAGTTATTTTTAGGGGGAATTTTAGAACCCAATACTGATATCTGTTCTTCAATATGCCATTGGAATAAATTAAAACTAATATTTTTCAAACGAAACTTATGTAATTCGAAAAAAATACACACCTTTTTCTTTCTTTTGAGGAGCTCCATATTGAAAATGAATTATATTTGCAGTTTTTGATTTTCAATATTTGAAATTGGGCCTTCTAGTAGCCCTCTAACTATACTTTCAAATTCCAGAGGTCTAACCTAATTTGGATTCTTCAAGGAAAAGTTATTCCAAATCTCCCACAATGACCTAATTATGGACTGGTTCAATAGAGCAACTTTGTATGGCATGCCTCATGTCACTGTTTCCTCCTTCAACTTTGAAATTGATATACAGGAAACTAAAGTCCCTGTAATTATGGCCACATTTTAAAGAATCTCAATCCAATTCTCAGAGAGAGAGTTATGATGATTTTCCCACGGTCACCTCTTTGAGATGAAATTTGGGAGCTTGAAAAATCCCTAACTTCGACAAACTCTATCTCTAAAAATATTGTAAATCAAGCTCTGAAATGTTTCCACGACGTTCCTCGGGATTGTGGCTTCAATCTGAAAATTTTCAGCTTCTGAACCTTCGTAGAAACAAATTTATAGAGAAAATGACAAGATTACCTGTTTAGAGCAGTGAAACCCTATAATTGAAAGCTTTGTTGCCAAATATTATGAAACCAACTCCAAAAATAGAAGAAAAGAGAGATCAACAGCTTATAAATCAACCACTTCAAGGGGGAAACCTCCAATACATTACATAAATGAAAAATTCTTGGACGATACAAATTAACAAAACCTCCTTCTATATATAGGAGACCATGGGGCCACAATATAATCCTAGCCGACCTAACAATAATAATGTAAGAGAAAACTAATAATAATATTGGGGTTACAGGGGTAAAATAATAAAAATAACAGGGCTACACTAATAAAAATAAGAGACTAAACTAGTATTATAGGGACCTAACAAAATTTATTCGAATATATTTCAAAAAATTAAATCATTCCATTTAATTTCTACATGAAAAAACTATTTACAAATTAATAATTACATATCCTACGAATAACATTGTTAAAATCTACTTCTTAGGATTGTTCATCCATAGCTTTGGGATTTCAAATATATATATATATATATATAACCTATTTCTAATGGAGAAAAAAAATGAATCTAGTTTAGAAACGTTAACTATTTGTCTAGGAAAATAACTGTGAGCAACTTTATCAAGTCAGATGCTCCTCAACACCTCTAATAAACTATATTAAAATAATTTTATAAATATTGGTATATCATACATATCCCTATAAATCCAATTGAAATTTCCTTGAATTCACTTGAATCAAACATCAATTGAATATTTTATTAATGAAATATTGTTGGGTAGTTTAAGATGATCTTCACTCCTTAGCAGGTAAAAAGTGAATTTTTTCTTTATCTTCCTTCAATTTATTTTATAATTATTATTTTTCATGATTTTATTCATATTTATTGGATGAGGAGAGAATTTGGATCAATTTGATAAACAATCTCTCTTCTTCCACCATGTCCCATTTTATTATAATAAACTACTAAGTTTTTGCAAATTCCATAAGGATCCATAATTTTATGAAGGAAGTGGTGGCATGTAACATCACATATAGGAATATATGACATCACTAAATGTTTAAAATTCTATGTTCCAAGAAAAACTCCTTCGATATCACCACATAAACAATTAAATAGATAAAATACAATATCAATAGTACCAAAATTTTCCAAGATGGATCGAGGGAAAGGAAAATGAAGAATGATGTAAAGATCAACGTTAATACCAATATCAAAAGGAGTTGAAGTTTTGTACGATGTTAAGTCGCGTCCACCATACCATTTAAACAAATGATATCTTCTTAAGACATCCACTATTCAGCCTCCCTATTCACCATTGTATGCACACATATTTCCTTCTTCTAAGAATAACAACCATGGATGTTGAAGCCCAAGATTTCCTTTTTTATGATGTCGATATAAAAATTTTCATGAAATGAATACTACATTAGCCTATTTTTCCTTCATTTATTTTCCATACGATATCTTCTCAATCAACCACTAACCCAAACAATAAATTAGCCTGGCTCTCTTACAAAGTTGTGCTACCTTATAATCCTATGCTTTTCCTCAAATAATTTTTATGGTTAAAATATGTGTCAAGAACCATAAAACCTTGGAGTACTTGAAATTTACCTTGTTTTGAGACATTCCATGGAAAAAATCATTTTCTATTTTCAAACAGGTACAACGAAATCAAACAAATAGTCTTTGAAAACTAGCTCCTTAGATGAGAATATTTGCAAATAATTAAAGTGAAACCAAAAATTGCATCTAAATTTCCATTGCTCTTTAACTCATAGATTTACAAGCTTGATGCTACATCAAAATATCATTTCATATCTTAACCTACATGCCACTCATTTCAATTTTCTATATCTCAGTGTTAAATAAGTTACAATTATCAAATGATCTAAGTTCCACATTATTCTTTCTAACCAAGCATTACACCACTTTGGATCAACTTAGATCTCCTACCTCTTAGGATGCCATAGTTTCTTTAAAACTCATGGAATTCTTAGGTATGTACATGTATTTTTTTTTTCAAACTTTATATATTTAAAAAAATATATAATAAATAAATATATTCAAATATATATCAATAGTCTTTTCTTGAGTCTGTCCCATGTTTCTCTGTTACAGAAAAATATACGCGAATGTATGTATAGGAACTCACGCATATATGTGACTTACTTTCATAGGATCCATGTACATAAAGTGAAATACTAAAACTTCACAATTTCATCTCCCCATGAGCCTATAAAAATTGTACCTGGATTTTGTTATCACATCATATGGATTGTCAAAAATATAAGCAACCAGAATTATGAAAACCACCATGAGAATCATCATCAATATAACTTATGTATTTCTCCCCATGAGATTATATATCACTGATCCTCAGGACCTGATATTCATATTCTCTTATGAGTTCATGTACCTCACATCACTCTTGCAGTAATTGTTAGCCATATTCTTTCAAGAATGGTGGACTGTAGTGGGCACTATCTTCTTTTAATCTGAATCTGAATCCTTCTTATATCTATGATAATTCATATATTTAAGTACATTTAATTTTTCTGTGTTTATATACCTTCTTGTTATGACCTTTCCAGTTTATTTATCCATGACCTTGCAATTGGTTGATGTGAACACAATTACATTTCCTTTATCTGCCATTTTTTGAACACTTAAAATATTTTGTTTTAGGCCTTGAAATAATAAAGTATCAACAACCTTTTTATTTTATTTAACTCTGCCTCTTCCTTTTCCAAAAAAATTTGTTGGATTACTACTTGAAAGCATAACGCTACCATATTGATTTTTCTTGAGAGAATCCATCTGACTCTTGTCACCAGTCATATGATGAGAACATCTGTTTTCTATGTACCATTCATTTTTATTTTAAAATGCATAAATATAAATAATACATCTTACCTCTTATTCTTTTTTCATTTTAAGGGGAATTCTCGAGGATCCATATTCTTTAGTCATTTTTCCATCAAATTTATTATCATATTTCTTTCTAGGATTGATAGTATATTATTTTTCTATATGCCCAAATGAGGTACTTGCATAGCATATTATATGACCAGAAAAGGAAGAAGTGGAGTCATAATATTTCTATATCATGTTACTTTTATTTCAATCAATATCTTTTTGACAAGATATTTTTCAAAACAAATAATATCCCTTGGTCTTTCCGTGGAACTTCTATTTATCTGTAACTGAAACAATCTTCTTCTGCAACTGGCTGCAACATGTCCATGATTATGACATATAAATCATTCAATATTGTTGATGAGAGAAGATAATCGATTCACACTTTTATAGTTAGGAGAGAATGATTTCCTTTGAAGATTCATGATCCTTGTCTGTTGATCAGATTGAATTTTTGTCTATTTAAACACTTTAGGTTTTGCATTGTTATCATTTGGATATTTAACACTATCTTCTGAACTAGATTCTTCTTTAAAAGTTTCATGAAAACCAAGACCAAATTTCATAGAGGGAGAACTTTGATTACTAATAATATTATCCAGAATCTTAGTACTATCTTGAAATTAAAATATTTATATTTTTCTTCAAATTTAACTTTTAAAATGTTTACCTCAACCTCCCTTCTTTGGTACTGCTTTTCCTTTTCTACATATTTCTTATTCCTACCTTCTTTGACCCTTCTTCCTTATTCTAATTTCTCTATTAATTTGAGAATATCTTCTTTCAAAATATTTTCTTGTTCTTCAAATGTTTTAAGTAGTTCTTCAGTCCTCTTATCTGAGTTTTGAAGATCTTCTTTTAGATAGACAATCTGGGTTTAAAGACCTCCACAATACTGGCTAGATTCCTTAACAACATTTATGGATTTAATATGGTCCTTGTTATGATATACTCGCAACTTGTATTTAATATTAACAATAATTTTGAAATAAATATCAAGTTCTTTTTCTAAGATCATAAATTTCCTCTAACCTATCATTTGTTGAATTAATAACTCCATGCATCATTGTAAGATATTCTTTAGGGATAGAATTACATGATGAACAATATTCTTGTAGGATTTTTTAATTGCTTGATTGTATACTATCCTATACTTTCTTTTCAGATGTATAACACATAAAGTTATTCAATATTGAATCATATATGCTACAAAATATGTCACTCAATGCCTTATTATTATTTTTCACTTCCTCGTATGATGGGGGAATCTTGGTGTATCCATTGTATAATAAATACCAAACATCATAGTTCATTATATTAGACTTCATATTTTATTTCTAGTGCTCATAGTTACCTTTGCTTAGAATTGGTATATCTACATTGACCATTGTTTCTGACTTTGCTTGATCTTTGGCTTAGAGAGGAATTATTTATGAATCTAACTTCTCTTAAGAATTATTACATTCACTTTTACCCATGAGTGAAAGTTTAATTGTGTCATGGTCATCATCACTATCAATATGTCAAATAAAATTAAATGGACTACCATTAGAACAAGAATCCATCCCTGTTAATTTTGTGTTACCATCTTCTTCATTCCTAATCAATAGAAAATAGGGTGTTGTCAAACTTGAATATTTTTTAACATCAATAATTATTATTGTATCTGATATATCACTAGCAAAACAACTGGTTTTTGAATCCTTTCTTTGAGCTATCACTCCCATCATATTGACAGATATCTTTCAAGCAATCAAGATTCTTCTAAAGAACATGCTTTGATATAAATTGTTGGGAAAATTACTGAGAGCGGGGGGAGGTAAATCAGCATTTTAAAAATCACTTAAATTTTTTTATTTTCTTACTCTAATTTTTGTATGTGGATTTACTAAAGTAAACCTGCATATGTATGGGACTATTATGCAGAAAACTAGCGTATATTTAGCTAACTTATATTTCAGTTAACTACTCATTTTTTAAACAAACTAGTGCATTAGTGATTCATCACACATTTGATAAGGAGTAAAAATGTGTAGTAAAAATAGAATAAATAATCACACAAAAGAAACAGAGATGAACACCATATTTTAAGGTGGAAACCCAATGTAGGATAAAACCACCATTGTTGTCATATCAGTCTTCAATTTTATTATTATGAAATTCTTTACAATCTTCTACTGGCACAGAATCATACCAACACATAGGCACACACCTACATAAGGCTACAACCTTCACTCATTCTCCAACTCCTTCTGGACGGTGGATTCAAACCCCTGGTATCGTTTACCAACACCGCCTGGAAGGGAGCTCCAACCTCTGATCTGATCACTCGCTACTACTACGATGAATATTTGACTTCCTCACTAAAGGATCTAACCCTCAGCACCATCGTTGACCATGTTTCATAAATTTTTGCATTGGATCCACCTACTTCAACACATTAAAACTTCTAGGCCACTTTTCATCAACCTTTTAGACTGGACCCACAAACGTCATTTAAACACAATACCATATATAAAAACTAAAACTAATGATTGTACAAAATCATTCAACCAATTACTGAAACAATGAATTAAACAACCATTGAACCAATAAATCACTAAACCAAACAATCACTCAACCAATCACCAACTCAAATCAGCCAACCTCTTGTTAAACATTCAAAACAGTGAGATAATTGTAACCAAAATATTAGTATTGAACCAAAAAATATTGTATCAACATAATGAATCAATTGCAACCCTGATCAATCATATGAAATAATATGTACGATACTTTTCTTAAACAAACCTTCATATATACACGCTTTTCATGAATGTAACATGTGTATATATTTAAACATACCAAATTTTGAACTGTTGTCAATCTAAACCAAACAATTAATTGCACACAGACATACTAAAACATTTTGTCAGATCACATATCTTTGAACCTCAAACAATTATCTGCATCATGGATATTCTTCAACAAATCAATACTCAATCAATTCATCTTCGAACATGACTATTAAGAACATATAAACATAAATATTTCATCGACATATTACAAAAATATAGCAATACTGTATAGAAAAATGAGACATTTTCTTCCGCAAAAAACTAGCATTCATACGCGATTTTCATAAATAATTTCCACGTGTATACTTTCTTCTCAAGAAGTAAACCCATGTACGGATCTCAATATACTTTAAAAAATTTATGCTACTATTTAGAAGATCATCGAGTGTGTACCTGCCTTCCTAGCGATAAAACTGTGTACATATATGAAAATATAAATGTGTATCATTGATGCACATCAGATCTTCATACATACCCATATCATGACATTCAAAGGAATAAACAGATGTCAAATCATAGATCTACTCAATGCATAAGAATATCATACAATGTCTAGTCATTTTAGGTATAATGATCTTGATCCATCATTGTAATACCATATGCTTATTTATTTTAGATTAATCACTCATCAATATCCCATACCATGCAATAATACTTTATATCGAAGTAATCATTAATCATTCTCACATATGCCCCCCATATCTCTTTGATATTCACCTCCTTATATAGGTTAGGCCTAAGGAAATACCACAATTTAAAACCACACTAGTGCCGATGGTAATTTTTGATGGGATGAAATAGCCATTATTGCACTCAATACTATGGTCTTATACCATGGTAAATACACTTGGTATTTAGAGAATCATACTGTGCCAAATGTACATTCCTTTTCTTCTTATTACCTGCATGTGTACGTGACTGAACATGTGTATAGCCTACTTCTCTTTCTCATACCTACATTTGTACACAGTTTTGCTTCATAGAGCCTGTGTATACACGAATTCTCTTCATAATACCTGCTTGTCTACATGGATTTGCTTCACAGAACCTGTGTATACTTTCACAAAATTTACCATCAAAATTATTTTGTCTCTGACTGGTATTTCTTTCTCTGCCACATTTGAAATGGCTTGTGTACTCATCCTGTTACCATCATGTCAGCAAATACTTATCCTGCTACAAGTGGGTTTCCATTAAGTACAAAATTCATCATAATGCCAACAATATCCCCCTTTAGACTTGACAGAAACCATGTTGGTGTTTGATCACCAAAACCTATAGATACATGTAAAGCACATCAAACACAAAGTTACTCTCCCCCTTTGACATCAAGGGAAAAGGGTGGACCAATGTTGAATTAAGGCTTCTCTTTTAATTTAGAGTGATCTACACTTTATACTAACCATGCTTCCCCTGCACACATGTTGAATCTTCTGAAAGATTTTCATTGAAGTACATGACACTATGAGTCAACTGAATATGAAATTTCCTGTCACCAAGGACTCAAACTTACATCAATCACCCAACCAAGTGGGGTTGCATATTTGACTTCCTCGTAACTTCAACTACCCATCATAGGATTTCATATAGAATTGAGTCGACCTTCAATATTCCAAACATGACTAAGTATAACAATAATTACATCACAGGTCTCTTCATTACCTCTACATCAAGACACATATATGACAGTCATAACCAATACCATAGACCTATATAGAGATGTATCAAGACAATGGTAGTCATCCACAACCATCATATACCAAATAGGATATGCACCATAAATATCTGTCAACAACAACATGAGTAATTTTCAATGTCATGAACCTATGACCAAGTCTACAATATCAACATCATAAGATATTTCCATAGAGATCAGCTATCAACCCATTCTCTTGACCTCATCAAAGACAAATTTCTTTTTCCCTTTGTAGGAATAGACCCAAACCATGTTAATCAAAGAAATATATGTGGGAACCAAGTATATCATTATGAAATAATATGGAGAAGTGAAGCATCATATCATATATCATGAGTAAACACCATATACATGCACCAACAATATATGAAAAAACCAATCAGTAAGATAAGACAATGTAGCCATGTCTTCGAGTATCATCCAAAAAATTTAAAAGAAGCATGTACATAGCCATGTACTCATGAACCTTGCAACAACATGATACTCTTGGCCCTATATGCAATAAGAATTATCATACTAGAACCACTTAGTCAATAATCAATATGTATAGGACAAACATCCTTATGATCTCTTACCATCAATGTCTTCATGTCTTAGATTCATTCTATTTGCATAATCATGATGTAACATGTGTAAGAATCATGATAGTCACAATAGGAATGATATCAATCATCAACAACAATATCTGCATGTTATTTCCTCATATTAGAATCATTAGTCATGCATCAACTCCACGTGTGCAATAAAGAGAATATTCTAATAAAATGATTAGGGCTTATCCATAATCTCATCATAAGAAATCCATGTATCATGATATTAGAATAACCTCACTTGAACAACTACATCAGCATCATAATTATTAAAGAATAAGAAAACATAATGCCAATAATGCATCATTAGAAGCAAGGATAATGCTACCCATGAACCTGTGCTACCTGTTCACTATCAGATCTAGCCACACCAACTCATACATCAAAGCATCTTCATCAATAAGAAAAGAATCAATCTCAGAAAGGGTTGTTGAAATGGATGAAACTACATGGAAAGGGTCAAACATTGTCCCTAACTTCACCCACTAGAACTCTGATCATGACTTATGTTAGAAGGGTTTGGAAACCTTCACCTTGAATATTATGATGCCATGGAAGCGTGTCCCAAATTGAGTCACTCATAACGATTTAATAGGGGACATACGTCAAGAATATTCCCTGATCCCTGACACGATTAGTCTCAATATAGTGGGAAACATGTTAGCTGATATAATTCTTTGTCATTTCAGCAAGATTTTACCCTGGGAGCCACTCTATGCCTCAAGGGAAAGGGACATGACACCCTTGGAACTTCAAGTAATTTCTTGAAAGGAATGACTGATTTGGAACCATTGGAATCATAAATAAACTATTAGGTTTGGAACCTTTGGAATAAGAAATAAAATATTAGGTCTGGTACCCTTCAAATTTCAAAGGGAATATATTGAAGTGTAGGACTAACTTGGTACCCTTGGCATCATAAATAAATTTTTATGTGTGCCACCCTTGGAAATTCAAAGGGAATTTCTTGAAGGGAAAAAATGACATGAAAAACTTGGCATAAAAAAGAAACTAATAAATGTAATCATGATATGAAAATCCTACAAGTTCACATTATGTGGTAAATGAGGTTAGAACTAAGGAAATTGAATCAAGCATGGTAAATGGAGAATAGGAAGAAATAAAAAAAAAAGTATCTTGAAAAAATATACCCTTCACTTGTTGGAAAATATTAGATAGATAATGTACATAAGTACTTCAATTAGTTAAAATGGGAGAAGATGGGTGTTACACAGCAATTTGTCACTGTCCCTGCAATTCCCCGTCCTACACATTGGAGGGCCTATTCCATGACCTGTGAGCAGTGACATGACCTAAAAACACTTTTATGGCATTCCCCTGGACATGGAATTTCATTCCCCCGAAGACAACTCCTTGTGAAAAACCATAAAAATACTCTTTTTATCCTTGGCGCGACTTGCCAGTGTTATACCTGCGCCAATGGGGGAAATCCTCCAAACAGGGTGCGCCAACTGGCGCTCTGTCCCAGAGTCGCACCTGCACCGGGCTTAATAAGGAGTCTTTTTTAAAATTAAATAGCGGAAGATTTACTCCAACCAATTCCTGAACTAGTCTCTAAATTGAGTTGGGAGGTTGGCTCTGGATATCCATGTAGAGGAAGTGGTTTTCCACCTCTCATGGAAGCTTCCTTGAGGATAGGGCCAATCCCATGATTGTAGGGATCCTAACTCCCCTTCCACCTTCTATATAAGCTTTCCATTTTCCTTTGCAAGCTAGTCTCCAAGAGCCTTCATAGCCAAAAGAATGTTGCAATAGTCCTCATAGAGCCAAATCAGTAGCAAAGAGATTGATGATCGAAGAGACAGGCTCGTCCTCATTCCTGACAAGCTTTACTGACACGTATTCCACTGAAGACCCACCAAAGGAAGATTCAGCATCAGAGCCAAGTTTTATTTTCCTTTGTATGAATTAATGATAAGTGAATTTGGTTATGGTTCCACTCGTATTGTTCATTATGATCATGAGTTGTGTCTTGTTGTTGGGAAAAATACTGAGAGGGGGAGTGAATCGTGTTGGTACCAGACAATAAAAAATTTTCTTTTTCCTTTCTAAAAAACCACACGCTACTTTACTGAAGGAAACTAGCGTATATATGCGGATATCCTTTACAGAACTCGCGTATGTCCAGAGATCTAGTTATGTGTTTGAATCTTAACTCAGATCATTGCATTATTCATTCATCGGATATTTTAGAAACAGTAAACAGGAGCAGACAGAACAGAATAATCATCACACATATGCAACACACATGAACACTAGGATTTTTAGGTGGAAACCCAATTCGGGAGAAAACCACCACTGCCATTGTTTCAGCCTTCAAAATTTATTATTAAAAAAACTTCTTACAATCATGTACTGGTGCAGACTCAAACCAGCACGCAGGCACCCACCTGCAAAAGGCTACAACCTTCTCTCGTTTACCAGCCTCTCCTAGAAGGGAGCTACAACCCCCTGCACTAGTTTACCAGCCTCTCCTGGAAGGGAGTTACTACTCCCTGATATGAGTACCAGCTTCTACTGTCAGAAAGCTTCCACTTTCATACTGAAGGCTTCAACCCTTAGATCCACTGCTGACCACGTTTCATCAATTTTCAAACTGGATCAAACAACTCCAACACAACCCTTTACTTGTCAATAAACAACCTTTGCCCAAAGCATCAAACAGACCAGTGAAACCACTGTTTCCAGAATATCAGATATAACCCAGACTTCAGAATAGATATGCAGAAACACATTCAACCTTCAGCTACCATTAGATCAGAAATCATACGCGCTTTTATTTAATCATACCTGTGTATATACGCGCTTTCCATAAGACAAACCCGCGTATACTTCAGTACATTTTCCAAAGAAAACCCTAACTGCACATACGCGCTGTTCTTTCCACAAACCCGCGTATACACGCGCTTTTCATGAAACGAACCTGTGTATAGATCTATAAAAGATAAATTTTGCAGTACAGACCAGATCTATAAACTTACCCAGATTTCTTCAATCTCTTCAACAGGATTGTGCCAGGTCTTCTTCACTTCTTTTCGGATCATCCTTAACATTCACCATTTCTAGATCTAGAGATCTTGAGCCTTCATCATGTTCATAGGAGCATCCTAGATTAAGATCTATCAATTAGGAACAGGGTTTACCCAAACAGATATACTTCAGAGTGAAGTATTCATCAAAGCCAAAACTCATGCACACCCTATGCACAATGATTTTCTTCTCCTTATATAGGTCTACCCTTTTTCAATACCATGAGCCAAAACCACATCTCATCTGATGGTATTCCTGGACGGGATCAAATAGACAACCCAGCGCTCAACTCAATGGGTCAATACTATGGTAGTAACCCTTGGTTTTACAAATTTAGAGCGCAATTGAGCATACGCAACTTGGCACGTACTTTTTCGCGTGCATACGCTACTTCTCCTAGACAAACCCGCGTATGCCTTAAGACACGCACTTTTCATCATTATTCTTGCACCTGCTGATATTTATTTTTCTAGTACTTCTGCGTTTCTTGTAGAACATCATATTTACATCATATTTACATCATTAATGCATCAAGAACAACTTCATTAAGTAGGTTTCCATCATCTTCATCAAGTGGGTTGCCATCAAGGACAACACTCTGCATCATATTGCCAACAATCTCCCCCTTTGGACTTGATGGCAACCACGAAGGTGTTTGATCACCACAACAGATAGATACATTGATTATAATCATTACACAATAACCATGTTACTCTCTCCTTATTCAAACACCATGTCACTCTCCCCCTTTGACATCAAGGGAAAAGGGAGGATCAAAACCAACACAAGGTTTTTCTCCTCATGTAGAAGGAAGCGCTCTGCAGATCTGATGTGCACTGAAGTTACCATGCTCCCCCTGAGTTCATGTTGGAAGTTCAAACATATTTTTCAATGAAGTACATGACTCTATGACCTTTCTATCACCAAGGACTCATACATACATCAAATATCCAACCAAGCGGATTTACATAAGAGACTCAAATACCCAAACAAAAAGGGTTTACATATTTTGACTCAACTACCCAACCAAGTGGGTTTACAAATTTGAACAAGTCCTTACATGACTGAATATTACAATTTTACATCATAGGTCTCAACATGACCTTTTTCATCAAATTATAAATATGACCTTTTATGAAAAATATCAGAAAGACCTCTCGAGAGATCATATTTCAGAATCATAAGCCAACAATGCATAATACCTAGCAAGGCTATTGCTCCCCCTAAACCTGTACATCAATTTGCTCCTTCATCTCCCCCTTAGCTTGTGCATCCTGAACACTTTTCAATAGAAGATCATCAAGGCATCTTTACCCAATATCAGAGAATGAGACAGAAATATAAGAGATAAAACTTCACCAGAGATACCATACAACATCAGAGAAATCAAATAGTGCTGCAGATGTGCTGTAAAATGCTGACCCTAACCAAAAATTGTCAGCAACTGACCATACGCGGCTTGCTGTGGATAAAATCGCGTATATACGCGATTGTCTTTCAGGAAACCCACGTATCCAATTTGATCTTCTAAATTTAAGAAGTTCTGATTTTCTTCACAGCAGAGACTACTCCCAGCTTCTGTCTGAGATATTCGAACGCTTCCCTGGGCAGAGGTTTGGTAAATATATCAGCAACTTGTTCTTTGGAGGGAACATACTCCAACTTCACCTTTTGTTCAAGCACTTGTTCACGTAAGAAGTGATACTTTATGGGAATGTGATTGGTATTTGAATGCATAATAGGATTCTTTGAGATACTGATGGCACTTGTATTATCACACATAATGGAGATAGGAGATGTACATTTGATTTGAAAATCTTGCAAGGTTTGCATCATCCAGAGGAGTTGAGTGCAACAAGAAGTGGCAGCCACATATTCTGCTTCTGTTGTAGATAAGGCAATAGAATTCTGCTTCTTGCTGAACCAAGATACCAACCGGGGCCTCATATAGAATGCACCACCACTAGTGCTTTTCCGATCATCAACACTTCCAGCCCAATCTACATCCGTGTAAGCATGAAGAGTAAGATCAACATTCTTTGGATATCATAGTCCAAAGTCTTGAGTTCCTTGTAGATATTTGAATATTCTTTTGACATCCTGAAGGTGAGACTCTTTTGGATTAGCATGGAATTGTCCAACAATCCCAACTGAATGCATAATGTCTAGTCTAGTCCCAGTGAGATAAAGTAGGCTTCCTATCATTGATCTGTATTATGGTTGATTCACCGCAGGAGAATCATCATGAGAACTGAGGTTACATCCGATTATCATTGGTGTACTCACAGGTTTGCATTATTCCATGCCATACTTCTTCAAAATTTTCTTAAGATATTTTGCTTGTGATAAGAATATTCCATCTGCAGTTTGATGCACTTGCAACCCAAGAAAGAATGTTAGTTCTCCAAGTAAGGACATTTCAAATTCTTGCTGCATGACAGAAGCAAATTTCTTACTCATAGATTCTTCATTACTCCCAAAAATGATGTAATCAACATATACAACCACAATCAATAGTTTATCATTTTCAACCTTTGTGTATAAGTCGCTATCAGCAGACCCCTTTGAAAATCCTTGTTGATGAAGATATTTGTCAAGACGATAATACCATGCCCTTGGAGCTTGTTTGAGACCATATAGAGACTTTTTAAGTCTACAAATAAGATTTTCATCATTTCCCAAAATGAATCCTTCCGGTTGTTCTATATAAACTTCTTCTTCTAGATCACCATTGAGAAAGGAAGATTTAACATCGATTTGATAAAATTTGATTTGTTGAAAACTTGAAAAAGCAAGAAACATTCTTATGGCTTCAAGTCTAGCTATAGGAGCAAAAGTTTCTTCAAAGTCTATACCTTCTTGTTGAGTATACCCCTTGCAAACCAGTCTAGCTTTGTTTCTTATAACATCCCCATTCTCATTTAACTTATTCTTGAATATCCATTTAGTTCCAATGACATTTTTATCATGTGGTCTTGGTACCAATTCCCAAGTGTGATTCTTCTCAATTTGATCAAGCTCTTCATTCATAGCTTGAATCCAACATTCATCTTTGCAAGCTTGATTGACATTGTGTGGTTCAATTGTGGATAGAAATGCCAGATAGCTAGAAGATCCCACAAGAGTCCTCCTTGTTTGTACGCCTGATTCCTTGTCTCCCAAAATTTGAGATTCAGGATGATTCTTTTGAACATATCTGGATGGAGCGTTTTTAGATAAATCATCTTCAGGTTCTTCATTGGATCCACTGTCTATATCATTTCCATTTGATGTAGAAGGAAAAAAATCACCATCATCTTCTTCTGTTGCTTGTTTTTCTTCTTTAGGAGCTGTAGGAGACTCATCAATAACAACATCAATACATTCAACAATCTTTCGAAGCCTTTTATTGTAACATTTGTATGCTCTGCTTGTAGATGAGTAACCAAGAAGTATCCCTTCATCTGATCTAGGTTCAAACTTGCCAAGATTTTCATCATTATTTTTGATAAAGCATTTACTTCCAAAAATTCTAAAATGCTTCATAGAGGGAGAATTACCATACCAGAGTTCATATGGATTTTTGTCACTATTTACCCGAACATGTGCCTTGTTGAGAATGTTTTCTGTTGTATGTGCTGCTTCTCCCCAGAATATGTCAGGAGTTCCAGAATCATCAAGCATAGATCTAGCCATTTGTTGAATTGTTCTATTCATTCTTTCTGCTACGGCATTTTGTTGTGGAGTGCCTGCTACAGAGAACTGTCTTTTTATGCCATGTTGTTCACAAAATTCAAAGAATTCATTTGATTTATATTCTCCTCCTCGATCAGATCTAAGAAAATTGATTTTTAGATCTAATTCATTTTCTACCAATGCTTTGAAGATCTGAAATTTTTGAAATGCTTCATCTTTGTGTTTAATCAACCCGATCCAACACATTCTAGAGTAATCATCAATAAATAAGATATAGTATTCTTCCCCACGTGGTGAATTTTTCCTCATAGGTCCACATATGTCAGTATGAATGAGTTCAAGAGGCTTACTTAATGATCCTTCTTTGGCATTAAATTGTACTTTGGTCTACTTACCGAATTGGCAAGATTTGCATATGATACTCTCTGGTAGAGAAATATTGGGAAGACCACGAACAGCTTAAAGTCTGCTTGCTTTGTTGATTTGAGAGAAGCTCAGATGCCCCATCCTTCTATTCCATAGCCAATTTTATGAAGACTTGCTCAAGTAACATTGATCTTTGCAGTTCTTCAATACATATAGGTTGCTTGGAGTTCTTTTCCCTTTTATAATAGTTTTACCTGTATCAAGATCACGAACCACACATTCTTTTGAACTAAAGACAACTTTTGTTCCTTGATCACACATTTGACTTACACTTAACAGGTTATGCCTTAATCCATCCACATACATGACATCATTAGCCTTCACCTTTTCTTTTAGAAACACAGGCCCTTTTCCTTTAATTATAGCAGGAGTATCATTTCCAAATGTAACTTTCTTTTCCTTTTCTAGAGCATTATATGCAAGAAGTTTTCTTTTGTCACCTGTCATGTGTCTTGAGCACCCACTATCAATGTACCATTGATTTTCTTCACCTTCTGCAAATAACGCTATTCCACAATTTTCAACCTGTAATTCCTTCTTTTTCCATACTTTGGAACTTGAGGGAGAATGTTGTTTTGGCTGGACTTTGCTCCTGCATTCAGCTTCTTCATGGCCAAATTTATTGTAGTAAGCACATTCAAATTCATTTTGAAGAGGAGAAAAGTTGTTATAGGTGTTCTTCTTTGGTTTAATATCCATCCTTTTCTTTCTTGCTTCTCTTGTCATGATGGTTTTATATGCAACACATTGAGCAGCTTTATGACCAAAATTGTGACATGAGAAACATTGTCCATTGAAGTAGAAATTTTTGCGATCATGAAATATTCTGTTTGAATTTACCTGTTGATTGTTGCTTCTTCGAGAGATATCCCTTCTATTGTGATGATCATGCTTTACCTGTAAAGATTCTTTATTCCCTTGCTGAGTGGCTGAATGAATTAAACCAGTTGTAGCTGCTTTTAGATAATTTGGTGCAGAAGCCTGAGAAGATTCTCCGGTATATCCAAGACCTGTCTTAATAAGAGGAGAACGTTGAACCTTGATAATCTCATCTAAGGTGTCATATCCTTTAGCAAATCTAAGATTCAGAGTCTTTACTTTCTCAAGTTCTTTTCTTAGACTTACTACTTCACATTCTAATTTTTCATTATGTTTCTTTGCTTCTTCATTCTGCCTTTTTAGAGTCTCTATGATTATTCTACTTTCTTCCAAGCATATTATGAGTTGATTGTTTTGATCAAGAAAATCATTGTCATCTAGAGCATCCAAAAAATCATCCTTATCGTCTCTAGAATTATTTTCAAACTCCATGAGAAGTCTAAGATCTTGTTCACATTCTTCCTCACTATCAGATAACCCATCACTGTCTTCATTTGTATAGTAGCTTTTCTTAGAGCTAGATCGATTCTTATTCCTTCTTGCTACTTCTTTCTCTTTAGTAGATGTTTCTTTAGAAGGACATTTTGCAGCATAATGACCAACTCTTCCACAATTGAAACATTTGAAAGGAAGCTTACCTTTGAATCTTTCGGTTCCTAGTTGGAGTCTTCTCAAAAAGTTTGCCTCATCTTCTTCTGAGATATATCCTGATCCTTCTGATTTTTGAACTTCTTTCCCTTTTGTAGAAGCTTTAAAAACAACTTCTTTGACTTCATATGGTACTCCTCTCCTCATTTCATAAGCAGTCAATATGCCATGAAGTTGCACCATGGAAAGATTTTGAATATCCTGTTTTTCTTCAAGGGCAGAAACTTTTGATTCAAATTTTTCCGTTAGCGATCGTAAAATTTTCTCAACCAAAGTAGTGTTGGATATTGTTTCACCCAGATTTCTCATACGATTTACAACATCATCAATACGTAAAAATAAACTGGCAATACTCTCATCACCATGCATCTTTAAATTTTCATATTCAATTCTGAGAGTTTGGAGTTTTGCACTTTTTACCTTTGCGTTGCCTTCATAACTTAGAATGATTTTGTCCCATATTTCCTTTGTTGTATTCAGCTGCATGACTTTGACAAATTCTGATTCAGTTAGACTTCCTGTTATAGCATTGACCGCTTTTGCGTTTGATTCATAATTCTTCCTTTCAGTTGGATCTGTTGGTGTAGCAGCTGGATATTGATATCCTTGTTCAACAATGGCCCATACATCAGCTCCCATAGACTGAAGATAGGATCTCATCCTCACTTTCTAGAAGATTAAATTGCTTCCGTTGAAGAGCGGGGGCTTGATAGATGTTGTTCCCTCATGATTGCTCATCTTGCTTGATCTTCCTTCTAGCGGCTAAGATTTTTCAGAAGGACCTCCTCTGATACCAATTGTTGGGAAAAATACTGAGAGGGGGGGGGGGGGTGAATCAGTTAGTGCAGATAATCAAACTTTTCTTTTTCCTCTAAAAACCCATACGCTACTTTATTGAAGGAAACTAGCGTATGTACGCGGATATCCTTTACAGAACTCGCGTATGTCCAGAGATATAGTTATGTGTTTGAATCTTAACTCAGATCATTGCATTATTCATTCATCAGATATTTCAGAAATAGTAAAGAGGAGCAGACAGAACAGAATAATCATCACACATATGCAACACACATGAACACCAGGATTTTTAGGTGGAAACACAATTCGGGAGAAAACCACTGCTGCCATTGTTTCAGCCTTCAAAATTTATTATTAAGAAAACTTCTTACAATCATGTACTGGTGCAGACTCAAACCAGCACGCAGGCACCCACCTGCAGAAGACTACAACCTTCTCTCGTTTACCAGCCTGTCCTAGAAGGGAGCTACAACCCCCTGCACTAGTTTACCAGCCTCTCCTGGAAGGGAGCTACTACCCCCTGATATGAGTACCAGCTTCTACTGGCAGAAAGATTCCACTTTCATACTGAAGGCTTCAACCCTTAGATCCACTGCTGACCACATTTCATCAATTTTCAAACTGTATCAAACAACTCCAACACAACCCTTTACTTGTCAATAAACAACCTTTTCCCAAAGCATCAAACAGACTAGTGAAACCACTGTAGCCATAATATTAGATATAACCCAGACTTCATAATAGATATGCAGAAACACATTCAACCTTCAGCTACCATTAGATTAGAAATCATACGTGCTTTTATTTAATCATACCCGCGTATATACGTGCTTTCCATAAGACGAACCCGCGTATACTTCAGTACATTTTCCAAAGAAAACCCTAACTGCGCATACACGCTTTTCTTTCCACAGACCCGCGTATACACGCGCTTTTTATGAAACGAACCTTCGTATAGATCTATAAAAGATAAATTTTTCAGTACAGACCAGATCTATAAACTTACCTAGATTTCTTCAATCTCTTCAACAGGATTGCGCTAGGTCTTCTTCACTTCTTTTCAGACCATCCTTGACATTCACCATTTCTAGACAACCCAGTGCTCAATACAATGGGTGAATACTGTGGTAGTAACCCTTAGTTTTACAAATTTAGAGCGCAATTGAGCATACGTGACTTGGCACGTACTTTTCCGCGTGCATACGCTACTTCTCCTAGACAAACCAGCGTATGCCTTAAGACACACACTTTTCATCATTATTCTTGCACCTGCTGATATTTATTTTTCTGGTACTTCTGCGTTTCTTGTAGAACATCAGATTTACATCATTAATGCATCAAGAACAACTTCATTAAGTAGGTTGCCATCATCTTCATCAAGTGGGTTGCCATCAAGGACAACACTCTGCATCATATTGCCAACACTTCTCTGACTGATACATAATTGCATATATTGGGTTTTATGCTTATGTTTGTCGTGTTTCTTGTGTGTGCAGGTGTTCGATCGTGGCAAGTGAGAGGATTGTGATCTGCTGGAGCAAGGAAATGGGAGCGCCTTCTTCTCTACAAACAACAACATTGGACTTGAGGTAGGCCTTCATCACAATTTGGTATATTTCAATTAGGAACTTGCACCTTAGCATGATACGATTGTTGCTAGACCCGATCTGGGCTAGTAGGGATCGCCTCTGTCCGTAGAGGGGATTTACCTCTACAAGAAATTGGTGACTCCACTGCGGATCATTGATTTGGAGTATTGTCTTGTATTTCGATCGATTATTGACTTTGCTTGCTTGATCAACTCTTTTGGCTGGCTCTTCTTGTGTGTTTGGCTTTTTGTTTAAGCTTCAACATCACTGTTCTGTTCCTTGGATTGCTCTTTTTTATTTTTTTCCATATTAAAATCGACTGGTGTGCTTATTAGCCTGACAGTCACACCCATTGGCACTAGTTTCCAGTTTACTACCTGCGCCAATCCTGTTATGGCACTAGATTCAACCTGATAGTCGCGCCAATGCTATAAGGTGCTAGGGTTTCCTCTTTTTTCAGCCTTCTGAGCTTGATCTATGATTTTGGTTTCATTTTTTCGACTGCTTGAGTGTTCTAGAGCCTTGTTTGACTGACTTCAACCTTCATCCTTTGGTTGTTAGCCCTCTTCTATCGATTTTACATTCTAGCCCTAGGGCATCTAGGTGCTATTGTGCGTCGAGCCTCCCTTGGGAGTTTGTGGTTTATATCTGTTCAGTCAAATTTGTGATTGCTTCTCTACATTCGTTTGGTGGTTGTCTATCATTTTATTGCATTATTTGAGTGATTGGCTTCTTCCTCATTCGAATTCCGCCTTGTCTCGTTTTGGGCCTAGATTACATGGTTCATTTGAGTCTTTGAGTGTCTTTTGATTTGAGCGAATTTTTGTCAATTTGAGGTTTGATTGTGTGCTTGCATTGAGTGAAGGTTTGCTAGTTTTTACTCTTTTTCTTTCGCTTCTCAAATTGCTTGTTTCATTAGTTTTCATGTTTGTTTAGTGCACTTTTCTCTTCAACATTGAAAATATAAAAAAAATCTCTTTTTCTTTGATTAGTTAATGAAAATCGAATCTTCTCTGTGTTATTAGTGATTTTTAACTTTGAAAGAAAAGCTTTAGTTTCCATTAGCTGCATTAGAGACATTAATAGTTGTTGTCTGATCATTTTTTTATTGTGTGAAAAGCTCTTGACTCTCTCATAATTAGCTTTCATCGAATGAAATGATATACTTTGGCATGTAGTGTGCATTTAGGAGATTTTGAGACATAACACTCGCTAGGGCCTAAAAATTGAAACATAATTGAAGATAAACATTAAAATTTATTCAATTTACACTGAGGAAACATTGAAAAATTATCTAAATATTTCGAGGTCTAGGCTAGAGACATGTTCTGGCATCTTTAAACCTAGTAGTTTTCATTCGCCTCTTGGCTTTAGACAGCACTAGTACGGACTTGTGCTTCCTGTACCGTCGCGTATATAAAGGGAGACCCCACTAGGTTTCTATCCTTTATCCATAGGAAGCCGAGTCTACCACCCTATACCTGTGATACACCAGACACAACATTCGGGGAGATTACCTGCACGTACGTTAAGTCCTTGGTTGAATTATTTTTCATTTTGAAACCAAGGTATATATTGCATTTCATGGTTATTTGGTACACCCTTTGCCTAGAATTCCTGAGCAGTCATTTTGATCTTATCTGACTCCTTAAATTTGAAAATATCACCAAGCGCTTGTCCTTTCACGCTTGCTTCAAAACTGAAAGAGATAGAGTCATCTTGCATCCGTTTCTCGACTCTTAAAACATGAAACAATGAAGTTTCTAAGTTTCAATGTCATAAAATAAATCACCCGTGATCACACGCACTCTTAGATATTGCTTGTTGGCCGTTTGATTATGTGCCTTGATTATTTTTTAGCCCGTGTGTTGTGTTTGATCTTTTCCTTTTGTCATTATTGTCACAGTGGTGGAACCCTCAGTTTCGTCTACTGGTAGTCCATATATGGATGATTCATCAGAGGTCTCGCAATCCTCTGCTGAAAATCAGCAGCCCATTGTTTCCGAGTTTCCCGACAGGGGACCGGTTCTATCTGAGCTTCCCTTTGGAGGACGAGTTGAGTTCAATTGGCCCTTATCCGACCCTTGGTCTGGATTTGGAGTAGGGGAACATTTCCCTCCTCTTATATCGGGTTCGCCTTTTCTAGCTGTTGTTATTCCTCCTAGTCCTCGTCGTCTATTACGAGATCTAGTGGAAGGTTCAAATATGGGTGCATCTAGCCATTCTCCTAGTGAGTAAATCCCCATGTCTGGTGAAGATTACCAGTTGTTCCTAGAAGAAAACCCCGAATTATTAGTTATGTCTTCGCTCGGTCCCTCACTACTAGTAGGGTATAGATCTTTAAGTTAGATTATGACCGTCGTTGCCTCTATGGGGATATCAACCCCCTCTACAAGGCCGGTTATTCCCTCATTGGAGATGTCTCCTAGGACACCCATCACGTCATCCCCTCAGGTCACTTTTGTACCCGTCAGGCCCACTGTTTGTGTGGCTGCATCTACACCTGTTGTTACCACTCAGTCCGTAAGGACCACATCGCTTCTCTAAGACGTCTATATAGCATCTGCGATGTCGAAGAACATCTCTCCTGAGGAGTATCGAATGTCCCTACAACAATCGAACCCTGTGGTCGGACAATCCTCTCAAGATCCAAACTGCCCGTATTTTTCACATTAAGCACAAGACGATATGCCCGTGTACGTTTTTCCATATCAGTACGATGAGTATAGGAATCCTTTACGTTTACCCACTCCAAAGGCTCACCTTCATGCTCAGGGTTTTCTGTCTAACCAGGCTGGGCAGTCTTATAACCCGCAAGGACAACCTTTTCAAGGCCAACCTTCGGGCCAGCCTGGCTATCCTTATGACCCACAAGGACAACCCTTACAGGGCTACCCTTCAGGCCAACAAGGGCCATTACACGGTTCGGAAGGACAATATTACAACCCTTCAAGTCAACCTATGCAGCCTCTCCCTGGAGTCCAACCTGGGCAACCTCAAGGACTCACAGGTCAACCAGGGTACCTACCGGGGCTAGTATACGGTCCTTGGGGGCAAGTCCAACCTTCCCAACCTGTGCAACCTCAGTATCCTATTGGTCTAAATGTTGCACATCAGCCGGGATCATCTTATGGTCCTGCAGTAGGTCAAACTGGTTACCATCCACCACCTAGCTCCATTCCACCACCAGGCCAACCGGCCCATCTAGTACAACTTGGTGCTCCACAACAGCCAGGTCAACCTGCACAACTGATACAACCTGTTCACCCGAGGTAACCCGTTCAAATAGGTCAACCGGTCCAACTAGGCCAGCCTGTACATCCTGTCAACCCTGCTCAACAGTTGATTTACTCGATGCTGAAAATGAATCAACCAGTGCACCCTAATTATCGCGCTTAGCAGGGTCCCACCTACCAGCATCCCGCTCAACCCCAAGGTGGTTACTACCCTCAATGTTCATCTCGACCGACTTACAACCCGCCCCAAGGTTCCCATTATTACACTCAACAACCCAGCTACACCTATACTCAGCAGCCAAATACACAGACTGCTCAAACGGGACCGACATATAATCAGGGTCCATACTCTGGTTATCAAACCTCGTACACTGGTTACCAGCAACCGAATCAGATTGGTTATGCACCCTATACCCCCTATGGTCAGAATCCTTTAGGACAGAACCCATGGGGGCAAGGATACACTCAACCAGCGTGGAGTACAGGTACAGGTCCTTATCGAGGGCCTGGCATGCCGTTCAATCCACAATTTCCATTCTTGGCTACCTTGGAGTTACCGGACGTTTCTAAATTAACCAATGATTCGATTCTTCACAAGCCTTATTGGACCACAGTTTTGACCAAGGTACTCGGTGACTGCCCTAAGTTTGAAGGTAAATATGGAGAGGACCCCCAAGCTCATGTAATGACCTACCATTTGTGGTGTTCTTCTAATTCTTGGGTCGATGATTCAATTCTTCTACGTCTCTTTCAATGCACTCTTACTAGTGCTGCCGCTAAGTGGTATATTGAATTAGCTCGTGGCATATTTCAGGATTTCAATACTTTAGCGATGGCCTTTCTGACTCACTTTCAGTTACCGGTTCGCTATGAAGCTGGGACGCATCTCCTGACTTCGTTGAAGCAGGATAAAGCCACCCACATATCCGATCATATTCATGAGTGGCGATGTCATCGTAGGCTGATCAAGTTTGATATACCTGATCAACTACTAACTCATTTGTTCACCACATCCTTCGTTAACAAAATCACTCAAGATATTTCTATGGGGGCAAGTGTGACTGAAGAACAGGCCATCACGCGCGCCCAATATCTTGATATGGTATACTCTCAGTCTGGCACGCTTTATGATATTTTGACTGATGCTCCACGCTAGGGAACCTCTAAAGCTCCACCTACCCCAGCGGTGGATGGTGTTATTGGTTCCATGTCTCAAAATTCTTGAAAGTCTTCAAATGGGAAGCATAAGTCCAATTCTTCCAATAAATATGCTCTTCCCGCCCCTCCAGATTCTAGCAAGACTACGGAGGTCAATGCTGTTCAGGCTAATCCTACGGAAAAAGCCTCCAAATGAAAGAAAAAGATCAAAGGAAAATCCAAACCTGACGCCCCAAAACCAGAGTCTTCTAAACCTCGTACTGAGGATGGTTCTCAACGTAAACCGAAGTACCCTTGCCTTATTTGTGAAGGAGATCATTATACCAAGGCTTTTCCCTGGCAATCTGAAATTAGTCAACTTCTTAAAGGCTCCAAAGGGACCCCGGTAGTTCTTAAAGAACCGTTCCCATCTCAGCAGACCCAGATGGTTGAACAACCTTCACCATCTGCACCATTTGGGTCCCAGGTATTTATGATGAATGGTGCTGCACCTGTCTCAATTGCTACACGTTCGAAGGATTATGCTGGATCACGTCAGGCAACTAAGAAGGAAGTTGTGGATCGCCCACCTCCTCCTCCTGTCTTCTGTCCTTTGGAAATTCAGAAGCCTACTGCTGAACCTGTTGTGAGACCACCTTCTAAAGGTGTTCTGTGAAGGTCTTCCTACAACCCAAATGCCCATGCTGCTCAGCACTACAGTATTGTTGAGGATTTGGCATAAGCACCTTCTGCCATGTCTGCATTGGAAGTTCTTCAAAGTTTCCCTTTGCAATGGAAAGCTCTCTTATCTGCGATTGGTGGAATTGATCCCATTGATTCTAGTCTTCTCGCCTTAAACCTAAAAAACTTTACCCCCCGACTTCCGCATCAAATTGCTCTTGTGATACAATTCGGGATCAACGGTCTCAACATCCATAGGGCTGTTGTGGATGAAGGTGCTTCTACTTCTGTCATGTCATCCGATTGCTGGGAGGCCATTGGCTCTTCGGCTCTTTCATCATCTCCCAATGCCTTAGAGGCATTCGATGGTCAGGAATCAAAACCCTTGGGTGCTCTCGAGAGTTTTCTGATTACATTACAAGGGAAGACAGTCAACGTAGAAGTAGAAGTGGTTGACGCCAAGCTTGACTACAACCTGCTTGTCAGCCGCAGTTGGACTCACGCAATGTTATGCATGCCATCCACCCTCTTCCAACTTCTTAAGTTCCCACATGAGGGCAAAATTGTTACTGTGGATCAGTTGTCTTTCTTCACCTCCACCTTTGAGAACAACGTTCCTTACGTGGATGAGATCCCCAATCCCCCTGATAGTGTAGGACCCGGTCTCTTCAAGGAACCAGTCCTCATGGGTATTTTTCCTGCGCCACCACCGCACACCGTTCAAGTTAATATGATCTCTAGGTCTGACGACCCATGGATCATCCCTTCGCCTGAAGAGGTGACTGATTTTGGAGAATCGATGCCCTTAACTCTAGTAGATATCAATTACTGTGAAATCGTTGCCACTCCAATCCTCATCCTTCTCAACATGCTCCCTCGAGTATGGATTTAGATATCTATTCTCAATCCCCCTGGCTCAGGGAGGTCGACTCGGCTGATCCTCTTAAAGAGATTTTCCCCCCTGACGAAGCCATTGTTGAAATAATGTCTCTTGAGGACCTGCCTTGGAGCGATGGACATCATCATTCCTCCTTCATGCCCAGCCTGGGGACAATTTCTGATTGTCTAGAGCATGATGTATCTGGTCATCTCTCTCCTAAGCCTCCTTCGTTGAACTTACCGGAGCACAGTTCCTCTTCTTGTGCCAAGCTCCTAAAACAATGAAACAAGTTGTTATGAGGATAGTTCTTTCAAGTGTGTCAACCTCGTTAAAATAATAAAACACGAGCACATCAATTCAAGTTTTGTTAGATTTAATTCAAATCTCTTATGTTTTCAACCTTCACTCCATTTCCTATGGACTGAAGCTTGGGGGGCATGTACCTCAATTTGAAACACCATGCTGGGGGCATGCCCATCTTCCTCAAGCATAGTTTGTGTTTTAAGCTTGCATAAAAATAAAATTCATTTCCAAGCATAGTTTGCATGTGTTCTTTTAAGCTTGCATAAAAATAAAATTTGTGATTAGATACATTTTGTGAACTTTTTCATTGGGTCGTTTGTTATGAAACTGATGCATTAAGATAACATTGTATTAGAAATTTGCATAGCATATAAAAACATCATCACATGTAAAAATATCCATCCAGAAATAGATATATAGATATATGTGTCGAATAGTTTGCAGTACATCATATAAAGTCAAAAAATATACATGTTTGTCTAATAATAGCGGGAGACAACATGTCTCTCAAAAAATATGCATATCAAATCCCTAAATAGCTAATCAGCATGGTGCTCGTGGTAACACACCACCACGCGCACCAATCACCTCAGCAGTCTATGGAGGCGACTAGGCACCCCCACAGTGTGTTGCTGGTAAGCTAATGGGACGTCTGCCAGCCGTGCATAGTCCGGGATTCCCCGGATAATGCCCTCTAGGTTTTGGATCAGCTCGCTCCCTTCGCCACCCTCAGCCTGAGGGTCATGTACGAGATGGGTCCTCCGTGCAATGGCTGACATGCTCACGAGCCTCTCTGGGCCAACGTCTGAATACACATAAAAATGTTGTTAGAACAGACATGTATTACCAAAAAAATCATAAATACATAAAACTAAAAAGAGAATCATACCCAGCTCCATGTCCCACTCCTCCCCTTCTGGGAGTTGAAGATTGGGATCTCCAGTGAAATTGGTCCCAGCATAAGGCCAATCCTCAACCACGATCATTTGATGCTGTAACCACCCAAAAAACTTGGGCCTCCAAGACATCTGTTGACCCCCTCCTAACCTGGGCATAAGTGCTGCCTAGTGAGCCATCCTTGGCTCCCTTGGTATCGGCTCAGTAACTATTTCCCCTTGGCCTTGAAAGATGGGTAGTCATTCCAGGATGAACGACACCAGAATGGAACAATATCCAAACTGCTTTAGTTTGGCTTGCTTGCACTTTGTTAGCTGCCTCTTTATGTTGGTTGTCACTATTGTAGCCCAATCGAACAGTGTAGGATTCATACACTCGGAGGCTATTAGGAGCTGCGACTTTGTTACCTCATGAGGAGCCTACAATCCTGCAGCTCGTGTAATGGTATGAAGCACTACCCTAAGTGCTAGGTCGCGGATAGTGTGGATTTCCACCTTCCCACTTCCCAATCCTATTCGTGCCCCTGGACACACTCTTGCCATTACCATTTCCGTTTTCTCTCCAGAAGGTCTGCTGCCCGTTATGATCGGCACTACACCTCTGCGCAACAATCTGGTTATCAAGTAAACATCAGAGACCTCAAGAGCTAATACTTGGTCCCGAAGTTTGAACACTTCCTCATTTTCATCCCATATGATGACCAAGTACTATAGAAGCTCAGGTTGAGCTCGTAAGCATAGCGTAAGGAAGAATTTTTTAAGTCCATAGTTCCTGAGTGCATTCATATAGGCTTCGTTTTCCATAGCCATTTCATCTTCCTCTCCATGTTCCCTCTCCTTCCATTCGATAACCATTGTGCCTGAATATCTACATCAATGTGATTAAAAATGAATTTTTTTATCTTTGTTGCATTCGAAAATCCATTTTGATGGCTCACATTTTAAAAACTTAAAGAAGAAAATCGCGTTGTGCCATTGGCACGACCCCTTTGTGATCAAATGTCCATTTGTGCGGGTCTATGCTCGATACCCGCGCCAATGGAGCGAGCCCTAAAATTTTAAAAGGTTCCATCCAGAGGTCTAATCTGCAATGGACACTCATAAGAAATGGATCAAAACAGAGCTTAAGGGAGCACCTCTTACCTAGAACAAACGAGGATCTGAATGGTGTCATGGATTAGTCGTAATCGCCGCCGCAAGTTCTCACACAAAATGACGAGTGTTGCTCTCCAATGAGCTAAAAAGTAAAAGTAATTTTTTTTTTTTACCATTTGAAGCATATTTATAACTTTTCAAGTCAAAAATTATGTTTTAAATGTCATTTTTCTCAATATTTTAATGTATTTTTTCGAAAAATGGATTTTACACTTGCTTTTATGTGCAGCGACAAGTTTTTATGTGACTTGGATAGTGATACGAGTTGTATTTTATACTTTTTCGGACTCGGTAAAAACACGAAAAAGTCATTTTGGAGTCATCTTTCAGCTCTTTTCTGACTCTCTAAACATGATAATATTTTCGAGTCCCTTTTCGTTTCGATCTCGTTAAAGTGGCCACGAAGCGACATCTACCCAGTATACGTTTACCCCTTTTTTGGGCTAGGATAGATTACTTACGAAAAAGGAATACCCTAGCCTATCGCGACTAGGAGGTTCTCTCAAACATAGTTTTCTACCTTTTCGGATCTGAGGAACTATTTATGAAAAGGGACCATTGGATTTTACTTTTCTGCTGTCTTTTCAAACTCTCTAAACATGAAAAGACACCGAGTTCTTCCTCTTTAAGACTCGTTAAACCCTGATGACATTGGATTCAGTCGTAATGACGATATTCGAGTTTCTCCTTCCTAGGGCTCGTTAAATGTACTAGGATGGATTCGTCCAAAGGACGGGTTTATATTACAAGCATATGCTATCCCCTTCAAGATAGTTTTCAAAAATAATTTGGGTACTCGCCAGAAATGGTGGGGAAAAGTGGAACCAAATCGTCGTCGTGTCGGCAGTATGTCTCTCTTCAACATGGCACTTGTTTGCATTCGTGTCGGGTTGGGGACATCTCACCTCATTATCTGTTTGCCTCCGTGGTTCTGGGTAATCCCTTTTGAACTCTCATCTGCTCTTTGCCTTGTCATCATGACCCCTGATCTGTTGATGTAAAATACTGCCAAACTCACTTTCGTGTTGCCATATGCTCAAGAGAAGTTGACCTCTGCAAAGTTCCAACCTTCCTCTGATTCTCATCTAATCCTGATTCACAAAGACATTATGTTCTTCTGTCTCGCATCGATGATGTGGGAAACACTATGGCCTACCTTCGATCAAGGTCACTTCCTGTCGACTTCAGCTCATTATCCGGGAAGTTGATCTAGAGACTTCGTTCTGGTACCTTGGAGCCTACATGCCTCAATGGCAGGTTCTTCGCATTCGACATGAGGTTTCTATCATTGGCTTCCAATCGAGTGATTCTACAAGTGTTTGACGCCAGCTCACTGATTCACATGTCGTAGATTGTACCTATAGTACCTTGAGGACCATTGTCATTATTGGTGGTACCTCTCGCGTCTGTTAATAGCTTTCATCATTGGCTGGTAATCAGGCGATGTTCTTACACGTTTGACTTCATCTCACTTATTCGCATGCTTGAACTTGTACTTTGTTCGGGTCGAGATGGAGCGCAAGACCCTGGATTTTGTCTATTGGAATCCAAGCTGCAATTTTGTGGATTATTATGATTGGTTACATGACTCACTTACTGGATGGCTGCAACCATACCTGAGTCTCTTTATCGATCCTTACTGGATGGCTGCGTCCATACCTTGGATCTAGATTCTTATATACTCTGTTATGGATGGCTGCACCCATACCACATATATATCATGTATTTGAGATATCAGTTGTACTTCTTTATGCATGTTTTCCGACGACAGTGTTTTCAGTTAGACACATTCTCATAAATCATTTCACCCCTCTCTCTCTTTTGGGACTCATGCTTTAGGGGGCATCTGTTACACATCAATTTGTCACCGTCCCTGCAATTCCCCATCCTGCACATTGGAGGGCCTATTCCATGACCTGTGAGTAGTGACATGACCTAAAAACACTTTTATTGCATTCCCCAAAGAGGGTGCGCCAACTGGTGCTCTGTCCTAGAGTTTCACTTGCGCCAAGCTTAATAAGGAGTGTTTTTTAAAAATAAATGGCGGAAGATTGACTCCAACCAATTCCTGAACTGGTCTCTAAATTGAGTTGGGAGGTTGGATCCAGATCTCCATGTAGAGGAAGTGGTTTTCCACCTCTCATGGAAGCTTCCTTGAGGATAGGGTCAATCCCATGATTGTAGGGATCCCAACTCCCCTTCCGCCATCTATATAAGCTTTCCATTTTCCTTTGCAAGCTAGTCTCCAAGAGCCTCCATAGCCTAAAGAATGTTGCAATAGTCTTCATAGAGCCAAATTAGTAGCAAGGAGATTCATGATCAAAGAGAGAGGCTCGTCCCCATTCCCAACAAGCTTTACTGAGACGTATTCCACTGATGACCCGCCGAAGGAAGATTCAGCGTCAGAGCCAGGTTGTATTTTCCTTTGTATGAATTAATGATAAGCGACTTTGGTTATGGTTCCGCTCGTATTGTTCATTATGATCATGAGTTGTGTCTTCTCTGACTGATACATAATTGCATATATCGGGTTTTACACTTGTGTTTGTCATGTTTCTTGTGTGTGCAGGTGTTCGATCGCGGAAAGCGAGAGGATTGTGATCTTCTGAAGCAAGGAAACGGGAGCGCCATCTTCTCTACGAACAACAGTGTTGGACCCCAGGTAGGCCTTTGTTGCAATTTGGTCTATTGCAATTAGGAACTTGCACCTTAGCGTGATACGATTGTTGCTAGACCCGATCTAGGCTAGTAGGGATCGCCTCTGTCCGCAGAGGGGATTTACCTCTACAACAATGGGTATATACTTAATTATAAAGATAAATCCTAAAATTGTTAAACTTCATTAAGAGGAGAGGGTGGCGAAGTAAAATAATATTAATTAACTAAAATTTGAGAAAGTTAGAGAACCTCCATGTGGGAAGATCCAACATATTAATATCCATTTAAGACGAAAATTGAGTTAAATTAGGAGGTAGTTAAGGGAAAAAATATGATACTTACCAATTTACATCAATAATGAACAAAAATTAAGGAGTATAAAATGGGGACCGAGAGACAACTAGGAGAAGAAATAGTGATTCTAGTTGGGGTGAAGAAAAATATTATTTTTGAATGAATATTTAAGTATAAAAAAATTCAGAGCCTTCGTGAGGCAACGACACATAATGAATCTATAATCAAACTTTTATATTAAAAAAAATAATTAATTATGTATGAAAGTCCAAGTGTCACCTATGATGCCTCTTATAAAATATGGGGAAAGCAATGGGAGAGGGGAATTTTTCTTACCTTATGGTTGGATGGATGAGATTATGTCATTGTGTGTGGATACAAGCTATAATTAAGCTTTGTGTGGTATAGTTATTTAGAGAGGGGATTCGTGAGCCAAGGGGTGCTCACCTCTATCAGCCATCACACTTCCTCCATTGTACAACCCCATTGTATCTTAGATTCCTGAAAGGAAGAAGAGTACCCAAGGAGTAGGTTGGGAGATCAACCAGTGGGTTACTGCATTCGATTAGAGCACATCAAAAATCATACATGGAATTGGACAATAGTAAGGAAGTTCAAGTAGTGACGAGGCCAAGATCAAATCTCCTCTTCGGGTGAATGGTACATGTGAAATTTATGATGTTTTTTGGTGCCTATTATTAATAGAATTTAAAATAGATGAGAGGTGGAATTTATTGTAACTCATGGATGTTTGATGTAAATGCCTCAACATCTCTAAGTTTCCAATGCTTATCTTCTTGTGGTTGTATTACATATTTATTTGCATTGTTTAAAAAAAATTTGTATAGGGATGGTCCATACACCATTTTATGGTCCCTACAAATGCATTCATATCTATTGATGGAGAAAATTATGCAAATTAGTAAAAGTTTATTTTGGAGAGCGTATGTGCATAATTAAATAATATATGAAGTAGTTTGCTAAGTTTAACATTCTTTTAATATGTTACACATGATAAGGACTGAGAGTACACATAGTAACAAAATCAGGAGAAATAATTCTAGATCAAAAATACATTGCAAGATGCGAAATTTTTAATATGCATCATAGTGTCAATAATTGAATTCATGATATGGATAGAATGGATAAAATTATCAAGTACACTAGCATAATTAAAGATTACACAAGTCATATGAAGGAAACAAGACAATAATATTAAGAGATCAAATCAACTAATGAAAAATACAATATTCAAGTTCCAACCTTCAAAACAATATAAGACTTGATTTGATAGTTTTCACACATCAACCAATAAATGGAAAGGTCTAAACATAACCCTTCTCAACAACATTAAGAGAACATGAATAAATGTAAAGGATATACATGCACATGACCACTATCTATTTTCATAAGTGTTCTCTATTAGGAATATACTAAAATTTTTGGAATTATAGATCGATTATTTAATGTTATCTTGGTTCAATTCCCTTCATTATCATAAGGATGTTGATTTTGTTGAAAGATTTGATAACAGATATGGAAATAATATTCCATTTTCTCTCAATAATTTTATGCAACAAAAGACTTTGAGTGATGATTAATATTATACAAATAGATTGGAGGAGTGAGATTTCATATTATAGTAGAAAATGAGGATAATTTCAAGAGGTAAGTTCCTAAAAAAAGTAACCAACACTTACAAAAATTATTGTTCTAAAAGAGCTATCCATAAGAATGATCAATTGAAACTCAAAGACTTTCTAGCATGTTGTCCAAATTTTCAAAAGAAGTAGAGATAATCATAGGGATCAAAAGAAGTAGATGTATTGTCAAATGAGGACATCCAAAATATTCAGTTGGGGGAATTTTGAGTCCCAAGATAGCAGCTTTTCATATCATTTTCCCTTTGTGCTTATATGTGGGATTAGTATTAATATTTTTTAATGAATTTATTTTATTATTATAAGGAAATTTATGTTTTAATATGAGAAAAATGATATAATTTTAATTATCTTTGACAATTGTTTTAGTTCGTTGATAATTACAAATTTATACCTTACAATAATGCAAATTTTTTTCACTTAGCTCCAAATTCAAATTTCCTCCTCAATGATTGAAGGTTTGGTTAGGATTTGGAATCATCATTCAAATATATTGGATATTGAGAGAATGATGGAGCTATTGAGAATAATCATTATCATGTTTTTTGGAGATATTCATGCAAAATATATTGAGATATTTAATTTCTAATTATTAGAAAATTATTATAGCCACATGAGGCAATTGTGAATATGAATTTACTATTGGTTATATTAGTCTCAAAGCTAATTTTTGTATAAATAAGACTGAGTTTTATATTATAAGGGGGAATTTTGGAGCACGTGTCTAAATTATGATGGATTAGAATAAATTTCTCATTATTTCCTTTCACATCGATTATTATTGTCTTGTTTTAGAAGTAGTTTTTTTTTATTTTCTTTAAGTTTCTATAGTTAATTTTATGCTTTTTTCTTTAGTGACTAATCTCATTCTAAATATATTATGGTGGCCCTTTGTTACAATTTATATGTGTTTATTTAATTTTATAGTTGGAATTACGAAAAATCTTTTCCTTTTTCAAATAGTTTTATTTTAGGCAATGGTTTCTATTACATGTGTTGTCCTTGGAGTGGAAACCTACTTGATGGAAGTGAGAATGTTGGTAATATGGATGCAAATGTGTTCTCCTTTGATGTGGAAACCTACTAGATAAAGTTGTGCTTGATGGAAGTTGAATTTTGACGAGCTATCTTTACTACGAAATAAGACTGTCGACGATATGATGCAATGTGTTGTCCTGATGGAAGCCTATTTGATGAAGAAACTTTATAATGATAAGCAACCCGTGTGTTAAATATGTAAGGATGATGTATCTATAGATCAGCTCAGAAGTAACAGAAGAAAGGAATTCCAGTAAGTACCAGAAAAATGATAAATATGATGTGTCACAAATCATACGCGGGTTTGTTAAGGCGAAGTAGCATATGCACGCGGAAAAGTATGTGCCAAGTCGCGTATGCCCTTTTGCGCTCCAAATTTAGAATACCACGGGGTGTTACCATGGTATTGACCCATTGTATTGAGCACTTGATTATCTATTTGGTCCCGTTCCGCATCACCATCTTAAGTGGTGTGTTTTGACTTCATGGTATTGATAAAGGCTAAACCTATATAAGGAGAAGAAGATCATTGTGCAAATGTGCAAGTGTTCACTTTAATGAATTATAATTCACATATCTCATGATGAACTCTGTTCTTTATTGATAGATCTGAATTAGTGATGCACCTATGAAGAAAATGATGAAGAGGGATCTCTAGATCTGAAATGTATATGTATTTCCTAGATATGTTTATGGAATGTTTAGATCTGAGATGAGGTGAAATACTTTCTGAAGTAAAGGATGAAATCTGAGTTGTTTATCTGATCTGAAGAGCCGTACACTCGAAAAGGCAATGTATACGTGTGTTCGCTTCGCAAACACGCGTGTATACGCGGGTTGGTATATATGAAAGCGCGTACATACGCAGGTTCAGTGAAGTAAAAGCGCGTATGGAATCTAGGGTTTTACCGAAGTATGTGGTATGAAATATCTGATCTGTTCTGCTGTTTTACTGTTATCTGTCAATGATGTATTCATACAGAACTGGGTTGTTTGAATGATGAATATGCTGCTGATTATGTTAATTGAAGATCAAGTTTTTGGTTGATTGGTTGATGATTCAATGAATGAATTGATGGGGTTATAAGTTTCAGTTTGATGAATGTTGAGCTTAAATGTGTGGAGTGGGTCTAGTCTGAAAATATGATGAAAAGTGGCCTACAAGTTGTGTTGTATGGAAGTTTTTGGATCCAGTATGAAAATTGATGAAACGTGGTCCATGGTGGTGCTGAGGGTCAAAGCCTTCAGTGAGGGGGTTGTAGCTCCCTTCCAGTGGTAGTTAGTAAACGAGAGCAGGGGGTAGTAGCTCCCTTCCAGGTGAGGCTGGTAAACGAGAGAAGGGGGTAGTAGTTCCCACAGAGGAGGCCGGTAAACGATGGGGTCAGAGCCCTTCCGTGGAGAGGGCCGGTAAATAAGAGAAGGTTGTGGTGCCTTCTCAGCAGGGTGCCTCGTGCCGGTATGAGTCTCGTACCTCGCACATTGTTGTAAGATGTTTTCTTTATAATAAAATATCAAGACAAGATGATTTTAGGCAGGGTTTTCTCCCGACTTGGGTTTCCACCTTAAATCCTGGTGTTCATGTGTGTTGCTTATGTGTGATGGTTTATTATGTTATTACTGCACATGCTTACTACTAACTAAACATTTGATGAATAAATGATGCATAGATCGAAGTAAAGAATTAAATGTATAATAATATCTCTGTGTATACGCGAGTTTTATAAAGGATATCTGCACGGATACACGAGTTGACTTCACTAAAGTATCGTATAGGTTTTAGAGTATGAAAAAGTAAAAATATTCACTTACACTAAATACTAATTCACCCTCCTCTCAAACATTTTTCCAACAATTGGTGGACGCAGCAAAACTTTTTCCGTGCTCGCTTGAAGGAGATCCGTCACAATGGGAATGAAGAAAAAGAAGAAGGCTACCCAAAGAAAGGAGATATCTCAGAAAACATGTGCAGCAGAAAATGAAGAAGATGAAACAGGTAGTGATTGTTGTTCTTGGGATTTATTTTCTTATGCATGCAATAGTGAAGATAGTGAAAGTAATATTGTGGATAAAGAAACAATTCTCAAGATCCAAGTTGAAGATCAACAAAGATTATTTAATAAGAGAGAATCTATCTACAAAGATATGATCTCTAGACTAAAAGAGTTGTACGATGATGTAGCTAATCGAAGTAAGGGACTTGAAGCAGAAACCATCTTTCTGAAGGCATATCTTAAAAAATAAAATAAGAAGAATGGAGAACTTCAAGCAGAAATCATCTATCTAAAAGAAGATCTGGAAAAATCAAACAAGAAGAATGATGAACTTCTACAATCATTTGAAGGAAAAGGACTTGAAGCAGAAATCATCTCTCTGAGGGAAGATCTCGAAGCATCAAACAAAAGGAATAAAGAACTTCTACAATCATTTGAAGAAAAAGGACTTGAAGCAGAAATCATCTCCCTCAAAGAAGATCTGGAAAAAGCTAATAAGAAGAATGAAGAACTTTTACAAATTGTTGAAGAACAAGAGAATGGATTGAAAGAAGAGATTTTAAAATTAAATGATCAAGTAGAAGAAGGAAGAAGGAAAGAAGAATGTATGAAGAAGAAATGCCAAAATTTGGAGGTTGAGGTAAGCATTCTAAAAGGTAAATTAGAAGAAAAGGATAAAATTTTGAGGTTTCAAGATAGTACTAAGATTCTGGACAATATTCTTAGTAGTAAAAGGTCTCCCTCTATTAAATTTGGCCTTGGTTTTCATGAAACTATTAAAGGAGAATCTAGTTCACAAGGAAGTGCTGAAGAGTCAAAGGATGTCAATGCAAAACCTAAAGTGTTGAAAGAAACAAAAGGTCAACCAACAATCAGGAACTCTCAAAAGGAATCATTCCCTCCTTTGATCAATAATGTTGAATGTTTTAAATGTCATAATTATGGGCATGTTGCAGCCAATTGCAGAAGCAGAATGTTTTAGTCACATGCAAACAGATTCTACAAAGAAAGGTACTTTGGTTTCTTCAAGGGATATTGTTTTTCATGTAACAAGTATGGTCATAAAGCAGCTGATTGCAATAGAAGGAAGAATAGAACAACACATTATGATCCTTATGCTTACTTTTCTGGTCACACAAGATGTTATGCTTGTAACAAGTATGGACATGTAGAAAAATAATGCAGGATGAACAGATCTGAAAAATTGGAGAATTTTCAGCACACTAAAAGAAACTTCAAGAAAAGATGGAGAAAGAAGGAGGACCAGTCAGAAACGTAGGGAATATTGACCTTATTGCAGTCATCCGCTTCTAAAGCTTATTTCTCATAATGGCTGCAGGAGTGATGTGAGATACATTATAGGGATTAGTAATGTATCATCATAGGGGGAGAAATGTATGATGATTCCCATGGTTGGTTTTGACAATTCTGGTTATGTTTATTTCTGACAGTGCATCTGATGTGATGAAGACAGGTACAGGTGGTACAAATTCAGGGGGAGATGAAGTTGTGGAAATTTTCTGTGTTTCACTTTCCATACGCGGGTTTAGTGAACAGAAGCCGCGTATACACGCGAGTTCCTTTGGAGACAGACGCGTATGCTTTTCCGTTAAAGAAAACAATGATTCAGCTCAAGAACAGGAGTACAGGTTCAGGGGGAGCATCAATCTAACAACTAATGATTGCATTGTTGTATCTGCTTATTCCTTAGTTCTCGTAATGCTTATGCTCAAATGATGATGAAAAGATACATGGTTTCTTATGATGAGTTTATGGATGAGCCCTGTTTACTCTTGATCAATAATATCTTTTGTTTCACTCATGGATGAGTTGGAAGTCTTATGATTCAGAGATAAGAATAGATCATGTAGAGTTTGTTGCTATGGATGAGATCTTTTTCTTATGCATATTATATCATGATGAATCTTGAATATATTGGTGATATTAGATCACATGGATGATTGTTTGTCACAGAAGTTGTTCTGATCTGATAATTCCTCTTGGGAAGAATATGTTGAAGTTGCAAAAAGTCTGAAGGCCTGGTTACTGATGCACTTATGCTACAAATGTTGGATGACACTTGAAAACATAGCTATATTGTCCTATCTTTCTTCTGTCATATATCCCAGGGAAGCATTTGAATATCTCAGATGGAAGCTGGGAATTGTCTCTGCCTTGTACAAGATCAGAACTGCTTAAAATCAGAAGGTTAAAATTGGATACGCGGGTTTCCTAAAAGATAGTCGCGTATATACGCGAGTTTATAGAAATAAAACCGCGTATGGTTAGTTGCTGACAAATTTTACTTGGGGTCAGCATTCTTCAGCATAGCTGCAATGCTATTTGGTATCTCTGATGATGTTTCAGCTCTTATATTTCTGTTCCATTCTCTAATATTGGGTGAAGATGATTTGATGATTGGCTGTTGAAAGTGTTCAGGTTGCACAAGCTAAGGAGGAGTTTTGATTATATGGAAAGGATGCATTGGATGAACATTTTCAGGGGGAGCATTAGCCTTGCTGAATGTAATGCATTGTTGGCATTATGTTGATTCTAAAATATGATCTCTCTCTTGAGGTCTTTTGGTCTTGATTATAAAAGGTCATATTTGTATTTTGATGAAATGGTTATGTTGAGACCTATGATGAAATCAGGGTTATCTTGTTCATGGGTTATTCTGAGTCAAATTTGTAAACCCACCGGTTGGGTAGTTGAGTCAAAATGTGTAAACCCACTTGGTTGGGCACTTGTGTCACATATGTAAATCCACTTGGTTGGATCATTGATGTAATTATGAGTCCTTGGTGATAGGAAAGGTCATAGAGTCATGTACTTCATTGAATAATATGTTTGAAGATTCAGCATGAACTCAGGGGGATCATGATAACTTCAGTGCACATCAGATCTACAGAGCTCTTCTGACTACATGAGAAGAAAAACCTTGTTTTGGTTTTGATCTGCCCTTTAGCCTTGATGTCAAAGGGGGAGAGTAGCATGGTGTTTGAAAAAGGGGAGAATATCATGATGATGATTATATTCAATGTATCTATATGTTGTGGTGATCAAACACCATCAAAGTTGCCATCAAGTCCAAAGGGGGAGATTGTTGGCACAGTCTGGTATCTTAATGGAAACCTACTTGATGAAGTGAGAATGTTGGAAATATGATTCAATGTGTTGTCCTCGATGTGGCAACCTACTAGATAAAGCCATTTTGATGGAAAATGACTTGATGAGCTACCTTGATGAAATAAGACTATCGGCGATATGATGCAATGTGTTGTCCTCGATGGCAACCTATTCGATGAAGTTGTTTTGATAAGCAACCCGTGTGTTAAAAGGAAGGATGTTGTATCTACAGATCATCTCAGAAGGAACAAAAGAAAGGAAGTGACAGAAAAATGATAAATATGATGTGTCACAAAGCATACGCGGGTTTGTTAAGGCGAAGTAGCGTATGCACGCGGAAAAGTACGTGCCAAGTCGCGTATGCCCTTTTGTGCTCCAAATTTAGAATACCAAGGGGTGTTACCATGGTATTGACCCATTTTATTGAGCGCTTGATTATCTATTTGGTCCCGTCCAAGAATACCATCGGAAGTGGTGTGGTTTTGACTCATGGTATTGATAAAGGCTAAACCTATATAAGGAGAAGAAGATCATTGTGCAAGGGTGTGCATGTGTCTGGGTTTTAATGAATACTTCACTCTGAAGTATATCTGCATGGATGAACTCTATTCTTTATTGATAGATCTGAATTAGTGATGCACCTATGAAGAAAATGATGAAGAGGGATCTCTAGATCTGAAATGTATATGTATTTTCTAGATATGTTTATGGAATGTTTAGATCTGAGATGAGGTGAAATACTTTCTGAAGTAAAGGATGAAATCTGAGTTGTTTATCTGATCTGAAGAGCTTCACAGTCCTGAAAAGTTACAGATGTATACGCAGGTTCTCTTCAGTAAAAGTGCGTGTATACGCGGGTCTGTTTAAGGAAAAGCGCATATGGGCAGAAAGGGTTTTTTGAATAATGCACTAAAGTATACGCGGGTTGGTCTGAATGAAAGCGCGTACATACACAGGTTAGGTGAAGTAAAAGCGCGTATGTGATCTAGGGTTTTACTGAAGTATGTGGTATGAAATGTATGATCTGTTCTACTGTTTTACTGCTATCTGTCAATGATGTATTCATACAGAACTGGGTTGTTTGAATGATGAATATGCTTCTGATTATGTTAATTGAAGATCAAGTTTTTGGTTGATTGGTTGATGATTCAATGAATGAATTGATGGGGTTATAAGTTTCAGTTTGATGAATGATGAGCTTAAATGTGTGAAGTGGGTCCAGTCTGAAAATCTGATGAAAAGTGGCCTACAAGGTATGTTGTGTGGAAGCTGTTGGATCCAATATGAAAATTGATGAAACGTGGTCCGCAGTGGTGTTGAGGGTCGAAGCCTTCAGTGAGGGGGTTGTAGCTCCCTTCCTGCCAGGCCGGAAAATGAGTACGTGGGTAGTGGCTCACTCTCAGAGAGGTCAAACGAGTGTGGGTAGTGGCTCCCTTCCAGAGAGTGGCCAACGAGAGCGTGGGGTTGTAGCTCCCTTCCGTGAGAGGTCGCAAAACGAGGAAGGTTGTAGCCTTCTCACAGTGGGTGCCTCGTATTTGGAATAGTCTGTCCAAGACATTGTGTAAGATGTTTTCTTTATAATAAAATATTGAAGACAAGAGACACTCACAATCTGGTTTTGACATGACTTGGGTTTCCACCCAAATCTTGAAATCTCGATGTTCATGTGCGTTGTTTATGTGTGATGGTTTATTCTGTTATTACTGCACATGCTTACCGCTAACTAAACATCTAATGAATAAATGATGCATAGATCTAAGTAAAGAATTAAATACATAATAAGATCTCTGTATATACACGAGTTTTATAAAGGATATCCGCGTGTATACGCGAGTTGGTTTCAAGAAAGTAGCGTATGGATTTTAAAGGAATAAAAATTATAAAGTTTTGAGTATGCCCTAAATACTTATTCACCCCCCCCCCTCTCAAGATTTTCCGTATTGTGTTTATGGAAACAAGTGCCTAAAACATGTCCAAATATAATTTGCTGATAAAAAGGTCATTGTTGCATGAATAGTGTTTAGGTACATGATCATTTATATGAATATTTTTATTTTGATAGATAAAGTCTAGTGTGTTTCATTTTTATAGTTAATATATATTTCATTTAATTATGCTATTAAATATACCATTTGGATTATTGTTGTTGAAGGTTCATATATTGAAGATTGTATGCTTAAATATAGACTTATTTACAACACCCATGTATATAGTAAGGTATAATTCAGTGATGGATCTATCATTTGTTTCATTTATTCCATTTCATAAAGTAGAATAAGCATCAACCAATTTGGATAGATTATACTACAAATATTATTATTATACACATAATATGCTTGCATTTCACAATTTTACATACTCCATATTGATGATAAAGTGTAATATGATCTATGCATATATAAAAGCCTAACCAAATGTACCCCATTATTTTCATTGCACTCCCTTAGGCTATCCTACATCTCTTCCAGGTCTCCAACAATGGTTGGAAATTTTTTTTTAGAGATATGTGGCTCTAGGAAATCCAACTACACTCAATATTCTATAGGATTCGCACTTCTAGAAATCACCTAAACAATTATCAATTCAAAGATCGAAACGTATAGAAGAAAACAAAAAAAGAATTTCTCATTCGATCCCCAACATAATTCACCCTCATTTCAAGGGTTCATAGATAACACAAGGATACAAAGTTCTACTAGCTCACCCTCCAACATTACCCCAATAACACTAGTGACAGTGGAAGTGGATGGAAAATAGTGAAAATAGAATACGTTAGGACTCTCCAATACTAGTCACAATGCAAATGGATGGAAATGAGTGAAAATATAATGGATCAAAGTGGAATGAGAATATAATGGAATTATTTTCCACTAAAAAAAAGGATTGAGTAAGTGTGGCCTTAAATTTTCGTGTCACTCCAACGGGAACCTTAAAACCTTTTACTAAAATTTATAACTTAAGGAAATATGATCATATGATTTTTTATTGGAATAATATAATATTTTTTCATTAAAACATTTTAATTCCTCATATCCCACTCAACTTCCTCTCATGGAGTCTAATACCACCGTAATTGTATTCCTAACTTGGTTTACAACTATGATGTATTTATCAATTAGTGTTTATGTCTAGATTAAAATGTATGATTTATGGCCTTTCATCATCATAATAACTCTACTAAAAAACAAGCATACATATCCACTTCAACATAAAACATAAAAGCTCACTAGCCTAAAGATCCCATGTACACATAAAAAAATACCATATTGATGTCAAACTAGCGGCATTACATTCCCCTCCCCTTTATTTTTGCATCATACTCAATGAACTATATACAATGTATAACTAGAATTACTTAAAAAACTATGGATACTACTATTTTATGGAATTATCATGTGGAAATTTCTTTATTTCACTTATGAATGGGAAATGATTGTGGCTTTGAGACGGATTTGTACGCTTAGCCATTAATTTCTATCATTCCATGCACTCAGCAATGTAATCAACCACATATTTCTTCCTTTCTTGGAAAAGATATTGTCCTTTTTATCAAGTACTTTTTTGAGCTCAATATTTGAAACAATAACATGGAATGGTATGAAAATAATTGCCTGGAAAGTTTGAGATATGTGGGCTTCATTAAGTATGAGAAGGTGAAAGGGAAAATATTTTCAAGTGGACTACTATGTTTTTATAGGGATAAAATGGCGTCAATAAATTTCTCATTGATTTCAACATTAGAGTGATACCCTTTCTCTATGTCAAAATAATCAAAGATAAAGGTTGGCATATAAAAGTTTAAGGGGGTAAATTTGGGTTTCGATGCTCGATAAATAATATATTGATGAGAACATTAGAGTGGTGCAGATAAAGTGGAAGACATAATTTGATCTATGGGAAGGAGTAGGTATGTGAAAAAAAACTAAAGGAGAAAGAAAAAAGATATATACAACATGAAGGAGGTATGAGGTGTGATCTATGACTTGAATTATGAGAGTGGGAAAATTTTTAAAATAACAAACAAAATTTCAAATTCATTATAGCATGAAACATTGAAAAATACATAATTCCCACTCGAATATCCATTATTTAATGAGAATCTAATGATAATTGTTTTTTTTCTTTTATTGTGTTTAGTCTATTGGACTTGAGTGATATCAAGATTCTCAAAAAATGAGTGCTCAATTGTTTCTTTTATATCCTTGTATGTGGTTATCCTTGAGTCATAGCCCCTACTCACAAAGGAACATGTTTATGACAACTAGAAATTAAGCCCTCATCATATCACTATAATGTAACTATTGTTAAATCACATTTTCAATGTCCCAATATGATAGTCATAGTTCCGAGAAAAATGACTGAACACATCACAAGGGAATATGAGGTATATTGTTAAATAATATAATTGCTAATGTTTGAAAAATTAGGATTGAGGGAAGTTCTAGTATATCGAATTATTATGAATTTAAAATGTTAAACCATAGGGTCTAGTGCTTGATCACATAAGCATAATTTTTGAATGTTTGGGTTGAAGGAAGCATTTGGTTCAAAGAAACATAGTAAAAGGTGAATGAACAATGTAACATAATACATCATAATTCAAATAAGGAAAATTGACAATCAAACAATATTGAAAATTAGATTAAAGAGAGGATTTATGGTTATAGTAGGATGGTTCCTACAAATTTGTAAAGTTAAGGGGATTGGTGCCTTCAGTAGGTTTTTTCATATAAATTGTTGTAAAAATGGGTTTTTTCTTATGAATAACTATTATATAGATAAACTTTTGCCTTTTTTCTCCCAAATTTTTTTCCGCTTACATCTTCTGTTTCATAAATTTCTTATGTTCTTCAATGTTTAAATAAGTAAAATTTGTCTTATATTGAATTAATTGGTATCATAGAAGTTTTCAGAAGCATCTGAAACACTAGAATGAATATCTCAAAAATACCATGGCTAATCATGATGCACCTTTCTTAAAAATATTTCTAATATTTATTGTAACAAATTGTGCATTATGGAGGGTAAGGATGTGAACTTATATTGTGTCTCTTGGTTTGACATGTGGAAAATTGTAGCAGATGGTTTCAAAGATCTCGAAACTCATCTATATGATCAATATGGTAATAAGGCTTTCAGAGGTAATGCAAAATACATGAATTCCACCTTGAGTGGCCTATAAAAATTAGAGTTTGTGAAGGCAATGCTTTGTAAATCTACGAAAGGCATTTGGGAGAAGTTTTAGACAACTACAATTTTTTCCTTATGGAAGCTAAAAATGAGGAATTATATAGTATCACTTGGTTTTGAAATTTTGAAATCCATTCCAAATGGTTATAAATATTTAGAAACTGCTTCATATTTCCAGGATGGTAATAAGGCTTGTGCAAGTAATGAAAAATACATGAATTTCTCAAAATACATTAATTATAGCTTGTGTGGCCTACCAAAATTAGATTTTTTCAAGATAATGCATTGTAAGTCTACAAAATACATTTGGGAGAAGCTTCAATATAACAAAAAATGAGATGAGAAGGAAAAAAGGGGAAATATTCAAACTCATAGAAGACAATTTGAGAGTTTGAATATGAATGCTAAAGAAAATAGAAGCCTTCTTCCTCTGGGTATATTAAATTATCAATAATATGAGAGGAGTAGGTGAAAATATTGAGGAACCAATGATTATATAGAAGGTTTTGAGATCCCTGCCATTGATATGTAATGCAAAGCTATCAGTGATTGAAGAAATCAAATACAGGGAAAGTCTAAATATGCATGAACCACAGGAGATCCTCATTGAATATTGAATGAGGATAGAAAAATAAGATTGAGTATTAAAGGAAGAGACCTTCAAAGTATCAAAGAATATAATAATATACAAATATATAAATATTCTGACTATGAATTAATATAGAAGAAACCTAATTTGTGATAAAGTTGAAAACAATATTTAACAAGTATACATGTAAGATACCATTCAAATGTTTTTGTCGTGGTAGAATAGTTCATTTTTCTACTAAATTTCCATATGAAAACGAGAAGACAATGATGATGAAGAAAATATAAAATTATAGTCAAATCCCATAGGTACCAAAAGGGAATATATTCCAAGAAAAAAATATTTTACCGCAGAATATGGTATTTATTTGGAAGAGTGATAGATATGCATTGGATGTTGAGAAAGAATAATACATATTCATGGACATGGATACTTAGAATGTTTATCAAGAAAATGAAGGCAAATAGAAAGAGAAAATAGATTTGGATTAATAAGAGACTAATAGAAATCCTCAAACAAAACTAGTTAGATCCTTGGAAGAAACATATAGAATTAGAGGATACATTAAAAAGAATAATATATAAATATTAGAAAAAAGATGATTATTTTCATGAAGTAATAATTATCACCCTAAGGAAACCACTAGAAAAGGAAAAAGGAATAGTTGTATTATTAAGAAAACTAAAATAAAATGAAGGTAATAGTGAGAAGCTAAAATTAGAAGTCAATTATTTGAGGAAGGAAATAGAAAAGAAAAATGTCTAACTGAATCAGATATTGAAATTTGAAAAAAGTACTAAAATATTAGATGAAATTATGAGCTTCCAAATCCGTCCATTCATCAAAATAGGTCTTTGAGATAAAGAAAATCATGATACTTCCAAGGGTGAATCTAGCACAAAGACATCAGAGAAGGAATGTGAAGAAGAGCCTAGAAGCGTTAGTAGTGTGCTCAAAGGCTTTATCATTAATGAAAGAAATACCAAGAAATGATACGAGACAGGTAGAGACCTGATTTTTCTCACAAGATAAACAAGAACAATTTCAGAATATCAAATCCAACAAGAATATATTTCACATCCTATTATCAAAATATATTCCTTATCTATTGCATTTCATCCAATAACTTTTGTTATGAAGTAATGAATTTTAGAGATTATGTGAGAAATGATGATATATGATAAATACAAATAATCCTATAATACTTCAATCAATGGCTACGTGAACAAAAAGCATTAGATTTTCAATGATATTTCTATTACAAATTACAATTCATTTTCTCTCCTAATGGCTCCTTTTGAATGTTATAAGTGCAATAACTACGAGCACTAAGAGTGTGACTATAGATGTATTAAAATAATGGTTTGTCAATAAAACAGTCAAGCGTAATACACAAATGTATGGAAATGGAAGAAAGAAAATAATAATACTTTGTACGTGCACTATATGCTCATAACAAAGAGAGGAAATGACAAGCTAGTAATGGATGCCGAAATAAATTTATTACTCTAAAAGGAGAAAAAGTAGGCGTTGTTACTCTTGTACATAATGTGTCAATAACGATATTTGAAAAGATTATATTTAGTCTTGATAATGGAAGGGATAAAAATAAAAAAATCGTATATGTTAGGGTTTAAAATTCAATCGTTTAAGTGTTACTCAAATTTGTGATTAGTGATATGATCTCACATTCATTTTGAAGGATTTGAGATAAGAAAAATAGGATTAGGAATATTAGATTCAAGTGTAGATAGGACCTAAAGTAATGTATATTTCTTGGATGAAGTTATGGGACAGAAATGATGTATGAGGAAATTGGATGAAAGCAATAAATGACATAGAAGCATGGGTAATATTTTTTTTGAAAATATAGTGAAATTTAGCAAATAGATGGAAATGACATAGAATCACGGACCATATCAATTTTCATAATATAGTGAAACTTAGAATATAAAAATGACTGAGATAGATACCAATCATATCGAAACTAAATGACATTATTTGCAAGCCATGTAGCATGGGAAGTGGACTAGATTTAGCTTCAAGAAAAACTAGTATTCATTAACAAAACCATTGGAAATTGTTCATACATACCTCTATGGCCCAAAAATAACACAAAAATTAAGAAGTTAGACATATTTTATGCTTCTAATTGATGACCATACAAGAATGACATGGTTTACATTATTTAAACATAATATTGAAGCATTTGAGAAGTTTAAAACCTCTGAATCCATGATTTAAAGTGAAACTGATATAAAAATAAAGTGTTTGAGATGAGACAAAAGAGTTCAATTTACTTATAATTAACTAAATGAATTTTGTGATAAATTGTGTGTTAGAAGACATTTTTCAATGGCAAGGAATCCACAACAAAACGGTGTTCATAAGAGAAAGAGCATAAATATGTAGGAGATGGAAAGATAATTGGTCGATGAAGAAAATATACTAGAAAGGTTTTGGGAGAAGTAGTTAATACAATAAATCGTAAATAGATCTCAAATAAGAGTGAAAAAAAATAATACTCATCCATTATCCGAATGTAGACCATATAGAGTCGAATACTTTAAAGTATTTGGAGGAAAGTGATACATCAAAGATAAATGAAGACAATTTAGGTAAGTTTGATTCCATAATAGATGGAGGAATATTCCTCAATTATTCATGTAGGAGCGAGGGATACAAATGTTAAAACAAAATACTGCACAAGTTAGTAAAAATAATTTATGTAAGAGTGGGTGAATCATTAAAAACCAAATTCACAAGAAAGTGAATATCCATAGGAAACCGTGACACCTCTTTCATTAGCCAAAATTTTGTAATTTAATTAATAACATATAATGTTTTTCTTCCGGCATTGATGTTATGATTTAAAACCCAATTGTATGATGTAATGTTTATTTTACTAATACAAATGCGAAAGTTGAAGAAAGGAGACAACCAACATGTTATGATGCCTTGGGGAGGAGAGAAACTTGACTTAAGAGGAAAAATATACCTTGGGTGAATATTTTCCTTTTATGTGATGCTTATTATTCCTAAGAAGTTTAAAGGTTGGGAAATTGAAGGGTCAAGCTTTGATTATAAAAATAAGAGGGAGGAGCAATCAAGCCGTTATTTCTCTTCATTCTTAAGACCTTTGTTTTTCTCTCTTCTATTATTCTTCGCATACACTCATTTTTTCCCCTTTTCACTCATAAATTCAAGTTTTCATGAGAATTGTTGATAAATTGTGTAACAAGAACTAAATTTGTTGTAGATATTTTTCCTTGTAATAGATAGCTCCGCGGTATAGGAGTTCTCTTATTTGTGTGTAACACAGGGAGCACTGAAGAAAAATGGGTCAAGATACTACATAGATCAAAACATGACTCCCTTGTGCTATGTACACTTACATTGTCATTTGTGAAGGTGTATGGGCCTCATAAAATAATGTAAATATTGAACACTAAGATTAATTCCATGTTTTGAGAAGAGTGGCTTTCATTTTTTATCTTAAATATGGTCAGAAATCTATGTATTAAATCCATAATTTTAGCTTTTCCCTCGAGGAATCAAGATTTGGATTGATGGTGGATATATATGAGAAAGGTTTCAACATAGCTAATCCTATGGTTGGGTGGAGAGTGACTCACCCTTCTTTAGTTCCATAGTGAAAAAAAATTCACTCAAGATAATTATCTATTATGCATAATTATTTAATTTATTTTTTCAACAATTTTATGTGTAGATGCATTTACACTTCAACATAGTTATCATGGTTATAACTATTATAATATTTGGATATAGATTTTTATATGTACTAAATTTTGTAATAGCACTAGTTGAGGAATGTAGGCTTTCTAAATTCTTCTTTAAATAGGTAATGTTGGAATTTCTGGTATAATTTTTTTTTTTGGAGGTTATAGAAGCTAAAACTTAGATCATAGTGAGGGGAATCATATTTATCCTCTAGTCAAATTTTCAGATCATGTGTCACAACATTTTAGGCTGTATGAAGTTTCAAACATTGAAACTTGGACCATAGTGAGAAGAACTGCCACTGATCATTTGGTTAATTTTTTAGAACTTATACTACTATAATTAATGATATATTCCACAAGGAATTTGTATATTAGTTTTTATCCCAATTTCTTGAAGAAATTCCTAAATGGTTTAATGGTTCATTGCATGAAAGTTGTTTGATGAAATTCCCCAATGAAAATGTTTCTTTGTAGATGGAATAATATATTTTGTATGTTAGAATTGTTGTATGATAGTACTGCTATAGTCAATATATTATTGTTGGCATGAAAATCATTTGAAGAAATGTGTTAAAGGTGTAATATTACAATTTTCAGATATTTTTTCTTTTTATAAAATATCACAAAGAGAGAAATCAAAATTTGCGTGATTGAGTGCTACATTTTAGTTAGTATGTTACAAGTGGAATTAAATAAATGTTTCTTATTTTATTTCTTACAAAATTGTTGACATGTTGTTTATAACAAAAATTACTACTTAATTGGTTGTATAAAAGGTATTTGAAGAAATGTTTATATGTAAAGTGTTTGAAAAAATGTATGAGAGATGAAAATCAATTTTTTTCACGTCTGGTTAGGATAAATTTAGTAGGGGTATGTGACAATGTTGTATCAATGCTTATTTTCAACCTACTAAAAAATAAAAAGAAATTTTTTGGTACCCTATAACCATTTTACATCATTGAGGGAACCTGGTATGTAACAAAAACAATTAGTAGAGTGTAGAAGAAAGAAGAAAAAGCGGAAGAGGAAGAACATAGAAAAAGTGATAGGAGTAGGATATATAAAATTAACATTAAAATATTTCATCAAAATATGTTCAAAGGTATCATCTATAAAACCAAATTCTTGGTAATAAAAATTTAGGAGTTCGGACCAGAAGAATATTGACATGCACACCAAAGAACATGAAATTTTATTTGCTATCTTAAATAGGACCCAGTAAATTTTCACTAGATGGTGATGAAATAGTTTGAATTTAATTCCCATAATGTGACAAAGGTAAAAAGAAAATGTCATTTTTTAGTTTTGGTGCACGTATTTGTTACAATTACAAAAATTTATTTATCGCGACTCATAGTTGCGATATATGATTTCTAATGCATTTCAATTGCAATGATAAATTTTGTTCATCGGAAGGGAGACATACTATGTTTGATGTTGAAATTGTGACAAGCAATGTATGTTGTCGCATTGCGATGAATGATGCTTTTTGCACCCTAAGGTTAATTTTACCATTTTATTTGACTATGACTAGTCATGTAAAGTTCAATTTGAGATGATAAATAAATATATAAATATCGTACATGTAAGGGATTTTGTGACATCTTTTTTTTAACTATAATAATTTTAAAAGTCTATACACCTTTTATATGAGTGAAAATTAATTATTTTTTGGTTGCGGGAAGAATGTAAAAAAAATAGATGGGGATCAACTAATATGTAAGGGGTCAATGATCGAAATTTTGTTTCTCCTTCAATTCTTGTAGGTGAAGATGTTTTTGGAAAATTTCATATGATACAGTTGATATGCATTGTAAGAGAATGGGCACATTGAAGTGGGAAATGAATAACACCTGGTGGTAAAATGATATTTATGAATTATTATATATATTTTATTTATATTAATTACATTTGTAAATTATTTTATTGTTACAATATTTGTTAAGAAAACTAATTATTTCACATGATTGTTTGAAATTATATAAATTCATGGTGCCCCCCTAGCTATTGTGATTTGAATATTGCAGCAAGTATTAGTGCTAGAAATGATGTTCTATAAGTTGAAGAAGATGGAGCGAATATTGAATCTCAAGATAATGATCTTGTGAAAGAATATGACATTAATAAAATAGTTCCAAATGATGGGACAAATCAATTGATCCAATACGTTCTTGGCGATGAGAATGGGGATGTTTTTTGTGTTGATGAACCTATGCTAAAGAAGTCAAGGACAAGACTTTATGAAGGCTCAAGATAAAATGTTATCTCCGCAACAAAAATATTACTGAACTTAAAGGTTTTGAATGGTTTTTAAAACACTTGTATGACACAGATCCTAAGGTATAATGTAATATGTTTCATCACATGAAAGGTTGATATTTTCATTTTTTTAGTGTTAATTAATGTGTAAAATAAGAATGAAAATTTCACAATTAATATTGTTTACACTAATTAGTGATTTTTGATGTTTTACTAGATTATAAGGTGAAATTTTATTACCATTAACAAATGAGTTACCTCACACATACCAAGATTTATGTGGTGTTATGAAAGAAATTTGAATAGAGTATCAAGGTATAGATGCATGTCCTAATGATCATATTATATATTATGGAAATCATGCATCAAAAAACATTGCTCAAAATGTAACAACAATAGATATTGAATTGATCAAATAACAAAAAAGGTGCCTCAAAAGGTTCTTCATCATATTCCAAAAATTCCATGCTTGTATCAAGTGTTCATGTGTGAAATCATAGCAAAGTTTATGGATTATTGTGCACGGAAGAGAAGTGATGATGGTTTTCATCGAATTCCTATAGATGGTTATGCATTTAGGGAAAGTGACGAAAAATGGTCATATTTTAATGACGAACCTAATAATGTTAGGCTTTCCTTATCAACTTAAAATTTTAACCCATTTAGAGGGCTCAAGTCAATTTACTCAAAGTGGTCAAATTTTGTTATCAACAATGACCTTCATCCTTGGATCTAAATAAAGAGGGAGCACATTATGTTGAAAATGATTGGTCAAGGTATTTTTTTACATTATTTTGTTGAATATTGTAACATTTTAATCTATCTTGTTTGTTTCATAATATGTTATATCTATATATTTACGTATATGCATAAATCATAGTAATAATTATGTGTAATTTCAAACAATTAGGTAAGTATAAATTTAAAGATTTGAATGTATATATATGGCATATTATATATGAGTTAATGAAGTTATGGGTGGGCATGACTATGTATTACATATGTAATCCAAAAGGGCAAAGGAAATTTCAATTACATGGCATACTTGTATGGACAATTCATGATGCCATAGGAATAACAAATTTTTGTGGTATGTAATGTTCCATTGCACTTTAATAAAATATAATTATTTCAATTAGATCATGTCATTAATTTATTTTAAATAATCCCTTAGTTTATAATTAGCATTGATTTTTGTCTTGCATACCTTCATACTAAGGGTATATTTTTATGCTGAGTCTGTGGTCCTAAGATTAAACCTCATCATTCAACAAGTTTAGGGAAGGAGGTGTTTTATGAATATAGGAACTTCATCTCTAATAACAATAGGTATCCTTATACTGAAAGTAATATTTTCAATGGGAAAGAAGATACAAGGTTAAAACTACAAATAATGACACCTCACTTATGTAAGTTGGAATATAACATAAATCATCGTGAAGGACATGGGATTCCGCGAGGAATGAAAATGTATCTCTCTAAAATCATGAGGTTTCCCTACTATGACCACCAAATACTTGCTCATTTTTTTCATACAATTCATATCACACATAATGTGGCAGAAACTTTATGGTGGAGCATAGATGGTAGGAGCGATAAAGAAAAAATCTGTAAAATTTGTAAAGACACTATGGAAGCCAATCATGCAATGACGAGTGGGATATGATCAAATAGAAATGGAGATAAAAAAAATATTTCATGTTTATTAATAGAGAAGAAAAGTGATGTTCTAAAAGTGGTAATTCAAAGAATTAATTTTCCCACGTGAGTTTCTTCCAACATAAATATATCAAAGAAAGGTGAATTTGGTGGGGTATAAACACATGATTGGATTACCTTCATTAGGATATATATATATATATATATATATATATATATATATATATATATATATATATATATATATATATATATATATATATATATATATATATATATATATATATATATATATATATATATATATATATATATATTCTATATTGGTATATATACATATTTATGGTTTTTTTGTGTACATTGGATTAAACAAATAATAGTTTATTTTTATTGTGATAGTATGTTCTACCTTTATCTCTCCCAGGCGACTTCGTTAACAAGGTCAAACAAGTTATATATTATATTGCAAAATACATGAGGCAAGTACTGATTTATATGCTAAGTGTTTCTTCAATTAGTTTCGATCAACATAATGACCACACTGGTTGGTTCGAAACGCATCGACAATTTTCTATCCAATGTGATGGAAACCTGAAGATATCTGATAAAATAGTGATCTTTGTTTTACTTGTAATGTAATATATTATGTTTTGTTGAAACATGTAATTTTTTCCTTGTATCATTTGTAAATGGTTATCATTGAAAAAATTAAATAAATAAAATATAAATAATTGGAAGAGACAAATTCCTCCGATAATGTCTGAAATGCAAAAGAATATAACTCTAAATTTTTTCAATGCACAATAACACTACCTCATACATGAATTTGAGGAGATTAAATTGTATGAATCTTTACATAGAAGGTCAACGTGGATGGAAGAGAGGCACTTGAAATCATTGAAGACTTTGGTTAGAAAAAGATCACATCCCGAGGGTTATGTGGTGGAGGGATAAATGGCATATCAATCCATGGTGTACATTACTTAATATCCTCATATATTAGTACAAAATATGCATGTGGGTTTCATTTGGGATGTGAACTCTATCAAAAAATATGAAGGGGAGTACCTTTTTGCGAAAGGTACAACGACGAAAGTGAATCGTAATTGAATATTTAATGTGAAGATTAATAAGTCACATACACACATAAATATATAAAAATTTTCAATTTTGTGCATATCATACTTATTTACTTTTTATTATTTCAGTAATTATTAATATTGACCATTGTAACTAATATTTATTGGTGAATTAGGATTTTCTAATTTAGTTGGTCAAGAGCATGATGCACTACCTTTATACATTGTTCACAATAATGATTGGATGAAGCCATGGATCGAAATATGTGAATAATATCATCATACATTATCATGGAAAGGGGTTTTTTCATTTATTAAAGAATCTCGTTGTGCTCAAGACGTAAATTTTACGCAAAGAGAAATTGGTTTATAAAATGATTTGAAGGATAAAAAGGAAAGCATGCATTTTCACCAGCCTACAATATTTTATGAATTTATTTTATAAATATACTATTATTACATGTAATTTTGTCACCATGAAATTTCATTGTTCATATGGGTCTATCACCATCCATATCATGTTCCCTTAGAGGTCAAAAGCACTCATGTTCCTGAATCAGGTCTTGGAAGTTGGAGAAAAGCTCTGTAAAAACCTTAAAAGATTACATATGCAGTTTTTATAGCCTTTTCCCATACATGCATTGATTATTCTTCCATTATCTGTGGTGATCACGACTCTGTTCACCACTAAAACCTACGCACCCCCCTGAAAATCAAGTAAAAATAAAAAGTAACTTTTAAAAACCTAGTTGTTCGAATATTCTCCCAACTGGAAGCCAATAGAGTTGCACTAGTTCGAGCATTATCCCTCTACTCATGGAGCTTATCTCTTGGTCCAAGGAACTCAAATCCATTCATGGGAGGAACCCATCCCTCTCTTAATGGATATGAAACTACCTCAATCTCTCCATAAATTGAGCTGATGTTTCAGGTTGAAGGGTAGATACCAATGTGAATAGAGACTGATTTGTATAGTTTCTAAGCTGGAGAGAGTTCATAGAGTTCATAGTTTATGTGATAGTGAGTTGTTGTTGAAACATTGAAGATCATATCTTTGTGCCCATGAATTCATGTTGGTAATTCTAGAGATGAAGTCTTATCAGACTAAAGGAAAACAATTTCTCATACACACGAGAGAAAAAATTGTACAACATCAAGGAATATAATTGTAAGATTGCTCTTTATAATTTATGATAGTACATATGGATCTCTTTCTTGCATTGTCTTGTTTCTGAATTCATGGAAATTACGTCAAGACTTAGATTCCTTGATCACTAAGTTAGAATAGTATTTATGATTATTATATATTTTAGGTGTTTTGATCGTTTGTTTTGTCTGTGATTGCAGGTTCTTCTCATCATTCAAGAACTACTTTAGAGAGAAAGGAAAAATACTAAATCAAACATCTCAGTTGAAAGGTAGGAGCATGTCCCATTTATTTCATGGTTGTAATAATCTAAAATACAAATAATATATAGATATTCAATGGATCTTTGTTTGTAGTTACTCATTGGAGTACAAGGGAGATTGCTCTTATCTGCAAGAGGGATTAATCCTGGTAACAAATTGGCGACAATACTAGGGAGAACAAGCTTAGTTTTATTTGTTTATGTTTAGTTTGACATTCTATATTTATTTTTTTGACTTCTCTGAGTGTTTTTGGGTACATGACCTTTAGAATCTCTGAGAAAGAAAACATAAAATATAGTTTTTCCAATTTTTCTCTGCCTGCGTGGTTTTCTATGTAAAACAGAGCAACAACCTGTGTGACTTGTCTTTTTTGTTCAGTGCGCATGCACATTGTTGTTAACTAAGAGGTTGTGCACCCCATATGAAATTTTGAAAAAATTGAAATTCTCTCTTTCAGAGCTAGATAACAAAATTATTGAGGTTTAACCTAATTTACTGTAGTTGTCAGATCCTGTGTGTGAACTCTTCTTCAACAACTTAGAGTCTTGTCTGATTAGTGACCCTTTTTTCATTTTACAAGTTAGAGTTTTCCTTGGTTTACTATTTCTCTTTTTGGAAGATACATTCATTTTACTCAGATCACTTGTTTTATGTTTTGTCTCCTTCAGTCATTAGGATTATTGTGAACCTTACCTTTTGTGAATAATTGCTTCTTATTCAATTGCAAAATAGAAAAGCTTCTAGATCACTGAAGCCTGATTTGTCACAACATAATCTTTCATGATTTAATTTGTGCTAGGATAAGTGGAAACATTTTTAGTATGATTAAAAATAAGAGAAATCATCTATAAAAACATTCATTGGTATCCTAGTTAGGATTGATATTTAGAACTTTGATTTTATTTGAAGTTTCTATACTTTTTAGGGTTTTTTAGAAATTGCCTTCTTTTTAGATTTGTTTGTTTATCAAAATTGTAGTTTCTGACTTCATAATCAATGGAATTTTATTCACAAAAGAGAAATTGATCATGTTTGGAAACTATGTTCTTAATGAAACTGTTTTCTCTTAAAAAAGTAATTTTATTTAAATTTTGAGTAAGTTTTTGCTTTTAAATTCAAGAAACCTCTCAACTTTCTCATAAATAGAATTCATCGAAACAAGCAACTTGCATTTTTTATATCGATGCATTTATAGTATTTTTATTGAAGTCACAATCTCATTAAGTTTCAAATTCATATCCCTTTACGTTAAATAACATCCAAATTAATACAACTCTTAATAAAATCAATCTAGAAATTTTTACATTTTCTGGGGCTCATTCCACGAATTTAGCTTAGGCTAGTGTTTTGGAATATGAACCATTGTCGAGAAGCCCAGGCTCACTTGTTGGCAAACCTTGAATTCACCATGTCGAGGATATTTCAAGGGGATTGAGCTTGATACTCTACCCTTACGTGTATATAGAATCATATATTGTTCCCCCAAGTGCATTTTTCTCAGTTGGTGACCTTAGTGGCCATAATATTTAGGATTTTCCCCAAGGTGATGGTGGAGAGTAGGTCCCACTGTACCTGGAACATACATTGGCTAGAATCACTTGGAATTTCCAAAGGGTACTCTTCACTTTGAGATGGCATAGTGGAGGTAATTGTACCAGATGTTTTCATTAAGAAGGTTATCAGGGTAACTATCCCAACCAACAGTTTTCCACATTAACTTCTGTGATGTTGGATTTCATCACCAAATAGTGTTTTTATTGTGGAAACATATTATTTTAGTGTGGTTTGTTTCTTATATTTTGTAGGTGTGTGTTCATTAGTTTGATTTCTTAGTTACCTTAGGTGTCTTCTGTTGAAATTTTTTCATTTCATGTGTCAAAATATTAATCGTGGTTGAATTACTGAGACATTCATGTAGAATGCAAGGGAAACCCCCTCAATATACACCTAGTCAATTGGAAAAAATTAAATCTGAAACAGTTCAACAATAAAGAACCAGGTATACTGAACAAGGAGAAACATTCATTGTAATACATCTCAATTTCGATGTTAATCAACCTCAAATAATTGAAAAATATCAAGAACAACCAGAAATTTCCAAACTAGTTACAGTTGAATATGTTACTGGTGAATTATCAAATACTTAATTCATTGAGTCTAATATATCTGAACCTAAATCTGAATCTACTCTGCCTGAGTTACCTTCGGATTTCATAGCCCGAAATCCTGGTCGTCATCGTTCACCTTGAATCAAACCTCTTATTACTGAGAATCTTCCTCCTAGCCCAATTAGTATTGAAGAGATTTCAGACACAAAAGAAGAGATCACAATTCCTTCGCGTCAAGAAGTCTTTAGATATAAGTTTTAGTGAACAAATTTACCCTTACATCCTTTTATACTAGATCCTTGTTATCATCAAATTATCAACTTTATTCATAACTCTAGTTACAATTATTCACCACGCCGCTTCACTTTTTACTCTATACCCAAAGGTAGTTACATTACTTCATCAAGCATGTCTACTGATTCATCTATGTTTTCTTCATCACCAGAAACATATTTTTATGGTGGTCCATCCGTTCCTGCTGGGTACTAGTCGCTCTTTGGAACTTTCTCAGGAGCATCTCCATCTTCTGAAAATTTTACACAATCAACTAGTCTCTACGAATCCACCACCGACTCTTGGAAAACATAACATGTATATATGTTTTCCAGAAACATTCCCCAAGCTAGCTCTGAAGGTGGCTATATAACGCCGAGGGTGAAGCAATATCCTCAAGGAAATAAATTTCTCCAAGGGAAATAACCTCTTCAAGGACATCAGCCTCTTCAAGGGCACTTACCCCTTCAAGGGCAACATTTTTTTCAGGAGAAAATATCCTTTCAAGGAGGAAAACCTTTTAGTGGAGCTTTTCTAGGTAATTATCAAACTTATGTTTCAATACCTTAGATTTTTTAACGTTATGCATTGAAACCTTTGATGGGAGAGCCTTACCCAGATGTTAATACTGTGTGGAATCTATTGTTGAATCAACAATATTTGCAACCTATTTTACAAGTACCTTATAATCAAACTGCTTAGCTAGTTGGAAAATTTGGTTTTACCCAAGTCCAAAATATTGTTCATAGTGCACTTCCAATTACCCCTCAAGTATCTATACCTAGTAGTCAGCAAGCTAGTCTAATCACTCCAGGTACTCCTATCCAATCTGTGGTGCAAGTTTCTGTTCAACAACCAAGTACACCTATCCCCAGAGTTTCTCAAACCCCAGTTGTTACAATGCCTCAAACGATTTCATCAACTTTTACATAGGAAATCCCTCATATTACTGCTCATCAAACTGGACCTAAAGTTCAACCTATCACTCAAACATTTGTAGGACAACCTGGTGCAAATACAGTTAAAATAAGCCAACCTTTTACGGGTCAGTTTGTTCAGAGTCAACCATTTCAAGGGAAATTTCAATATGGACAAATGGGACAAAATCCAGTTTACCAAAGTCATCCATACCCTGGTTATACATATCAAATATCAGCTCAACCTCAGTTCGGTATGGCTAACCCTAGAGACCCTAGAGGTATTCCAATCCCATCTGCTTAGACTATCCAAAGTTATCCTACATATCTTCCTTGGGGTACTAGTATTGTTCCTGAAGGTTATCGGTTTGCACAACAATACCCTAACCGTTGTTTACCATTCATTCCAACTTTAGACTTACCAGATTTGTCTCAGCTGATGAATGATCCAAAATATTATCTTCTGTTTTGGCTGGAAATGCAAACTAAGTTTCCTAGTGATATTCCAAATTTTTAAGGAAATTCAGGAGAAGACCCCTCAAATCATGTGATGAATTATCATCTATGGTGCACATCCAACTCCTTAATTGATGATTCCATTTGTTTGAGACTTTTTGAGAGAACATTGGTCAGTTTAGCTGCAAAGTGGTACATTGAGTTATGATGTGGTTGTTTCTATAATTTCAACTCTTTATTAGAAACCTTCCTAACTCATTTTTAGTTTCCAGTCTATTATGAAAATGGCACGAAAATTTTATCTTCATTAAAACAAAGTACATCTACATACATTTCATATCACTTACATGAATTGCGACGTAAATGACGTTAAGTGAAAGTTTTTGTTCGAGACCAAATTTTCGCAGAGTTGTTTAGTAAATCATTAATTCCAAATATTACTAAGGATGTAGCTAAGGTTCATGTTGTAACAGAAGAACAGGTCATAGCTTAAGCGCAGTACCTGGACCTTGTATATATACAATCTGATACTTTATATGAAAAAATTCTTGATTTACCATGCCCAAGTAAACTTACTGCAGCTCCTTCTAGTTCTCATTCTATAGATGGTGTAATTGGTATAGTTAAACTACAAAGATTAAGAAGAAATCATCTAAATATACTTTTCCTCTTATAACTCTACTAGATTCACCTAAAGGAGACCCTTCCCTTGAAACTTCTACCGAAATTCACATCGTAAACTCATATACAACTAAACCTATATCTAGAAATAAGAAGAAAGGGAAGGGTAAAAATAAACAAAACACTTCTCCCAAAGAGAAAGCTGAAAAACTAAACCATTAGATGAAAATCGAAAACCTCGTTATCCTTGTCTTATCTGTGATGAAGATCACTACACCAAAGAGTGTCCACATCAGGCTAAGGTATCCAAATTTTTTAAAGGTTCATCCACACCTACTTTCTTAAAATATTCTTTTCCATCTCAAGATAGCAGAATGATCAGATCTTCTTCCAATTCATCGACTGATATTTTTATGATTTCCTAGGTCATGGTTTTGATATGATCTCAAGACTATGGATCTAAAAGTCTTGTAACTCGTAAAGAAACTAAATCATCCAGTCAACAACCAGTATCAACTCCTTCCAGTTTTGAACAACTAGAAATCCTAACCCTGAATTATTGTTTAAACTTCCTGCCAAAGGTGTACTTCAAAAATTGGCTTTGAATCCACATGTGAGATCTGCTCAGAATTACAACATTGTTGAAGATTTGGCCATATCCCCTTCAGCAACGTCGGCCCTCGAGGTGCTGCAATCTTATTTAGCTTAGAAAAAATTACTATTATCATCTATAGGAGCTATTGATCTTCCAAAATCGAATCTAATTGTCTTTTATCTTGAAAATTTTGTACCTAGACTCCCACATCAAATGGATTTTCAAATCCCGGTATTAGTCAAATCAAGGCGAGTTTTTGGCATTGTAATTGATGCGGGAGAATCTATGTGGATTATGTCCTTAGGGTGAAAATGTGAAGTTGGGAAACACTTTTTGCCCTTTTTTGACGTTGAAAATTGTAATTTTCTATGTTTTTCAACTTCAACTCCACTAAACTCATATTTTTATCGCAAATTATGCTTTGACATAAAAACAATAATTGTAGAGAATTGTCTTACCTCCATACCGATATAAAAAAAATATTGACATATAGAGGGGTAAATTTGTTGTTTACTAACTTCATATACTTGAAATTTTCGAGCAAACATAAATAGTCACTTTTTTATCCTTTACTTTTTTTAGGGAAGGTTATTCATTTTTTGGAAAAAAACTATAGCATCATAATCGCATATATTGCACTAGTGCCTGGAACTATTTTTGGTAATTTTGGGATCAAATCACTATTTTTTATTATTTTTTGAAATGGACGAAGACAAAAAAACAAAGTGATGTTTCAAGTACATTTTATTATCCTTTGATTTTCTTTTCAATGTGATCGTCGATAAGAAAAAGTGAGAGTACCCTTTTTGAAGTAGACAGGGAGAGGAAGTGCACTATGATTTTTTAAATTTTTTGGTGTCCTCGTTTGAAAGTTATTGAATTTTCATTCGATGCAATTTTTCGAACAATGAAATTCCATAGTGACATAGTTTAGTAAAAAATTAGCATAAAAATTGAATTTTTTAATGAAACTCCATAAATCTCACATCATCAAAAACTAGATTTAGAGACGAATCTAATGGTACTTTGAGTCGACATATAAAATTTTGTTTTTTGTAGGTGTTACTGCCCCTCCAAAGTTGCGGGTTTCTCAAAACGCTGCGAGAGGTTTCTCGAGTTTTTTTGTTGACCGAAACTCTCGTGCGAGAAAAACCTCGGGCGAGAAATTTAAAACTCTCGTGAGAGTTTTAAACCACCTTATGCGCGGGAAAACTCCCGGGCAAAGTTTCTAAAAACTCTCGGTACGAGAGTTTGCGGCCCGGGAGAGTTTTGTGACACTAACTCTCGGCGAGAATTTTCAAAACTCTCGTCCGAGAAAATTGAAATATTTAAAAATCTCTCGACGAGAGTTTTGAAAACTCTCGGCCGAGAAATTTAGTTGACTTTTTTTCTCAGCCGAGAAATTAAAAAATCCTCCCGAATTCTATCTCATGCCAAAAAGTGTTTCCCAACTTCGCGTTTTCGCCCCTTAGCTTGTTGGAAAACTCTTGGTTATACGACAATCAACCAGTCACCAACCATCCTTAAAGCCTTTGATGGAAGAGGTTTTCACCCATTCATAATACTCCAAGATCTACATATAGAAGTAGAAGGAAAAACCGTACCACTGGAGGTGGAAGTCGTTGATGCCCCTCTTGATTACAACCTTATTATGGGTCGCAGTTGGTCTTATGCTATGACTGCTATTGTTCATCAATATTTCAGATTATAATATTTCCTCATAAATAAAATATTGTTAAAATCGATCAGGTGTCTTCTTCGCTTCAGACCCTACTTCTGCAAATAATATCTAGCATGTCGGAAAAAGGGTTAACCCTTACAAAGATGTTGGGGTTAGGACTAGTTAGAGATTTTTCTCTCATGGGAACCTTCTCTATCGCTTCTACCAATGTACCATGAACTATTTCCAATATCATTATGATCACATCAAGCACAATGCCATTTGATGACATATGGAATGTGCCTTTGGAATCATAATTAGACTCCTATGGTGGCGAGATGCATTTAAGTCCTTTTGAATTGGCATGTGTAGCAGTACAATATTTTTCTGACACTACATCAACTTCTAATCATAAAATTAATGTGGTTAGTGAAGATTCATCTTCTCTATCAAGATGAACTTGGACATCATTTCTGCATCCTTTTCAACAATTATTTTCAACTGATGAAAATATTCGAGAAATTTTTTCATTAGACGAATTGTCATGGGAAAATATACATCATCGATATTTGTTTTTACCTAACCTAGATAAACTTGAAAATGATTTTTCATCCATTTTTACAGTTGATATTGTCAAGGAATCTCAAAATCCTACATTGACTATACATTCGGATTCTAAGAAAAAATTGGAAAATATTTATACCATGATTCCTATTGACATGTTGATTAAACTTGGAATAATTGAGAACATTCATATAGGTTCTTCTTGTTTGATTGAAGAGATAAAAACTTACAAAGCCCTATTTCAAGAATTCTGCAACATTTTTGCCTAGTCTTATGAAGAAATTCCACGTATTGATCCTAATATTGTTATTCATGAAATTAAGACATACCCGGATGTGTTAGGTCCCTATATTACTAGTTTAGTCCCTTATTTTTATTACTGTAACCCCCTTATTGTTATTTTTGTACCTCTGTAACCACAATTTTGTTATTATTGTGCCCTTACATTATTATTGGTAGGTTGGCTAGGATTATATTGTGGCCCCATGGACTCCTATATAAAGAAGGAGGTCTTGTTCATTTGTATCAATTGTTAATTTATGTAATGTATTGGAGGTTTCCCCCTCAAAGTGGATGATTTATAAGGTGTTGATCTCTCTTCTCTTCTATTTTTGGTGTTGGTTTCATAAAATTTGGTATCAGAGCTTTGGATTCTAGGGTTTCGCCGCTCCAAACAGGTCATCATGGAATTTTCGCTATAACGTTTTTTCTACGAAGGGTCAAATGGTGAAATTTTTATAGATTGAAGCTGAAATCCTGAAGAACATCATGGAAATATTTCAGATCTTGGTTCAGAACATTTTCGGAGATATGATCTGTGCAAGTTAGGGATTTTTGCAGGCTCCTAAATTTAACCTAAATAGGTCATCGTGGAATTTTCACAATAAATTTTTTCTATGAGGTTTCAGAAATGAAATGTTTAAAGAGTGAAGCCAAAATCCTAGGGAATGTCGTGGAAAAATTTTAGAGCTCGATTCACAATATTTTTGGAGATAGAGTATGTGGAAGTTAGGGATTTTTCAAGTTCTTGAATTTCATCTCAAAGAGGTGACCTTGGGAAAATCATCATAACTCTCTCTCTGAGCATGGCATTGGAATTTTGTAAAGGTGGCCACAATTAAATGAACTGTAATTTACTCTGTATTAATTTAAGATCTGAAGGAGGAACTAGTGACATGTGGCATACCTTACAACGTTGCTCTATAGAACAAGTCCATAATTAGGTCATTGTGCGAGATTTGACATAACTTTGCCTTGAAGAATCCAAATCAGGTTAGACCTCTGGAATTTGAAATAAGATTCAGAGGGCTACTACAAATATTGAAGATCCAAAATCACTGAGATAATTCATTTTCAATATCGAGCTTCTCAAAATAAAGAAAAACGTGTGTATTTTTTTCGAATTACATAACTCTTGTTTGAAAAAAAATAGTTTGAATTTACTCCAAGGGAATATTGAAGAATATATATCAGTATTAGGTTCTAAAATGACCCATAAAAATAATTCAACACACATTAAGCCTTCAGAAGGCTCTACTATGACTCATGAAGATGAATAAATTAGAAGAGCAAGTGCACCAAATTTTGCTATCGCAAAGAGCAACAAAAAATGAAATGGAAGTTTTGAAGAAAGATGTGGAAGCCAAGATGAATGGTTTGTAAGCTAAGATGGATGGCATGGAAGTTGGCATGGAAGCTAAGATGGATGACATGGAAGCTAAGATAGATGAAAAAATGAAATACAACATCAAAAACATGAAGAATGGTCTAAAAGTAGACATCGAAGGTTTGGAAAAGTTGATGCAAGAAATGTTTCCTAATGGCGAAAAGATAGTAGAGGAAATTCATGATGAGAAAGAAATAAATGTTAACCGTGATTTCATAAACTCTAATGTAGGATGGAAGAAACACCATATTCCAAAGATGGATATGAGGAAGTTTGATGGCAAGGGTCCCGTAACATGGATAATACAAATGGAGAAATATTTTAATCTCAATAATGTGCAAAACAAACAAAAGGTATGCATTGCAACTTTACATTTAGAACAAAATACATTTGTATGGTATCGATGGCTTTGCTCCCGTAAAAAAAATTGCCAGTTAGTAAATTTTTACGGAGGAAATGATAGCGCATTATGAGCATACAAAAAGCAACACCCTCTTTAGTCAATTGATGAATATAAAACAAAAGGGTTCAGTGGTGGAGCACATTGAGGACTTCCAAAAATTGAATATAAGGGTAACTGATATTCCATAGGAACATAGGATTGATGTCTTCATAGGGACTTTAAAGGATAACATCCAACATGAAGTTTACATTTGGGAACTCGATTCATTGGAAAAGGCGTTCGGGTTGGGAAGAAAAATTGAATGTAAAATTATGGCGAAAAGGAAGCCTACCACTCACATATATAGATATGGAAGTGTTTCAACTCATAGACTTCCACAACCTACAAGGTTGACACCAAAAAAATTGGAAAAAAAAAGAGAAAAAGGGATTTTATATAGTTGTGATAGCAAATACACTAAAGGTCATAAGTGTGCTAAGAAGAAATCATTTTACATAGATTGTTAAGACAAGAATAAAATGAACAAGAATCTTCAAAAGAAGAGGATATACACCAGGAACCAACCTTAGAAGAGGAAGAAATGAGTTCGACCATATCGTGTAATGCATTGGCAGGAATTACCACTCCTGAAACTCTCAAGGTAGAAGGAAATATCTAGAAGAAAAAGGTAATAGTGTTGACTAATTCAGGTAGTACCATAATTTTATTCATTGTAAGGTAGCCAAGGAATTAAATTGTTTCCTATACCTAGCACCAGAATGTCAAGTGATGGTTGCAGATGGAGGAACTATATATTTCTCTAGAAAAGGCCATAACATCAAGCTAACCATGGGGGAATATGTAGTGTATAGTCCAATTCTTTCCATTCCAATGGGAGGTGTTGATGTTGTACTAGGAGTACAATGGTTACAACCTTTGGGGATGGTAGCTTCTAATTCTTAAGAAATTTTCTTGAAATTTTTTTCAGAAGTAAGGGAAGTTGAATAACGGGGCATCGCAGGAAAGATGAGAAAGATAATAAGCTCTAATTTCATGAAAAAGCTTCTGAAGAAAGAACAACAAGGTGTAGTTGCACAATTATGCTCACTAGAAGTTCCAACATCAAAATCATCCATTTCTACACATCTCCAAAAAGTCTTGGACAATCATTCCAAGGTGTTTTAAACTCCCAAAGGAATCCCACCTATTCTTGATCATGATCATGCTATTCATTTGATTCCAGGAATTTTTCCTCCAAACATTAGGCCTTATAGATATCCTTATGTCCAAAAGAGCGAAATTGAATGTATGATTGCAAAAATGTTAGAGGTTGGTATAATTCAACCTAGTCAAATTTCTTTCTCTACTCCAGTAGTATTGGTGAACAACAAGGATGGATCATAGTGCATGTGTTCAGATTATAGGAAGCTCAATAATCTCACCATTTAAGATAAATTTCCCATTCCTGTGATTGATGAATTATTGGATGAATTACATGGAGAAATTTATTTTACCAAATTGTATCTTCGTTTAGGATATCATCAAATTAGAATGAAGACTGAAGATATTCCAAAATAAACATTTCGAACTCATGAGGGTCATTATGAGTTTCTGGTCATGCCTTTTGGCCTTACCAATGCACCTTCTACATTTCAAGGGTTGATGAATTCCATTTTCAAACCTTTCCTTAGAAAATTTGTGCTAGTATTTTTTGATGATATACTAATCTACAATAGGTCTTCGAAGGATCATGTTCAACATGTTGACAGGGTGCTCAAACTATTTCATGGGAAACAATTATATGCAAAAACATCCAATTTTTTCTTTGGAGTACAAGAGGTGGAATATCTTGGTCATATTGTATCTCACGAGGGTGTTAAGGTAGACCCTAAAAAAATTAAACACATTAAGGAATGGAAAGTCCCCGCAACCATAAAGAAGTTGCGAGGATTTCTCGAGTTAGTAGGGTATTATCACAATTTTGTTAAAAATGATGGGAGAATAGCAACACCTCTAACAACATTATTGAATAAAGATGCATTTTCATGGAATCCTGAAGAAACTAAGGTCTTTCAACATCTTAAGGAGGCAATGTGCCTAGCATCGGTCTTAGCTACACCAGACTTCACAAAAACCTTTATTTTGGAATGTGATGCCTCAGGAAATGGAATTGGTGTTGTTTTGATGCAAGAAGGAAGACCCATTTATTTTGAAAATCGTGCAATAAAATGAAAGTATTTACAGAAATCTATTTATGAGAAGGAAATATTAGCAATACTACATTAACTAAAGAAATGGTGACCTGACCTAATGGGAAGACACTTCAAGGTAAAAATTGATCATGATATTCTTAAACAATTTTTGGAGCAAAGACTGTCTTCAGAAGAGCAACAAAAATGGGTCACAAAGATGTTGGGCTATGGCTTTGAAATAATCTACAAAAAAGGGAAGCTAAATTGTTTTGCAGATGCACTCTAATGAAAGAATAAAGAGGTGGAAACATTGATTTGTTCCATTTCTATTATCCAACCTGATTGGATAACTGAAGCAAGGGATGAATTGAGGAAGGATGAAGAACTACGGACACTCATTCAAAATTTGCAATAGGATCCTAGTACATATGATACATTTAGTTGGAAAAATGATTCCTTATGGTAAAAAGATCACTTATATCTTTGTAAGAATTCCCAGCTAAAACGAAATATTCTTCTGGAATTGCACACTTCTCCTTTAGGAGGACACTCAGGATTTTTAAAAACTTACCACAAGGTGAAGATTTTTTTTTTGGGATCATGGCCTTAAATCTGATTTTCAAAAGTTTATGGCGGAATTTTTGGTTTTATAGAAAAATAAAGTTGAGACAATTAAGGCCCCAGGTCTTCTACAACCTTTGTCCATTCCAAGTCAACGTTGGGAGGAGATTTCAATGGATTTTATCACGGGTTTACCCTAAGTTCGAAAGGAAAGAGTGTCATCATGGAGGTAGTTGATAGAATTACCTAGTATGCACACTTTTGTGCATTATCTCATCCATTTAAACCAAGTACAATTACTACTACATTTATGGACACAATTCAAAAGCTACATGGGAACCCAAAGATTATTGTGAGCGAAAGAGATCCCATTTTTACTGGAAAGTTTTGGACAGAGTTATTTTATTGTTTCGGTACTCAATTAGCTAATAGCTCATATTATCATCCTCAATCCGATGGTAAAACTAAGATAGTGAATAAATATTGGGAAGGATATATTCATTGTTTTGTATCTGATAAAAAAACATGATGGGTCAAGTGGTTCCCTCTCTTTGAATGACGGTATAACACTTCCTTCCAAACTGCTATAAAAATGACCCCATTTATGGCATTTTATGGATATCATACACTGTCCATGACATCATCTTTAAGAGAAAATTCTAAGGTTGAAGCAGTGTAAGATCACATCAGGAATCAACAAGAAGTTCTTGAACTCTTAAATAATAACCTAAACTTGGCACAAAATTGAATGAAACAATAGGCAGATCAACATCACAGCAAGAGAAGTTTTGATGTAGGAGATTGGGTATTTTTATGGCTACAACCATACAAACAAATGTCCCTCAAGCAAGATAATAAGGATAACAAATTATCGCCAAAGTAATGTGGTCCTTAGAAGGTGTTGCAAAATATTGGTACTTTGGAATACAAATTGGAGCTTCCTTCTTCTTCGTGAGTGCATCCAATTTTCCATGTTTCATGCTTAAATAAGGTTATAGGTGAAAATATTCCAGTTCAAACAATATTTACAGAACATAATGAGGAAGGAAAAATCATATTAGAACCTGAAGTGGTCACGAAAACAAGAACTCGACAGCTACGAAATTGATCAATTTCATAGTATCTCATCAAGTTGAAGAACTTACCCACTGAAGATTCTATATGGGAGGATAAGAATTTTATATAGAAGCACCGAGAGTTACTCAAGCATTGAGGAAAACACTTTTCTGAAGGAGAAGGTCATGTTAGGTCCTTATATGACTAGTTTAGTCCCTTATTTTTATTAGTGTAGCCCCTTATTTTTATTGTTGTACCCTTGTAACCACAATATTGTTATTATTGTGCCCTTCCATTATTATTGTTAGGTAGGCTAGGATTATATTGTGGTTCCATGGACTCCTATAGATAGACTGAGGTTTTGGTCATTTGTATCATCCAAGAATTGCTCATTTATGTAATGTATTGGAGGTCTCCCCCTCGAAGTGGTTGGTTTATAAGGCGTTGATCTCTCTTTTCTTATATTTTTGGAGTTGGTTTCATAACAAGATGGTAAGCATATTAGATAGAGATTACATATGATACATATATGGAAATCTACTACAATCAAAGTTGAAGTTGAAAAATTTCTATGCGCGAGATTTATTTATCCTATTCCTTTGACAGATACTAATCTCAACAATACAATATTTTTGGTGACACTTTTTATCATCATGGTTCCAATTCTATTTTTCGACGTTGTATAACTCATGATGAAACCGAAAGGGTTTTGAATAATTTACATTCTGGAGCATGTGGTGGTCATATGTCTGGCTTTGTCACAACCCAAAAGATTTTGTGTGTTCTCTATTTCTGGCAGTCTTTATTTAAAGATGGTATTCTCGTGGTTAGAAAGTGCCACAATTACCATATTTTTTTATCAAAAGATGCGTGCACCTCCAGCTTCTCTTCACCCAATCATTGTCTTCGGTCATTTCGCCAAATGTGAGATCATTTTCATTACATGTAACCAACACTCGGACCGGGGGGGGGGGCATGGGTATATGATTCTCATCATTTATTACTTTACCAAATTGGCTAAGGCAATGCCTACATTTGCGAATGATGGAAAATCTACAACAATTTTCATATTCAGTCATGTGATTTCTCGGTTTTGTGTCCCTCAAGCTATCATTACAGATCATGGAAGACATTTTCGAAACATTATGATGACTGAAATTTTTGATCAACTTGGCCTATGCCACGATAATTCTACACCATATTACCCATAGGCTAATGGTTACGTTAAGGCTTTAAACAAGGTTTTAACCAACATGATTACACGGATTGTTGGAACTCATAGATCTAATTGGCATACCATGTTTTTTTTGGCATTATGGGCATACCATACCTCTGAAAAAACTGCCCTAGGTTCACTACTTTTCAAATTTTTCATGGTTTAGAAGCTATGCTACCCATTGAATGTGAAATAACGTCACTCAAATTATCCATTGGATTATTACCAGCTACCTCTGAAGAGGAGAAACACTTTCTATACCTAGCACAGTTACATGAGACTCGCCGCTGCTTTGCATTGGCTTTAAAAGCTCATAAAATGAGTGTTAAAGCTTAGTATGATCCACGGGGGCTTCACTCAGTTAGCCTCTAATCTATCACGTGCGTTAGGTGGCAATAGTAAACAATATCCTTAAATTGACTAAATATTGGAAAATACCCTAAAATTCACATTATTTAACCCCCTGCCAATATAGACAATACACCTTCCCAATTTTAAAAACCCCTACTTCCACTAGATATTATAGGTATGCATTTTTTCATTAACATTTTTTTTATACCCCTTTATATTTCTTCATTAACTTTGAGCTCCATTTTTTTATACCTTTCAATATAAAAAACACTTTACCCCCTATATATCAATATATTATGCCATTTTTCCTCAATAAATATCCCCCAATATGAACCCACGTTATGGTATTTCCCCCTTAGTGAACACCTGTGGTATGATCAAAGTGTTAAACCTCACATATATTCAAAAGGTGACCTAGTTCTGATCAAGCTCATGACAAACTAGGTGCTGGTAATTTCAAACCAATGTGGCATGATCCCTATATTGTTAAGTGTGTTCTTGAAAAAGGAGCTTATGAATTAATTGTTTATGATGGTGTCCCTTTAGATAAACCCAGAAATGGTATTTATCTTAAGAGATATTATGCATGACTCTTTGTTTCAAGATCCTCCTTGTACATTAGTTACAAATTTAGAACAATGTGCCTTTGATTAGAAAATTGTGCCTTAGGATTAGTTATTTTTTTCTAATACCTTTTTCTACTTTCGCTGCTTATCTTGATTACTATTGGTATTGCAGATGTCGACATTAATTCAAACTTACATTGGTTATGTTGATGACACCTGTCGTAGTACACGAAAAATCTCTTCTGTTGCTTGGGTTATCTATTCACCCACCGATGAGTTAGTCTCTATTCATGGGATATCCCTTGGTCAAACAACGAAATGTAGAAATTATAAAACATGCATGTATATCTTGGATTCACTAGGGAGTTTCATGTCACATGCAAAGGCACTCCTTTCTTTTTGAGAGGTAGTGTTGAAGTTTGCAGCAAGAAACAATGAAATTGGCATCTGAAAACAACATCCATAATCTTAGTGAAAATTAAGCACCTACACTTGGGTGGGGCCAATGGACATTAAACTATGATCTATTCTGTATGAGAACTTGAAAATATTTAACTGAAGTGGAAAATCAATTAGCTAACTAATTTTTGAGTTAAGAGGTTGGTTTGTGGGAAATGCAAAGTGACTTGAGTTGTAACTGAGTGATTCTAGTTGAAAAAGTTGGAAGTGTTGTGGTGCATTAGTTAATGCAAGTTGTAAATGAGTTTAACTCATTTAAGAAATTTAAAGTCAGTTTTTCTCATTGTAACTGCAGATACACTAGTGAGAGATCAAGTGAATTAAATTTTAATTAATTCACATGTAGTGATCTCACATGAAAATGATGGTTTTACTATTATTAACTGCATGCATGTCAGTTTCAGCGGAGACCTAGTTGAGATTTAGGTGAAAGGGAAGTGTAAATATCAGTTGTGATATTAGTAGGCTACACAAGTGTAGTTATAACACCACAGGATACCCATGATACTCAACATAGTTTAGGAAGGCCGAAATTATTTGTGATTAAGGATTGCATTCATCAGGAACCATGTGAGACGGGAAAGCTATCTGGAGGTAGTAAATTGGCTAAGGGATTTTCCAATTTTTATATGACAGTGTGAGATAATTAGCTGATGTACTTAGGGCTCCTGCGAGAATAATTTTGTATGTAATTTTTTCATGCTTCCTTGTGGAATATAGAATATTCGATAGAGGGGTTTTGAGAAGTCAACTTTCCTCAGGAATATCTGGTGTTGTGGTTTTGATCTAATCTTCTTTGCTTCATGTGATTGGCAATTGTGTTGTTTTTTAATTCCACAAAATATTTGTAGAAGCGATTCAATATTTAACTTTAGTACATTGTTATATCGTGTGAATCTAAGATATACATGAATTTTGTATAATTTATACATGGTATCAAAGCTGTGTTATAAATTTTATACATGGTATGAGAGCAGGAATTATTTGGGTGCACAAGTTAGAAAAGAATATCTGAAAATTTTGATTCAAAATTTTCAAAACCAAATAGCATATTTGGATTCCCTGCAAAAAAATACCTAAATTGAAGGAAACAAAATCAGTTAAATCGAAGCTCGGACGAGGTAGATATCGTCGATATGTTGGGAAAATGTTTGAAGAAATGGGTGGTGGTGGAATCGGTATTTTACGCATATTCAAAACTTTTACTTTTTCTTGCTTCTAAAACCCATACGCTACTTTCTGCTGAAACGGACTCGCGTATATACGCGATGCCCTTTAAGAAACTCACGTATACGGAGATATCTAGTTATCTTGTTGAATCCTTTGTAAATCGTCTGTCGTTCATTTCATCGGATGTTTAATAAACGGTAAACATATGAGTAGGCAAGGAGTAAACCATCACACAAAGCATCACATATGAACACCGGGATTTCTAGGTGGAAACCCAGGTAGGAAAACCCTTGCATTTGGGTTATCGACTTCAATAACATGTAGTGAAAACATGTACAACATATGTCTTTGTGCGGACTCTACCGACACGCGAGCACCCTGGCGGTGACCTCTGTGGAAGGGAAGCTCTGACCCACGACTCGTTTACCGGCCTCACACGGAAGGGAGCTACGACCCCCTTGCTCTCGTTCCCATTCCACGGAGGCTACGACCCCACGAGCGGGAAGACTCTGACCCTCGGCACCACCTTGGACCACGTTTCATCAATTTTCTGGATCCAACAACTCCAATAGAGCAACACTTGCGAGCCACATTTCATCATATTTTCATTGGACCTTCCATACTTTTCAGCACAAACGCCATCACCAGGAATGCTTGTCAACTCGGATCGGATAGCGAAGCACGGCGAACGGATCGATGTTTCATGCCCCTTGCTTTGCTTCTGGTTGGCATACGCGCTTTTCCTTTGCGATGTCGCGTGTCTCCGCACTTCAGGTCCACACAAACCGGCATATACCTGCGTGTATGTTCATTGCGCACGCGCTTCTCTTGACTGGCGCGTATATACGCACTTCCTCCTGTTGATAGCGTGTATATTTTCGGTCATTACGGAGCGAGCATACTTCTTTAGATCGGATGATGGATTCGGTTACCTTTTCCTTGAACAGTGTGGCTAGATGTTCGCCTCATCCTGAGATCTAGGCCTTCCATAAGCGGTCCAGGTGATACAAGTGCATTTCGGATCTAGATCCCCTTCTTCATCATTGGTGCATCATACATTCAGATTTATCTTGAAGTGTAACCCTTTCCATTGAATCTACTTAGGAGAAAGTATTCATTCAAGCCTACGGACAGTGCTACATCTAATTTGCATAATGAAGATTATCTCTTTCTGCAGGTTTATCCTTTCCTTTATGGGCTTGCCACCAATACCATGAGCCAAAACCACATTACATCCGATGGTATTCCTGGACGGAGTCAATTAGGCGGATCATTACCCAATACAATGGGTTAATACCATGGTGGTTACCCTTGGTTTTGCACTTTTGGTAGCTTTTTTCTTATAGGCTTGGAACGTTCCTTTCCACGTGCATACGCAACTTCTAAGTTGATATGCCTAGGAACCTGCTCTTTTCATCATAGAATTGGCATCTTTGAATTCCTTTCTTCATTATGCAATACTGTGTAGATACATCGATTTAGTTCATCAAACCATATTCTATCAGCTTCAACTTCATCAAGTAAGTTGCCATTATCTTCATCAAGTGGTTTGTCTTTCAAGTTCTTTCAAATATATTGTCAACAAACATCATATCACATAAGATTTACATCATTTTGAGTCCATCAAAGTCAAGAATAACTTCATCGGTGGTTTGCCATCAAGGACAACACATGCCAACGGTGGCATGTCTTCATCTTCATTCGGTGGGTTGCCATCAAGGACAACACTATCATATTCCAACAATCTCCCCCTTTGGACTTGATGGCAACCATGATGGTGTTTGGTTACCACAACAAACAGATGATGACACCATGTCACTCTCCCAAATATTTGACATCATTATTTTCATTCAAACACCAGTCACTCTCCCCCTTTGACATCAAGGGCAAGGGCGGATCAAAAGCAACACTCTCTCCCTGTTTTATCCTCATGTGACGAAGTGTTAACGGATGCGATATATACTGAAGTGTGCAAAGCTCCCCCTGGGATGTGAATCTTGAAACATGTTTCTTGATGATGCCTGACTCTATGACTTTCCTATCACCAATGACTCATACTTGTAAAAGATCCATCCAAGTGGATTTACAATGAGACTCAGTACCCAACAAGTGGGTTTGCAGTTTTGACTCGGCTACTGACAGGTGGGTTTACAAAATTGGCTAAAATGCAACTTGAAGTCAGTTTCACGATTTAATGATCATACATATGTTGAATATTACAATTTACATCATGGGTCTCCACATGACCTTTTCATCAAAACTACAAAAATGAATTTTCATAACCAATACCAAGGGCCTCAAGAGAGAGATCATATAGGAACCATCATAATGCATTATACTCGGTAGGCAATGGCCCCACACAAGCCCCATTGCATCCGAACAACAAATGACTAAGGCTCCCCTTGGTTGGCATCTGAACACTTTTGATCAAATCATCAAAACATCTTCGTAAATCATTGATAGATGTAAGTGAACTGCGATTTTGATAATGGAGATACCAAATAGCAACTGTAATTTGTCTTTAGTACAACTCAAGCAAAATTTGTAATAGTAGACTTATTTCCACAATAGAACTCGTATATCATGGGCTGTATTTCGAAACAGCATTATCCGTACCATCTTCTAATTTGGCAATCTGATCCTACGTGAGAAAAAGCGATTGTTGGTTCTTTAGGATATTTGAATGCTTTCTGGTGAATGAATAATGACCAGTGTAGTTTGTGTCTTCATACGTCATCCTGGGATTGTAACATGCATTAGTAACAGACTTTGATTCTTTTTGCAGCATATTACGTCTTTCAAGAAGATTATCATACTGATGTATTTTCAACTTCCATCATGTCATTCATCCTTTCTTCGATACGATATCTCTGTAGTCTTCAAGTTCTTTCTTGATAACATATATAATGACAAAAGATCTCAACCATAGTAACAAACTACTGCAGTCTATTATGCTTACGAATCAACAAACATCAACTCAACTCCATTGCGTGAGCACGAAAAGATACTTATAAACCAGAATACGTCTCATCGCAACTGTTCTTAACAATCATCATCATTTGAGCATGAGTATCACAAAAACCACCAGAATAGCGGTCTGTGCCTTAATGCAATCATTAGAATTCAGCTTTACTACTCTGGACCAATACTCCTTCTTAACGTGCTGATTATGATCAGGTAGGTATACCTGAACCTCTACTCGATCCTTGGTGTCTTTCCAAATTCTCTTATCCTCAATGCACTCTGCCAGGCATTTTGGAACTACGTGATGTATCGCGAGCTTTGTTCATAGACAGCGTATAGGTGACATAAAGAATTTTGTCTTCCTTCATTTCCTCAAGGTTTGTACCTCATACTGTCCAACACATGGATACTTGTTGTAATTAGCTTACCTGTAGAACAAATCAAGTCAATACTGAAGTCATCTTCATTGTCTGTAATGACCATTACTAGATCTCATAATGTATCCCATATCATTCTGCAGTCAATAAGAAAGTCGACAGTGATTGTTTGATGATTGAAATTCCTAATTGCGATTGGTCATCATCTTCGTTGGAGTGTTTTCTTTGAGAAAGTGTTGACATCTTCTAGAACATAAAAAGATACTTTTCTTCTAGTTGATTCTTATTCCATCTCATCTTTTTGGTTGTTTAACTTTCCCTGTTTGTGTCTTTGGAGGTGTCAATTTCTCATACCGTTCCTTTGCATTTTTCTTTTCTACATGTCACACTTGTTGAACAACATCATATGTCGGAAAAAATGTACCATAGAATCTTGCAATGGTGCTTCTAATCTTCCTCTTTTACAATGGTGCTTTGTACATCACTTGTTGTGAAGCTAATATGACTACAAAGTACCTTTACGAGATAGAAGATCTGTTTGTTTGTGTTGAATTGTTAACTGCAATTTCTTTAACATGCCCATAATTATGACAATTTAAAACATTCGCGTTCTTGAATGAATTCCTTTAATTCATGATTGTTGATTGATCTTTTGTCTATTTTCAACAGCAAGTTTTGCATTAGCATCTCATTTTAGCACTTTGTGTGAAATTTGGATTTTATCACTTTACTTGATTCATGAAAGCAGATGATTTGATAGCGGAGACCTTTGATTATAGAATATTTGTCCAATATTAGTATATTGAAACATCAAATTTTACCTTTCTTCTAATTTGCTAGATATCAGCTTCCAAGGCTTGGCATTTGGCACATATGCTTTCTTTCCTTCTTTGTCTTCTAGCAGTCTATGGTTTCTAGAATCTCTTCTTCCCGGTAATTTGGTTTTCTTCACATGTTTGTTCCATTCTTCGCTATTATTGTTGATTTTCAGATCTTCTTTGAGAGGGTGATTCTTTTCTGAGTAGTCTTTGTAAATGTTTGTAGAGGTTCTCAATCTTCCATGATGCTTTAAGGTCATTTGTGAAGAGATGATTGCGGCTTCAAGTCCTTCATTCTTTGCTTGATTGCTAGTCTCTGCATTTGGATGGACAATTACCATTACTAGTTCTTTGAATAGGTTGGTGCTGGTATTGGTACTGGTGCTCCCTTTAATAGTTCGGCATTTCTATTTGTTTTTCCATTTGATCATCTTTGTTGATAGGTCTTGCGTCAGAGTAGTTTCATAGTTTCTTCGTTTAACCTTGAAACTTCTTCTGAGTCTACTGAACTTTACTTTCCCTATCTTCATCATTGTTTACCTAAGATCATTAGGATGACCCCAATCATATCCCAGTTCATCTTCTGTTAATTCCATCATGTTTTGGAGAGATCTCCTTGTTTTAAGGTAGGCTTCTTCTTTGGCCTTGTATTTGCCTACGGATCATGGTGGAATGTCTTCTTCTTCCTTTGGACACTTCATCATCATCTGCTTTGCAATAACTCTTTCTCTTTTAATTTGTTTCCCTTTACCATGTTTTTTGCTGTGGACATTTGTGACATAGTGACCAACTTTTTACACTCAGAAAACATTTGAAGGAAGCTTACCTTTGAATCTTCCGGTACTGATTGGGCTTTCTTCAAAATTAGCTTCTTCTTCATGGATATATAAATTTGGATTATTTGACAACTTCCTTTTCTTTTCCTCTTGTGAATTGTAAAGTCATGACTTCTTATTTGAAGGACCTCCTTGTCTCATTTCAAAGCAGTCCAGTACCATGTAATTGAACAGTAGTAAGTTTGCAGTCTTCCTTTTCTTCAATGGTGAAACTTTAGAGTCAAATTTTGGGAGTCAAGATCTAGACCTTTTCCACAGTGTAGTATCAATTATGGTTTCACCAAATTTCCTCATCAGTTGCAATATCATATGGTGAAGAAAAGCGTAATACTTTCATCACTATGCATCTTCAAATTTTCATATTCAATTCTAAGTGTTTGAGTTTTCACACTTTTTACCTTTATGTCTCATATGCAGCAAATGATTTTGTCCCATATTTCTTTTCTTGAATGTATTGCATTACTTTAGCAAATTAGGATTCGGACATGCTTCCCAATAGAACATTCACTTTGTGGCATTGATTTCTGCTTCTTTCTTAAATTTGCATCGGTAGGAATATTTGCAAAGACAGTGATAACCTTCTTCCACGATTGCCCATACATCTGCACAAGACTTTGAATGCTTTTTCGTCGATGCCTTCGAATATCGGTGCTTCCATTGAATAGGTGGCTTTATAGACATCACTCCTTCTTGACTTCCCATTGTGACGGATATCAGCTGGCGATCAGCTTCTAATTTTTGCTACGATACCAATTGTTGGAAAATAGGAAGGGGGGGTGAATCGTGTTTGCATATTAAAACTGCATAGCTAAAACCCATACGCTAACCACAGCTGAGACTGTATACATGATACCCTTTAAACTTTAACGTGTACGGATATCTAATTATGTCATTAGATCTTCACTTAAATCAATCCATCATTCATTCATCGGATGTTTAATAGCTTAGGTAAACATATACGGTAGAGCAATTAAACCATCACAAAGCATCACATATGAGGTTCTAGGTGGAAACCGTCGGAGAAAACCACCATTGCGGTTGCTCGGCCTTAAGTATTTTATTATAGTGAAAACATATTACAACATATGTGTTGGTGCGGACTCTGACACGCGGTACTCACACTGCGCTCGTTTGACCTCTCAGGAGGAGCTCCAACCCCACAGCTCGTTTACAGCCTGGAAGAATGACCACTCAGTTTGACCTCACTGGGAAGGAGCCTCGACCTGGTAGAGAGCTGTCTCGGCACCTGTGGATACGTTTCATCATTCCTTGGATCAAGCAATAGAACAACACTTCACAGACAGCTTTCATCATATTTTTTGTTGGACCCTTTCCATGCTTTAAAAGCACAAACATACATCCTGCATGGAATCTTATCAACAGATGGACTAAGCGGAAACACATTGAACATATGTCAGATATTTCTGCCTTGCTTGACAAACCTAGTGCTTGTCTGGCCGCTTTTTCCTTTCTTGATGTCGCATATCGTGCTTGATCACGACAGGTGTACTGTGTATATTTCATTGCGCATACGCGCGCTTTCTCTTAAACTAGCGCGTATATACGCACCTCTGTGGCCGGCCAGCTAGATTTTCAATCATTACGGAGTAGCATACTTTGAGATGGATATTGATTCCAGTTGCACTTTTCACTTCAGACGGATGTAGCTGAATGTTGCTGTCATGAATCTGAGCCTTCCATGTGAATCTAGTAGATACAAGTGCATTCAGATCTGAATCCCCTTCTTCATCATTGGTGCATCATATATTGATTTATCTTCAAGTGTGTACTTTGTTCTGTCCTTGGAGAGAAGTATTTATTCAGCTGAATGACTTGCACCCCCACATCTAGTTTGTATTGAAATTCATCTGTTGCTTTCAGTTTGTCCTTTTTCATTGTATTTTTCAGCCTGTGAGGCAAAACTTTGTTATCGGAAGTGGTATTCATGGACAGGAGTCGGTCGTGGATGTTGACCCCATTGGGTTAATACCATGGTGGTTACCCTTGGTTTTTCACTTTTGACGCTTTTGCCCATACGTGACTTGAACGTTCCTTTCCACCGATACTTAAACCCCACCTAGGACAATCGCGTATGCCTAAAGACATACTCTTTTTCATCATAGAATTAACATGTGAATTCCTTTCTTGTTACCTTACGGCCACCCTTACTTTGTAGATGCCTTGATTTAGTTCATCATGTATTCTATCAACTGTTATTGATAGGTGTCTAGTATATTCATCGAAGTGGATTGTCTTTCAAGGACAACACTCGGCATCATATTGTCCATGAAACATCATATCACATCAGATTTACATCATTTACCAAGTCATCAGGTAAAATAACTGTGGGGTGGTTTTCCATCAAGGACAACACGTACCAGCAGTCATGTAAATATTTCATCGGTGGGTTGTCAAGGACAACACTTTTGCATCATATTTCCAACATGATTAAAATCAACTCTTTTTTTAGAAAAAATTGTGATGGTGACACAATTACAATGTGCGCAAGTTGGAAAAGGAAAGGTGTTCCTTAGACACAAAGAAACAAGGAAGGCCAAGAATATTGTAATTTGAGTTAAGAATCTCTATAGACTTGATGTATATGTGTTTTCTATAGATCTTCCTACCATTGGGAACTGTGAGAAAGTCATGCAAGTGACCCTTGAGAGGGAGCAGGATTTGCATGAAGGTAAGAATAAACCTCAATATGTGGAGCGGCCACATGTGGAGGATCATGGAGTGGGAGAAACAACTCATGTAGATAAATTTTGAGCCAGATGGGAAGAGGGAGTGCATACAGCTATACCACCAGCTAAGAGGTGGGGCGACATGCATGAACAATACCAAGAAGAAATTTTGGGTAGGATTCATTGAGATGGTGTGGATCTCATGAATTGAACCTGGCTACTAGTGGCCCACAAAGTAGTAGTAGAAAGATCAGTTGGATTGATGTAGTCAGATGTCGCAAGGACATGAAATCAAAGTGACAATGTCAGACACTAGAGCACAGATTAGAGTTGGAAGAAAGAGGAGAGTGCATGGATGCATGTGTCAGCAGCGCAGCGGACCCGTTAGAAATGTACAGTAGCTAGCAACAAGTCAAAATACTTTGATGACGTATGCATTATATTAATTCAATTGTTTGGAGGTTATTCAGTTTCAGAAGTGTTACATGCAAAGGTTGCATGTACAATAAACACTAGCGAAGTGTTGCATGCATGAATTTCATTTCGCATGCATGGAGTTGCATGCCGCATGCAAGGACATTCCTTTCCTGTTAAGAGGGAGTGTTGAATTTTGCAACAAGAAATAGTGAAATTGTCATCCAGAAACAACATCCATGATGCTAGTGAAAATTAATCACCTACACTAGGGTGGGGCCCACAATAGCTATTTTTAGGTGAATGTCTATTTTTAGATGCATGTATATTTTTATTATCCCTTAATTTAGATGGAAATTAAACTATAATTTATTCTCAATGAGAACTTGAAAATAGTTAACTGCAGTGGAAAATCAGTTAGCTAACTGAATTTCGAGTTAAGAGGTTGGTTGGTGGGACATGCAGAGTGACTTGAGTTTTAACTGAGTGATTCTAGTTGTAACAGAGTTGGAAGTGCAGTGGTGCATTAGTTAAGTGAAGTTGCAAATTATTTTAACTCAGTTAAGTGAGTTAAAGTCAGTTGTGCTAGTTGTAGCTACAGATACACTAGTGAGAGATCAAGTGAATTAAATATTAATTAATTCGTGTGTAGTCATCTCGCATGAAACCGATGGTTTTACTATTATTAATTGCATGTGTGTCAGCTCCACTGGAGACCCAATTGATAAATAGGTGAAAGGGAAGTGTAAATATTAATTGTGATATTAGTAGGCTACCCATGTGTAGTTATAACAACACAGGATGCCCATGATACTCAGCACAGTTGAGGAATATTGAAATTCTTTGTTATGTCGCATACATGGAGTTGCATGTCGCATGCAAAGAAATTCCTTCTTGTTGAGAGGGAGTGTTTAAGTTTGCAACAAGAAACAATGAAATTGGCATCTGAAACAACATCCATGATCCTAGTGAAAATTAAGCATCTATACTAGGGTGGGGCCCACATAGTCTATTTTTAGGTGAATGGATATTTTTAGATGCATGTCTATTTTTATTATCTCTTAATTTATATGGACATTAAACTATAATCTATTCTCAATTAGAACTTGAAAATAGTTAACTGAAGTGGAAAAATAGTCATCCTAGTGAATTTCGAGTTAAGAGGTTGGTTGGTGGGATATGTGGAGTGACATGAGTTGTAACTATTCTAGTTGTAACAGAGTTGGAAGTGCAGTGGTGCATTATTTAATGCTATTTGTAGATCATTTTAACTCAGTTAAGTGAGATAAAGTCAGTTGTGCTAGTTTTAAGTTCATATACACTAGTGAGAGATCAAATGAATTAAATATTAATTAACTCACATGTAGTGATCTCACATGAATTTGACAGATGTACTATTATTAACTGTATGCAAGTGAGTTCCAGTGGAGTCTCATTTGAGATGTAGGTGAAAGGGAAGTGTAACTATCAGTTGTGATATTATCAGGATACCCAGGTGTAGTTATAACACCACAGGATGCCCACGATACTCTGCGCAGTTGAGGGAGGCTAAAATTATTTGTGATTAAGGATTTTATTCATCAGGAACTGCGTGAGAAAGGAAGGTTGTGTGGTGGTAGTTAATTGGCTAAGGTATTTTCCAATTTTTGTATTATAGTGTGAGACAATTACCTAATGTACTAAGGGCTCTTGTGAGAAGAGTTTTTTATGTAATTGTTTCATGATTCCTTGTGGAATATACAATATATGATAGAGTGGTTTTGAGCAGTAAGCTTCCCCCAGGAATATCTCACGTTGTGGTTTTGATCCATTCCTATTTGATTCATAATATTGGAAATAGTGTTGTTTTTTAATTCCGCAAAATATTTGTAGAACCGATTCAGTATTTAACTATATTACAGTGTTAGATCGGCTGAATCCAAGATATACCTGCATTTTTTATAATTTATACATGGTATTAGAGCTGTGTTATAAATTCTCTACATGGTATGAGAGCAGGAATTATTTGGGTGCACGATTTTGCAGAGAATATCTAAAAATTATGATGCAAAATTTTCAAAACCAAATAGCATATTTGAATTCCTTGCAAAGAAATACCCAAATTGAAAAAAAAAATCGGTCCAATCGGAGCTCGAATGAGAGAGATATCGTCGATCTAAAATCAACTCTTTTGTTAGAAATTTTTTTGATGGCGGGACAATTATAATGTGCGTGAGTTGGAAAAGGAAATGTGTTCCTTAAACGAAAAGCAATAGAGAAAGCCAAAAATATTGGGATTCAAGTTAAGAATATCCATAGAATTGATATAGATGTGATTTTTATAGAGCTTCCTACCGTGTGAAGTGTGAGAAAGTCATTCTATTGACCTTTGAGAGGGAGCTGGATTTGCACGAAGGTAAGAATGAACCTCAAGATGTGGAGCAGCCACATGTGAAGCATCATGGAGTGGGAGAAACTACTCCTGTAATGAAATTTCGAGCCAGATGGGCAGAGGGAGTGCATGCAGCTATACCACCAGGTGAAAGGTGGGGCGACATGTATGAATAAACCCAAGAAGAAATTTGGGCAGGATTCATTTAGATGGTGTGGATCTCATGAATCAAACCTAGCTACTAGGATCCCACAGAGTAGAAGTAGCAGGATCAGTTGGATTCATGCAGTCAGATGTCGCGAGGACATGAAATCACAGTGACCGTTGTCATATACTAGAGTGCAGATCAGAGTTGGCAGCAAGTGCATAGTGTATGGATGCATGTGTCAGCAACGTAGAGGATCTAGTAGACATGTGTAGTAGCTAGCAACATGTCAAAATAATTTGATGAAAAATGCATTATATTGATTTATTTATTTGGAGGCTACTCAGTTTTGGAAGTGTACCATGCAAAGGTTACATGTGCGATAAACATTGGCGAAGTGTTGCATCCATGAGTTGCATGTTACATTCAAAGACATTCCTTTATTTTTGAGAGGGAGTGTTGAAGTTTGCAACAAGAAATAATGAATTTGGCATTCAAAAACAATATCCATGATCCTAGTGAAAATTAAGCACCTACACTAGGGTGGGGCCCACATAGGCTATTTTTAGGTGAATGTCTATTTTTAGATGCATGCCTATTTTTATTATCCCTTAATTTATATGGACATTAAACTATAATCTATTCTCAATGAGAACTTGAAAAAAGTTAAAAAAAAGTGGAAAATTAGTTAGCTAAGTGAATTTTGAGTTAAGAGGTTGGTTGGTGGGACATGCAGAGTGACCTGAGTATAACTGACCCTTGAGAGGGAGCTGGATTTGCATGTTGGTAAGAATGAACCTCAATATGTGAAGGAGCCACATGTGAAGCCTCATGGAGTGGGAGAAACCACTCATGCAAAGAAATTTTGAGCCAGCAGGGTAGAGGGAGTGCATGGAGTTATACCACTAGGTGAGAGGTGGGGCAGCATATATGAATAATCCCAAGAATAAATTTTGGGCAGGGCTAATTGAGATGGTATGGATCTCAGGAATCGAACCTCGATAGTAGGAGCCCACAAAGAAGTAGTAGTTGGATTATTTGGATTAGTGCACTCAGATGTCATGAGGACATGAAATCAAATTAACAGTGTCATATACTAGAGCGCATATCATAGTTGGCAACAAGTGCAGAATGCATGGATGAAGGTGTCAGCAGCGTAGAGGATCCAATAGACATGTGTAGTAGCTAGCAGCAAGTCAAAAGAATTTGATGATAGATGCATTATATTGGTTCGTTTTCTTGGAGGCTATTCACTTTCAGAAGTGTTACATGCAAAGGTTGCATGTGCGATAAACACTGGCAAAGTGTTGTATGCATGAGTAGTATTTCGCATGCATGGAGTTGCATGTTGCATGAAGAAACATTCCTTTCTTATTGAGAGAGAGTCTTGAAGTTTGCTACAAGAAACAGTGAAATTAGCATCTGGAAACAACATCCATGATCCTAGTGAATATTAAGCACCTACACTAGGGTGGGGACCACAGAGGCTATTTTTAGGTGAATGTCTACTTTTATATGCTTGTCTAATTTTATTATCCCTTAGTTTATATGGACATTAAACTATAATCTATTATCAATGAGAACTTCAAAATAGTTAACTGAAGTGGCAAATCAGTTAGCTCAGTGAATTTCAAGTTAAGACACATGTAGAGTGACTTCAGTTGTAACTGAGTGATTCTCGTTGTAACAAAGTTGGAAGTGCAGTGGTGCATTAGTTAATGAAATTTGTAAATCATTTTAACTCACTTGAGTGAGTTAAAGTCAATTGTGCTAGTTGTAACTGTAGATACACTAGGGAGAGATCAAGTAAATTAAATATTAATTATTTCACATGTAGTGATCTCACATGCAACTGATGGTTTTACTATTATTAACTGCATGCATGTCAGTTCCAGTGGAGACCCAGTTGAGATCTAGGTGAAAGGGAAGTGTAACTATAAGTTGTGATATTAATAGGCTACCTAGGTGTAGTTATAACACCATAGGATTCCCATGATACTCAGTGTAGCTTTGGAAGGCTAAAATTATTTGTTATGTCGCATGCATGGAGTTGCATGTCGCATGCATGGAGTTGCAAGTCGCATGCAAACACATTCATTTCTTGTTGAGAGGAGTGTTGAATTTTGCAACAAGAAACAGATAAATTAGCATCCGGAAACAACATCCATGATCCTTGTGAAAATTAAGCACCTACACTACGGTGGGGCCCACAGAGGCTATTTTTAGGTGAATGTCTATTTTTAGATGCATGTCTATTTTTATTATCCGTTAATTTATATTGACATTAAAATATAATCTATTCTCAATGAGAACTTGAAAATAGTTAATTGAAGTGGAAAATCAATTAGCTAAGTGAATTTCGAGTTAATAGGTTTGTTGGTGGGACATGTAGAGTGACCTGAGTTTTAAGTGAGTGATTATAGTTGTAACACAGTTGGAAGTGCAGTGGTGCATTAGTTAATGTAAGTTCTAAATTAGTTTAACTCGGTTTAGTGAGTTAAAGTCAGTTGTGCTAGTTGTAACTGAAGATACACTAGTGAGAGTTAAAGTGAATTAAATATAAATTAATTCACATGTAGTGATCTCACATGCAACTGATGGTTTTACTATTATTAACTGCATGCATGTCAGTTCCAGTGTAGACCCAGTTGAGGTCTAGGTGAAATGGAAGTGTAACTATCAGTTGCGATGTTAGTAGGCTACACAGGTGTAGTTATAACACCACAGGATTACCATGATACTCAGCGCAATTGAGGAAGACTGAAATTATTTGTTATGTCGCATGCCTGGAGTTGCATGTTGCATGCAAAGAAATTCCTTTCTTGTTTAGAGGCAATGTTGAAGTTTGAAACAAGAAATATTGAAATTGGCATCCGGAAACAAAATCCATGATCCTAGCGAAAATTAAGCAAATACACTAGGGTGGGGCCCACATAGTGTATTTTTAGGTGAATGTCTATTTTTAGATTCATGTCTATTTTTATGGTCACTTAATTTATATGGACATTAAAATATAATATATTCTTAATGAGAACTTGAAAATATTTAACTAAAGTGGAAAATCAGTTAGCTAAGTGAATTTCGAGTTAAGAGGTTTGTTGGTGGGACATGTAGACTGACTTCAGTTGTAACAGAGTTGGAAGTGTAGTGGTGCATTAGTTAATGAAAGTTGTAGATCATTTTAACTCAGTTAAGTGAGTTAAAGTCATTTGTGCTAGCTGTAACTGCAAATACATTGATGAGAGATCACATGTAGTGATCTCACATTCAACTCATGGTTTTACTATTATTAATTGCATGCATGTAAGCTCTAGTGGAGACCTAGTTGAGATATAGGTGAAAGGGAAGTGTAATTATGAGCTGTGATATTAGCATACTACCTAGGTGTAGTTATAACACCATAGGATGCCCATGATACTCAACGCAATTGACGGAGGCTGAAATTATTTGTGATTAAGGATTGAATTCATTAGGAACTGCGTGAGCAAGGAAGGCTGTATGGTGGCAGTAAATTGGCTAAGGGTATTGCCAATTTTTGTATGACAGTGTGAGACAATTAGCTGATGTACCAAGGTCTCTTGTGAGAAGAGTTTTGTAGGTAATTGTTTCATGATTCTTTGTGGAATATGCAATATATGATAAAAGGGTTTTTAGCAGTAAGCTTTCCCTCGAAATATCTAGTGTTGTCGTTTTGATCTATTCTTCTTTTCTTCATGCAATTCAAAATTGTGTTGTTTTTTAACTCCCCAAAATATTTATAGAAGCGATTCAGTATTTGACTTTAGTACATTTATAGATTGGGTGAAGCCAAGATATACATGCATCTTGTATAATTTCTACATGGTATCAGAGTTGTGTGATAAATTTTCTACATAGTATGAGAGCGGTAATTATTTGGGTGCATGATTTTGCAGAGAATAGCTGAAAACTTTGATGAAAAATTTTCAAAAAAAATATTGGGATTTTAGAAGCTATTGAAAAAAAAACTATTGGAGATAGCTGAAAGATTTGGACAAGCTAGAATATTAGAGTTTGAGTTAAGAATTTCTATAGAATTGATGTAGATGCGTTTTCTATAGAGCTTCCTATCATTGGGAAGTGTGAGAAAGTCATGCAATTGACCCTTGAGAGGGAGTTGGATTTGCATGCAGGTAATAATAAACCTCAAGATGTGTAGCAGCCACATGCAGAGGATCATGGAGAGGGCGCAAACACTCATGCAAATAAATTTCGAGCCAAATGGGTAGAGGGAGTGCATGCATCTATACCACCAGGTGAGAGGTGGGGTGACATGCATGAATAATCCCAAGAAAAATTTGGGCAGGATTCATTCAGATGGTGTGGATCTCATGAATCGAACCTGGCTACTAAGAGCCCACAGAGCATTAGTAGCAAGATAAATTGGATTGATGTAGTCAAATGTCGTGAGGACATGAAATTAAAGTGACAGTGTCAGATACTAGTGTAGATCAGAGTTGCCTTAGGGGAATTTTGAGGCCTAAAATGGGCTTCCTAAGGAAATAATAAAATAATAGCTAAACTAATAAAATAATATTTATGAATTTTCAATTCACTTTTTGCACCACAATCCATGTAACCATAGTTAAATTAAATTCAAAACTTGTACCAAAATAAAATTAATAAAAAAATTGTATTGATGTGACTACAAATAAGAATGAGTTTTTCAAGAAAAAGTCATTATCATTGAACAATTAATACATTTTTCCTTTGTACTTAAATAACTTAAAATAAAATATAAATAAAAATTTATAAATTCTTAATTATATTATATGCTATTAATTAAAATTTATATTATTTAAATTGTATAATAACATGTAATTAATATACTATATAAAAATAATCTAATATAATCTAATATAATAAATGTATAGGGATATGCATTGTTTCTTTCAAGAAATATGAAATGACAATAATATATTTTTATTCAAAAAGTGTGAAATGACATTTATTATGAGTACTTTATCTTGACTTTAAAAGTATTTAGAGCACTACCATGGTTAACCATGAGATTTCATCCACCATTAAGAATGTGACAAATAAGTACCTTTAACTCAAGAAATGCCACCTCAACCATTAGGGATGATATCATCCCAAAAAATGTGATTGGTTCTCATAAAGTGAATTTTGATTGTACATCTTCCTTAGGAGGCCCATTTTAGACCTCAAAATTCCCCTAATGAGAGTAAGTGTAGAGTGCATGGATGCAAGTGTCAGTAGCGCAGAGGATCCAGTAGACATGTGTAGTAGCTAGCAACAAGTCAGAAGACTTTGATGACAAATGAATTATATTGATTCATTTGTTTGGAGGCTATTCAGTTTTAGAAGTTTTGCATGCAAAGGTTTCATGTGCGATAAACATTGGCGAAGTGTTGCATCCATGAGTTGCATGTCACATGCAAAGACATTCCTTTCTTTTTGAGAGGGAGTGTTGAATTTTGCAACAAGAAATAGTGAAATTGGCTTCTGGAAACAACATCCATGATCCTAGTTAAAATTAAGCACCTACACTAGGGTGGGGCCCACACAGGCTATTTTTAGGTGAATGTCTATTTTTAGATGCATGTCTATTTTTATTATCCCTTAATTTAGATGTACATTAACCTATAATCTATTCTCAATGAGAACTTGAAAATAGTTAACTAAAGTGGAAAATAAGTCAGCTAAGTGAATTTCGAGTTAATAGGTTAGCTGGTGGGACATGCAAAGTGATTTGAGTTGTAACCGAGTGATTCTAGCTGTAACAGAGTTGGAGGTGCAGTGGTGCATTATTTAATGCAAGTTTCAAATTAGTTTAACTCACTTAAGTGAGTTAAAATCAGTTGTGCTAGTTGTAACTGTAGATACACTAGGGAGAGATCAATTGAATTAAACACTAATTAATTCACATCTAGTCATATCACATGCAACTAATGGTTTTACTATTATTAGCTACATCCATGTCAGTTCCAGTGGAGACCCAGTTGAGGTCTAGGTGAAAGGGAAGTGTAACTATCAGTTGTGATATTATGAGGCTACCTTGGTGTAGTTATAACACCACAGGATTCCCATGATACTCATCGCAGTTGAGGAAGGCTGAAATTATTTATTTTCTCGCATGCATGGAGTTGCATGTCACATGCATGGATTTGCATGTTGCATGCAAAGACATTCCTTTCTTGTTGAGAGGGAGTGTTGAAGTTTGCAGCACCAAACAATTAAATTGGCATCCAGAAACAACATCCATGATCCTTTTGAAAACTAAAAACCTACACTAGGGTGGGGCTCACATAGCTAATTTTTAGGTGAATTACTATTTTTAGATACTTGCCTATTTTATTATCCCTTAATTTATATGGACATTAAACTATAATCTATTCTCAATGAGAACTTGAAAATAGTTAACAGAAGTGGAAAATGAAATAGCTAAGTGAATTTCGAGTTAAGAGGTTGGTTGGTGCGACGTGTAGAGTGAATTGAGTTGTAACTGAGTGTATCTAGTTATAAGAGAGTTGGAAGTGTAGTCGCGCATTAGTTAATGCAAGTTGTAAATAAATTTAACTCAGTTAAGTGAGTTAAAGTCAGTTGTGATAGTTGTAATGGTAGATACACTAGTGAGAGATCAAGTGAATTAAATATTAAGTAATTCACATGTAGTCATCTCACATGCAACTGATGGTTTTACTATTATTATTTGCATGCATGTCAGTTCTAGTGGAGACCCAGTAGAGATCTAGGTGAAAGGGAAATGTAGATATCATTTCTTATATTAGAATGCTACCCAACTGTATTTATAACACCACAGGATGCCCATGATACTCAACACAGTTGAGGAAGGCTGAAATTATTTATGATTAAGGATTGTATTCATTAGGAACTGCGTGAGCAAGGCAGGTTGTCTCGTTACAGTAAATTGTCTAAGTGATTTGCCAATTTTTATATGACAGTGTGAGACAATTAGCTGATTTACTGAGGGCTCCTATGAGAAGAGTTTTGTATGTAATTATTTCATGATTCCTTGTGGAATATAAAATATATGATAGAGGGGTTTTGAGCAGTAATATTTCCCCGAGAATATCTGGTGTTGTGGTTTTGATCTATTCTTTTTTGCTTCATGTGAATTGGAAATTGTGTTTTTTTTAAATTTCGCAAAGTATTTGTAGAAGAGATTCAATATTTAACTTTAGTAAATTGTTAGATCAGGTGAATCCAAGATATACATGCATGTTGTATAATTTATACATGGTATCAGATCTGTGTTGTAAATTTTCTACATGGTATGAGAGCAAGAATTATTTGGGTGCGTGAGTTTGTAGAGAATATCTAAAAATTTTGACGCAAAATTTAAGAAAAAAAAGCCATATTTGGATTCCTTGCGAAAAAATAATCAATTTTTTTTTTAAAATCGGTCGAATAGAACCTCAGATGCGATAGATATCATCGATTTAAAATCAACTCTTTCGTTACAAATTTTTGTGATGGCGAGATAATTACAATGTGCTTGAGTAATTACAATGTGTGGAAAAAAAGAAAAGGTGTTCCTTACATACAAAGCAACATGGCAAGCCAAGAAGATTGGGATTCGAGTTAAGAATCTCTATAGAATTTATGTAGATGATATTTCTACAGAGTTTCCTACCCTTGGGAAGTGTGATAAAGCCATGCAATTGACCCTTGAGAGGGAGCTGGATTTGCATGCAGTTAAGAATGAACCTCAAGATGTGGAGCATCCACACGTGGAGGATCATGGAGTGGGAGAAACCACCAATGCATAGAAATTTCGAGCAAGATGGGAAGAGGGTATCTATACCACCAGGTGAGAGGTGGGGCGACATGCATCAATAATCCCAAGAAGAAATTTTGGGTAGGATTCATTGAGATGGTGTCAATCTCATGAATTGAACCTGGCTACTAGGAGCCCACAGAGAAACAATAGCAAGATCAGTTGGATTGATGCAGTCAGATGTCGTGAGGACATGAAATCAAAGTGATAATGTCAGATACTAGAGCGCAGATCAGAGCTGGCAGAAAGTGTAATGTGTATTAATGCAGGTGTCAACAATGCAAAGGATCCAGTAGACATGAACAATAGCTAGCAGCAATGAAGAAGACTTTGATGACAAACGCATTATATTGATTCAGTTTTTTGGAGGCTATTTAGTTTCGGAAGTGTTTCATGCAAATATTGCATGTGCAATAAACACTGACAAAGTGTTGCATGCATGAGTTGCATGTCGCGTGCATGGAGTTGCATGTTGCATGCAAATACATTCCTTTCTTTTTAAGAGGGAGTGTTGAAGTTTGCAACAAGAAACAATGAAATTAGCATCCAAAAACAACATCCGTGATCCTAGTGAAAATTAAGCACCTACACCACGGTGGGGCCAACGCAGGCTATTTTTAGGTAAATGTCTATTTTTATGTGCATGTCAATTTTTATTATGCCTTAATATAGATGGACATTAAAATATAATATATTCTCAATGAGCACTTGAAAATAGTTAACTAAAGTGGAAAATTAGTTAGCTAAGTGAATTTCCAGTTAAGAGGTTGGTTGGTGGGACATGCAGAGTGACTTGAGTTGTAACTGAGTGATTCTAGTTGTAACAGAGTTGGAATTGCAGTGGTGCATTAGTTAATGCAAGTTGTAGATCAATTTAACTCAGTTAAGTGAGTTAAATTTAGTTGCGCTAGTTGTAACTATAGATACACTAGTGAGAGATCAAGTGAATTAAATATTAATTAATTCACATGTAGTGATATCACATGCAACTGATGGTTTTACTATTATGAACTGCATGCATGTCAGTTCTAGTGGAGACCCAATTGAGATCTAGGTGAAAGGGAAGTGTATCTGTCAATTGTGATATTAGCAGGCTACCCGGGTATAGTTATAACACCACAGGATGCCCACGATACTAAGCACAATAGAGGAATACTGAAGTTCTTTGTTATGTCACATCCATGGAGTTGCATGTTGCATGCATGGAGTGGGATGTCGCATGCAAAGACATTCATTTCTTGTTAAGAGGGAGTGTTGAAGTTTGCAACAAGAAACATTAAAATTGGCATCCGGAAACAACATCCATGATCTTAGTGAAAATTAAGCACCTAAACTAGGGTGGGGCCCTCAATTACCTTTCTTTCCTTTTTTTTTTTATGGATATCCAACCATTCTTACTCACGTCGATGAAGGATTGAAGAATCACTGTATCTATTCCTCTTCCGACTTTTATTTCCAAGTGCACTATAGCCCCAATGGGTCACAGGTTTTTTCCTACCAATTGGGGTTCTTCCTTCCCCACCTCCATGAGGATGGTCTACAGGCTATTTTTAGGTGAATGTCTATTTTTAGATGCATGTATGTTTTTACTATCCCTTAATTTATAAGGACATTAAACTATAATATATTCTTAATGAGAACTTGAAGATAGTGAACTTAAGTGGAAAATGAGTTATCTAAGTGAATTTCGAGTTAAGAGGTTGGTTGGTGGGACATGCAAAGTGACTTGAGTTGTAACTGAGTGATTCCAGTTATAACAGAGTTGGAAGTGTAGTGGTGCATTAGTAAATGCAATTTGTAAATCAGTTTAACTCACTTAAGTGAATTTAAGTCAGTTTTGCTAGTTGTAACTATAAATACACTCGTGAGAGATCAAGTGAATTAAATATCAATTAATTCATATGTAGTGATCTCACATGCAACTGATGGTTTTACTATTATTAACTACATGCATGTTAGTTCTAGTGGAGACCCAGTTGATATCTAGGTAAAAGGGAAGTGTAACTATCAGTTGTGATATTAACACGCTACCCAGGTGTAGTTATAACACAACAAGATGCGCATGATACTTAGCGTAGTTGAGGAAGGCTGAAATTATTTGTGATTAAGGATTGCATTCATCAGGGACTGCGTGAGCAAGGCAGGGTCTCTGGTGGCAGTTAATTGGCCAAGGGATTTTCCATTTTTTGTATGACAGTGTGAGACAATTAGCTGATGTACTGAGGGCTCTTGTGAGAAGAGTTTTATATGTAATTTTTTCGTGATTCCTTTATGAATATACAATATATGATATAGGGGTTTTGAGTAGTAAGCTTTCCGCAAGAATATCTAGTGTTGTGGTTTTGATCTATTCTTCTTTGCTTCATGTGATTGGAAAGTGTTTTGTTTCTTAATTCCGCAAAATATTTGTAGAAGTGATTCAATATTTAACTTTAGTACATTGTTAGATCTGGTGAATCCAAGATATACATGCATGTTGTATAATTTCTACATGGTACCAGAGCTGTTTTATAAATTTTCTACATGGTATGAGAGTAGGAATTATTTCGTTGCGCGAGTTAGCAGAGAATATCTGAAAATTTTGATGCAAAAAAAAAAGAATATTTGGATTCCTTGTGAAAAAATACCCAAATTCGAAAAAAAAAATCAGTCAAATTGGAGCTCGGATGAGGGGGATTTCATTGATTTAAAATCATCTCTTTTGTTAGAAAATTTTGTGATGGAGGGACAATTACAATGTGCGCAAGTTGGAAAAGGACACATGTTCCTTAAACAAAAAGCAACATGACAAGCCAAGAAGAATGGGATTTGAGTTAAGAATCTCCATAGACTTGATGTAGATTTGATTTCTACAAATATTCCTAAGATTGGGAAGTGTGATAAAGTCATGCAATTGACCCTTGAGTGGGAGCTAGAGTTGCATGTATGTAAGAATGAACATCAAGATGTGGAGCAGCCACATGTGGAGGATCATGGAGTGGGAGCCACCACTCATTTAGAGAAATTTACAGCAAGATGGTCAGAGGGAGTGCGTGCAGTTATACCACCAGGTGAGAGGTGGGGCGACATGCATCAATAATCCCAAGAAGAAATTTTGGGCGGGATTCATTGAGATGGTGTGGATCTCATGAATCACACCTGGCTACTAGGAGCATATAGAGTAGCAGTATAAAGATTATTTGGATTGATGCAGTCAAATGTCGTGAGGACATGAAATAAAAGTGACATTGTTAGATACTGGAGTGCAAATCAGAGTTGGCAACAACTGTAGAGTGCATCAATGTGTCAGCGATGCAGAGGATCTAGTAGACATGTGTAGTAGCTAGCATCAAGTTAGAAGTATTTGATGAAATATGCATTATATTGATTCAGTTGTTTGGAGGCTATTCAATTTCGGAAGTGTTGCATGCAAAGGTTGCATGTGTGATAAACATTGGTGAAGTGTTGCATGCAGAGTGATTTGAGTTGTAACTGAGTGATTCTAGTCGTAAAATAGTTGGAAGTGTAGTGGTGCATTAGTTAATGCAAATTTTAAATCACTTTAACTCAATTAAGTGAGTAAAAGTTATTTTTTCTAGTTTTAATTGCAGATACACTAGTGAGAGATCAAGCAAATTAAATATTGATTAATTTACATGTAGTGATCTCGCATGCAACATATGGTTTTACTATTATTAACTGCATGCATGTTAGTTCCAGTGGAGACCAAGATGAGATTTAGGTGAAAGGGAAGTGTAACTATCAGTTGTGATATTAGAAAGCTACCCAGGTGTAGTTATGACACCACAGGACGCCCATTATACTCAGTGTAGTAGAGGAAGGCTGAAATTATTTGTTATGTTGCATGCATGGAGTTGCATGTCACATGCATGGAGTTGCGTGTCACATGAAAATACATTCCTTTTTTGTTGAGATGGAGTGTCTAAGTTTTCAACAAGAAATAGTTAAATTGGCATCCGAAAAAAACATCCATGATCCTAGTGAAAATTAAGCACCTACACTAGGGTGGGGACCACAAAGGTTATTTTTAGGTGAATGTCTATTTTTTGATGGATCTCTATTTTACTATCCCTTAATTTATATGGACATTAAACTATAATCTATTCTCAATGAGAACTTGAAAATAGTCAACTGAAGTGGAAAATCAATTAGCGAAGTGAATTTTGAGTTAAGAGGTTGGTAGGTGGGACATGCAGAATGACTTGAGTTGTAACTGAGTGATTCTAAGTGTAACAGAGTTGGAAGTGTAGTGGTGCATTAGTTAATGCAAGTTTTAAATCAATTTAACTCACTTAAGTGAGTTAAAGTTAGTTGTGCTAGTTGTAACTGTAGATACACTAGTGAGAGATCAAGTGAATTAAATATTAATCAATTCACATGTAGTGATCTCACATGAAACTGATGGTTTTAATATTATTAACTGCATGCATGTAAGTTCTAGTGGAGACCCTGTTGACATCTAGGTGAAAGGAAAGTGTAACTATGAGTTGTGATATTAACAGGCTAGCCAAGTGTATTTATAACAACACGGGATGCCCATGATACTCAGTGCAGTTGAGGGATGCTGAAATTATTTGTGATTAAGGATTGCATTCATCAGGAACTGCGTGAGCATGGAAGGCTGTCTGGTGGGAGTAAATTGGCTAAGGGATTTGCCAATTTTTGTATGACAGTGTGAGACAATTAGCTGATGTACTGAGGGCTCTTTTCAGAAAAGTTTTGTATGCAATTGTTTCATGATTCCTTGTGGGAAATAAAATATATTATAGAGGGGTTCTGAGGAGTAAGCTTTCCCTAGGAATATCTGGCATTGTGGTTTTGATCGATTATTATTTGCTTCATATGGTTGGAAATTGTGTTGTTTTCTAATTCCACAAATTATTTGTAGAAGATATTTAGTATTTAACTTTAGTACATTGTTAGATCTGGTGAATCCAAGGTATACATGCATGTTGTATAATTTCTACAGGGTATGAGAGTTGTGTTATAGATTTTCTACATGGTATGAGAGAAGGAATTATTTGGGTGCATGATTTTGCAAATAATATTTGAAAATTTTGATGCAATTTAAAAAAAAATAGAATATTTTTAATTCCTCCCAAAAAATACCCAAATTGAAAAAAAAATCGATCGAATCAGAGATCCTATGAGGGAGATACCGTCGATTTAAAATCATCTCTTTTGTTAGAGAATTTTGTGATGGTTGGAAAATTACAATGTGTGCGAGTTGGAAAAGGAAAGGTGTTCCTCAGACAAAAAACAAGAGGGAAAGCTAAAAAGATTTGGATTCAAGTTAAGAATCTCCATAGACTTGATATAGATGTGATTTCTACAGAGATTCCTACCATTGGGAAGTGTAAGAAAGTCATGCAATTGACCATTGAGATGGAGCTGGAGTTGCATGCAGGTGAGAATGAACCTCAAGATGTGGAGCAACACATGAAAAGGATCATGGAGTAGGAGCAACGACTCATGTAGGAAAATTTCGAGCTAGATGGGAAGAGGAAGTGCATGCAGCTATACCAACAAGTGAGAGGTGGGGTGACATGCATCAATAATCCCAAGAAGAAATTTTGGGTAGGATTCATTGAAATGGTGTGGATCTCATGAATCGAACTTGAAAATTAGGAGCCTAGAGAGTAGCACTAGAAGGATTAGTTGGATTGATGCAGTCAGATGTTGTGAGGACATGAAATTAAAGTGATAGTGTTAGATACTAGAGTGCAGATCAGAGTTGGTAACAAGTGCAGAGTCCATGGATGCAGATGTGAGCAACGCGGAGGATCCAGTAGATAACAACAAGTTAGAAGACTTTGATGACAGATGCATTTTATTGATTCACTTGTTTGGAGGCTATTTAGTTTCGGAAGTGTTGCATGAAAAGGTTGCGTGTGCGATAAACATTGGCGAAGTATTGCATACATGAGTTGCATGTCACATGCATGGAGTTGCATGTCGCATCCATGGAGGTGCATGTTGAATGAAAATAGATTCATTTCTTGTTGAGAGTGAGTGTTGAATTTGGCAACAAGAAATAGTGAAATTGGCATCCAGAAACAACATCCATGATCCTAGTGAAAATTAACCACCTAAGCTAGGGTAGGGCCCACACAAGCTATTTTTAGGTGAATGTATATTTTTATATGCATGTCTATTTTTATTATCCGTTAATTTAGATGGACATTGAACTATAATCTATTCTCAATGAGAACTTGAAAATACTTAACTGAAGTGGAAAATTAGCCATCTAAGTGAATTTCGAGTTAAGAGGTTGGTTGGTGGTACATGCAGAGTGACTTGAGTTGTAACTGAGTGAATCTATTTGTAACAGAGTTGGAAGTGCAGTGGTGCATTGGTTAATGAAAGTTGTAAATCAGTTTAACTCAGTTATCCGTATTGGATGATATAAAATAAAATAAAAATTAGATAACATAAAAACTTCAAAATTATTTGTTTACCTGATGCATCCCACTCTGCCCCTGATGAAAGTGATCTATCAGGATCACCTCTAAAATACTTCCCTACATAAGGAAAATATTCAATCATGAAGATCGAGTTCCTAAGCCATATAAATAATTGAAGAGTAAAGCGAGCCACTTCACCACCATCGCCACCATGGTGAGACATCAATTCTACCCAATGCAATATATGTGGTTCCCGAGGTCTTGTGGGCTGCACTAGAGACTGATGAGGTGTGAGGAGTGGGATCCTCTCTAAAGAAAAATACACAAGAATTTCCCCATACTTGACGTTTTTCAGCTTCTCATTCATAGCTCTCGTGCGTTGGCCGTTCATGTTAGCCAACACTCCATCACTCCAATTAAAAACTGTTCCCCAGAACATTCAACTCCAATATGCATTTTTGCTTTGGTAGCCACATGTGGAGCTACACTCCCACACAACTTCATAATGGTAAATGCAATTACCTTGAGGTCTAGTTGCACAATTATTTTGATATCGATGCAACCATCCCTCAACTCTGAATCTTGACTACAATATTGAGTAGTGGGAAGATCATTTGGTCTTGTCCCAAACATTAAGGAAATGTCCCTCCCTCTATGGGGTAATCTAGTGATGAAATATATATCCTATAACTCAATTACAAGCCTATGGTCTCCAATGATTAAACATTGATCTCAAACATCCCAGGCATTCACTAGCTAGGTCATTAGTTCAACTTGTGCTTTCATACCTTGAATCATCCAGAACTTATAAAAGCCACAATTTTTCAATGTGTGGATTTTTCCATATCATCCATGGCTTCATTGTATACAAGTTCATGCTATGTTTCTCGCCATTCCAACATGATTTTCAACCTACAAACCATCAATATAATCATTAGAAATCAGGTGGGAGAATTTAGAGCCATTTTTTTGTCGAGAGGAACATGTTCTGTGTGTATATAGTGCATTTTTTCTCACGAGCTGCACAAAAAACCCACGGCGGCATGATGATTTTTCTATTATAAATTCATTGGGTGCGCTGTTTTCTCCACAAAAACTTGCGCAACCTTGAAGTCGGATTTTAAAACATTGTTTCCCCCTAAAAAATTCCCTAAAAACTAAACCAATGAAAAAAAAGATAATGATGATGTGGAATACCTGGCGCAGACGGTTCTTGAAATCTTTGGTCGGTTCTCCCAATTTCAACGCCGAAAGATTTAGGGAAACAACTCTTTCTCCTCTGCTCTAAAAACTGAAAGGTGAAAATGACTTGTTTAAAATTATTTTTGTAGTTTTAAATGAATAAAGTAATAATGTTTTATTTATTTTTACTTTAGAAGTCAAATAATTTTTTTTTTCCTATTTAGAGAGAAGATACTCATAATGTTTGAGTTTTTGTGTAGGAAACGGGATTTTTTTGGAAAGAATTATTTTGACATTGAGTAGACTTTATCACTTTTTCGAACTCTATAAAAATACGAAAAAGAGAAACCTTGTGGTCCTCTTTTAATCCCTTTTCAGACTCTCTAAACAAGGAAAGGTTGCCAAGAACTTGACTATTCAAACTCGTTAAAGTAAATGAACTGTCATCCATTCAATATAATTTTATCCCTTTTCCGGAATGAATTGGACTATTTTCGAAAAAGGTATACATTGACTAAGCATGGTCAATAAAGTTCTCTCATGAATTATTTTATCCTTTTTCGGGCTTGAGGGACTAAATTTATGAAAAAGAACACTAGGGAGTTTACTTATGTTTTTCTTCTGAATGCCTAAAACTGAAAAACACCGAGTTAATCCTATGTTGGACTCGTTAAAATTAAATAGTACAGGACTTGTCAATCACAGAAGGAATGAACCACTGCTTCTTAGGGTTCGTTTTTAATACTAATATGAAATTATCCGAAGGATGAGCTTACAAAAATAGCAAATGTTATCCTCCTCAAGCTTGAAAAAAATAGAGAGGTACTCGCCAGTAATGGTGGGGGAAAAGTGAGAAAAAATATTCCATTCATTGTCCTTGTTTTAGAAAGCAGCATGTCTCTCTTGAAAATGACACTTTGTCACACTTATACCTGAGTTGGGAAATATTTTTTCTTACATTTAATCAAACCAGATTGAAAAAATTCATCCAGTTTCTGGGTATTATCTTTGAGTGAAATTCTACCAAGCCATTTACAGTAGCATTATGTGTTCAAGAGAAAGTTAAAGTTACCATTCACTGCAAACATTTTTCTCCATTCGTTTTGATCATCCCTGAGTCAGTCCTTGCAAAACATTTCTTCAAATCTTGATCTAATGGTTTCATGTTGTAGGCTTTCCTACGACAGATCACTTTCTATCAACATTAGCTCATTATCTATAAATTTGATTTAGAATCTTGTCAGTACCTTGGAATATGCATGGTCTAAGGGCAGGTTTCTCACCTTCGATAACAGGTTCTCATCATTGACTGACAATCAAGTGGTTTAAACCATGTTCTACTTCAACACAATCAATCACATGGATCGATTCATACTATTTTGAGAAGCGGAACTCAAGAACCTGGATCTAGTTTCCACCATCCAAGTTGCGAGGAGTTATGTATTCATAATATAGTAGACTTCTTATGAAAAATGGTTGTACCCATACTATGTCTACTTTTTGATGTAATATTGAGATCATATCTATACCAGAACACTTAGTTAGTTCTGCTTTGAGTATGGGAGTTCCTACCCCAATTATGATATATATTTTCATTAAATGTTTTTACAGGTTTTCGACCGGTGTCTCCAATCCAATCCTTCGGATGAGAAAGCACTTCACTCTTCAGAAAAATTTTCTCATACTTCATACTTTATGAGGGAATATGTTACAAATAATTTTGTCACCATGAAATTTTACTATTCATATGGGTATATCACCACCCATATCATGTTCTCTTAGAGGTAAAAAACACTCATGTTCCTGATTCAAGTCTTGGAAATTGGAGAAAATCTCTGTAAAACCCTTAAAATATAACTTGCGTAGTTTTATAGAATTTTCCTGCACATGAGCTAATACTTATTCCATTAGTTGTGGTGATAGCCTCTTTGTTCGTCACTCTATTTGCCACTAAAACCTGTGCACCCCTGTGGAAAACAAGTAAAAATAAAAAGTAACTTCCAGAAGCCTAGTTGGTCGAATATTCTCCCAACTGGAAGCTTCCAGAGTCGCATCAGTTCGAGCTTTATCCCTCTACTCATGGATCTTATCCCTTGGTCCAAGGGACTCAAATTCCCTCATGGGAGGAAACTATCACTCTCTTAATGGATCTAAAAATACCTCAATATCTCTATAAATTGAGCTGAAGTTTAAGGTTCAAGGGTATATACCAATGTGAATAGATACTGATTGGTATATTTTCTAAGCTGGAGAGAGTTCATAGAGTTCATAGTTTCTATGCTAGTGAGTTGTTTTTGACACATTGAATATCATATCTTTGTGCCCATGACTTCATGTTGGTCATTTTAGAAAGAAAGGCTTATCATACTGAAGGGAAACGATTGCTCAGACACACGGGACAAATTTGTACAACATCAAGGCATCCGGTTGTAATATTGTTTTTTCTAATTTATGATAATACATATGGATCTCTTTTTCTCATTTTCTTGTTTCTGAATTCATGGAAATGATGTCAAGACTTAGACCCTTGATCACTAAGTTGGATTATTATTTACAATTATTATATACTGTAGGTGCTTTGATCATTTGTTTTTTTGTGATTGCAAGTTCTTCTCATCATTGAAGAGCTAATTTGGAGCGAAAGGCAAAAGACTACATCAGACATCTCAGTTGAAAGGTAGGAGCATAATCTAAAATAAAATTAATCTAGAGAAAGAAATATTCAATGGATATTTGTTTCTAGTTACTTGTTGGAGTACTAAGGAGATCGCTCTTGTCTGCGAGAGGGACTAGTCTCGGTAACAACTGTTAATGCATGTACGTTATTTCTAGACACATTCTAAGTTATATATATGAATATGTTTATTAATTAAAAATGAATTTTTTTTTTGGCATATTGCAGCTGAAACACCACAAGGCTATGTGGTACAAAGGTTGTAAGTTTTGCACCAAAAATTTGGATGAAAAGAGGAAAAATCTTGATTGTGGGATAACTACAGTCTTCCAGGTCACTAAAGTTTCCTCCAGAAGTGACACACATCCACAATTCTATAAAAATTGGTATTATGGGTGTTTAGATGACATACTTGAGTGTGACTTTGATTCCTTCAAAGTGGTTTTATTCGACGCGAAATGGTATAGGATACTAATGAATGAACATGATCCTCATATAATTGTTATTCAACATGCTAATGGATTTTCCATGGTTAATACAAGGCCATTTGAGCCAAGACCAGATTGCTAGGTTCTTACAAGAAAATGCAAACAAGTCTTTTACTAAAAGGTTCGAGGTAGACTGGGTTGGTCATATTTTGCTAGATATGATCGAAGAGGAAGGTTGGTAGAGTATAATGTAGCAAAAGAAGATGATAATGTTTTAGAGGATGATGGTGTAAAGAAGAAATTAGTTGGTTATTGCGTGTCAAATCATAAATATGTTTAAGAAGTTCAAGGAGATGTTTGAGACAATGTTCTTGATGAAGATGATATTGATGATGTACTGTCAAATGAAGAAGTTGAAGAATTTAAACCAAATGTAGCAGATTATGTTCATAACCATGATATGGATGAGCATATGATTATTGGAAATGATGACATTGATGATGATTCTGAAAGAGCTGATTGTTTCAATGTCATTTTTGAATAGGATGACATAAATTCATTAGATGAATGAAGAAGAATATTACTAATATATAAATTTTGCAATGTGCAAGGTATGTATTTAAATTTTTTCAGTTATAGATTTTTTCTCTTTCACTTAAAATAAATATTATTTTCTTAGTAATTTGTATATATCATTGATTCTTTTTATTTTCTTTGAAATAGTTTATAGTAGATAGATTAGATATTGGGAATATTGAGAGTGATGTTTTGGGTTGGAGGCCATATGAGCTTCCACCTCTACGTGGTTGGCCTTATTTAGTAGAGAATATTATACTTTTTTTAATCCAGGAGAATCTCATTATAGATAGAAATTTATATGCCCTTAACAATTAACCTCGCACATAATGACCTATCAATGGGGCTAATGTTGAAATGTTTGCAGTTTTTTCTCGTATGCATTGAAATTTGACATGGATATAATAGATGCATAAATTGATGTTTTGGGAGGGTTTGAGACTCAAAATTTGTGGATGAAGCTTTCTAAATACTTTCTAAAGAGAACATTATATTGGAAAAGTGAGAAATACAAGGATTTATGTATAACTGATAGGTCTTAAGGCCTTCTTGGTTAAGGATTTGAGTGGACTTTAGTGGGAGTTCATTTGGGGAACCTAGAGAATTAAACACAGGGTAAGGTTCTTGGTTAAAGATTTTAATAGATTCAAGTGGGAATAAGTAATAGTCAAAGATTGATCATAGGATTTGAGCAAGAACAAGCAATATCCAAAAACTAAAATCGATAATCCCTTCAGCCTCTTCTTAAATATTCATGAACAAAGGAATTAATTGTATGAATAAGACTAGGGTTTTATTCATTGGATTTTAGTTCATATTTTATTTTATTTTATTTGTGTGGGTACTGTATACTGTAAAATATGAATGGAATTAGACGTGGCTTCACAATGTATCATAAGAGTTTGGTGCGGGAAATTATAGAACCCAATGAATCCAAATCTCTCTCTCTCTCTCTCTCTCTCTCTCTCTCTCTCTCATTTTTCTCTCTCTCTCATAAATTTCTACAACACAAGGGTTTAAGGATACAATCACTTGCAAAAATAAAAAACCATTTAAAACTATTTTTTTAAGAAATAATTATTACAAGTCTTTAAATGAACTTGTCTATGGCTCAACATGACTCAATCGTCGTTGATGGAAGTTGAATCGAAGGTGTAAGAAATTTTGACCATTCATCCATAACTTTTTCTTCTCCATAGTCATTCATGACCATAAATTTTCAACTAACAATGTAAACTCATTTTTTCAGTGTATCTTCCCCATTTGATTTTCTTTGAATCAAGATCCAACAAAAAAATCAACTCCCTTAATCATTCATCATTTTCTTCCCAGTGTAAATCTAGTTACACTAAGTTCAATCCTTCAATGATTTTCCTGGACATTACATTGACACAAATATTTTTTTTGGGCAATATTTCTCACTTGTTCCTCCAAGTGATAAGCACAATGCAAAAAAAATTGATACATTATTTCACAAGGGTTGATTGGTCATACCACATACACGCAGTTCAAGTTTTCATCCAACGATTACTATAGGTTTCTATAAACATACTTTCATACTTATAACGCAACATTTATCTTGAACTCAATCCAATCAGACTCAGTCAAATGTATGTAGATATTATTTCACACTCAAACTATTCACTCATAGAATTCGATTGTGTTCAATTGATCAAAATTACGATCGATTGAATTGAGATTTACAAATAATATCGGATAAAGAGTAACAATTGTCAACACGAAGAGAAATATGGCCATTGAAACAAGATATTGGATTTTCAGCATAAATTAAAATACATAGAGAAATTTTCTATTCCTCGGTATTTCTCATTCACCTACAGTCATTGTTTTTCAATTACTATTTCCAATTAAAAATATATGAGAATTATGTTTTAGGTCCACATTAGTAGGATCTAATAGCCTCATAAGATATTTTAATTGATAATTTTATAATTTGACTTTCCAAGTGTCTCAGAGTGTTATCTGGAAATAATAAATAATTTTAAATTCATACTAAACGTTATTTTTTAAGAATTGGTTCCTATTTGAAAAAATTTCGACTAAACTAAGATAAAATTAGACTAAAAAACTCAACATATATACCAGCTCAAGAATGAGGTTTTTTGTACTAATCATATTAGGGTTTACACAAATCCGTATATATGACAAAAATAGACAACTCCGAGGTACACGTCTCCGAGTCTAAAAAACACTAGTAAAAAAAAGGCATCCAACAATGACAGGGATAACCGTCTATAATTATTAGGGACATTTGGTGATGTACATTTGCATTATAAAAACTTGGTGTAATTTCCAAGGTGTTTACTAATCCTTGGATATCTATAATGACATGAGTGAGACTTTTTTACTTACTTTTCAATCTTCAAAGATTCCTATGAAGCTCCCTTTGAATCTAAGGACTAGTGATAGAATTTTTTCTGATATTATAACTTATTCTATCCAATAAAATTTATTGTATGTACCTACAATCCTATATGGGGAGATCATAAAAGAATATTTACATTTAAGCATTGAAAATAAACCAAGAGACTAGATTTACTAAATAATTCAATAATAGCAAAAAAGAGAGATAGGCACATATCTTTTATGAACAACAAAAAATCCCTCTGCATATTGTACATCTCAATGTCATTGATCTAGAAATAGTTAAGGTTTTTCTTTGTTTCAACAATTAATCCTAGGGTTTTGTCAAAAAACATAGTCGTTTTCTTATCAAGCCTTTCTAGGTTCGCAAACCCTAGAAATCAAAACCTTCATTGAAAATGGAAGAAATCAATCTATGGTTTTTAACTAAATACCATAAAGTATATGATGCATAAGCCATGACCCATAATATGGTTTTTAGCACAAACCCTAATATAAAAAAAAATAAATATATATGTTGCATGAAGATTGGATTATGCTAGGGTTTTGTAAAAAGAACCCTAGAAAATCAACCAAACCCTAAATCCTTGCAAGACATGTTCCTAAACTTCACACAATGCATTTATTTATCCAAGTGGTCTAAATCATGTATTACATTAGGTTCTTCTTGAAAAAATTTATCACAAAAAATATTTCTATTCCTCGAAAGGATTTTTGAACATTACACCATTATGTCATAGAGGGATCACACCAATGAGATAACACAGATAATTCCATAATGGAATTCAATCTTCATGAAATTCATTTTTATTAAAAGAAACTTGGATTAAGTAGCAGTATATTCTTAGATATGATATTTATATAATGTTCCTTGAGGATTCCATAACGACTTATTCACATTTTCATTAGACTATATCACAAAACTTCGAATTTCATTTCACATTCTACTCACTTCAAATTTTACCACAGATTCTGCAATTTGAACTTGTGTCAAGGGGAATTTTGGTAACATCATAAACTTCACCCTTAGGTATTATTCAAGGATTGATCTTCATGCTTCTTCGAATCAGACCAAAGATTTGATACCATGTTGGAATTTCTCTCTCCATTTATAAGGTGTGAGTTTGAAGAGCTCTAAATATTTGGAATAAAATTTATATAATCATAGTCTAAGCTATATTAAATTGGCTATGCTACATTTTTTAAAGCGTGGTATATGTTTATGGTGCATATTGGTGATTTTATTATGGCTTTTAGATTGTCAATGTTGAACGAGGTAATAGTTGATAGTTTCTCAAAGTTAAATTTGGATCTCACAACATATGCTTCAGGAATTTTACATGAAGTGAGAAGCTAGGAGGTAACACCTTAAAGATTCTAAAGCTTTCTTTCAACTATTTTATTGAGGTTTCTAGCATTTTCTAAGTGCATTTTATTGAGAGGTAGTAGGTAATTGAAAGATATAAAAAGAGGAACTTTTCTCATTTGAAAGGAAGAAATTCAAGAGGAGGAAAAACCTTCTATGAGGCCAATTATAGGTGAAAGGGAATAAAATAATTTTGGGGAGTTTATCTCATCACAACTTCTCTTGTTATAAATCAAGTTCAAGTTTGGGCTACAAAATTAAAGTTGTTGGAGTATTCCTCATTCTAGGGTTGTATACACATTCTCTATGGTTTGTTTGTACTTGGAAAAGGGATTTTAAGAAACATGTTTCATATCCCTTTATCTCCTAAATTAAATAAATATCATAACGAAGAAAAGGTTGCATCTTGTTTTATTTCTGAAGATTGTTTTTTGCTCTCTTTTGCATTAATTTTCGCACAAAATAGTATGCATAATATAATTGAAATAATAATTTTCATATAATTGGTGGTGAAATAACATCTTTATATCATTTTCATTCATCTTTATGTATTAATGTTGTTGATTTAATTGGTAAGGTTTATATCTATGAAAATTTTTTTATTTCCCCATTACACTTCAACATGTTTCATCAAATTATGTTGACGCAAATGGAGTATTTATTTTCTTTCAATTTATTATCTAAAATTACAAAACTAAATCAATTATACAAATCTAAATTCTATATCAATCTTTCCATGATATATTTGTATGCATTGTGCCAAAGGATGTATATCATAAAATAAGGTGGACAACCTTTCATTAATAAGAGAACTCCCACCAGAAATTTACAAACTGAGTTGGGACATATTTATCAAATAACTTGGGTCAGATAATGATCTAAAATTACTTTCTAGTTAATGTTGTGCTAGTTTCATTTTAGATATAAACATTTCTTTGCATTGTCTTAGTTACCCTTCATGAGTTTGTTTGAGAGCGTGTGAATGGAAAACAATGTAGTTAGTGAAATTATTATGAGTTTTTCATAAGCTTAAGAAGAATAATTTTAAATGACAGAACATAAGCAATAGTAAACACATAAATTACATATAACAGAGCTTAGCAAAGAGAATTTTGATAAAGGAGTTCACTCCTCCTGGGCTACATCTCCTTGGTCCATCTCCATAGTGTGATATTTGTATTAGCTTCAAGTGTGCTCAAATTGATGTTACAAACTTCAGAATCTCTTAGAACCTGTTCCAATTAGTTTATAACATCATAATCTCCCAAAAATGACTATTTTTTTGTTGTAATTGGACTCTAGATGCTTTGGAAATGACCCCAACACCTGTTGGCGCTGGCCTTCAAAATTATTCAAATGTACTGAAACACTTGTAGATCATCCTTTCTGCCTCTGCAAATTGCTCCATTGAGTTCCTAACATGCATATTAGCCAAGAATGAATTTTACTGAGCTCATTTTGATCGAAAATAAAGTGAGTTATACTAATGAAGTCTTACCAAAATCACACTTTGACATCTTAAGAAACAATTACTCTTTTCTCAAAACATCAAGTACCTTGTTTACATCCATGACATGTTCTTCTCTTGATTTGTTGAATATGAGTATGTAATCTAAGTAAACAATGAAAAATTCATCTAGAAATGGTCTAAGTACATCATTCATCACTCGCATAAAAGTATCTGGTGCATTTTTTAAGCCAAATGGCATAACTAACCACTCATACAATCCTTGTCTAGTCTTGAAAGTAGTTTTCCAAATGTCTTCTTCAACTATCCTAACTTGATGATAACCACTTCTCAAATATAACTTAGTGAAATAATTTGCATGCTTAAATTGATCAAGAAAATCAACAATGCGTGGAAGTGGCTAATGCTTCTTTACCTTGTTTTTGTTTAGTGCATGAAAATCGAGACACATGTGCCAAGGCTTGTCCTTCTTTGGAACCAAAACTATTGGAGAACCACAAGGAGAAGTAGATGGGCATATGATACCTTTATTCAACAAATCTTGGATTTTCTTCTTGATTTCCAAACTTTCCATGATTTACATGCGATACATACCAATATTTAGAAGTGGAATATCCTGTTGCAGCAGAATCTCTTGCCGAATTCCCCACTTGGGCAACAACCCTTTTCGTTCTTGAAACATCTCGCCATGCTGAATTACCACATCAAACAAATCAAATTTCAATTTTTCATCACATCCTTCAAAAGATTTATAGTTAATATATTCATTTTTCTTGATCATAAGAAGCACAAAATTTTTACTTGAATTTACTAGCCTCTTCATTTTCCCTGCATCAACTAAAGAGATATTCAGTTTCTTGCGATTAGCTGTCACAATATACTCCACTCCATGTTTGGTCAAGTGATATTTGTTCTCATGACAATAGAATACCCCTTTCTTGTCATACAAGTATGGAATCCCTAGGATAATCCCTGAAATATCAAGTGGTACAACATCTAACTCAACTTCCTCAAAAAAGTTTGTAGTAATAGAAAATCTGAAAATAAATTTCCTTGTCACCTGTAAATTTTCATTTTTAACCATCCAACCCAAAGGGTATGGCTTATGATGAGGTATAGTTTCAAGGTTCAGTTTTTTAACTAAATCTTCTGAAATCAAGTTTGCTTGTGACCGTGTATCAAATAAGGCATCAATCTTTGTGTGATCAGAAATTACTCTAACATGGAATAATTCTATCCTTGTATCCTCATTTGAAGTGTTATTGTGACTGTTTGAAGTACTATAACTTGCAATTGCTCCCTTTCCTTTGTTAACCATGGAAACTATCTTGATTTCATCTACTGAATCAGATCCGAGATCTTTTTGTGTGGTGGTAGTCGTCTTTTGTTTCCCTTTGTTATTTGGTTTCTTTGGTCTTAGTTAGGGATGTAGTTTCCAACAATGGGCTTCATCATGCCCCTCTTTGGAACAATGTTTGCATGTTATTTTCTCCCCTTATTTCTTCACACTTGCATCCTTTTTTCCTTTCCATTTTTCTCCTTTCCCTTTTCCCTTACCTTTGAATAGCTTCTTCTTACTACCCTCTTCAGAAATTTTTTTACCCCTTGCTTCAAGATGTGTGGCTTTAGGAATGTATACCTCATATATACTTCAAGAGTGTGTCTTGTGAGTTTAAGTATACTCCAAGTAATAAAGCCCTTTTCCTTAACCCTCGTGTATAATCTTGGACATTTTAAGCTTTTAGTAGTCTAAAGTTTTTCCAACTCATTATTTCTTTCTCAATATAGGCTAATGGAAATAATTTCCTTTTAATGGAAGAAATGAATTCGACCCAAGTAATGGAAATCTTATCATGGATGCGCATTTCCTGTTGTGTCTTTGCCTCCCACCAAACTAATTATTCTCCTTCTTGCCTTAATGAAGCTAATTGGATTTTAATATTGTCTTCTTGAAGATTTTGAATTCTACAATAAAATTCTAATTGACAAATCCAATTATCTAGTTTTTCAGAATTAACTTCTCCATTACATGTAGGAAGTTCAAATTTGATGTCCAACTTGAGTAACGGAGTCTTACCTTTTGGGACCTTAGAATGAGTATGGGTATGAGTTTTTGTATTCCATTTGGAAGACGAAGATGTAGATGAGGATGATGATGGTGATGATGGTGGAGAAGGAGGTGGTTTACCACCACTAGATTTTGAGCTCCTCTCTTCCTCTTTTCTACTGTTTGAATATTCTTCTCTAGGAGGGTGTTTTGAACCTTCTACAACTTCCTTTTCCATACAATATTCATACATAATTTTCACCATCCTTTTCATTTCTTTGAACTCCTTCTTTACATCCTCTTCCTCAGAATTTTCATGAGCTCCTTCATGGCCTGACATTTTGGCTGTTGATTCAAGCTCTATCTATGTAGCTTGCATCTCTTCAACCACTTCAGCATCTTGTGCAATTAATTCCTCTTGTGTTTCAAGTGTTTCCTAGAGTGGTCCTTTGGGTAAGGATGTTTCTATCGCAGCCTTCTTCATTCTTGTCCTAAATTCTGGACTAGCTATCAGTACCTTCCCTTCTCCTCTCTGAAATCTCAATCTTGTAAGCATCAATAATTTTGGACTATTAAAACTCTTCAAGTAAAAAAAGAAAGCAACCTTGTGCTTTGATACCAACTTGATCTGAAATTACTTTCTATTTAATGATGTGCTAGTTTCATTTCAGATATAAACATTTATTTGCATTGTTTTACTTATCCTTCATGAGTTTGTTTGAGAGCATGTGAATGGAAAACACTGTACTTAGTGAAATTATGATTCTTTCATAAGCTTAAAGAGCATAATTTTAAATGATAGAACAGAATCAATAGTAAACATAGCAAGCACATATCAAAGAGCTTAACATAGAAAATTTTGATCAAGGATTTCACTCCTGCTAGGCTACATCTCCTTGGTCCAGCTTCATAGTGTAACCATCTATTAGCTTCAAGTGTGCTCAAATTGTTGTTACAAGATTCAAAACCTCTTGGAACCTATTCCAATGAGTTTATAACATCATAATCTCTAAAAAATGACTATTTTTTTTGCTATAATTGGACTCTAGATGCTCTGGAAATGACCCCAACACTTGTTGGCATTGGCCTTCAAAAATTTTAAAATGTACTAAAAAACCTATACATCATATTTTTTACCTATGCAACCTGCTCCATTGAGTTCCTAGCATGCAACTTAGCTAGGAATGACTTTTACTGAGCTCATTTTGGTCGAAAATTGTGTGAGTTATGACAAAAATTGTTTTTGCCCCAATTTCTCCTCCAAAACTGTAGACTGCCAATTAGATTTCTAAATTTAGAAATACCGCCAAGATTAGCACATCTCCAGAAAATTCACCAACTTTAATTGTGGGATTAATTAGCACTAATCATGTTTAGGGCAGATAAGCATGTTTAGTGATAAGTGTTGTTTAATGTGATTAATGGCGGATTAACGTGGGTTAGCCACATTTTAAGTTTAATTAACTGTGTTTACAGAAATTCCGCCGGAATGTATTTGGCGCCTGGTTCTTTGTGGAGTGGCCACATGGGGAGGGGGTTGGCCCCCTCCAACCCCCAACCATTGAACATAGAAAATTTAAATGAAATTGGTGATCAATAAGGTTAAGAAAAACCTTGGAGGAGAGTTGGTAAGGCATGCAAACTGCGGGCATGAGGTCAGGGGTTTGACCCCTGCTCCGCCACAATAATATTTCTTCGTCGAATTTAAAGACTCCTCTGCCATTATTATCAACGTTGCCAGGTTTGGATCCTCGCTAGTTTAGTTAGTTGGACCTCGAAGTTTGGTTAGATCTGCCGTGAAGGTGGGTTGAAACTATATATATATATATATATATATATATATATATATATATATATATATATATATATATATATATATATATACATATACATATACATATATATATACATATATACATATATACATATATATATATATATATATATATATACACATATATACATATATATATATATATATATATATAACACCATATCATTGTCCTCAATTTTGGTTAGATCTCACGTGAAGGTGAAGAAACTATATATATATATAATAACACCATACCATTGTCAAAAACATTTCTATGGAACCAATTTGACCTTCCAACCTGCCAGCCATGGGGGGAGGGGGCGGGGTACATGGTATGCCACATGGCCCTTCCCCATTGGCCACGACATAATGAATGTCAACTTAAATAAGATTCAACTTAGACTTATGAATAAAAAAAATTCACTTCCTAGTCATCATCTACGAATCAGGTGGTGCCACTTCGCACAATGTCATTGGCTATTTATAGAGGATATTCCTGCAACTGCTAACTGTATGTACCACATCGGCACTGTAGCTGTGCTGCTCATTTTTTGCCTCTTTTGGAAAATGAACAATAGACGATAACTCAACCATACAAACTCGAATTTTGATGAAATGAGTTGCACAAAATCCTGGCAAAGAACTCTATCCGGTCATTTAGGTTTGATGCAATTTTGAACATCAAACATCAATTCTTATAGTGTGATTAATCCAATCTCATTGAGGTCAATTGATTTAGGATAAAACATCAATTCTTATACTCATAATTATATATCCCTCATCTGCATTGAAAAATTAAATTGATTCCCTCTTTATTCCAATTAAAAAAAGAGGATAGCAAAAAAAACATCAATAAACTTGTTACTAACAAGTTTAACATATCTCCATAGTGAAATCATATTCCAATTTCCTAATCTTAATTGCAACTACTAACTCCATATTCAATTCATTCCCCAAAAATTTGAATCAAGATAATGCTATTAAATATCAATATTATTCTAAGTCAAAGAACTAGAAATTGCAACCATATTCAATTGCCTTTCTAAAACTCCAAAGCTTAAGAGTTTAAAATCCCGATTCCAATAATTAAAACAGATTACTTTTGGAGTTTTCGTTATTCTAATTATAAAAATAAACTCAAAAATTATATATTATTTTAATATTATTATTACTATTTATTTAAGGTAACCGTTATGTGGATAAGGGGTTATTTTGAAAAAGTTTTCATAATTTTCTTTAATTCTAAATAATTATAAATTTCTAAATAATTATCAACCATATAATAGAAATGTAAACTTCAGGGAATATCGATAAGAATATTTCTTCAAATTTTCACAGTAGATGCCAGCATTGCAAATTAATGATGATTATATATTTTCAGCCAGATCTAAATAAATTTATGAAAATATTAAACTTGGAAAACGATACATAATATATGCTTATTTCTTCACAATGCTTCCCACTTTTAATTTCTGGTTTTTTCATTTAATAAAATGAACGTTTAAATCATTGGTTTTTCCTTTCTTCTCATCTTCTATTAAATAAACAGTCCCTCTCTTTGGCGAATCCATGATAGCAACTGGACATCTCTTCGAAATGATGGCTTCATTATACTTAATTTAATATATATGTATAACGTTTGTGTCAGCTGCTTATATTTTATATTTGATTGTCATGATTCTCCAAAAATAATTTCCCAATTATTTGTCGAGAAATCTGTAATGATAATCTCAACATTCAAGAGGATAATAATTGTCTTCAAAAATAACAATTATTCGACGCAATCAACAATAGATTCTATATGCAAATAATGTGATGCAATTTACATTTTTAATCTCACATAAATAGCATCTTAGGGTTCATTTTTCTATTAGATTTAACTGTGAAAGTGACTCATAGGATTTTTGGCATTTTGTAGCTCAACCCGCACCCCGTCACATATATTGAAAAGTGACCCATTAATAAAAAAATGGGGTTCTAATTCCAATTCCTTTATCACATTTTTTCTTCAAAGAAGATGATGCTTTTATTGAGTGAAAAAATGGATGTGTGAATGGACTTCTTTTTTGCTCTACCAAGGTAAGGTTTTGAGTGGAGTTCTGCTCACATAGATAAGGTCCTAAACTTACGTGAGTAACTTCTGCAAACATAGCGATCATTAATGCATATTTAACTATTTCATCAGTTTTCCATGGGTTTCCATGAGGTCTCATTAATTGCTATTTCTTCGTTGTTCTACTCATGTTGTGCTAAAAGGTTTTGTCATTTTAAGGATTGCACGCTATGTGACATCTTTCCCGAGGCACTAGGGGGAGGCTCTATAAGATCCCTTGGAACACTTGAGTAACAAGTATGTCCTATAAGGTGCTTGGAGTTTATGGAAAACAGTTTTTTTGCCTAAGCTTTGATGGCATGGGGGTAAGAATAAATTATCTTATGTATATGGAACATGTTATTAAAGCTTCCACAACCCATTCTTTGAAGGCTATTACTTCTTGTGGACACTCCTAAAGAAATATAGAGTTTGAACAACTAACCAAATGGAGTGGAAAATAGCATGGCGTTGAGGTATTTGAAAGAATGAATGGATTCCACAATGAGGTCATGGAGAAAATGCAATTGGAAATGCTGAATGGATCACATTTCATGAGAATATATCAAGCAATAAACACTCTCTAATATAGAAGGACATTAGGTTACACCACTTGCAAATTTTATCCTTCACTCTCATATCCTCCATTTAATATATTCGTGGCCTTGGTGTTTTATTTTCATTGAATATATTTGGATAGAGGGATGGCCATCATGAAATAAATTTGCTAATATGTATGTTTTCACTCGAATCTAATATTCATTATTTCATATGTTCTAATTTTTCCTAAATAGATGATCCCTTGATGTCTTACTTTCTTTCCACAAAACATTTACCTACTCTTTTGAGAAAGATTCCATCCTAGACCTATTTATGTCTTTATTTATCTCTTACATATAGGAAATGGTCAAAGAGCATAGGAAAGAAACTAGATCTCAATCCATCTAAGCCTTAAACTAGCTAAAAGAGTATTAGCAAATGTGCATTAGGAATAAATGTTGGATAAAATAAATATTAATACTAAAATGATAGTTGTTACATCTTCACCTGAAATTTTCTTCTTTTCTAACCACTATTTTATGGTGTTTGACACTTTCCATGTATTTCAATAAGCTTTTGCAATGCTTACATTTTGTTCATCTCAAAAATTTGAGGGTATGCGATGGCGTATGCTATGAAATGTTACTCTCATTATTTATATCAAATAATCAATCGTCTGAACTTTCAATTCATATAAGGTATTTTTAAGAACCAATGGCATATCTCATAGAGTTGGACCATTGTATAAGTGATGATAGATAGAGAAAGAAAAAATCATGATAAACACTCCTTTCATACCTCTAGAACAATGTTTGAGGAAGAAGGCTTGTCAGGGTGTCAGGTAGTGAAGCATTTAATCATCCACCACATAGCTCAAGCATCTACTAAAATATTTTTGGAATACAAAAAGGCAGTGATTGTGGTAGTGTGTAGTTCAAGTATCCACTGTAGTATTTCAGACTGCAAAAAAACATGATCTATTAAACTTAACTCAATTTTTTATTCTGAGATTATTCTAGAATCACATGAACACGAGTAAGGTTAATTTTTTAACCTCAATCCTCTCATTTGTTTCTCGTTATTCTTGGAATTGGAAATTGATATAAATATCATTATCATTCTCTCATTTAAGAAGACATTTTATACCTTTTCAACATTTTATATTTAAAAATTAATATTTAAGTCTAATAGATAAGGGGAAAAAAATATATCTATGAAAAGGTCAACTAATTCCCTTCATAAAATGCTAGGGAATAAAAAATATGATTGATGGGAAAAGTCAAATTGTTTAAATGCTAAATTTGAAAATATATATTTTTCCTAAATAAGATGATTAAAAAAAATACTAAAGCAATTGATTATGAATTTTGATTTAAACTAATAAAATGTCAACTTCCTTTGACCACAGCCATAACTATAGACGCTCACTAAGGGAGTGGGAAATAAGTTCTTTTTGATGCCCATATACACATTTTCAACATTTTTACACCTTAAATACTATTTATTTTAAAATATACATGTCATCTTTAAGTTGCCAATAATTTTTAAAAACGTTACTTTGACAGACATATTAAAAATGCAAGTTTTAATATATATGTGTGGGGCTTGGAAGAATAGTAAAGTTGCTCGAGAAGACTGATATTAGTATCATTCATTAATATCGATTAGTAATTACTTTGTTCCTTGATTATGTTTTGATCACATGAAAAGAATGTTACATGAAGAAGAAATAAATCTCAACTTCAAGTCATAAATGCCATCACAATTTTCCACGCAATATAAATTAATTAGGTTGGTGACCTTCCAGCTACCCAGTCTTCAAGTTAGGGCTCAACATTCCAAATTCCAAATATGTTCTCGGCGGCTCGCCTCGATGGCTGCAAGTCTATAAGTTATTGGACTTGATGTGATTCGTGAATTCTCATGAGGAGCAGGGCCATACATGCTACAAAACTGGAACTTGGAAGGTTATAGAACTTGGAACTTAGCAGACAACTCACGCAATCTAACCATGAAGACTTTCAAGAATAAGTAACCATTAAGCGATTGTCAATACCTTTTCCTCTGCATTCTAATTTCTAATTATTTTGTTTCCACAGAATTAGCTGACACAATGGTTCTCTCCTTCTGTGCTTAATGTGTAAGAAGAAAATGGTTCTAGAAAAATATTTATTGCATATTAATTAATCCAGAAGAGATTAATAGTTACAGAGACACAAATATTTGACATGCCGGGATTAAATGATTATAGAGGGCACAAATTTCTAGCAGGTTAAAATAATCGGGGATATTAATTTAGGGCTTTCCATAAGGGTTAGGTTTTTGCATCTTAATTTATTCAAGCCTACTGACTAGACAACCATCTACACTCTATAAGTTGTTTATGCAGACCATCTCCCCCTAATTTTATCTTTAGGGCAGCATCCTGAACTTAGAAGGGTTTTTCCTAGAAGCCCATATATGACCACATTAAAAGCATTATCCATCACAGGCTTCTCTCACAAAGACATCAGACTCATCTAGAAAGGGAAAGGATAATGACTTCTCTGGTGAAATTTTATCTGTCAATACGTGTGGAATGAAAGGGTTTCACTCAGTCTATCATTCATTCATGTCTCATTTATTGATATCTCCCACTCCTGGTTGCAGCATCATTTATTGATCGCCCCTTCTTCATGTTCGAGGAGGAGGCTAGGGCCACCCAAGCCTTTTCTTCTTTACTTGATCGTGAATCAATTCTTGTGAGATATGTGGGGAACCAATAGTGTATTCAAAAAATTACAATTACACCAACCCCTGGCTTCTTCTCTCCTTTCTAGTTGGATACATCAACACCTCTTGTTGTAAGATTAGTGGGGCACCAAATTTTTCTTCTCTCCTTTCTAGTTGGAGACATTGACCCCTCTTCTTGTAAGATGAGTGGGGCACCAATCATTTTATGGAAATTTTAAAATGACATCCTTCCCCTGTTTTTTCATGGTTGGTATGTAATATATATGCATCAAGAAAGAGAAAAACAATATATGAAATGATGAAGAAAAAGTTTTATCATCAATAACCTGTTTTCACTTCTCAATCAATGTTGTTTTTATTTAGAATTATAATAACTTGCAAAGAATGTTGTTTTTACTTACTAGAATAATAAGTTTAAAAAAAAATTGTATCAATGAAAATTCGGAGTTTAATTTATATTCTCGAATATAATATTGTTATGATTTTATTTTAAATATTAAACACCATACACCAAATTAATAACTTATTGTATTTTCATTTTCTCTATTCTATAATTTTTTATTTTTATCTAATGAGTAAGATGTAAAAGTAATGAAACAATTATTAAATTACTCTATTTTAAAGTATTATATTATTATGAAGTTTATCCCAAATATTAAACATCATAAACGAAGTTAATTGGATACTTTTATATTCTCTCTTAATTTTTATTTTGTGTAAAATGTAAAAGCAATTAAAAAATTATTAACTTATTCTATAATATTTAATATATATATATTTTTTATTTTAAAATATAGTAAATTAATGACATACTATTTTTACATTCTTATATTATGTTAATTAAATATTACTATATTGTTATCCAATGAATAAAACAATAATAAAAAAATTAAAATTATTAAGCGAGAATGCTTAATACTTCTATGCAATTTACTAACTTTTACCTTCTATTAAATCCATTGCCTTATCATACATGGTTTCTAAAGCCCTGCCTTATCATATATGGTTTCGAAATCTTTTATTAATCCGTAGCTGTTTTCCACATTTTATGAAAGTGAGGGTGAAGAATAAAGTGTTTGGAACTGCTTTTGAAGTTTCTTCCCCCATTCATTAAATGCGAGTGTAGTAGTACTATAAGTGTTATTCACAATTTGTGGAACAAATGAAACAAGAACTTTGAAATGGTTTTGAGCATTAGTTTTTAGCAAGGTAAAATAATAACAATTTAAAACTTTATTGCCTGGTTTAATGATATTTCTGTAGAATTGTAATTTCCCCAATCTGAGCAGTTATAAAATCCTATAAACTATTAAAAAATCCCAAATTATTTATTATTCATAGCGGGAGATAGGCACCTTCCCTGCAACCAGGAGTTAAATAAGAGTCTCTATGTATCAAGCTGAATTGCGAACAAACAAACTATAAAAATGAACTATGCATACTCGTGTCGTGCAGTGGTTTCATCAAGCCTTTCAATCATCCGTTCTAACCGAAAATATATCCAAGTAATTATATATATATATATATATATATTAATTTTTGTTATTTATTAATAAAAAATTACAAATACGCAGATACATAGTTTCCATCTATTTTTTCATTATTTCTATTAGAAAAGTTTGAACATTTCATTAGTCTAGAAAAATCACAGAAAATTTTCATCAACAAAAGAAAGTGTAACAACCAGAATTAAGTAGACTAGTACACTATATAATGGAAATTTTGCAACAATTTGAGAAATTAGATAAAACTTATACAAATAAATATTAAAAGTCATATAATGGGCCGTTTCAAAGTAAAACCTGTAATAAAAATATTCCTTAACGGGCGGGGAAACCCGTCAAATTTAACCCCTGATGATGTGATCCATTTCAGGAGTAGGACAACTACGATAGAAAAGATGATGATGGATATTAAATTCAATACAATTCTCCCCTTCTAAATTTTTTAAATTGCATAATGTTTTCTGATGTAACGTAATGCATGACGTAAAACTATGACACATTATTGCATCATGTTTTCTGATGTAACGTAACGCATGAGGAAAAACTATGACACATTATTGCTCATGTATTCTGATGTAAGATGATGCACGAGACATAATGACAACAAAAATTTCGATATTTTCACATGTCATGCTCTGTTGTGTAATGATGCAAATAAAATAATGGAAGATGAAAAACTCCTTGGATAGTATGAAGATGAAGATCCATTTCTGGTTTTTAGTTTCATTGTGAGATGCAACTTTTTGCCCTCACTCATTCCAAATACAAAGGAAATTTTAATCCCAAAGGTCAAAGGTAAAAAGATCTAGAGCATCACAATTGCATTTGCATTTGCAATGTGTTTGGGCATTGGCATAATGAGCCCACTATATGATTCTAAGAATGCTATTTCTAAGGTTTTTGTTAAAATGCATATTTTTTATTTCTTTTAATTGGGAAAAATCTTAGTTTCAGAATAAGCAACCTATCAAGAAATGCCTTGGAGTTGTAATTTATCACTAGTCACAACTCATGGGTTGGAATGTTTCAAAGTGTAAGGGAAAACAAAACACTAAGAATATGAATTTAATTTCATAATATTTTTCAGGTATGTTTAGATATGAAAGAGTTCGTATTGACATCCAAATGCATTACAAAGTCTGTAGGAATAAGAGTAGGAATAAGGAGTAGGAATAGAAATTTGATTTCATAATATTTTGCAAGTATGTTTAGACATGAAGGTTTGATTATCACATCCACATACATTTAGGTTACCATCTCAAAGTTTTATTTTGAAATGTAATTTTTTCACCGTCCCTTTTTGGGGCTTTTATTGTCTTGTTAAGGACAATACATCTACTTAACATAAACTGTCAAGTAGGTTAGGTCTTTTATTTCAACGTTATCATGCACAATTTGTGCAAAAAAACAATGACTAAATGACATTAAACACTTTCTAATATACTATTGCTTATTATGTTTTCATTAACAAGAACACATTCCTCAATCAAAGCCCATTTCTTACTGTAAATTGTTCCACACGTGCAAGAATTAAAAGCACTCTCCACTCAATTATGGAATTACAAACTCATTGTTGGAAAATTTCGGTTTATAAACAGGAAGACACTTTGCACTCTATTCTATAAATGTAAATCAACCTTTGTAGAAAAGGAACAATGTTCAATCACTCTTTGCAGAAAATAAATAAAATTCAATCACTCAACACAACCATATCGTCACATGCATAAATGAAATATTTCAACATCTCATTCAATTATAAATCATCAACCAATCCCAAATAACATAGCCAATTAGAATGATGAGATGATACTACTATAACTACATCATTAATATTATGTTGTAAATTGTAAAGGACATCATTACTAAATTGTGTCAACTACCTATAACAACACTACATAATAGTAACCTATAAGAGTGAGTAGTAACAGGAATAAAATAATATCAAGAAATAATTATCAACCTGTGATAGTAACTTTTTCGACACTTTTTAATAGCAACAAATTTCTTAGATTACCAATCATAAAAATATAATTACAAACAATTTTATTTCTATAAAAATCACTTGATCATGAAATATCTAGGAAGATAGGGGATCATAACCACCATGGCCAAATTCACTGCATCATTTATGAGAATCAGATCCTTTCAGACACAGGAATCCATGTTTACCATGTTATATAATGGTGTACATAACAACTTCCAAAAATAGCATCAAAACTTTGTAAGTAACAACAAGGTAAAATAACAACAAATGGATATGTTGGAGTAATAGGAAGGTGGAACCTTTGTGTAAAAACATTGTGTCATCCTACAGTAATGCCATCGTGGAGATGATGGAGTAAAAACATCATAAAGATGGTTTAGTAACATCATGTCAACCAAGAGTACACAAAATCTTGAATACGGTGGATTAACAACATCCTTGGCTAGCTATATTATCCTATCAATATTTTTCTCAACATAGTATTAGTAATAACACAAAAAAAAAAATTCTCCTTAAAAAAAAAAAAAACCCTAGTGGATTGGAGTGTCATAAATATTTGTCATACCTGAATCAAAAGATAAGACATTATATATAAAATATATAACTATTAATTGCAGAATATGAAAAAATGTGAGGAAAATTGTGATATGGATAATCTAATTCTTGATCCCAACATATCCCCCCAAATGAAGTCATTTCATGCCCCCATGTAGACCATAGATAAATCTGAGTCTTCCTTCAAATGAAAGCATTGTAGATGAAGTTATGTGAACTCATAATAATCTATAGTATCATCCAAAATAGTGTTATAGCCATTAGAAAAAATTAATGCCATCCACCAAAGTTATGGATCTCATAGGTTGAGCTTATAGTAATGTTGATATTTTTCCGTAGGGGGCCATATGAAAGGGCACCATTATTTAAGCCCAAGCAAACTAGGTCCACATCTCTTAATATAAATAATATACCTTGGCACTCTAGATACAGCTTAGACAAAATTACGATAAAAATATAGATCTATTTTTTTCATCTCATTGTCATAGGTATACCATCTAAGTCTACTACCCTCTGAAACATCTTGATCTTGTAGGTTAATAGTTTGAGTGTAGATATCCAAGACATCTTTTTGAAAATTTTCCACAAGAGAAAATCACTCCATAGATCACAAGAAACTTCGTAAGTCCTAGTTTCTACAAAAAAAATGTTGGTTAACGCCTAATCCCTAAGTTTTTCAACTCCTGATTTGTTGTCATAGGCTCATGATCGAATTACCATTTTACTAGGTTATTGACAAACAAGGTAAAGGCTTGCAGTTGAACGTCTCCAACATATGGTGAGGGGTTAAATTCCTCTCTCTGAACCATAAAATATATTGTATATACAACTCACATAACACATTTTGTTGCATGGTATTTCTTTTATACAAAGTGAGTAAAATGGTAGCTATCTCATAGGTTCTTTTCTCTTTTATCTCTATCATGCAAAAAAAAAATGTTATGAACAAACAATAGGTAGGATGGGGAAGGTCCTTTGCAGCTCAACAATTCATGTGTAAGGTCATACAATTTATCATTTTCCTGATGTAGTACCTCTATTTCATCCTTTATCTCCTTATATTATTTATTTTCCTTCCATCCTTCTTCCTTGAGATCTTCCCATCCAAGCCTTTGAAATGGAATTTATTCCACCCAAGCCTCCCTAATAGCATGAATGATCCTTATGTGCCACTCATAGTGATTCAAATATCTAACCAAAATAGACATATATTTCTCTGGTAGGAAATGTAGAAGTTTGAATAATTTTCCATGGTGGAGGTGAGCGAACAACATAAAATGACAATTGAAAACCACTGCAAATTTTCCTTCATAGGTAATATATTTCTATTTGAAATAAAAATCATATGAATAAGGGGGTGAAAATGGAGTACTTTGTACGTTTCTAAGATTCCTCCTTACCTTTTTATCCTCTTCTAGAAATTGGGTTTCACTATTGTGATTGATGATTTCTTATTGAACCATTTCATCCTAGTTTGTGGTGGACTAGTCACCCTTGCAACTATCTCCTCTATAAAAACAATCATTATTCCTTTTACTAACAACCTCCATTAGTAAAATTTTGAGCAAACATAAGGGTGACAATTTCATCAAAACCTTATAATTTCGAAAAGTATACTAGCCATCCAACATTCTTGAAAATACCATAAACTTATGGATGGGTACACAATACATTGAATGAGTCTGGTTCATGTCAAGTAACAACTCCCCCAATTGTTGAATTTTCAAGTGAAATTATATTAGTAGTAGGAACAACATGTAGTGGAGTGGGGAATGATTGACGAGTTCAAAGGAAATTGGCAGGACGATGCTTTGATATGTATGCCATGAATGGAAATAATGGAAAAGTCAACGGGACATTTAAAGGAGATTTGTATTAGTACTACTGCAACATGACGTGTTATCGAAATGGAGAAAGGAAATAAATGATTAAATAAAATGAAAATAAAACCATAATGTATTAACCTGGACTGGAATGCCAAATAGTGATAGTGGTGTGACACTAAGCAATGATTTTATGGTACACCGCCCTAGCTAAAGTGGAGGTTTTCCTTGGCCAACGTGGAAATAGGGCCAAATAAACTTGTACAATTGTGTCTTGAATCACAGTTATGTGAGAAAATGAAAAATGAATGCACATTTCATGTGCTTACCACATGACATGATTATATGAAAAGTATGAAGCAAAGGATGTGACCTCCATAATGCTAGCATGACATGCACAATGTGGTAGTGTAAAATTTAATGACATCAATGAGTCCCTTTAGTAAAAAAATGATGGAATTCGTTGTGTGATTATCGTAGTAACAATAGTAGTAACATGTGTTATTAAAGCCACAGTAACAACAATTAGGTAGAACAACAACCATTGTGATAGTATTTACAATAGATATAACCAAAACCACAGTAACAACAATAGGTGTGACAAAAAATAGTGTAATAGTCATTGCAAAGATATAACCACAAACCCAGTAGCATCAATAGGTATAAAAAAAAATAGTGTGACATTAAATATAACACATGTAATTGTAACAAAATTAATATTAAGACGCGTAACCACAAATGGTGTAAAAGTGGTTGTAATAACAAAAACATGTGAAACTACAACTAGTGTGACTACAATAACAACAATAGTTGTAACCACAAGAACAATCATTAGGGGAATTTTGAGCTCTAAAATGGGCCTCCTAAGGAAATTATAAAATAATAGTGGAAATAATAAAATAAGATTTGATTGCATTATCAAATTTTAGAGGGAAAAAAGGAAAAACTAAATTTTCAACTGGTATTTTCAACTTATCTCCCTATGAATTTACGCAAATTTCGATCGGAAAAACTCGTTGGATGTATAATTTGATTTCCCAACTAAGGAGCACCTATGTTAAATAATTTTAATGGAAACTGATACATGAAAAATAAGTGATACATGACAAATGTGAGTATAAACGCGTTTTTCATGTATTTCTCATTTTTCATGTAGCAGGGTCCATCGAAAGTATGTCACATGGGTACTCCTTGGATGAGGAATTAAATATTGCATCGAATGTGTACTCCCGCTTGAAATTTGAGTAAAAATTAAGAGAGATAAGTTCAAAAAGTAGTTTTATTATTTTATTAATTTTTAAAAAAAATTCTTTTTTACTCCAAAAATGGTGAATCATCCCCCATGGTTGACATCATCATCTTGAATCCTATTGGTTCTTATAAAGTTTATTTTTTTGTACATTTTTCTTATAAGGCCCATTTTAGACCTCAAAATTCCCCTAATGAATGGAAACCAATGTAATAGTAACTATGTAATATATGAAATATTTTACTATAAAAAATTCACTATAGTTGTTGGGGACAATGAAGTATAATTTAAAAATAAAAGGTTGTTAACCACTAGCAAGATTTTTTTCCACCTAAAAATTTTCCTAATCGCCCCCCAAAAGGGGTTTTCACCATTACATTTTTATTTTATTTTATTTTATTTTATTTATTCACTTAAAGAAATAACAAATGAATCATGTGGTTGACTACATGGGAAGATGGTCCCTAGCCCAATAATCTCATGACCTGAACTTGAGAGAATGTGAGAAAATGAATCCTTAGAGAGTGGTTTATGATATAACCAAAGATGGTGTGTATTGGGAAACAAAGGAGTCTATGATTCATATATGGTTATGATATTTACATTCTGATTTTAAAAAATTGTGTCCACCTCATTACGAGCTAACCAACTGGTGTGAAGCTTCCCCTTGAAATCCTTCAATATAGATTCATACTATAATGCCCAGTCTCCTTTCTAAAATACCTTCCTTTTGATAAACCTATCATTCCACATGGCATGTTGTTGTCGAATAATATTAGTGTATTGGATGGATACAAAACAGATCTCATTTAACTCATTAAGTTGTTTGAATAGGTGTTTCTTTGCTACAGTTAAAATGAGACTCACTTCTAATGTGGTACTAAGTGTCTTGACTATCAATTCAACATTAAAAAAAATATATTACTTTACACAAGATCATATGGTTTTCCTCCATTTAGTTCTATAAGCCCAAATAACCTCTAGGAGTTGCACAACACGATTTTGAGGGTGGTTTTAACAACCCCTGGTTGATTTTCCATGTAAATAAAATAAGGCCAAGGTCATGGGACACATATTCCATGTTGAATGGTGGGAAAAACATTATAGTGGGCATTACCTGTGGTTTAATAATGGTTATGAAAATTGGAAAAGGAATTAGCGAACGAGAAGAAGCAATAATTGGAATTTAATTATGAAAATAATGGAAAGTAGGAGAAAACATAGGTGAAGAGGCACAAAATTTCAAGGGAAATTAGAGGAAAAATGAAGGAAAATGAAGAAAATGGGAGATCAATAATAAAAAGATAGCAAAGAATAAGTTTGTAGCCTTTTGACAGTTTTGAGTTTTTCTCTTGCTCATTATCTCATACTCTTGCACACTTAGAGCATCCATGGAGTATTCTTGGAGCATTCTAGTATTAGCTTGGATTTGGAGAGAGCAAGCTAGGAAGGCAAGGAAGTGCAAGGTGATAGTTGGATCAACTACTACAATTTCCTTAATTTAGAGGTAACAAGTTGCATGTGTGCTCTCCTTGATAATTTTTGGATGCATGGTATAGGAATCTGATTCCTTCATTATGTGTTATCATTGGCATGGATATTTTACTAGATTGACAGTGGCTTTACTCTTTCCTTACCATTTCCTGGATAGCCATGGCATTGTGAGTCCCCCATTTGGTTTTTAGATTAGCTCTCTAGTTTTCTATGGTTTTGGGTTGGAAGAGACGCTCTGAAGCCTTGAAACAACTTGGGTTCCATGGAGGTTGTGGGTTGATTTACTAGTCCCTTGAGCCTGTGGGTTGGGAAAATGCTACAGATCTGAGGAATAGTTTGAGTTCCCTAGAGTATGCGGGTTGAGTGACTATTTTGTGGAGCCATGGATATCTTAGATAGAGACCAATATGGCTGATGTTAATGATTTATAGACTGCAGATTTAAAATCACTGTGGTTGAGGGTTGAGTTGGTTTGGCATCTGGAATACCTAGTTGGTTCTACTTTTTTGTAATCCTTACGATGAAAAATTTGTGATTGGAATATGGCGTGAGGGTGATTGGTTGAAAGAGAGATTTGGTTCATCCCAATATGTAGTCAGGTGGTATGTGGAAGTCCCTGACTTAGTTGGCATTTTGATATTTTGATATAATTCATTTTCCTATTGTGATCTATGAGCACTTATATTGATTATTATGGTGATTGTATGGTTGATTTTTCATATTTTATATTATAGTTATATGTTGGTTATATGCATGGTTTTATGATGTGCTCTAGTTAAGTATCTCTCGCATGATTTGATAAGTTACTATATCATTCATCAATGCATGGGAAACAAGTGTTATTACAACTAGGTTGAAAGGGAATTGATCAGGAATTGAGCCTTCTAGGTGATTCTTGGAAGAAGTTTAGAATTTTATGATCAAATATGCATTCATGGAATTTAGTTTATATATTTTTCATGTGTGTGACTAAATGTATATCTTGCGGTAGGAATGTATTAGTAAATATATGGCCCAAGTTTTGTTTATTTATCATTTTTATCCTTATTTTCAGTATTCATGAAAGTTACAATCAATTCTTGGCAGTGGTATAGAGGCCTTCCTACAAAAGTGTCATAGATCTCACCACCGCCTATATTGAACTGAGGAATTTAGATCATAACCATTGATAGCTAGGCTTATGCATGTAGTTATATCCTCCCAACCACATCGATGTAGTGTTGCGGGTTCCAGTTGGGGAGTTTCTCTAGTGAAAAAGAGTTCTAGCTCAGGGTTTGATCACCTGGCATGGTTTACAGGCTCATTAGTGGGTTGTAGTCCCCGATGGATAGTGGTATGTTGTCAGTTAGTTGGTCCCATTAATATAACTAGAAATTGGACATCCTGCCATATCATAGTGACACTCATCTCATGTTTACCCTAGAGATCTTCTAAATGTGGGAGGAGTTGTTACGTGGTGGTAACGGAGTAGGTTATAATCTCTTTGGGTGGTATGAGAGTGATGTTGCAACACTGGACCTCCATTTAGGTGTGATCATTATGAAGGCATGTTAATTGTTTGTGATTTTATCATGTATGCATTTTTTCCTAGTTATTGCTATGGATATCATGATATTTATGTATGAGTTTATATGCTCGTGAAGTTATATCATGGTAATCTAGATTAACTTTATGATTTTGATTATGTCTCTATTTGGCTTATCTGACATGACATGTTTGCAGAAGATATATGATCAAGGATGAAGATCAGAATGTTGGACTACATTTCACATTATACCCCTTACAGGCCTAATGTGAATTCAATGAAATGGGACAGGTTAGTTGAGTAGGAAGGAGAACAATACTCTCCTGATATATCTGAAATTTGAGAATTTTGAAGGTAGAAATATAAAGTTGTAAGGAAGATAATAGTAGGTTGATTAGGGCACAAGAAATGATTTCCCAAGCTCAAGAAAAGCAGGCAAAGTTTAATATAATTATACTTTATATCCTTTCAGATTTGTAGAAGGAGTGATAACTAAGGATCAATCATGGGTAGGAGGAAAAGACTAATGGGGAATATGGTAGCATCTCTCAATAAAGATACAGGTTTGACAAAGATTATAAAGTTAGAGGTGGAAGATATTTAGATACACCCAAAAGGTGGGTTGGCACTTATGGATTTTATTCTAGTTCCACTTTTGAGAGATATCATGATCACTACCATTTGGATCCTTATATGAGGAGTGAGAGACCATATTTTCTAGAAGATTTTAAGAAATCAAAGCCTCCTACTTTTAATGGGGATGTGAAGTAATAAAAACATGCAAAAGCATGGTTTTTTGGGATGAATTTCTTTTAATTCCATCATTATTCAGAGAATATGAAATCAATGATAGTTATATTTAGTCTTAATGGAAAATAATATATCTTATGGGAAGATGTGAAGTGTTCTAGAGGCATCATGATAGAGGAGCTTAGTTGAATTGAGTTTAAAAGACTCTTCAGGAAGAATTACTTGTTTGAGATATTTCATGATGAGAACGCCAAGGAATTCTATGAGTTTAATGTGGGTTCTATGACAGATGAAGAATACATGACTAATTTTCTGAAGTTGTTGAGGTATGTTCCCTACCTCAAGGATGAGAAGAAAAAAGTGTAAAGGTTCATAAATGAATCACCTTTAGCATTTAAACATCATATTGATTATGATGAGCCTTTATCATTAGAGGAAGTCATCAGGAATATGAATCATTGTTATGAGTTCTAACCAAAAATCTGAGCCAAAGAGAGATTGGAAAGGTAACGAGAATATTAAAGTAAAGTGGACTAAGAAGTGGTTAAGACCTCAGGACACATGTGACACAAAGAATGCAACATTGTACAAGATGTTCAATGCACTTGATAGAGGACATGGATTACAGCCCCAGGAGAAGAATACGGGCAATGGTAGGAAGCCTTTGAGGTGTTGTACTTGTGGTGAAGATCATTGTTGGAATGAGTTCCCATCGCACCAAGGTGATAGGCCTCTGATTTAAAGTGCTCGGGAAGCATAGAAAGTCAGAGCTGTTCGATAGATTATTCCTCATATTTATGAAGTAGTGGATAACATATAGGGTGATCATCAGACATCCATTATTGACATCGAAGGAAATATTTTTGATCAAGTTGTTTCCATTTTTATTAACCGTGGATCTAAATACAGTTATATTATTCCTATCTTGGTGGATAAATGTTTCTTGAATAATGAAATGCATGTAGAATATTGGTTGGTTTAGTTAGCTATAGTGACCAAGAGGAGAATTGACAATTGGGTGAGATCTTGTGCATTTGAGTTTAAAGTTATGCCAACATCAACACATGTGAATGTGCTTATGTTGGGATCAAACTATATTATTTTTGGCATGAATTGGTTTTATATTGATAGGACTAAAGTGTATTTCTATTATAATTCTATGAAGTGTATGAATGACGTTGGAGAAAGAAGATTCTTTTAGGGAAAGAAGAAGCCTACATCAGTGAGAATGGTTACAAGTATTTAGGGTATGCAAGCAAAGCACATTTGTTGGAAGGGATGTGTATTTTTTGCATTGCATATTTCCAATGATAAACAAAAGGATGTTGAGGATGATGGAGTCATTAAGAGGTACCAATTTTTGTAGAATTTTTGGGATGTTTTTGTTATATAGATTTCATATTTTCCTTCTAATAGAGAGGTGGAATTTTCTATTGATTTGATGCCCTGAGCAACACCAGCATCTAAGGCACCATATAGGATGAGCACTCCAGAGTTTGTGGAATTGAAGTTTCAACATAAGGAAATTTTTGATAAAGGATATATAAAGCCAAGTGTGTTCTGTTGGGATGCATAAATATTATTTGCAAAGAATAAGGATGGTACTCTTAGGTTATGCATTAATTATAGGAAGTTGAACAAGGTGAATATAAAGAACATGTATTCATTACCACATATTGATGACTTGTATGATTATTTGAAGGGAGAAAAATGTTTTTGAAGATTGATCTATTATCTATCATCACGTGTGCATCAAATAAGACAAAATTTAAAATACTTCATTTCGCACAAGCTATGGAGATTATGAGTTTGTGGGGGTTCCTTTTGGTTTTACTAATGCTCCAACCACTTTCATGTGTTTGATGAAAAATTTCTTGTGTCCTTACCTCGACAAGTTTGTGATGGTTTTTATTAATGATATATTGATATACTCAAATAGTTAAGAAGGTAAGGTAGAGCACCTCGCAGTAGTGTTAATATTATTCACAGAGCATTAGTTGTATTCCAAACTCAGCAAGAAAATTTTCTTTTAGTCTCAGATTCACTACTTGGGACATGTTTTTTCAAAGGAGGGAATATTAGTGGAGCCACAAAAGATTAAATTTATCATGGAGTGGCCAACTCCTAGGAATATGGATGAGGTCATATCAGTCATGGTACTATTAGGTTATTATAGGTGGTTGATGAAGAACTTGTTAGGTATTTCTATACTATAACATATTTTACAAGGAAAGGGAAGAAGTTTGAATGGAATGAAGAGTGGCCAACTAGTTTTGAGCAGCTCAAGCATTTTATTACAAATTCTCCAGTTTTGAATATTATATATCTTGATAAGGATTTTGTGGTATGGACATGTGCTTGAAAGGAATGACTTGGTGGAGTCCTGATGCAAGAAGGGCGGGTGGTTCGCTATGAGTCCAGAAAGATGAATGGACATAGGAGGAACTATGTGACTCATGATCTTGAGTTGGAAACTATCATTCATGCATTTAATATTTGGAGACATTATCTTATTGTTATGATGATCATCTTGAAGAGTGATCATATTCGGCTAAGGTATTCATTTCACCAACCTAATCTGAATTTCAGCCAAGCTAGATGGTTGGATACCCTTAGTGAGTTTGACTTTGAGATCAGATACATCAAGGGTTGAAGATGCTCTTAGTAGGAAACTACGAGTGAATCACATTTCAACTGTGAGATCTTATGGGATATATTTATAGGAGTGGATCTTGCATGCAAATAATCATGATGAGAGGTATCAACAACTAAAGAAACGATTGAAACAAAAAGGTGAAGGTGATAGGGATGAGGAGTATGACCTCACAACATATTTCTTGGTCAGAATCAAGAAAATAATTTATGTGCTAGATAGAAGTGAGATCAAGAAGCTTATATTGAAGGAGTCTCATGTCAAGTCGTATTGAGGTCACCGAAGATATCAGAAAAATTTGAAAATAATCAGGGGGTTGTATCATTGGCTGAGCATGAAGAAAGAGGTGGATTATTTGTTGCGAGATGTTTGGAATCTGAGCAAGTGAAAGAAAAGTGTGAGCATCCAAATAATTTGTTACAACCTATTCTTATTCTAGAATGGGAGTGGTAGGTCATTTCCACGAATTTTATTACAATTTTATCGAGGACATCCAGACTACATGATTCCATGATGGTTATCATTGACAGGTTAAGCAAGGTAGATCACTTCATTGTAGTGAATAATACAAATTTAGTGAGTGAGATAGCATACATATTCATGAGGGAGATATTCAGATTGCATGGTTTTCCCAAGAATATTATACTATATAGAGATTCTAAGGTCACTTCTAAGTTTTGGAAGGATTTGTTTGTAGGCTTGGGTACATAGTTATCTTTCAATACAATTTATCATTGGTAGATAGATGGAGAGATAGAGAGGGTTGATATGATTCTTGAGGACATGTTGAGTATGTATGCCATGCTTCAACAAAGGAAGTGGAACGAGTACCTTTCACTAATGGAGTTTGCATATGACAATGGGTATGAGGGATCCTTGAGGATGACTCCATTTGAGGCTCTTTATGGGAAGATTTGTAATACTGCTATTAACTAGAGTGATATAGTGAACAGGGTGTTGATTGGACCATATATGTTGGTTGAGATGGTGTATGAGATGCAAGTTATCAAAATGAATATAAAGGAAATGAAGGACATGCAGAGGATTTATGCAGATCAACCAATATAATTCAGGGAGTTTCATGTTGGAGAGCATGTATACTTATGCATCAATCCCAAGATGATTTCCTTCAGGATTAAATCATGTGCTAAGTTGGCACCTGGATAAAGTGGGCCTTTTGAGATCCTTGAGAGGATTGGACTAGTGGCCTATATACTTGCACTGCCACCAACAGTGAAATTCCATGATGTTTTCCATGTTTCATTGATTAAGAGATATTTCAAGGATGTTGATCATGTGACTGATTGGTATATATAGTAGGTGGAACCAGGGGGAGAGTTTTATCTAGAAGCTCAGTGTATTTTGCAGTAGAAACAACTCATGCTCCACAACTGAGAAATCGAGCAAGTTAAAGTGTTGTGGAAGAACTTTAGGCTCGATGAAGCTACATGGGATATGGAGAATTAGATACGAGCTTTGTATCCATCTATATTTGTTAGTTGAATAGATGTGTTTTTTTTATGTGTTTTGGTTTATATTTATATATGCATATGTTTATTGTAAATATTGCACTAAGTTGTGTTATAAAGCTTCAATAAGCAGCATTTTGTAAATAATGCATCGATTTGAGTTATAAATCTCCAATAAATAGTATGGTGTTGATGCTTTTAATGGTTTGGTATGGTATAAATGTTGCATCGATAATTCTTGGAGAATTCTTGGATCATTCTAGCATTCACCTGGATTTGGAGAACACAAGCAAGGAAAGCAAGGAATCACGAGGAGACAATTGTATCGACTGCTACATCAAGCTTACTTTGTAGGTAATAGGTTTCCTATGTTATCTCCTTGCGGATTTTTGGATGCATGGTATATGCATGTGATTACTTGGTTATGTGTTGTCATTGGCACGGATATTTTTCTAGATTTACAGTGGTTTCAACTTTGCCTTGTCGTTTCCAAGATAGCCATGGTGTAATGTGTCCCCGATTTAGTTTTCTGATTGGTTCTTCAGTTTCATATGGATGTGGGTTGGAATAAATGCTCTAGATCACTAAAACATCTCAGGTTCCTTGGGGGTTATGGGTTTAGTTACTAGTCCCTAGATCGTGTGCGTTGGGACAAATGCTCTGGAGCCCTAGAATATCTCAGGTTCCCTAGAAGTTGTGGGTTGAGTTACTAGTTACTGAAGCACTGGAAAACTTGTATAGAGACCGATATAGTTGATGTTAGTGATTTCTAGACCATTAAGGTGAATTCATTGTGGTTGAGGGTTGAGGTGGTTTGGCCTCTGGAAGCCCTAGTTGTTTCTATTTTGGCTTAATCCTTATGATCCCACCTTTGTGGTTGTAATATGGTACATGGGTGATTAGCTAAAATGAATATTTGGTTCACCCCAATATATGGGTTGGTGGTATGTGGAATTCCCTAACTTGACTTTTATTTTCATATGTTACTATGAGTTATTTTCCTATTGTGATGTATGATCAATTGAATTGATTATTATGGTGATATTATAGTTTATTTTTCATAGTTACTATTCTGGTTATATGTTGGTTATATGCATGGTTTTATGATGTGATCTATATATGGATCTCCCTTATGATTTGATAATTTCTTGGATGGTTGATGAATGCATATAACAAGTGTTGTTATAGCTACCTTGAGAGGGCATTGAGCCTTCTTGGTGATTCTCAAATGAAGTTCATAAGTTTATGATGAGATATGCATTCATGAAATGTAGCTTATATGTAGGTCACGTGTTTAAGGAAAAATTCTATCTTGCGTCAGACATGTATTGGTCAAGGTTTGGCTCAAGTTCTACTTTATTAACATTTTTAGCCTTATTGTCATGATTGTATCCTTATTGGGGTGGTTTATAGTATTTTTACTGGTCTATAGTCCTTGAGGGATGTCTGTAAGTTTTCAGTTAGTTAGCCCCACTTCCATAACTAGAACTGGGAAGTTGGATCATATCATAGTGAAACTCAGCTCATGTTTACCCTCAAGAGTTGGTAAAAATGGGTAAATGTGAGAGGAGATGTTACAATGACTAGCCATAGTCTTAATAGGGATAACTTCAATGGCTTTATTAGTGCTCTCTTCTTTTTGATTTCTTTGCAGCTGGTAAGCTGAGGTGATTTTGTGGAAAATTGTGTACTTCATAATGATATTTCAAACTATCTAGGAAGTGAACTTTCACCCCTCCATCTATAACTCTCACTTCAGACTCCATAACAAAATATATGTCTTCAAATAGAAAATATGAAATGGATTTCCATATATCTTTGGTGTGCGATTTGAATTCAACCTACTTGGTGACATAATATATTCAAATGAAAATGTAGGACTACTGACAAGATGGGGGGTTCATAGTGAAACTCAGCTCGTGTTTACCCTGTAGTGTTAGTAAAAGTGGGTAAATGTGAGAAGAAACTTTACAATGATTAGTTGTCATCTTAGTAGGGAAAAATTCAATGACTTTATTGGTGATCTATGCTTTCCTATTGGCCTACAGATGGTAAGGTGAAGTGATTTTGTGAAAACAATTGTACTTCATAATGATATTTTAAATTAGCTAGGAAGTGAAATGTGAACCTCCATCTGTAACTATCACTTCACAGTCCATACCAAAAAATATTTCTTCAAATATAAAATATGAAATGGCTTTCCCTATAGCTTTGATGTATGATTTGGATTCAACCCACTTTGTGACATAATAGATACAAACTAAAATAGAGGACTACTGCAAAATGGGGGGTTAATATCCCCGACAAATTCAATAACAGTCTTCTCAAATGGTTTAATGCCCAGCTAAGTTGGAAATCACATTTCATTTGATTAGCTTGGTTTTCCATATATTGAAACCAACACTCTTCTCTACATACTTATTTTCATCCTAGAACAATGTAGGCAAAAAATAATCAATGTGAAGCACTTTATATCATGTTATTTTATCAACAAAATGTCCACCAAAAGAATAAATTGTTAAGATGTTGTATACTTCATATACCCTAATACAACATTGGATCACATCCTATGGTCCAATGAAAAATAGAAAACTATCTACCCAAGAGAATCAAGCACTCTACTAAATAATATTTTACATTTTGTTGTACTTAATTTTTTCACCATGGAAAATTATTGTCAGTCTGGATGTTTCATTGTCCAACAATGTGTTCCAAAGAATTCCCCTGCAAGGCTAAACGTTAAACAAACCCAAATAAAATGAGAATTTTGGATTATAAGGTCCAAAAACATATTTTTGGGTACCCGCATGGTTCCCTAGCCAAATTTTGCATACATGGATTTGACTATTATATATAGCGAAAAAGTGTGCTCCGTCTTCGTCTATAAACTATCCACATGACTTAACGAATGTAAAAATAAAAAGTGAAATCTAGAAGCTTTGTTGGGTTAATATTTCCCAACTCAGAGCTTTGATTTGATGTTTATTCAAGCATGGTCCCTTTTTTCATGGATATAATTCCCATTCTTTATTAACCCTAATCCCACCTTTTGAGAATCTCGAACCTCTTCCTCTTAGACTATAAATCAAACACACACTAGATGGTTAGGGAGGACTACAAAAGGTAAAAAAATTCTACTGAAAGAGGGCTAGAAGGATTTTCATCCAAGGATAATATTGGAGATCATTAGAAGGATTGGCACTTGATGAAGGCCAAGGTTGTGTAACTCCTTCATTCTTGAGATTAATACAAAAGAGCTTTTATTCCCATTGTATTGTTCAATGGAGTTGATTTATTGTGTATTTTCTTCCATCTTTTCCTTGATAATGATATTAGGTACTATTTTGCTTGATCACTAGTATGGGTTGTATTGAGTCATTTATCTATCATATGCCTTTGATTTTTTGTTTTTACTATATTTGCAAGCCTAGATTCTAAGCATTGAGGATCCACGTCAAACCATATCATGAATATTGATGATGCATTTCATTAGAAATGTATGGATATCATATTTTTCCATTCTTGCTTATCATTCAATAGGAATGAACTCAGCGAAAGATCTTCTTACTTTTTTGTTTGTTACCAGAGTCAGTCATTGAATCTAAGGAGATTTCTCTTGTCTACATAAACAATTAGTCTACGATAACACCTTTCCTTATGAGAGAGGTTATGGGGAAGCCTTCCTACAACAATATTATTAGAAATACTGCATAATATGGAAAGTGAGTGGATTTTGCAAAAATATGATCCTCAAGAAAGGAACCCTTAATAGGGGAACTACCACTATTGTTGGTGAGCCCATAAAAGAATTCTACAATGACGCTATCCTTCCCAAGTTTATCCACAGTAGTGATGTCAAAATTTTCCAACAAAACAACCATCTAGTAACTCTATAATTAGTATAAGGTTTATTCATAAGGAATTTGATGGTAAAGTGGTTAATATGCACAAAATATTGATACCCCGTAATATTCTAATGACCTAGAATTAAAATATAAAAAATAACTACATCAAATCATACTATGAATAATCGACACAATTATTCAATTGATTTTGCATAAAAAAATTTAAACCATTAGTAGATAGAACTTACATGTAGCGGTGATATTTGTTACTAAGGATTTCAAATTTTTAACGCTATATAAATATTTTTTACTGCAAAAATGTTTTGGGGATAACTATCCATGAAGTTGTAGCCTTAATTGCATAAAATATTTCTACAACTCACCACCCGAGAACCCTCAATAAATTTCTACTTCTAGGGAATCATTTGTCTCACAACACTCTCCTTCGAAAAGAATGAATGCTTCTCATCTCCCTTTTCATCCATTAAATATAAAAAACTATTCCAAAAATGGATGGGGATTGGAAATGGATCTATAGGCACACAATCGATGTGTCAACATGCCAATTTTTGTTTCTTTGTCTTACTTACTCAATATTTTTTCTTAATTTATTCCTTTTTTTGTTAACTTTACTTATTCTCACAATATAAATAATAAATAATAACAAAATTGTAATAATAGAAAACAAACAAAATAACAAATAACAAACTTAAGTTATATATATATATATATATATATATATATATATATATATATATATATATATATATATATATATATATATATATATAAAACTTAAGTTTGTTATTTGGTATTTTGTTTGTTTTCTATTATTACAATTTTGTTATTATTTATTATTTATATTGTAAGAATAAGTAAAGTTAACCAAAAAAAAAGGAATAAAGTAAGAAAGAGTTAAATTAAGAAAAAAAAAAAAAAAATTCTAAATAAGTTTAATCTATTGATAATCAGAAACAGATATGTACATCAGGAGTAAACCAGGTCTGGGCCTGAGGAGGCCTATAGAGCAGAAAATCAAAAACTTAGCACTGCCCGTAGAGGGAAACCAGTGCAAACAAAGATCCAACAAAAAAGACCCACACAGGGGCAATGTCTAAATCTGAAGAGAGCCTTTAGACCCTTTGCCAAAACCAAAAAAAACATACATTGACATTTTGCAAACTGAAAACAGTGCCATAGCAAAAAAACCTGGGGCTGAGTAGGATCACTCATCCGGTTCCTCTTCCTCGACCCTGCACCAAAACTCATCTGGTTCGCCATCAGAATTATAGAGGTCCGCAGTTGAGTGAATGATCTTTTTTGCAGCAGGGGTGCGCAATCCATCGCCCGGATGTTGCTGGAGCTGAGCGTTTGCATTATCCCGGTCTTGAATTGCATTATGCTGCTCTTCCTGTATCATCTCAATATCAACATTCATGCCATTGCCCTGTCCTTCAACTTCCTCGGTGCTGGCTCTGTACTGTTTGGGCATATCATCATCATTCTGCTCTCCAATACCAACCCGCCCTTCATCAACGGGAACCTCATCGTTAGGGGATTCTCGGAACACAATGGTGACTGTGGCTGTTATACAAGGGCGAGTCAATGCACTTTGAAAAAATAAATGCCTGGTTTGAGAGTGAGCCGGAGCATTCGGGCAGTTGGTGTTCCAGTTCTCAGACCTAAGAATACGACCATGAGCAACATGAGAGGTGCTGGCCGAGCCAATAAAGTCTGCAGCCGAGGTACTTGAGGACGGGGAGGAGCGCCTGTTCACCCTCCTTGAAGGACCACGACGGCATCTCATTCTGTGCCTTAAACGAGGCATGCTGTCAATCGTTGCAGGAAAGCTGAAGGAATGCTGAGACCCAAGCTGAGCGTTGGTTGAGTGAGAGAGCGGAGAAGCTATGGGATTGCTGAGCAGATTCTCAAACCAAATCCCAGACTGACGCATACAATTACCAGCAATGGAGAAGTGAATATTGTCGCCCAGTTCAAGGCAACCATGAAGCTTGGTTCGCTTGCCTGTGACAGTGCGCTCAGAGGAGAGCCTCACTGTGGGCGAACAATACACAGCAGAAGGCCGAGGGAAGCTGCTATTTGCGTGTTCGTTCTCCATCCTGCAATCAAAGACCTCGAATCTATTGTCGTCCCAGCGTATTAACTTCGCCATTAAAGGAGTAATAACCAGATCTTGGTTACCTTGCGGAGAATGATCTCGAATTGCGTTTGGAGAGTTGTGAACCGCGCCCATTAAGGTTTGACATAAATGTCTCACGCCGGAGTACAGTTTCCAACGGACATTTGCAGTGCCATGAGGCCAGCTACATGCCGTAGTGCCGTCTGGCTCCCACCTTGTTCCAAAATTAATCACCCGCATCCGGGTTTAAGAAAAAAATTGAGTTAAGTAAGACAAAGAAATAAAAATCGGCATGTTGACACATCGATTGTATGCCTATAGATCCATTTCCAATTCCCTTCCATTTTTGGAATAGTTTTATATATTTAATGGATGAAAAAGGAGATGACAAGCATTCATTATTTTTGAAGGAGAGTGTTGTGAGACAAATGATTCCCTAGAAGTAGAAATTGATTTAGGGTTCTCGGGTGGTGAGTTGTAGAAATATTTTATGCAATTAAAGCTATGGTTTCATGGAGAGTTATCCCCAAAACATTGTTGCGGTCAGAAATATCTAGGTAGCGTTAAAATTATGAAATCCTCAGTAACACACACACACGCACACACAGATATATATATATATATATATATATATATATATATATAACTTAAATTTGTTATTTTGTTTGTTTGCTATTATTATAATTTCCTTATAATTTATTATTTCTTTACAATTATTATTTATTTTTTATTTTTTAATGTTTTATTTATTTATTTATCATTTCACATTTTCCCTGCACCCTCTGTAGAACTAGTATTCACAACAAGTGGGAAATCCCAAGGAACCTTGGGTCATTTTTTAAAACTTTTAGAACCAGGCATAAAGCCTCATCGACTTATAAAATAGCCCCAAGGCAGGAACCTATCACAATACTCTAGATAGTAGTACTCCAGACATCTTGAAAGGATGGCCAAACTCCCTTCACACTCACTAAGGTGCACTACCCTAGGCATCTAAATCCTCATGCCCCCTATGGACTTTGGCATCCCAATCTAATATCAGGCACTTGGCCTCCTCAATATAGTCCCATAGCACCTCAAGAGCTATCCATCGAGATCTATGCAAGACAAAATAACCACTGACATATGTAGTTTTGTTTGAGTATGTCCCCAACCCACATGGTGTTGCATATTCTCCCTCGCAAGTATGGAATTCTATGAGATCATAAAATAATTTGGTCGTCTTAGCCCATTTTTGGATTTCTTTTCAATTATACCATCTTAACATGCAACCAATGCATTAGTTATAACATCATATACTAAAATAATTCACGTGCCAACTCTAGCATGCCATCATGAGAACATAACACCATTGTTATCACAACGTTATGAATAGTAAAATTGTATTTCTTATGCATGTCATAAAATATGCATGAAATAACCACATGCTTCAAATCCTAAAATACCATCATAAGTTATAACATCAACATGTCTATATCATGGAGAAATTCCTTATAGAATCAAACTCTTAATTGTAATTTACTAAAACAATAGACTTGAATCTACTCTACCAATTGCAGAAATAATAAATGATCACCAAATCATGAAGAACAAAATAAAAATAATTCAATAAACACATCATACAATAATTTCCTAGGGAAATCCATAGCTAAAAACCCTGCTATTTGTATATTGCATTAGTGAGAAAATATGAGAAGATTACAATGATTTTCTCAAGCCTGAGCAACATCTGCATTATCTCCATTTGTCTCTCTACTTCCTAGACTTACTCTGACCAACACTTAGCCAAGTTCCTAGCCTTCCAAGCTCCTAATTCCTTCTACTCTTCAATGAAGAATTGGTCACTCATTTAATAGGAATTTTTCCCCATTGGATTGTGCAATTCCTTTATGCTCTTCCTCTGGTTTCATGCACCATCTATACAACTCGGAAAATTATACAACTGATAGTACAGTTCCCTTGAAATCTAATATCAAATAGGTTAATTATAAATCACACATACATGATTTTTGTATGGTTTATTTATCGTTTAACTGGTTGATCATAGATTACACACCTAACTACTTGACTAGTTAAACTAATTTTAACTTAGATAAATTGAATTAATTAATTACAACACAAAATAAACTCAACTAGGGATCCTAAAAAGTAGGAAACAATCTACATGACTCAAGTTAGACCCTTAACTCGAATTAATAAACCAACTAAGTCAAACTAACTTAGCTAACATGTACAAGTTGTCATGAGATGTGTAATTACAATTTTCTTCTAATTTAATTCAAGGGAAAATTAAATTAGAATTTTTCTTGGTACCATTTTCAACATAAAAAAGATACATCATAACATCACATAATAAATGGAACCACGTGTTAATATAATCCCATATCATTACATCATATTTGTATGATAATCATCTTAATACATGTCAAATATAGAGAAGTAATACATTATAAGTATTCTTATCATGGTTCATGAAAAAAATAAATCAAGTTCATTTGTTTATCTAAGCAATGAATACCAACTATGAAATAATATTATTCGACATCCATACAGGATCTAAATTACCTCATCAATACTATTACTGTCATGTTTTCATCAAGATACCAATTACTTTTCAATAATCATTTAATATTCCTTTTATTAGGAAGTTGTCTATTTATACCTATTTATTCACCATCTCATTCTAATAATAGGTTTATTATCTATATAGGGTTGTTTCACACTATCATAACATATTTTTCTTATAGTTTTGACTTTATTTGTTGTGTACCTTTTGTTAATTATATTAGTATTCTCTTATTTTCATCACTCATAATTTCTCCAAATCTTACCTAAATAACAACTAATACCTTCTTACTTCCTTGGGTTACCTATGGCAACTAATCATATTATGTGATTTTATATTAGTTCATATCCATTTAACTTGTCTTCATGTCCATAATCAAACTTTCATTACCTTATCATGTAATTGGATCAAGATTGACCAATAATCACCATAATTCCATCTTAATCATTCACACATATGGAAGTCATTAATCATATTATTATAACTAAGTTGTCATTTTATTAATTCTCTCTTATCATGCATTTTTAATAATAAAATATGGCCTAAATCTTCACATTAAATTTTGAATTAGAAATATCACTTTACAAAACAAATTGTACAATTAAAAAGCATTTCAAATCAACACTAGTAACTAAAAAATTATTAATCATTTCTATATTAATAAACCATTTTTATTATATATATATATATTTAATTGTAAAATTCATATGTACACAAACATATAAACTTTATTACTTCATTTCTATCATTATTTTATAAAATGATATTATACTTTATTTTATTTTAACCTTCAATTATACTTACTATTTTCTAACAATTTAAAAAAACAACATCACATATGCTTACCCAACATAGTTAATAAGAAATGGGTATAACCACATATTACACAAAATAGTTAATCGGAAATGGTTATAATACATACAAGCACATAATTCATTAGGATCACATATAACACTCGTCACTGAAAATAGTATATATGTAGCTAAGTATGTCTCGCACATATACGATATTTTTAGAAATATTAATAATATAATTAACATACTTTAACAAGGATACCATACCAAGGATTGACCTATGATTTTGCTTGATATGTTTTTATTATTTATTTTTAAGTTTTCAACTTCCTTTATTAATTATTGTTACACAAAATTTTGTCATTGTCCCTGAAATCCCCATCCCGCACATTAGAGTATCATTTCTGTGACTAAAAAAAAGCATCATGCCTTGCAAATATGATAATTGTATCCCTTGACACAAGTACAACATTCCTTTTGTTGACAGTTTCCTCAGCAGATCATCAGAAACACATGTTTTTGCCTTAGTGATAGTAGAATGTTATGCCCTCGCGCCAATGAGGAACATTAACACCGGGCCCCACGCCCATTGGCGCTCTGTCCCAGTGAGCTACCCGCACCAACCTATTTATGGAATGTTTTTTAAATATAGAGGAGAATTTTCTATCCTAAAAAACTTTGTGGGCAAGTCATCTGGAGTGATTCGACTGAATAACCATGGCCCCCCTCCTTTGGCCTCTTGTTTCCACCTTTTGGGGAACCTCCCAAAGGATAAGGCCTCCCTTCCACCATTGTAGGGATCCCAACCTCCTCCTCTCCCTCTATAAATAAATCTATCTTCTATTGATACACTAGTTGAATAATTATAGCTAAACATATTGTAGCTGAAAGGCTAAAGAGAATTTTTTAAAATTTCGCTAGAGAGATAGAATAGAAAGAGACCTTTCTCGAGAGAGCTTAGGCTTGTGTCATCACCTTGACCGAATTCCTCGATGATCCTTCAAGACGAGCTTCGATTGAACCCCACTGAAGGAGGTTGCGACATCAGGGCTATACTTGTAACTCTTTCTTCTATTTATATATATACATGACTATTGACTAGTTCCCATATTGTGTTAACATGGTTTATTTGATGCAATATGCTTAACCTTCCTTGATTGCTTAGCTGATTATAAATGAATTCATTGTATTCTATGTTGTTCTTGTTTTTTGATCTTCGTGCAGGTATCTGAGCATTGTTGTAGAGGGATTATGACCTCTTGAGATAGAGATCAAGAGGCCACCACCACTACAATGACGATAGCGATAGACTCCAATTACATCAATCTACCCTGTCCTATTCATTCATTAATTAGGAACCTACACTTTAGCTTGTCCCTTTATTGCTAGACCCACGCTAGGGCTAGAGGGATCGTCTCTGTCCATAGAGAGGATTTACCTTCCCAACAAATTGGTGACTTCGCTGGGGATCAGTGTGAGTTTGTCATTTTGTTTCCCATTAGCAATTTTCCTTTTCAAGTAGACTTCAGTTGTTTTCTTGCTTGTTTGTCTTTTTTGGCTTGTTTTATTGTCTCAATCCTCCTATTCAGCTTCAGAGTGTCAATGTCAGGATTGAGCTATGCTCACTGGTTCTTCCCTCCTCCCATAGTTATCCAGCTTGGCACAAGTTTTCCTTGAACAGTCGTGACAATTGGCACAAGTTACTTTTGTTGCAGTAGCGCCAACCCCTTTTTGGCACGGATTACTACCTCACAGTCACATCAAATCTTGTAGGATTTGGTTTCACCCTCTTGTTGAGTTTTTGGTCAGTTGTGCTTGAATCTGGATTGTTTCCTTGATTTACAATTGGTCTTTGGGATTTTTTTGACTGTTGTAGGCTTGCTCTTCTCAGCTGTTTTTCTATTTTCTCATTGGTGCAATTCATAGCCTTAGGGTTTCTAGGTGTCTTTCTCTCACTAAATCTTCTGATTGAAGTTTAGGTCTTTTCGATTCTTTTCATTTCGATTCCCTGATCAGTTTCTTTAGTCTTCCTTTGATTTTTTGGTTTTTTGAACGATTACTTTTGTATTTGTTGACGCTCCATCTCTTTACTTCGAGCATAGATCACATTGCTCGTTTGGGTCAATTTGAAATCTTTCACTTTTTTTGAAAAAGTGCATCATTGGTTGGAGCAATTTTTTATGTCTGTATTGCTTTTTAATTGTTCGTTTTGAGATCTCTACATTCATAGTGCTCTAAACTAGTGTTCAGTTTTATTTTTAATGCTATTAGTGCATTGTGTTCTTCATTCATTCAAGAAAAGAAAATTTTCATTCTTTCGTTTGCATCGAAGATGAAAATTTCTTTTGCATAACTAGCACTTGATGAACTAGGAAAGAGTTTTTTGTTTTTCATTTCAATTGTATTAGCTGCATTAGAGGACTTCTTCATATGTTTTCATTGTTTGCTTCTTTCTGAAAGACCTCTATCCTTCTCTTAGTTGGCATTAATCGAATGGAAAATGGTGTTCTATTGCATGTAGCTTGCACTTAGGAAATTTTAGATCAGATTTGGTAGGGCCTTGAAACTCAAACATTAATTCAAGATCAAGTGTAAAATTTATTCAATTAACCTAAGGAAGCATTGGAACCTACGTGAAAATTTTTAGCAGTCTAGGCTAGTGACGTGTTCTAGCATCGTTAAACCTAGTAGCTATCGTTCTCCATCTGGCCTTAGACAATGCTAGTATGGACTTTTGCTCCCCATACCATCACGTATATAAAGGGAGACCCTCATAGGTTCAAATCCTTTATCTGTAGGAAGCTGAGTTTGTCTCCCTATAACCGTCATACATTGAACACAACATTAAGGGAGATTACCTGCACATACGTTAATTCATTGGTTATTTCTCTTTCATTTGATCACCAATGTGTATATGGAAATTCAAAGAAACTTGGTAAACACTCTTTCTTAGATTGGCTGAGTAGTCATTGCAATCTTTTCGTGACTCCTTAGAAACTAAAAATATCATCGAGTGCTTGTCCTTTCACGCTCATTTGAACTAGCAAGTGATAGAGTCACCTTTGCCCGTTTCTCGACTATTAAAATATGAATCAACAAATTTTCATTTCAATGTCATAAAATTAACTACCCAATAAATATTCCTGGTTAAATTTATCTTCCTTAGTATGTTTTTTTAAGGTTCTTTCCAATTGCAATGTTTCCATATTTTACCAACCAAGGAATCCCCTCCCGAGGGAATCCTGATCCTTTTCCTGCTTTTGGGAATGTTCTTGCTGCTTATATGGCAACATTGTCCCTGCCTAGGTTAACTGTTGGATTTCCTATTTGGTTATTTTCGACCTCTGTGGTCTCGAGTGTTCCACCCACCATAAAGCCACCTCCTCCACCTGGACAACATCATGTTGATTCTAAGGTGGAAAGTTTGAATTCTAGTAACCAGGTCGCTAAGAAGAAGAAGACGATGATGATGAAAAAGAAGTAGTGAAATAAGAGAGAGGCCAAATCTGCAGCTATTGCACCTCAGATACCTTCCCTTAATAAATCATCCAACCTTCCATGGAAAGTCAAATTCCCTTGCATGTTGTGCAAAGGTTACCACTTTATTCGAGAATATCTTGGCATTCCCAAAGTAATTGAAGCATGGTATCACGACCATCTATCATTGCATTTGGCTTCTGGAAGTCATATTGGTGGCACATCTTCGACTAGAAATGGTAAGAATCATAAGAAATAGGGTAATATTATCAATCCCTGTAAGTTGTGTGAAGGGCATCATCCCATTCACCTTTGTTTGTACATGGAAGAAGCCACGAGAGAATTGGAAAACCCTACTGTTTCTGCACCCTGCCTTCCAGTTGGTTACTAGAATCTTTCTTCAATTCCTCCACTAGTTGATTCAATGATTAGCAAGATTAATACTTGGTCGATCCCATTCCCTCAGAAATTCAAATTCACGAATCCATTCCTGACCAATCATTGGTCGAGGAATCAGTTGATATAATCCCACCTATGGTTCATCAGGTCTTTTCCCTCGAGAGTGGACCTCATCCCCCTCACATTATTCTTGTTTCTTCATATTCTTCAGACTTGGAGAAATATCCTCCCGTCCCTCTGACTCAAGAACTTTCTCTTCCTGCTCCCATGTCTGTGGTCCAGGAGGATGCTCCTCTTGCTCTGGTAACACCAAGGGATGACCATCTCAATTCAATGGTACCCCCTTCAAGTATTTTTGTCTCTTCATTTGATTGGAGTCAATTTCCAGGATACTGCCTTCCTTCTTATGTGCCTTTTGAGATCATGGTATAGGTATTCAACATGATCGTACCTAACAGGATTATAGATGAAGGTGCGTCTATTAGTATTTTATCTTCAACTACTTGGTAATATTTTGGTTCTCCACCGCTTATGCCTATTACACAGAATATGTTGGAGTTTAACAGAGGAACCAATCAACCGTTAGGGATCCTTCCAAATTTTCCTATTACTTTGGGAAGGAAAACTGTCTATATAGACGTGATGGTGGTCCAATTTCCATTAGATTTTAATTTTCTCTTGGGGCATGACTATTCTTATGCCATGGGCATGCTTATCTCCTCCCTCTTTCATGTGATCTGTTTTCCACACAAAGGTCAGATCGTGACCATTGATCAGCTTTCATTCTTTGGTCCTAATATGGCAGCTGGCCCACCATCGCCTGCACCAGATGTTTATCCACTAGTTGTACCCTCCCCACCACAGGTTAATTATGTGGCTACCTACTCCGTGCCTACATTCAGTGATAATGCCATTGCGCATCATGTGCTCGGGGCATTGGGTCTTGATTTCCAAGATGTTTTTCTCCCATAAGATGAGAACCTCTTGGAAGTCATGAATTCTTATTCAACATGCTGAGGTCATTAGAGCACGGTTATTTTTCTTGTGTCAAGCTGCTTAAAAAATGAAACAAGCTTATCGAAGTAGGGTTCATTTTCTTGTGTCAAGCTCCTTAAAACATGAAACAAGGTGTCATGAGGATAGTCATTTTACCATGTCAACCTCGTTAAAAAATGAAATAGGTTCCCTTTTCAGTTCGAGTCTTTCATTAGATCTCATAACATCGAGTCGATTATTTCTCTTGATCTCGTGTTTAAACCTTCATTCTATCCACCTGTTAGTAAACAGTAGTCTACCCTGGTGAATGCACTGAAGCTTGGGGGGCATGTACCTTGAATTGAGTCACCATGCTAGGGGCTTGCAAAAATTTTCAAGCATAGTTTATCTGTTTTTCAAGCTTGTGTAAAAATGAAAACAACCTCAAGCAGAGTTTCCGGATTTCAATCTTTTGTAAAAATGAAACCATTCCCATTTTACCTCTCGTGATTGCCATTTTATCAACCTAATTTTCTAGATGAGCCTTAGTTTTCTCATTCCATCGTCACCATCTGCTTGGCCAATCATATGCCTTCACATGGTTGTTTTTCCCATTCCTAAGGAACCGCTACAATGAGAGTTCTTGTTAGGCAGCCTCTTAACCTTTACTTTTTCTAAGCAGTTCCACCATCACCGGAACCAGTTGCTACGCCAATGCCACTCGTTCCTCGAGGAGGAGTTAACTTTGAGCTCTTTTCTAACTCTCTAAAACTGAAAATATTGTCGAGACTCTTGTCATTTTGAACTCGTTAAATGGATGCAAAAAAATATCTACCCAGTATATGTTTACCCCTTTTTCGGGCTGGGATAGATTATTTACGAAAAAGGAATACCTTAGCCTTTCGTGACTAATAGGTTCTTTCAGATATTTTTTTCTAGCTTTTCAGATATAAGGGACTATTTACGAAAAGGGACATGTTGGAGTTTTCTTTTCTTCTTCTTTTAAAACTCTCTAAACATGAAAATATGCCGAGTTCTTCCTTTGTCAGACTCGTTAAACCCTGATGACATCGAAAATCGTCACCATGATGTACCTGAGTTCTTCCTTCCTAGGGCTCGTAAAATGTACTAGGATGGATTTTTCTGAAGGACAAAATTACATTGCAAACATATGCTATCCCCTTATAGCTTTTTTTTCAAAAATAGTTATGGTACTCTCCAGAAATGGTGGGGGAAAATCGAACCAGTTTTCAGTTGTGTTGGCAGTATGTCGCTCTTGAACATGACACTCATATGCATTCGTCTCGGGTTGGGGACATCTCATTTCGTCATTTTTGCCTCCATGGTTTTGGGTAATCTATTTTGACCTCTCATCATCACTTTTCCATGTGATCATGACCTCAGATCCCTTGATGTCAAATACTACCAAATCCAGAGTCATGTCGTCGATATGTTCAAGAGAATTTTTCCTCTGCAGTTTTCAACCTCCCTCTGATTCTCTGTTCGTCCTAATTCATTATCATGATGTTCCTTTGTCTCGTGTCAATGATGTGGGAAAAATTATGGCCCTCCTTCGACTGGGTCACATCCTGTCGACTTCAGCTCATTATCCAGGAAGTTGATCTAGAGTTTCCCTTCGGGTACCTTGGAGCTTGCATGCCTCAATGGCAAGTTCTTCACATTCGACATTATGTCACCATCATTAGCCTTTGATCGAGTGATTCTATAGGTGTTCATCGCCAGATCACCGTTCACATTCTGTGGATTTTACCAATTTTACCTTGAGATCCATTGTCATTATTGGTGGTTTCTCTCGTGCCTCTTAGCAGCTTTCATCATTGGCTAGTAATCAAGTGATTTTCTTGCATGTTTCACTTCAGCATACATATTTGCATGCTTGAATTTATACTTGTTCGGGTCAAGATGGAGTGCATACCCTAGGTTTTTTCTGATAGGATCTAGGCTACGGGATATTATGGTTTATCGTGACTTTATGCATGAATATTTTGATTGGATGGTTGTGACCATACTTGATTCTATTTTTTGATCCTTACTGCTGGACGACTGAGTCAATACCTCGGATCTTAGTTTTTATGTACTCTATTATGGATGCCTATGCCCATGCCACATGTTCATGTATCAGAGGTATTAGTTGTATTTGTACTTGTAGGTCTTCTGACGGTGGTTTTTGGTTCGAACACATTCTCGTAAAGAATTTCACCCCTCCCTCTCTCTCAGACTCATGCTTTAGGGGCATCTATTACATATCATTTTTTCACTATCCCTGAAATCCCCATGCCGCACATTGGAGGATCATTTCTGTGATTAATAAGTAGTAGCATGCGTTGCAAAGACCATCATTGCATCCCTTTCCATGAGGAAAACATTCCTTCTGTTAGAAATTTCCTGAGAAGACCATCAAAAACGCATGTTTTTGCCTTGGTGAAAGTATATTTTTATGCGCTCACATCAATGAGGAAGATTAACACTGGGCCCCACTCCCATTGACACTCTGTCCCATCGAGCTACCCTCTCCAACCTATTTATGGAATGCTTTTTAAATATAGAGGAAAAGCTTCTATCGTAAGAACTTTGTGGGCGAGTCATCTAGAGTGGTTCGACTGAATAACCATGGGCCCCCTCCTTTGGCCTCTTGTTTACACCTTTCTAGGAACCTCCCAAAGGATAAGGTCTACCTTCCACTATTGTAGGGATCCCAACCTCCTCCTCTCCCTCTATAAATAAATCTATCTCCTATTGAGACACTAGATAAACATATTATAGTTGAAAGGCTGAAGAGAATTCTTGAACATTTCTCTAGAGATATAGAACAGAAAGAGACCTTTGTCGAGGGAGCTTAGGGTTGTGTCCTCACCTCATTCTAATTCCCGATGATTCTTCGATATGTGCTTCGACTGAAACCAGCTTAAGGAGGCTACGACATCAAGGCTCCGGTTGTAACTCTTTCTTCTCTTTATATATATACATGACTATTGTCTGGTTCACACCTCGTGTTAACATGGTTTATTTGATGCAACATGCTTAACCTTCCTTGACTAATTAGTTTATGACTGAAATCATTTTCTTGTATGTTGTTCGTTTTTCTTGATCTTCATGCAGGTATCCAAGCACAATTGCAGAAGGATTGTGACCCATCAAGACAGAGATCAAGAGGCCACCACCACTACATTGACGAATGTGTTGGACTATAGGTAGGTCAATCTACCCTATCATTTTCATTAATTAATTAGGAACCTACACTTTAGCTTGTCTCTTTGTTGCTAGACCCACTCTAGGGCTAGAGGGGTCGTCTCTCTCCATAGAGAGGATTTACCTTCCCAACAATTATATGTGTCCACGAGCTTTATTACGGGAGCAATACCATATCACGTTCTCTCATATTGTAAGTTACATATTGAGAAAAAAAATGACATAATATATTCAACATATAACAAGGGTAAAGGGTTTTTATATTTTGTGTATTAAAAATGGAGCTCAAAGTTAATGAAAAAGTTTCAAGAGTTCAAAAAAATGTTAATGAAAAATAGATACCTACAATATCTATAAGGGTTTTTCAATTGGGAAAGTGTATTGGGTTTGTATTGGTAAGGGGTTAAATAATGTGATTTTTAGATGTATTTTTCAATATATAGTGAAATTAAGATAATTTTCAGTATACCACAAACGCACGTATTATATCAAAAGTTCATTGAATAAATTCTTCATCTTTGTGTCCACCAATAAAATTTATGAAAAAATCCATGCTTAAAATTTATTGTCACTCATAATTTACTCCTTTCATATATCTCTAAAATATATTTCCATATATCACCTACCATACCATTATTTACTAAATAACAAAATAACTAAATCCAATTTCACCTAATATTTACTCTAAGAAAACTAGATATTTTATGTATTGGTTCCAATTAAGTATAAAATTAAATTTAAAAAACATACAATTTTTTTTAGCATAAAAAATATAATAACCAATCCAACTAAATAACAAAAAAGGCTTTACGTTCTTCAAATATGACATTAATGAACCAGGAAGATTCAATTTTGTCTTCCATGCATGTCACTCTGTGGTTCGCATAACTACTTCTAGCGATTACATTGAAAATCCATACATTGATGTTATGTAAGCCATGGTTAATGGGACTATATCTCGAGGCTTGCGAAGTGGCATAATTATCCTTTTCTGCATAACTATTATTTTTCTCTCAGTTATCCCTTTGTGCATAACTACTAATGATAACAACTATCTTTGCCATTCAACAGGTCATGTCGCTGATCCAAGTTGAGGCATGAACAAACCGCGGCAAAGAAACTATACTTGTACGACCTAATAAAAATCAAGTTTCAATGATTTATAAGGAAGAATGAGCTCAATGTAAAGTTCTAAAAGTGAAGAATATATATATGTTAATGGAATTCTCTTTCTTTTGGGCCCAACGTTGAAAGCAAAAGAACAACATTAAATGATGTGGAGTTCCTCTTTAATGAAATATTTTAAGGTCATAATCATTTGACATTGTGGTTAGTGAATATGGTGGAAGTCATATTTTATGTAAATAGGGTGGGTACAAAAATCAAGGGGAATACCCTTTACATATGTGTAGATTATTTATTCTCTTGCATTGAAAATCAATCATTTCTTTCTTTCTTTCTTTCTTAAAGGGATATATTTGGTTTTATATTTTTTTTTTTTTCTAAGCTAAATTTCAATTTGGATTGTATTATGGTTTGGGATAGTGGGTGTTAATTCATCAAAATAGTTACTTTGATTGGATTCATCCAATATAGTGGTAAGGAGTTGAGATGTTGGTGGCTTCACAACTAAGGGATTAATGATGAACTTACTAACAATATCATCCTATCTCATTCTAAAATTAGAGAACCTTACCAATCATGAGTATTAGCTTAGCATTATCATCTTCTAGCTTGAATTCAACCCACAAAGGGTTTGCATAATCCATGCTTGATTTGGCAGGAGTATAGAGGACAAGGTTATTTTTTATGCTTCCATAAGAAATTGAACTATAGCTAATGAACGCATCATTTGTAGCCAACCATGGAATCCCTAAAATTAGGGGATGTCCTCCTAAGATAGTTTTGGGCTGCAACACCAAGAATTCAGTCGAATACTCACAGAAGTCTATGAAAGCAGTGACATCCTCTCAAATTCATTTTTGTCATATTTTGGATCGATAAATTAGTTGAGAACAATTGGTGTTGTCCTTGGAATTGTAAATCCAAATAAATCAATGGTTTCTAAAATCATTCCATTTTTTTTAGCACCAAGGTCGACCAATATATTTGAGATGGTTATTTTTCCAACCTAAAAAATCATTATTGGCTTCCAGAGATCATCATATTTGGTAGGTGGGGATTTATCATGTATCAAGTATGATAATTTTCCGACCACGTGAATGATGATAGGTTATTTGGCATTTATTCTAGACCTTTTAACATAAATTTCCCTTCGACGTCCCTAATTGATTGGAATAATGGTATTCTAATGTACATATTTTTCATCTCCTTGAGAAAACTAGACTCATGTTGTTGAGCAGTGTTGGCTATGGTGAATAACTTTAGATACGATCGATTTTATAAGTTTCAAGATTAATAGAAACGCAATTTGTTAAAATATCTTTAACCCCTTTTTATTAGTAATAGCAGTATCATTTATTACAATAATTTCAATGTCATGTTCCTCTAGTGTTTTCTAAATTACCACCTCTTCCAATGTGAGTTTCCTTATTTTTATTCTATAATAATAGGTGAATTTTCTAAATATACTACTATTCCTAATCTCAAGTGTATATTTTTACGTTCAATAGGGGAGATGTATCAAGTGGGGAAGGTAAGAGCTTCAACTTGGTGCAATTCCTTATTTTTTAGGTTTGGGTTAGGTTGCATAGGTATTTAGGGTTACATGGGAGGATTAATTTGTCAGGAACGTTCTTGTAAAACATGGTCTACATCATCCTTGGGGCCATGAGAATGATTGACAATGAGAAGAAGGTCATCGTGACAATTTTCTAGGTTATTAGATTAGAGGAGGGCCAGAAAACTTCCATTGTTTTGTGTGATATTGTATTTGTTATGAAGTTTGATAAGAATTATACATGTCATTTATAGGAAATAAAAGATGATGATGGATCTAAATTCATGCTTTGTTTTCTCTCCTAATTCTTTGGATACAACTTTTAGTATTTTTAGTGATGGGAAATCCTTTTTCGAATGGCCTTGATTACAAAAACCAAAAACATCCATGTTATGAAGTGGGAACTCCTCGAGAGGATGTTTCTTCTTACCGTTGGAGTAGAATATTGCTAGTTCATTTTTATATTGAAACATATTTTGTTTAGCCTTGAAGACTTCCAATTGAGGCTATAAAGAGACATTAATATCACTTTTGAAATTTTTGAATAAAATAATAAATTTTTCCCTTGTTACTTCACCTTTAGCCAACTTCTAAACTCTAATATAAGCATCTCACACTAGATTTTGTATTCATCATGATCCTCTCAAACTCCCAAAGAAGAGTGTGGCTATATCATTATATGTGTAACACCCTCTTCCCACATCTACCCTAGTAACTGGTGAATCAGGGTAAACACATGATGAGAGGCTACTAATATGAGATTCAACCTCCTAGATGACCTTAAGGAAGTGGAATCAACAAAAACAAAAAACACACCTTACACTACAACATTAACATCCCCATGATGTAACCCAACCTTCGAGGGCCCTATTCCCTAAGAGAGAACTGATTTTTAGCCCCTTTGAGGCTAAGGTGCAGGCTTGCAAGGGAAAGGAAGTGACTCTAGGCCCTGGAGCCATGGGCTAGCCTTGTCAAGGTAGCGACTCACGCCCAAACAACAAATTTTCTGCTTGTAGCTCTCATATTTGTGCCACATTTTCATCCCCTTAGCCCATGTCACTGACAAGAACTTCCTGTAACTTTAGGACAGGGTAAATAATCATAAAAAAAACATACAGAATCAATCACATCAACTGAAACTCATTCGACCCCACCCATTCATGACATGCATTTCTTGATACGTGTCACAAACATAACATCTAGAAGTATAAACAAAAGCTTTAAACAAATTGGTATCCTCCTTATGTGAGAATGGCTAAGAATCATTTTCCCCCTACATCATAAGCTATCATACAATCAATTTTACCATAGATACACGAGATATTAATTTACAGGAAAAAACATGAATAGAGCCATACATCATCACTAATCGAATACATTCCTGCAACCAACATATTAATAACAAAAATACAGTGGATATAATAGCAATAAAATACATACATAAACTAGTATTTTTTCATATGAAAGACTAGAGAAATGAGCTCTTCATTATGGAATGTAAGAACCAACCACAGATGGGACTTCCACATTCCACCCAACCATAGATTAGATGACCCAAGTATCACTTCAGTCAATCACACTTGTTCCATATTTCAAGCCTAAATGTGGGACTTAATCAAACACATAAATCACAGCCAATCCATGGTTTCTAGAGCCCAAACCACCTCAAACCTCAACCAGTGATTCCACCTCACGATCGGATATCACAACCATTGTGGATTGGTCTCTATCCAAAATTATCCATGGCTCCAGAGTGTATGTTATAGCTAGGGCTTCCAGGACTTTAACTCAACCCCAACTGTTATAGGGATTCTAGATCGTTTTCCCAACCAAGGCATCTAGGACTAGTAAGTCAACCCACCTAGGGATTCTAGATCATGTGTCCAACCAAGGCTTCCAGGACTAGTAACTTAACCCATATTTGTCTGTTAGGCTTCCAGAGCGTGTGTCCAACCAAGGCTTCCAAGAACTAAGAAATCAACCCAACAACTAAAGGACTCATGAGAACCAACTAGAAAGAAGTCAATGTAAATAAACCCATAATACCATGGTTTTATAGGAAATTTCAAGGCTAGGAAATCCACATGCATACACCATGCATGAAAAAATAAATGAGGAAAAAATACATGCAACATGGTACATACAATAAAATCCCATTGTAGTTGTTGATCTCAATGTCCACCTATGATTTCCTGCGCTTCCTTTTCCTTCTTGCTTCAGATCACCAAATATCCACACACTCTAAGAGTTCTTCAAGAAAAATTTAAGTATCCAAGAGTATGAGAGAGAGAGAGAGAGAGAGAGAATAATGAAAGATATCAAAAAATGCACTAACTAAAGGTACGAACCGATCCTCAAATTTTTTTTTATAAAAAATGCCTTTGTCTTCTTCATTTTCCATTATTTTCCTTCAATTTATTCCTAACATGCAACATGTGACATTTCATCTCCCTTTTTTCCTAGTTTGCATCATTTTCATAAATAAATATTCCCAAAAATACTTTCCCCTATATAATGCCTTAGCCATAGCCTTCTCCAATTTCCTTAGCCATAAACAAGCATCTGAACACCCGCACTAGGATGTTTTTCCCTACATTCAGCTTGGAATATGTGTCCCATCAACCATGGTTTATCTTTTAGCCTATTACATGATTTTTTTCAACAGGAATTTTTTACAGAACCCTCCCCCTTCGGGGACACCATCCTCAGTGTTCAATCACACATATACCTCAACACCACTACTAACAAGAATACACACTTCCCATGGAGCTTTATAACATTGCTCGTTGCAGTATTTACAATGACCACCCTGCTGAAAGGAAAAATAACATGACATCACAACAATATGACAAGTATAATGTCTTGACACCATAATTATTATTTGAGATTTATAACATAGGTCATGGTGGTATTTACATCCATATACATACATACAACCATCACATGCAACATATACCAAAACATTGCCAAATCATATGCTAACAAAAAACCAACATCACACTAAAATTACATTTCCTCAACCGGGAAATAAGGAAGGATACATAGCCTGAATTTGATCCTCCATATCCCATGTAGCTTAATCGGGCCCAAAGTGCTTCCATTGCACTTTAAATTGCTCTGTTTCTTTATTCTGGAGCACGAGCAACTTTTTCTACAAAATTCACTGTGGTTCCATTTGGAACTCTCCTTCTAATTCCACCTTCAATACATACCATTCAATAACATTATCAAAATATTTAACATATTTCTTAACAAATGATATATGAAAAACATCATGGACTTTCATGGTAGAAGGCAGTGCAAGTCGATAGGCCACTGGTTCAATCTTCAAAATGATTTTGAAGGTTCTAGAAAACCTTGGTGCCATCTTGGCACACGATCCAATCCACAAGGATCTCTTCTTGGGCTTGATAGGAAATTACACTTGATCCCAAACCTGAAAATCGTTGAACAACCTGTTCCTATCTGCATAACGATTTTTCCTATCCTGTGCTGCTTTTAACTTCTGCTTGATCACCTTCATTTCCTATTCCATTTCTGCCAACATTTCTGGTCCAATAAATACCCAGTTAACGTGGTCACTCTAACTGATAGGAGTGTTGTAGCTCTGTCTGTACAATGCCTCAAATGGACTCATCCTTAATGATTCTTGATACCCATTGTTGAAGGATAACTTTACGAGTGGAAGATACTCTTCCCACTTCCGTTATTGATGCATCACATACATCTTCAACATATCCTCTAATATATTATTGAACCTCTCATTTTCTCCATCTATCTGTGGATGATACATTCCACTAAAGGACAAATTAGTGCCCAAACATACAAATAACTCCTTCCAAAACTTGGAAGTTAACTTTTCATCCCCGTCAGACACAATCTTCTCTAGAACACCATGTAATATGACTATGTCTCTAATGAACACCTATGATACATCACTAGATGAGTATGTAGTCTTTAGCGGTATGAAATGAATAGACTTTTTTAACTCATCCAAAACCACCATAATAAAATCATGTTGTTTAGCTATCCTAGGAAAACCTGTGATGAAATCCATGGAAATGACCTCCCATTTCCACTCTGGAATCAAAATTGGTTGTAGCAATCCACCTGGATACTTACACTCTACCTTAGCCATCTGAAATACAAACATCTAGCTACAAAATTTTCCACAACCCTCTTTAGATTCGGTCAATAGGAGAATATCTTCGGTGGGGTAAAACTATTCACATAGCCTCGGTTACCCGAATATGGTTTCATGTGAAACTCCCTCAATATGAAATTCTTGAGCTCACTAATGTTTGGTACATATATCATATCTAAAAATATGACCAATCCATCTGTCATGAGACGGTAGTCCAAATCCTGTACACGTGTACCTGTACATGTAGCACCCATACCTGTACTTGTGCCAACACCTACACCTATAAAAACACCTGTAATTGTATCTGTACCAACACCTGTACCTATACTCTGTTGCCACATGTGCACAAAGTCCATGTACTAGTGATCTAGCTAACCTGCCTACAAGATCCTATCCTGTAATTCTGTCCCATAGGATGTCATTATTGCTAAGTGATTTACTTGTACCTTCCTGCTAAGGGAATCTGCAACCCTATTAACTACAAGGGAAAGGCCCTCTAATGGATTTTTTTGAGGAAGCCCTTATAAAAATACCCCAGACATCTATTTCTAGCAGAGGTTACTAGAGGAGGTTGGCAGGCAGAGGGTTTTACAGATGTTTTCCGCTCGGTGCGCTTATCATCCAAAACCGCACCAGTGCACTCAACAAGAGAAAGCACCAGTGTTCACAAAACATTGGCACACCGGACATCGTGCGCTCCGTACACAACTGCTTAGTGTGTTGTATTACTATAAAGCACCGATGCTTTACAAATCTTCCACACCGGTGTGTCATAAAACACCACGCCAAAACCGAAACTGCCCAGTGCAGTATTAAGAAACTACACAGGTGTGCCTATAAGACCCCACACACTAGAATAGGGTTAAATATAAAAAACATTACGACCAAATAACCACATTTTTCACTTTTCTCAATGCTCCGGAGCTCTCATGTGACCGGTGCAATTTATCCTTGTCTGAGCCGCCCTGACATCGGTCCTCCCATTACACCCATTGCACACACGGTTGTTGTGCATTGCCCACCAATCTCTAGCTTAAATTTTTCAAAATGGTGGTTAAATTTTATTTTGAAAATTATACAGCCATTATGCCTCCTAGATGACCAAATGTACAAGTATTTTTCTTGTTTTTCCATATTTAAGCTTTTAGCGGATTATAATTTCAAATGACCTTAAAATTAACCATTTAAAAGAAAAAAATATTCTGTCGCATGGTGTGCTCGAGCTGTTCAGTTCGAACTGGTAAGCGCCGCTACCTGTAAAATTTACAGGTCGTACCACAACCAGTGCTAACGATATCCGCACCATTTTCAGGGTAGTATGGAAAGGCACACTGCATTATTTTAAAATAAAAAAGAAAAGTGTTGTGTGGTCATTTAGCCGGTCACACTGTTGAGCATGTGGAATAGCGGCAATGTGGTGGGTTGATGAAAATATCTGCCCCAGTTTTTTTCAGTGCAGCACATTCGGCATTCTGACATGGTCAACGTTGCGACCTGGTAAAATACCACACCATTGACTATCTAATTAGTCACGAGGTCAGTGCACTGACATAACTATACATGTCGGGGTGTAGAGTTTAGTCAATGCACCACACTTCTGACACCGTGCATAGTCAACGGTGCTCTGAAAGTTTTCAGGTGCATTGTCTATGGTGCATTGAATGTCATCTGAGGTACTGCCCCTAGTGCACGACAAACGAAAGATGCACCGGAACTGGTGCATGAATATTTTTTGTATCGCAACGACTTTTTTGTTTTTTTTCAAAAAAAATTATATATGTATATTCCTAAATACATGTCTCATTTAATAAAAAAATTTATTAAATATGTCAATCATTCAAAGAGAAGAGGGGAAGCAACAACAACAACAGGTAGAGCAGTATGACATAGTTTTCTTGTGGGAGGCACAAAAAAGGGAGAGATATGCGTACCCTCACCCTATTACAAAAGCTACCCAGGGGCTCCGAAGGCAGGTAGGCCTCCTCAAGTTCTATGAAGAGGCTACTTCCCTAAAGGGCTGTGGTCTATTTTTTGGACATCTTATCCATAGGTGGAATAACCACTGATAGGATTTCCAGGCTGGTCCTAACCAGTGGTACACACCCACTGAGGAGTATACATATTTGAAGGAGAGGGGTGGATTTTCCCTCGTTCCCAGAGGTTCGAGCTGGTTGTGTAGCAGAGATTCATTTAGTGTACTCCCAGAGATACATTGGAGCAGATGTATTGTCTCCTTCATATTTTTGAGTCGCTGAAGGTCAGTTACGTATTGGTGCATCTGGTAGTGAGGAGCTGCAGTGCCTCTCACTTCTCATTTCGACCATTTCACATAACACTAGTGACAGGCAACACATTAGTTGTTCGCTTCTATACTATGTTGATTCTTTAGTACAGGAGCTACGAATTGTTAGGTGGTTTGTGATTTTTTTGTAGCAGTTCTGTACATCCTTAGATAGATGTCATGCTCATGCACAAGGGAGGGTCAACTTCCCTTTTGCTTCAAAGATTTTTTGTTAGTTTTTTGAGAGGTTTCGAGAGACGAGACGTACTTTTTTTCGGCAACATCGTAGGCCGATGTTTGAGGAACGGATGCACATGTGGGGGTAGATGATGCCCAAGAGGGGCGAGACTATGTTTCCAATGAGGATATCCCATGATGCATTGGAGTTGCTAGCAAGTGTTGACGAGATGCATCCCTTCATTATGGTCCCCTGTCCTTATGCTCGATTGGATTGGCAAGGGTGTCCCAACATCCTCTTCATAGTTGATCAGCCTCCGGATGATAGAGGTAATATTATTGTTTTATTTGAATTTATTCTAACATCTTCTTTAACTTGTTTTTATTAAATTGTGTAATGAAATTGTCTAATTATTGTTGTGTACTTGTATATATTTTGCAGACATTGGGTCTTTTGATGGAGAGGACATGCTGGCACCACCATATGATCCAGGTGCGGATCCTGATGACAGTCATGGTATGCCAGATTTCAAGGATCATCAGGAGGTCGATGCAGAGAGACTTGCTCTTGCTGGTGTGCCACTACCACCTTTTGCTAGGTGCGGTTGACTTGATACTGGATACAGGATGGAGTTGGGGGAGAAACTCACTACATTGATTACTGAGGCGGGAATCAGGCCCACCCATATGAGAGACATACATGTTGATTGTAGGTCGTTACCGATGTGGAGAGGCATGCCATGTGACATGTATAGTCTGATGCAGCATGTCCTAGGAGAAATGTTATAGGCGTGGTCGAGACACAACACATGACCAAGGACCGTTGCACATTATAGGCGTGGTTGAGACACAACACATGATCGATAGCCAGCGAGTAGTGACTCATAATCTCATGATCGTTCACCTCGCGCCATGCCATATGAGGAGCCTCCACTAGCATATGGTAACAGTCAGCATGGAGATGAGGCTGGACCATCGGCCACGTCGAGTCAGCAAGTTGCAGCATCCAGTAGTACTCATGATGATGAGAAGGTTGGACCATTGACCGTCAAGGCTGCACCATTGACTAAGTAGGCCTCGAATAGTACTGCTATTGATGTTGTGCCACCAGGTGATCCATGAAATTTATATTACAGTTGTATATTTTCACATTATTCAGTTATATATATATATATATATATATATGGTCCATGTATTTTATGTTCATGTTGCAGTTGTACTTAATTTACATGTTGGTGATCATCATGATGTGTATATTGCTAGGTCCTGTCAGCTAATATGTTCATTTAATATGCAGCTTGTAGATACATGTGTATGTGATAGCATGAGTTATTTGACATGAGATGTATATTTGATGTTTGTGTTGTGATGATGTTATACAATGCTAATTTTGTTTTGTTAGATGATCATTATCATGATTATGTTAGCGAATTTGAATATGATTTTTAGTTGAATGTGATGTTTGTATGATGGTTATCATGATTTTGATGTTTATTAATTAATTTAATAGTAAATGAACATGATTTTTATTAAATATTATGTCGTGATTGTAATTGTAATTTTAATTTTAATTTTATGTAAAATTTTAAAATTGCATTTGTATTTCTAATTGTAATTTTAAATGTAATTGTATCTAAAATATTTAATGTAAAATTTTAATTGTAATTGTACTATTTAATTTATTATGAAATAATTGTAATTGTATTTGTATTTGTAATTGTATGTAAAATATTTGTAAAATTGTAATTGTAATTGTAAATGTAATTCTAATTCTAATTCCAATTGCATGTAAAACATTTGTAAAATTTTAATTGTATTTCTGTGAAATGATTGTAATTGTAGAATTTTAATTGTATGTAAAATTCTAAAATTGCAATTCTAACTCTAATCTTAATTGTATGTGAAATTGTAGAATTGTAATTGTAATTGTAATTGTAATTTTAATTTTATGTAAAATATTTGTAAAATTATAACTGTATTAATGTGAAAATTTTAATTGTATTAATGTGAAATAATTTTATTAAAATTTGTAAATTTGTAAATAATTATAAAATAATAAATCTTGAATAATATGAATTTTTGTAACATAGTAAAGTTTAGAAAATAATGAAAATAAATTCATGTACTTTAGAATTATCATTATTTTTTTATGATCTTACCTACCAAAAAAATTAACTTTATACAATACGCTATTTCTAGCCGAGATTCCTGGTTTTTCGTTTCGTGCGCTTATAATCATAACCCACACTAGTGTGTCTTAGTACTAAGATGGACCCATGCTTCATAATTCTTTCGCATCAATGCATCATAAAACACCACGCCAAAACATAAATCGAGATCTTACGAATCATACTGGTGCACTTATAAAACCTTGCTCACCAAAGTAGTGGAGGTTTCGAATTGTGGGCACAAATGTTTCTGAGTAGATGAGGGTTTGAAAATATGAGAGTTCAAATTTCGGCTAAGAATTTTATAGCAGAGAAAATGAGTGATTCAAACAGAGAGATGGACTAACATGCTTACAAGGATGCAAACGGTGATAGAGCTCAACAGAGCACAAAATGAGAAAAGGTTTATGAAAAATCTGAGATGCACATGAGAAATCAATTGATTCTCTTGAACGGGCTAAGAGATCACACGAAGGTAACTATCCTCATTCTTATAAGGATGTCAAGGAAATATTGGAAGATACAAAAATATCAATGGAGGTAGTTGATAAAGCCAAGAGGCACCATGAAGGGAAGGATTCTCATTCCCATAAGGACAGCAGAGAAACATCAATTGACGTTGTTGATCAGGCCGGTACGCCCCATGAAGGGAAATATTCTATAGAATGCATTTAAAAGCAGCTAGGATTACTGTCCGAGCTTCGATTGGCTTACATAAACTTTTACCGGCAAATCTGACGTCGCATAAAATCACATCTTCAGCTTTCAATTGAACCTGAATGGAATCTCTAACTTGTCTGAGTTGTGGTCCTGTGGATAATGAGGAATATCACATGGAAAGTACCCAAAAATCCAAATTTTTAAAAGAATAGGTGAATTAACACTTATAAAAGAGCGAAATGCCAAATAAAATGTGAATAGGATACACGTAAGGATTCCGTGGTTCCATTTGTTATTGAAAATGATGCTCTATATATGAAACCGGTAAAAATTCTGCTTGTATTATAAATGGAAATAGAGTGACCATTTATATGGGAGGAAAAGCATAGATACCTACAGCTACCATATTTCCACCTGCAAATCAGTTTCCCATTGGAAATGCTAATGTAATAGCCCATTTTTCAATGTCTTTCCTCTTCTCAACCATATACTCATTTTTACGGGAAACCATTGCCTCCACATGTAATAACTACATCATCTAGTCAAAAATCAGTCTTCTTCTGCTAAAAAATGCAAAATGAACGACTCATTGTCATTGCTCCTAGAACATTCAAGGTTAGTTTCTCGTAAAACAGATATCGTATAAATTTTGTTAAGATCAAGATAGAAAGCACAAAGGAGAAAAGAGGAAATTGGATGCCAAGATGGAGGAGGAACTTACAAATGAGCAAGCAGATCATGGGTCAGCAAGTAGATCATGGGGCACCTTTTATTGTTGCAGGTTATGGAAAGGCTCAAGTTTCTTTTTCTGAAAGAAGAAGAGGTGTAGTTTTGAAAAGAAATGGCCCAAATATTTTCACAACAAAATGTACATTTCCAACATGTCCAATTTTGGTGTACACATGTAAAAGTAATTTCGATGCCTCAACCATAAATCGGTGCTAATGTATAGATAACCGCACTGGTGAGTTCTAGTTACTATGCACTGGTGCATTTTAATTACTACACACTGGTGCCATGTTACCAATGGATGCACTGGTGTGGTGCTATTAAGTGATGCACCAGTGAAGAATAAATGAAAATAAGAAAAGCACAACTCTATTTTCTTTAAGTGAAAAAAAGCGACAAATTGAAAAATGGGCGACAAAATATTTTTGTAAATCTAATTTCATAAAAAAATTCTTTAAATACTAAACATTTTTCATTATTTCACTATTTTTGCTAAAAGTTTCAGTGAGAGATTTGCAGGAGACATACCTGGAGCAAGAGAGCACGAGAGCACTATGGAGCAGCGAAATACGTTTGAACATAAGTATTCAGACAATTAGAATCGAAACCTCTAGTGATTCAAACCCTGTAGCATATAATTTCAAGCGATCTCGTTATTAAATTTGATTCATTTTTTTTGTTTCTTCCCTTTCTTCCCCTTATTTCTGTGATTTTAGAATTAGGGCTTTTCATTTTAGATTGACATCCAACCCGCAAGATGACTTGCATAGTCGGATTCCAATCCATGTCCGCCCTTGTATGAAATTTTGAAAAAAATGGTTTTTTATCAGTACGCCCTGCGTAACCAAGCACATCGGTGTGTTGTATTATACATTGCATCGCGCATGTACTGTGTAATAAATAAAAAATAAAAAAAATCAGTGTGCCATATCTAAAATAGGGCACCTGTGCTTTATGTTACGAGGATAGCACCGTACGGTCTATTACACTGTTTGTGTGGTGTGTTCATAATACCCCCACTCACTATACAGTCTATTATACTATTTTTGCATTGTGTTTACAATACCCCCACGCACCGACTTCGGTGCGTACATCATGAAAGGCGCACCGGTTTCTTGAGATTTATTTTTTACCTGAAAAGTTGACAATTTATTTATAAATATATTAATGAATGGTATGGTATAGGTTTTAGATTGATAAAGAAATGACTGACAAGAGATCAAGTAACAAAAATACTGATAACACATCAAGAAAAGAAAAAAAGGCAAGTTCTTTGTAGATTATTTACAAAAAATATTATTTTTGAACTATATGTAAGTTTAACTAATATGAATTGTTTATTGTGTATCATGCAGAGTCACAAAATGATGAAGCTTGATAAGGTTATTTCTAATCTAGGACCAGAAGAGCTTAAAATCTTGATGGAAAAATTGCAAGAGGATGAATCAGGTAAATGAAAAAATACTATCAATCCAATATGAGTTTCTTTATTTAATTTTCATTAATAATATACTTAAAATTATTAGATAACATGTGTCGAACAGTCTATTAATGTTCTAGAGGGACCAACAACTTAGAAAAGGAATGTTGTTATAAGAAAATAAAAAAAATAGAACATGAAAATGAAAATGAATTTTTTCTTAGCTCATCTAGAGTGGTGCTGAGGTAAATGAAAGGGGGGAAACTTTTACAAAAGTTTGAGGGATCTAGTGGAATGAATGTATAGATGTTCTTTCCACTTATAATAAAAAAACGAATCCAATAATTCCAATAATCAAATTTTATCTAAACTACAGAAAGAGTTTCCATAGAATTGGTCAATGAGACATGTCAGACTTTTAATAGCAAAAACATACAACAACAAAAAAGAATGAATGAAAAGGTAATATTCCTTTAAATGTTTGTCTAGAATTATTTATAAATATCACTTTTGTTATATTTACCTTTCATATATCAATATAAAATTAAATAGTTTATTGTCATGTTACATTTTCAGGAAGATTATGAAAATCTCAAAAGATGAACGAGCTGATATCAAAAATATGCTAGTAGGAATGTCCAAAAAGGTGTACAAGGAGATGGTCAAAGACATGGAAAAAATTGCATTGCAGGAGGAGCCATCTCAGTAACAACGTGCTTCAAATGTAATATGTAATCATTTAATTTTTCGATCATTAGGTACAATAAATAAACAATTTAGCATTAAATATTATTTTTCAAGAATTTTCTTGCAGAAAAGAAAAGAAAATGGAACCCATTCAACACATAAAATAGGATGACAAGGAAGAAAAGGGTTGATATCTAAGTTTGTGAGTAATTGTTACTTCATTATAACAACTTAACTAGATTTCATTTTTGTATTTTTTAAGTTGTTTTACAAAAATCATCATTGAATGTATTCAAACAAGTGCTAACATACAAAGAAGAACCATCAGACAAATTGATTGAAATTGGGTTACATATGGGTTGTGAGTATATGTTGGCATATCATAAATTAATTGTGGAATTTGTAAGCATCTATCGATCTTGTTTTACTTAGCTCCGTCTATAATTGATTATACAAAAAAATATTTTATATTAAATAGATGATTTGTTATTGGGTATAGAACTTGCAGGAAACAAAGTATGGAACTGTGCCGACAGATGAAATTTTGAAAGATGGCATGGTACATGGTTTTGAAAGAAAGTGTATAGTTTATGAGTCAATTGTTGCAATGGTATGTCATTTTTTTTCGATTTACATTGATGTATATTACTTAATATTACAGTTTTCATTATTCTCACCAATGTATATACACTCATTTCAGTTTATTTGTATGTTTGTAGATGGAAGGTGAAGAAGAAGAAAACAATCAACACCATGAGCAAAACGTTCCTGAAAATAACCCCAAGTCATGGAAGTAGCTCTAGTAGTGAAAACAGTTCAAGCGAAGAATGATGATCACTATGTTTGGATATCAAAGCAAGGCATTGTATTTTTTGAAATATTTGTCTGTGAAATCAAGCATTATTTTAATGTAATGGACATAGTGTCCCAATTGAAAGACAAAGGGATACCAATAACTATTCCATTTTGTATGCAAAGAATGTCTTATATATATATATATATATATATATATATATATATATATATATATATATATATATATATATATATATATATATATATAAATTTATTCTATTTCATTCTCCATTGTCGTTCTCAAATGCACTAAGAAAAATTTAATTCATATGAATATTGTTATAAGATATATATGTGTCGACTTTTGATGAATAATGAAGTTTAGAAAATCATAATAATTATAATATGATATAACAAATTAATGAAAACATCACATTCAAATGCATTAATAAAAATTTAATTAATATGAATATTGTTATAATATGTGTCAGCTTTTTATGAATAATGAATTTAGGAAAATCAAAATAATTGCACAGTCATAGGTCGATGTTTCTAAAAAATACAAAATGTACACCGGTGCGTTTGTATGTTCCAGTGCACTGGTGCATTTCTACAGCCTATGGGCACCGCACAAATACGAAAACCAATTAAAAATCTCGGTGCATTTGTGCGATACTGAACACTGGAGCTTTTATGTGAGACTACGCACAGGTGCATTTGTATGACAAATGGTCACCACACAAATACCAATCCCAATTATAAATATCGGTGCATTTGTCTGATATGGCGCACTAATGCATTTCTATAAGTCTACATACTGTTGTGTTGAGACGACCTATGGGTACTGCATAAATCCCAAGACCAATTGGTACAACTCCATGCGTTGTATCAGCAACACTATTTCCAGTGCAGTTTTATACCTTGATGGCCCGGTGCAGGAATCTTCGACCTCCTTAGGGCCACCATCTAGATGACACACACCGGTGTGTTGAAACCTTAGTAGCACACCGATGAAAAAATCATCCGTAATAACCTTCGGTCGCCCAGTTATTTTTAGTTGTATTTAATTTCGATTAAAATTTTAGCCAAAACCTCTATAACCATAAATGGATGTTGTAGCAAATGTTTTTTTGAAAATTTTGGCCAATTTTATAACACTAAAAAACTCCTTTATAACCTCTACTAGAGGGTCTTTTCCTTGTAGTGATTCTCATCTCCCTTCATACACCTAATCTCGAATTCAAACTCATTGATTGTAGCCAACCCTGTAACCTTCCTAGAATTCAGATTTAGCTAGTCAGACAAGTACCTCAACCCAATATGATCACTCATAAGTACAAACTGCTTTCCAAGAATATAGTGCCTCCACATATTCAATGTGTGACTGATCACTGCTAGCTCAAGATCATGCGTCAAGTAGTTTTTCTTGTGCTCATTCAGTTTCAACAACTCATAGAGTACCATCTGTCCATATTGTATAAGGACTCCACTAATTCCTCTCTTCCAAGCATTTGTACATACTACAAACTCCTTGTATGGATCTGCAATATTTAACACTAGATCATGTGTCAGTAATTGCTTAATTTGATCAAAATTGGCCTCGCACTCCTCTGCCTAGTCAAAATTATTACCTTTTCTCTATAGTGATGTGATAGGATAAGAAATTATTGAGAAGTTCCTGATGAACCTCCTATAGTAGCCTGCCAATCCCATGAATGATCTCACCTCATGTACATTCTGAGGATATAGCCACTCCATGATGTCCCTTATCATTTCTATATCTTCTGCAATTTCCTCCTTGGAGACAAGGTGTCTAAAGTAGTGTAACTCAGTTTGGAAAAAGTTTCATTTGTTGAGCTTAGCATATTGCTGCTCTCTCAACAACCTAAACATTTCTTCCAAATGTTAATATCCTCTTCCTAATTTTTAAAATACACCAGTATATCATCAATGAAAACAATCACAATCTTGTCTAAGTAAGAATGCAAAAAAAATTTCATTAAACACATAAATGTAGTTGGGGCATTAGTCAACCTGAATGGAACTAAAAGAAACTCATAATTCCTGTACCTAGTTTTGAATTCGATCTTGTAGATATCTTGCTCCTTGATGTGTAACTCATGATATCCCGATCTCAAGTTAATCATACAGAACATTGATGCTCCCTTCAACTGATCAAAAAAATCATCAATCCTTGTTAGTGGGTACCTGTTCTTGATGGTAACTTTGTCTAGTTGCCTATAGTCAATGCATAGTCTAAGAGTGTCATCTTTCTTCTTTACAAACAACACTAGTGCACCCCATGGAAATACATTTTTCCTATTGTACCCTTTGTCCTACATTTTCTTCAACTGCAATTTTAAATGTACCAACTTCGGTGTACTCATCATGTAAGGTGCTTTTCATCCTGGAGCTTCCCCTGGCACCAAATCAATAGAAAATTCTACTTCCCTCTGTTGTGGAAACTCTGAAATCTCTGATGGAAACACATCCTGAAACTACAGTAATACTAGATACTTATTCAACACATCTGCATCCTCAAGTTTTTTACCTTTGTCACTAGATATATGAACTACGAATAGAAAACATCCATTCCTACGATTTTTCTTGGCCTACATGGTTGTCACCATATTAAATGATGTGTATTTATTCATTCCCTCCAATACTCTCGACTCCTAATTATCATCCAATAATTCAATAGCTTTCTCATAGCAATTAACCTTGGTCCTGTGAAGATATAATAAATCCATACAAAATAGCATATTGTAGGAAGCCAATGGAAATATGTTCAAGTGTGTTTTTGTATTCATACTTTTTAACTCAAATTTAGAAGCTCTTACCCAATGGTGAACTCTTCTCTTCGTACCAGTGGCCAACTGCACTAAGCAAGATTTTTCATGCATTTTCTTACTCAAACCACACTTATCCACCAAGTCATGATTAATATAACTATAGTTAGATGTAGGGTCAATAAAAATAGAAACAACCTAATCACAAAGCTTACCGTCTATCTCAATGATAGAAGTGTGGTGATTTACTTCTTTTTTTCCACAACCGCATAAATATGATGAATGCTATGCCCAACATATCCCACTATGTGTGCCTCTTGTGCACTATAGATCTATCTCTTTCCACCCTGATATTGTGGAAATTCTCTCCTAAAATGATATTTGCCACAATTCCAACATTGTATAGGCTTCTATCCCTCATCCTTATTCTGCTCCTCTGATCGTAGTCTATGTCCTCTACCAGATCTGTTCAAATTCTTAGGTGGGGTAACATTCTCCTTATTACCTATGTATTGAGGCCTTGTTCGCTTCTTGTCCAATTTTTTTTTGTTCTTATCATTACCTCTCCAATCTGGCTTGGTTTCTGATATGCACTTTGATTTTTCATAACAATGTTTGAGTTTTTGGATGGCCTCCTCTAATGATCTAGGCTCATCAAGCTGAATCCTACCTTTGAATGCAATAAACAACCCACTAATAAATCTCTGAATATTTTCCTTATCCTCCTTGATTTAAGGCACATATATTTTTAGCTCCAAGAACTTGCTAGTATAATCCTCATGTGTCATGGAACCCATCTTCATCTCATAGAACTCCTTGGCCCTGTCATTGTAGTATCTTTCTGATAGATACTTCTTTCTAAATAGCCTTTCGAACTCACTCCAAGTCAAAATATCCTCAGAAATACTTTTATGTTCTTCACATATTCCCACCAAGTGTCTTATCTACCTCTAAGGCTGAATTTAGCTATCCTAACTTTCATATTTTCCAAGTAATCATGCAATCTGAAAAATTCTTCATGCCAGGAATCTATGCCTCTGCATCATGTGCTTTCTTCATCTCTCCATCAAATGTTGGTGGTTTTTCATCACTCCTATCCAGAGTGTCCAACACCCTACCACATTTCAATGTATCAACTCTCTCTCACTTGTGCCTACCAGGAGACCTACTACCATATGCCCCATTAGTTTTGTCCTCTTGCCTGCAACTAATCCTACGTGAGCCTTGCTACTGCAACTCTACAAAAATTTGATGAATGGCTGCATTAACCTCTATTTGTTTTTCTTATTCATGTATAAGTCTATCACTAGAGGAAATTTCATCCTAAAAGTGGGCTCCTAAGGAAAAATAATAAAGTAATAAAATAAAAGTTATGAATTTTGGAAGGAAAAGTAGAAAACTACTATTTTTAATTGTACTTTTGGATTATCTCCTTATAGTTTTACTCAAATTTCAAGTGTAGACACTCATTGGATGCGGAATTAAATTCCACATACAATGAGTACCCAATATTCATACTTCTAAGAATACACACATTGATAAAAATTGCAGATACATTTAAAAGGCGTGTTCAACATGTTTTTTTAATCTATCTGTAATTTCTATCAATGTGGGTCTTCTCAGAAGTATGCATAATGGGTACTCGTTGGATGTGGAATTTAATTCTGAATCTAATGAGTGTCCACACTTGAAATTTTAGTAAATCTATAAGGCGATAAGCCAAAAATACAATTAAAAATAGTATTTTTCTTGTTTTCCCTCAAAAATTCACAACTCTTATTTCAACACCCTTTTTTAATGTATATATAGTTTTTATCAATGCAGGTCTTCTCAGAAGTATGCATAGTGGGTACTCATTGGATGTGGAATTTAATTCCGAATCCAATGAGTGGCTACACTTGAAATTTGAGTAAACTTGTAAGGAGATAATCCAAAAATATAATTAAAAATAGTAGTTTTCTTCTTTTCCCTCCAAAATTCATAACTCTCATTTCAACACATTTTTTTAATGTATATGTAACTTTTATAAATGTGGGTCTTCTCAGAAGTATGCATAATGGGTACTCATTGTATATGGAATTTAATTATGAATCCAACGAGTGTATACATTTGAAATTTGAGTATACCTACAAGGAGATAAGACAAAAATACAATTAAAAGACGTATTTTTTAATTTTCCCTCCAAAATATTTACATGTACCTCTTTGTACATTTAAAGGATTTTTATTGGTTTACATATTATGTACGTGAAAATTTAATAGGCACTTTTAGGCTAAAATTTTGCTAGATCTCTATAATACTAGTGTATCCCCTTATTGTTATTGTAATTGTAACCCCCTTACTTTTATTTTTGCACCCATGTAGTTCCCATATTGTTAATATTTGTGCCCCATAAAATCCAACTATTTTTATTGTTGTACCCTTAAATTGTTATTTTTGTGTTGGCTAGGATTATATGGTGACCCATTGAAATCCTACATATATAAACGAGGCTTTGTCATTTGTATAATCGAAGAATTGTTCATTTATGTAAAGTGAAGGAGGTTTCCCCCTCAAAGAGGCTGAATTATAAGTCGTTGATCTATATTTTATTTTATTTTTTGAGTTGGTTTCAGAACTTTTGGTATGAGAGATTTGGATTCTAGGGCTTCGCTGCTACAAACATGTCATCTTCATATTTTTTTGTGAAGGCTTAGAAGCTCAAAAAAAACCCATTTGATCAGAAATCCAGAGGAATGTTGGGTAACAAATTCATACCTTGTTTCACAATATATTTAGAGATATGATCTGTGTAATTTAGGGTTTTTGAACGCTCCAAAATTTCACCTCAAATAGGTGAACGAGGGAAACTCATCATAACTTTTGTTTTAGGAATCAGATTGGAATTATATAAAAATTGCACAAAAGTGAATGGGTGCACTTTTGTGTGTGTCGATTTCATAGGTGAAGGTAGAAACAGTGACACATGGCATGTTGTACAAATTCACTTTACTGAACCAACCCATAACTAGGTCATTGTGGGAGATTGGGCATAACTTCGTCTTGAAGAATCCAAATTATGTCTGACTTGTGGCCTTGGAAAGCAGACACAAAAGGATACAATGGGACCTAATTTAAGATCTTTAAGATCCAAAATAAAGAGATACATCAGTTTCAATATCGATCTACTCAAAATTAAGAAAAATGTGTGTATTTTGTTTTAATTGCATAAGTCTTGTTTGAAAAATCAGTTTGAAGTGATTCCAATGGCATATTGAACCATAGATATTAGTATTGGGTTATAAATTCCCCCCCAAAAATAATTCCACACCCATTAAGCTGTCACAAATCTCTACTATGAATCATGAAGTGGAATAAGTGCAACATAAAATATCAAAATTACGACACCAAGTGAAACAAATTTCGCTCTTGCAAAGAGTAACAAAAAAATGAAATGGAAGCTAAGATGGATGGTTTGAAGAAAGACATGAAAGGCATGGAATCTACGATGGATGGTTTGAGGCATGGCATGGATGGTTCAAGGAATGACATGGAAGTCAATATTGATGGTATAGAAGAAAAACTAAAATTAGACATCAAAGGTCTGAAGGAAGGTTTGACAAATTTGCTTCAAGAAATGATTCTTAATGATGAAACGGTAGTAGACAAAAATCATGATGAGAACAAAATAAACATTAATCATGATTTCATAAACTCTAATGTTGGATTGAAGACCCACCATATTCCAAATATCGATATGATGAAGTTTGATGGAAACGATCCCGGACATGGATACTATAGATGGAGCAATATTTTGATCTTTGTAATTTGAAAAACACACAAAAGGTATATATTGCAACTTTATATTTAGAACAAAATTCATTTTTATGGTATCGATGGATTTTCTCTCGTAAACAAATTTTCACTTGGTAAATTTTTACGGAGGAAATGATAGCACATTATGAGGATACAAAGAGAAACACCTTCTTTAGCCAATTGATAAATCTCAAACAAAAGGGTTCAATGGTGGAGCACATTGAGGACTTCCCAAAATTGAATACAAGGTTGAAGGATATTCTAGAGGAGCATAGGATTGATGTCTTCATAAGGAGTTTAAAGGATATCATCCAACATGAGGTTCTACTTTGGGAACTTGATTCATTGGAGAAGGCATTTAGGTTGGAAAGAATAATTGAAAGAAAAATTATGGCGACAAGGAAGCCTACCACTCATGTCTATAAAGAGGGAAGTGTTTCTATTCCTAGACTTCCAAAACCTACAAGGTTGACACCACAACAGTTGGAAGAAAAAAAGAGAAAAAGTGATTTTCTATAGTTGAGATAGAAAATACACTAAAGGTCATAAGTGTGCCGAGAATCAATTATTTTACATAGATTGTGAAGAGAAGGAATAAAAGGAATAAGAAACTTCAAAATAAGAGGATATACACCAGGAAACAACCATAGAGGAAGAAGAAATGAATCTAACCATATCATGTAATGCTTTGGCAGGAATTACCTCTCCTCAAAGTCCTAATATAGAAGGACATATCGAGAAGAAAAATGTAATAGTGTTGATTCATTCAGGTAACACCCATAATTTTACTCATTGTAAGGTAGCCAAAGAATTGAATTTCTTCCTATACCTAGCACCAAAGTGTCAAGTGATGGTTTCAAATTGAGGAATTGTAAATTTCTCTATAAAGTGCCATAATATCAAGATAACCATGGGGGAATATGTATCGAATATCCCAATGCTCTCCATTCCAATGGGTTGTGCTCATGTTGTACTAGGAGTACAATGGTTACAATCTTTGGGGAGAGTAACTTTTAATTTTCAAGAAATTTTCTTGAATTTGTCTTTGGAAATAAAGGAAGTTGAATTATGGGGTATCACAAGGAACCTGGGAAGGATTATCAGATCTAATTTCATGACAAAGCTTATTAAGAAAGAACAACAAGGCGTAATGCACAATTATTCTCACTACAGGCTCAAACATCAAAATAATCTATTTCTCCGTATCTCCAAAAGGTATTGGACGCTCATTACAAGAATTTTGAGACTCCCAAAGGACTCCACCTATTAGTGATCATGATCATGACATTCAATTGATTCTAGGAAGTGTTCCTCCAAACAACAGGCCTTACATGTATCCTTATTCTCAAAAGAGTGCAATTGAATGTATGGTTGCAGAAATGCTAGAGGCTGGTATAATTCAGCCTAGTCAAAGTGGTTTCTCTTCTCCAGTAGTATTGGTGCACAAAAAGTATGGATCATGGCCTATGTGTCTGGATTATAGGGAGCTCAACAAGCTCACTTTGAAGATAAATTTCTTATTCTCATCATTGATGAATTATTTTAATGGAGAAAATCACTTATCCAAACTGGATATTTGTGCTGGATATCATCAAATTAGAATGAAGATTGAAGCCATTTGAAAAACAACATTTAGAACTCATGACGGCCATTATGAATTTTTGGTCATGAATTTTGGCCTTACTAATGCACCTTCCACATTCCAAGGTTTGATGAATTCCATTTTCAAGCCCTTCCTTAGAAAATTTGTGTTAGTATTTTTTTATGATATACTAATCTAACAAAATTCATGGAAGGATCATGTTCACATGTTGAGAGGGTGCTTAAAATATTGGAGGAGAAACAATTATATGCAAAAACCTCCAAATGTTTCTTTGGAGTACAGGAGATGGATTATTTGGGCCATATTGTATCTCATGAGGGTGTTAAGGTAGACCCTAAAAAAATTAAATCCATAAAGGAATGGAAAATCCCCAAAACCATAAAGCATCTTCGAGGATTTCTATGGTTAACATGGTATTATCGTAATTTTAATAATAATTGTGGGAGAATATGAGCACCTCTAACATTACTATTGAAGAAACATGGATTTTCTTGGACTTCAGAAGCAATTAAAGCCTTTGGACATATTAAAGAGGCAATGTGCCAAGCACTGGTCTTATATACACAAAAATTCAAAAAAAAAAAAATATTATTGAATGTGATGCCTCATGAAATGGAATTGGTTTGTTTTCAATGCAAGAAGGAAGACCCATTGTTTTTTAAATTCGTCCAATCAAACGAATGTATTTGAAAAAACCTATTTACGAGAAGTAAATTTTGACAGTAATACATGCACTAAAGAAATGGAAACCTTAACTAATGGTAAGGCACTCCATGTTAAAAACATATTATGATAGTATTAAGTACTTTTATGAACAAACGTTATCTTTAGAAGAGTAGAAAAATGAGTCACAAAGATGTTGGGTTATGAATTTGAAATCATCTACAAAAAAGGAAAGCAAAATGTTGTTGCAGATGCACTCTAAAGAAAGGATGAGGATGTGGAAGCAATGATTTGTGACATTTCTATTATCCAACCTAAGTCAATAACTGAAGCAAGGGATGAATGGAAGAAGGATGAAGAGGTGTGGACAATAATTCAGAATTTATAGAAAGGTCCTAGTACATTTGAAACATTTAGCTAGAAAAATGATTCATTAGGGTAAAAACATCGCTTATATCTTTGTAGGAATTCCCAACTCAAACAAAATATTCTTTTGGAATTTCACACCTCTCCCTTACGAGGGCACTAAGGATTTTTAAAGACTTACCACAGGGTCAAGAAGGATTTTTTTGGGGACAGCCTGAAATATGATATTCAAAAGTTTGTTGTATAATTCTTGGTTTTCCAAAAAAATAAAGTTGAGACAATTAAGACCCGAGGTCTGTTACAAAATTAATCCATTCCAATTCAACGTTGGGAGGAGGTTTCAATGGATTTAATCACAAGTTTACCCAAGTTCGATGGAAATACTTTCATCATGGTGGCAGTTGACAGACTTACCAAGTATGCACACTTTTGTGCATTATCTCATCCATTTAAATCTAGTGCAATTGCTACTTCATTTATGGAAACAATTCAAAAGCTACATGGAAACCCAAAGATCATTGTAAGCGAAAGAGATCCCATTTTTATTGAAAATTTTAGGAAGGAATTATTTTATTTTTTGGGTACTCAATTAGCTCATATCTTATCATATCATCCTCAATGTGATGGGAAAACTGAGATAGTGAACAAATGCTTGTAATTATATCTTCGTTTCTTTGTATCTGATAAAAATACACAATGGATCAAGTGGTTACCACGCGTTGAATGGTGGTATAACACTTCGTTCCTACTGCATAAAAAATGAATGCATTTATGGCACTTCATGGATATCATTCACCATCCATCACATCATCTTTAAGAGTAACTTCTAAGGTTGAAGCAGTGCAATTCACATTGAGCATCAACAACAAGTTCTCCAACTCTTAAAGGATAGCCTCACTTTGCGTAGAATCGAATGAAAAAACACGCATATAAACATTGCATCAAATGAAGTTTTGATGTAGGTGCCTAGGTAGTTTTATGGCTACAACAATACAAAAAAATGTCCCTCAAGCAAGCTAAGAAGCATAATAAATTATCACCAAAGTATTATGGTCCTTACAAGGTGTTGCAAAAGATTCGTACTATGGCATACAAATTGGAGCTTCTTGCATGATCCCGAGTTCACCTAGTTTTCCATGTTTCATGCTTAAAAAATCTTATAGGTGATGGGAACTGACTTCAAACAATATTTCTAGAACTTGAGGAAGAAAGAAAAATCATATTGGAACCTAAAGAAGTCACAAAAACAAGAACTCGACAGCTAGAAATTTATCAATTCAGAGTATCTCATCAAGTGGAAGAACTTACCTGCTGAAGATTCGACATGGGAGGATGATGATTTTATATAGAAGCATCCAGAACTACTCAAGAATTGAGCAAAACACTTGTTTGAAGGAGATGGGCATGCTAGGTCCCTATAATAATAGTGTATTCCCTTACTTTTATTGTTAGTATAGCCCCCTTATTGTTATTGTTGTACCCATGTAGTCCCCATATTGTTATTATTGTGCCCTATAGAAGCCCACTATTTTTATTGTTGTGCCCTTACATTTTTATATTTATGTCGGCTAGGATTATATGGTGACCCATTGGACTCATATATATAGAAAGGAGGTTTTTTCATTTGTATAAGTAAATAATTGTTTATTTTTAATGTAAAGGAGGTTTCCCCCTCAAGGTGGCTGAAATCTAAGTCATTGATCTACCTTTTATTCTGTTTTGTGAGTTTTTTTCATAACAAATTTCCTCTAATGTGCAATGTGCAATATGTCAGATAAAACAATTCATAATAAATCAATGTACCTTTTATTCATCTTTGAATTATTCTTGCAATGTGCAATATGTCAGATAAAACAATTCATAATAAATCAATGTACCTTAGTGTAATTTTGGGAGGATATTTCCTGCAAGATCAACCGATGAAGGTGATACATGTATAGATATAATCTTAATCATAATATAAAATCATAACACATCGTATACTAGCACATAATTATGATTCTAGTTGGGTTCCAATCATCCATGAATGACCATACCAAAGACACACTAATGCTAGCCTAACCACATACAACCATAAGAATGAACCATACATGCAAATAAGAAACATGCAACCTAGCATGAATGACCAATGCATATTTAGAACATAACATCAATGAATCAAGCATACACAGACACAGACAACATGACCAATATGTGGCCTAGCAAAATCAAGTGATGCACATATAATATCTAGCCATATGTAAATAAGAGTGCATGTACAAAACATAAACAGTAATAACACAAAATAATTCATACACACATATGATTGCATGTTGACAGCAACACAACAATCAACTCCATGGAAACACCACTGCCACAATAGTTAATAGTACACAGGCGCAAAAAACACCTACAACATAGGTATGAACAAAAATAAACAATAAATATAAAAGCATGACCATCATACCATCCATCAAGTCTAAAAGTTGAACCATGCTCTTATACCACTCTGTAAAACCCTCTTCCCACATCTACCCAAGTAACCATCCAACTAGGGTAAACATGTGACGAGAGGGTACTAATATGAGATTCAACCTCCTCGATGATCTTAAGGAAACGAAACCGATGGAAACACCAAAAACACACCTTACACTGCAGCATTGACATCCCCAATAGGTAACCCAACATCCCAAGGCCCTGTTCCCAGAGAGGGGACTTATTTTTATCCACTTTTAGGTTGATTTGCAGGCTTGTAAGGGCAAGGGAGTGGCTCTATACCCTATCTCCTCAAGTTATCCTTGTCAAGGTAGCAGCTCAGGCCCAAACAACAATTTTTCGCTTGTAGCTTTGGGATTTGTGCCACATTCTAAGCCCCTGAGCCCAGGTCATTTCCCAGAACTTCCTATAACTTCAGGAGATGGTAAATAACAATAAAAAAAAATATGGAAGAAATCACATCAATCGAAACTCATCCAACCCCACCCAAACATGAAAGGAATTTCGTCAAACGTGTCACAAACATAAAATCTATAGGTAGAAACAACAAATTTTAAAAAAGGGGTCTCTTCATTATCTGAGAATGGCTAAGAAGCGTTGCTCCTACGGAAAAATTTATGGGCCAATAGTCACAACTAAGCTAATTTTCCATACCTTTTCTAAAAAAATGATTCGTTAATTTCCATTTTTTCTAAAAATTATTCGCCCAAATTGTATAGTATAAAATTGTTTCACCTGAAAAATCGCCAAAGTTTTATATAAATGCTATATAAAATTATTATAAATTTGAATAATTTTAGAAAAACATTGCCAAACATTTTACAAATTTCAAATTATGTTCTAGTGAGATTCACCAAGGTTTCTAAACTTTAAAATAAATTTTCATCCTTAAAATTTTCCCTGATTGCTCCCCTACATCATAAGATATCATACAATCAATTTTACGATAAATACATGGGATATTTATTTACAAGCAAACACATGAATAGAGCCCTACAAAATCACTAATAGAATACATGCTCATAACCAACATATTAATAACAGGAATATGGTGGAAACACTAGAAATAAAATCCATACATAAACTAGTAAATTTGGATACTGAATACCAGAGAAATGAACTCTTCATTACAAAATGTAAATACCAACTAGATATGGGAGTTATACATTCCAGCTAACCATAGATTGGTTGAGCCAAGTCTTACTTCCTCCAATCAACCATGTTCCATATTCCAAGCATGAATTTGGGACTTAATCAAACACATCAATCACAATCAATCTAGAGCTTCTTGAGGCCAAACCACCTCAACCCTCAACCAGTGATTCTACCTCACAGTCAGAGATCACAACAATAATGGATTTTTCTCTATCCAAGCTTCTCCAGGGCTCTAGATTTTTTGTTCTAACCAAGGCTTCCAGGACTAGTAACTCAACCCAAACTGTTACAGGGATTCCAGAGCGTTTTTCAAACTAAGGCTTCCAGGACTAGTAACTCAACCCGCCTAGGGCTTTTGAAGCGTTTTTCCAACCAAGGATTTCAAGACTAGTAAATCAACCCACAGTTATCTTTTGGGCTTCCAGAGCGTTTGTCCAACCACAGCTTCGAGGAAATAATAACTAAACCCAATAGCTAAAGGACTCAGGAGAACCAATGAGAAAAAAATCAATGGAAATAAACCCACAACACCATGGACGTATAGGAAATGGAAAGGCTATGAAATCCACATGCATACACCATGCATTTCAAAATCAATGAGGAAAACATAAATGAAAATCTGTACCTGAAATCAAATCTCGTTGTAATTGTTGATCCCAATGTCCACCTGCACTTTCATGCTCTTCCTGTGACTTCTTGCTCCAAATCACCAAGTATCCACACTCTCCAAGAGTGTTCCAAGAAAAATATAAGTATCCAAGAGTATGATATATATAGAGAGAGCTCCAAAAATGCACTAACAAAACGAAACAACTAATCCTCATAACTCTTTTTATAGAAGAGACCTCTATTTTCTTCATTTTTGATTATTTTCCTTCAATTTCCTCCTCAAATCAAACCTTCACCTTTCATATCCATTTTATCCTAATTTTCATTATATTCATACAGAAATATGCCCAAAAATACTTTTTCCTCTTTAATGCCTTAGTCATAGCATTTTCCAATTTCCTTTTCCATAACAAACCATGTGAATATCCAAACTAGGATTTTTACCCCAACATTTAGCTTGGAATACATATCCCATCAACCATGGTTATGATTTTAACTTGATATATGATTTTTTTCACCGGGGTTGTTACAATAGGGTTCCATTAATACATTGTATCACGTTTCCATGAGGTTCAACATATCAATGCAATCATCCCTCATTCCTTAGATTAAAATTGTATTTAAAATTTCTTTATCCAAATCATTATGCCTATACCTTTATAAATTATATTGGAGGCATTCAATATCATCTTACAATGTTGAATCTTCCTTCTAGAACTTTATAAAGAGATCATCTCTTTGATCTTTGGTTCTACAATGGTGTTAATGTTTTTCTAGAAAATATTTCTTCATGCCGTCACATGAATTAGTAGGGAACAATTTTAGTTTTTTGGCATCTTAGGTGTAGTAATAAATTTGGAACAATATGTAAAACACAAAGAGAAAAGTATCTAATATCTTCATTGGTCATGCCATGAAAATTTTTGAGGGAAGATAAAGGAATGCTCCTTATTGGAGCTTCATCCCAAAAGGTTCCTAAAATGAATTTGAAAGTAGTAACTTTAACATATTCCATCTATATTTACCACAAAAAACAGGAGTTTTCAAAAGTTTCTTCATGGAGACATTGTCCATGAAGAATATTTCCTAGGTGCAAAGGGTTTATTGATGGGTGTTTAGGTTTACTTAGAACATTCTCTAATTCTAAAATATAATTATCAAGCGAATGCTCATTTTTCAAAATTGGTTATCTTTATTCCAAATTATGTTTGTTTATATCACCCTTTCATTCTGACAAGTATTGGTGTTGACATCCTACTAATGTAGACAATTTATAGATCGTTGTATCGGTTCCTAAGATAGAAGGTTCATAGAATTCCATAACCCAAATTCTTGCTCCTAAGGCAGATAACCCTTGATATTCTATGCTATGAGATATTGTTTCAGAAGTGGATTCTTTATGAGATCCTATTTTCTATGATTTCACTTTTAGGGTATATTAATATACTTCCAATTTTGTAATTTTTTCCTAAATAAATGTCACTTGTGCTATGTATTCATTTATCCTTCCTCCTTATCACCTTCATCCCTCATGGTTATTATTTTTAGGGGAAACAAATTTTACTTCTTGTTTATTCATGTATCCTGCATATCTTAATTTTCATAAGAAAACAAGGTCAACAATGTTTTTGAGCTTTTAATAACCTCCCTATGGAAACAACGAAATATTTGGGACTTTCATTGTCTTGTCAAAAAAAAAAAGCATCCACTTAACATAAATTATCAATTACAATATGTATTTTATTTCAAGGCTATCACACAGCATACATGCATAAAAAAATCACTAATTTTCATTAACAACTTCCCAATATTCTATATCCTATTATGATTTCCTTAATACCCTCAATCAAATCCCAATGATTACTATAAATTGTTATACACTTTCCGAAATGAAAAGAAAACTTCACTCAATTCTAGAATTAAAACCACACTATTTTAAAAATTTCTTGCATAAAAAGAAAGGAACTCTACACTCTATTCTAAAAATATAAATCACTCTTTGTAGGAAAGAGATGACACTCTATTACTCTTTACATAAAATAAATAAATTTGTCGCTAAAGACAACATGATCCTCACTCACATAAATGAAATCTTGCAGCACCTCAATCAATAAAAAATCATCGACCAATCCAAAATAACATAGCCAATTGGAAGCATGTGGTGTTAATTTTGTAATTTCATCAACAATATCATGCTAGAGACAAAAAGGAAATCATTACTAAATTATAGTAACTTGTGATACCACTATAGAATAGTAACTTGTAACAGTAACAAGGATCAAATAATATCAATAAATTGTGTGCACACCATTGTATCAGCTTGGACAACACTTTGAAACAATAACATACCATAGTAATATGTAATAATAATAAGTAACAATGGAAAAAATATAACACGATAAGGGCCTACAATGGTTATAGTTGAGTAAGAGAGACTTGTATTAAATAATTCCTACAACAAATCATCAATAACAACAATATGGTAATCATAGAAAGAATCAATAAAAAAAATCAATTACAATCCCAAAAATTTAACTCAAAACCCACAAGCTAATGAAACAAACAATTATGTTAATTTTTACAGTCACAACAATCCTTTCTAAATAAGAGGGCTCTTTCTCCTTAATAGGGAGATGGAATAAAACTCATAGCCTACATATTATGCATTAATTCATAAAATGAGGCACATACTTTTTGAACCTTTCACTAATGTTTTAGAAGTGCAGATGCATAGTCCGAGGTAAAATAATGGCACCCCCCATCTCATGGTAGGGAGGTCACTTTTTATAGGTTTTCCCTTACATCCAATCTTAACAATAAATCAGAATAGGAACAAGATTGAGAAAAATTGAATTCTCAATTTTTTCAAATATAGTTAACTGAGAGTTCTCTAGTGATCAATTATGGAAAATTAATTACAAATAAATTTATCTCCAAAATGACTACTAGATCATCAAATAGCTAGGAATCTACGGGATCATAACCACCATAGCCAAATTGGCCATATCATTCAAGATAATTGGATTCATGTTGACATAACAACCCACATTTCCTATATTAGGTAATGGTGTACATAATAGCTTCCCAAAATATCATGATAGCTTTGGTAGTAATGGAAAGGAAGACTAATGACATATGGGTTTATTGGAGTAACAACAAAGTGAAATTTTGGAGAAACAATAATGTTTCAACTTGGAGTGACAACATATTGAAGATAGTGGAGTAACAACATCCTGGGCTAGCCAGATCATCCTATGAACATTTTCCTGAACATACATTGGTAATAACAACCAAAAAAAATATTCTCCTTTCAAATGAAAGAAAAACTTAGTGGTTTGAAGTGATATAAAAATTTGGCATACGTGAATGAAAATATGGGATGCTAGATATAAAATATATGGCTATTAAGAATTAAAAGGGCAATAAGGTGAGGAAAAATATCAAAGGGATAAGCCAATTCTTGAACTCGACACCCCTCACTAAACTTAAAATCATATTTTTATAAATGTTTCATGAAATAATTTTATAGTAGTGAAACTCCTAGGAAGTGGGCTTGTGAGTGCTATTCAATGAATAAAAGTAAGCTATAACCAAAAAAATACATTTATATATAGCCTAGTTTTCATTCTATTATGAGTTTAAAATTTTCCAAACACTTGTATAATATTCAGTTATAAATTTAGCATTTGATTGTAGTATTTGCATTCATCTCTCTTGGTAGATAAAAACCTAGTCTTAGAAATCACTGGAAGAAACATTTTCAGGATAGTGAAAATAGAAAAAATTATGATGTGCTACAAATTGTAGCCTGAAATATTTCATGTACAAAGTAAAAAATGATATGGAGGATAAAATCCCACAAAGTATTGAAATTCCATTCCATAGGACATGGATATAGATTTGGGCACAAATGAGTTCATTGTATTATGTAAGCTCAACTTTTATTGGAATTCCACACAATATTTAACTACAAATTTAATGTTGTAACAATATTTACGGAAGACCTTATGAAGAAATAGAGAGGAATTAAAAGAGATCCAATCTAAATAAAAATAAAGAAGATATATTTGAGAACTACTAGATTAGGAAAAGGAGGTTACCCAAGATAATGAAGTTTGGTGAAGATCCATATGGAAAATTTCGTCCTTTGATCCCTCACTTGAAATCCTATGTACAACTAGTAATCAAAAATGACATTATAGTATATTAAAGGAAATTTCAAATACTTTAAATGAAGTAAATGATCAAAATAACTCAAAATAATAAACTAGATTGTAGTAAAAGTGAATTGGAAATAGGAGGAAATAGTTTCTTACTGATTAGGTATTATAGTAATACAAAGTATTGAGATCACTTCAAGTATTGATTAATGGTGCTACTTCGAGTAGTCCACTATGTCCTTCCACCATAGGCCATTGAAAGTCTCTTCTACCAAATATTATTCTTTTGATTGAGATATAGAAAGACGATCTTCTCAAAATAAAAAAGAAATGGGAATATGAGGAAATGAGGGTTTCCTCACTAGGAAAAGGTGTTAATTGCTAAGGGAATTGTGGATAATGATTAAGGGATAAATTACCAGCTTCAAGATACTTAATCAACACTTTTTCTCTTGCACACCTTAGGGATATGTAAATACCCTAAGAAAGTGGTTAGGTTTGTCGAGGTATGTGCTATAATCGGTGGATCTCAATTAAACTCATAATCACCATCCCAAAACATGCAATAATGTGCACATTTTTTTCTTGGTGTAAACTAAAAACATATGTTAGTTTATTTAAAAGGACTATCGTATATGTATGCATTTATTTCATGAGAGTGGCATATGCCCATATTATTCTCATCAAAGAGCTTGTTGTGTACACAATTTATGTTTTCCTAAAGAGTTATTTGGGGGGAATGTTTGTGATACAAAAATAAATCAATACTTTAGCTCATTATGTACATATTTAAACATGGAAAAAGATACTATAACAATACATTATATAGATATGTAATTTGAAATAATTTTCATAATTATATAAATTCTCAAATTAAAATGTCACGTATAATATTAATAATTTATTGTATTTTTCTTCTATGTCATTCACGTTCCCCAAAGATTAGTAATAGAATATTTGTACCAAGAAGATCCATCCTAAGATTAGCAATAGAGTATTTGTACCAAGAAGATCCATCCTAAGGAATCACTTCCTGTCATCTCAATCATGGATCCTAACCCTCTGAGTGCTAAGAGAATTGAACTTGTAATCTCTTAGTAAGAAAAATTCCTTAATAAAAGAACACAGTCAACTAAACTAACCCTCAAAACTAATAATTTATTGTGTTTTAAATGTTATGAAAACATATTTCTTACACTTATTAAATATATAAATTCTTTTTAAAAAACCTATAAAACCTTTTAAATATATATATATATATATTTTTGTTAACATAAACCATTAAATTCTTATCTTATGTTTTATTAGCATATTATTTGTAAAGTAACATTACTTTGTAAAATATTGAATTCTATTATTGGTAAACTGACATTACATTATAAAATATTAAAATTTTGGAATATGACTCACATCAATTAACTTTACCGTTTCCCACACATATTACACTATAATATTTCCAAACACATTAAAATATAGTATTCCCTTTAAATAATAAGACAAAACAAGTCGAATATTTTTCATAGATAGAAACCTAAATAGCTCATGCACAAAAAAAAGACTTATTATAAGGCTTAGTACAAAGAAAGGAAGAATTCAAATTATTTTCCATGAATTACCCAAATCCATAAATATATCTATGAACCAATATTTATCTGACATCACAATCTATGTATTTTTTTTTTTTCGTGAAGTTGGTAGGTCCTTACTATTTTCTATTTATCATAAAAAAAGAGGTTGCATCATCTACAAAGTTAATGGCCTCAACCTGCCCCAAAAAAATCAGATCTGGGCTAAATTACATCACAGTACAATCTATGTTATCTATAGGCTAAATTCAAATATACAGAGATAGTTTTTATAATAGGAAAAAAAAATACAATAGCTAAGGACAAATCATCACTAGATGACACAGTGACACGAGTACATTTTCTCACATTGGAAGTTGTTGAAGTGTGTGGGGGAAAAGTTGTGACTATTCATGTATGGCATTGGGTTGCAGTCAAGTAATTTTTACCAAAGAAGATGCATCATTATTATGAACCATGGTTGGTATTGGTGTGATTGTTGTGATTATTTAATAACGTCACGTGTGGTTTAAATTATAAAATGGAGAAAGGAAAATATTAAATATTTTATAGTTATTTCATTTAATGATATCTCTTTCATTACTAATGCTATTGTTAATTAATAATATCTCTTTTATTACTAAAAACAAAGTGGTGTTTTAGAAATTGAATTTTCTTTGGTGCACAAGCTTTGCGAGGTGGAGGTGATTTTGATGCTTTTTATGTCAATTAGATGTCACAAACAGATGACAAATAACTGTAAAGGGGTCGATTCTAGGGGAGGCTCCACAGACCTCCTCAAGGGAGAGAGTAAGATTGAGGTTCTCAACAATGATGATATGATTGTGTAGGGCTTTGAGGAAGCAACGAAACATGACCATTCATCTTCAAAGGAGGTTTTTTTCTAGTATGGACCATTATTGTTTAGGATTGTCTAATTTTTATCGAGATTGTTACATTCCAGGTGGAAATATATAGTATATTTGTAATAAGAGGAGTCTATCTATTTGAAATTTGGGCTCTGCCCCCATCCGTAGATCACTAGAGAAGGCTTTAATGTTAGTGATTAACAAGGAACAAATTTTTAAGAAAGGTTGGATGAATTGATGAGCTCTAGCCCTATTGACCATAGTTTCTTGAAATAAAATGATGTCTGAGTGATGGGACCTAATGAGGCTTTTTAAGGTGGTTATTTTTCCAGCTCCCCCCAATCCTCTTGAACTGTAGAATGAAAAAACCATAAAGGAGAGGAGGTGAGGGTTAAACCTATGTTAAGCGCCCTAATAATCATAGATTTTTTTCCTTTTTTTATGTCCAGAATTTATTTCTACTAGGCTTTAAGTAATTTTGAAATTTTTCCCAATAGGAATAGTGAATATGGGATCTAGTGTCATTGGTGCAAGTACAAAAGCTTAGGTTTTAAATGGGCTTTGGGAATTAGGTGAAGGGGAGTGTTTCAAGGTGAATAGCATGGTTGGGGTTACTTTTGTGGGGGTCAAGGTGCATGCACAAAGATAAGAGGAATTGGGAATAGGGTCAGATAGGGGGGGGTTGTAGTCAAGGGGGGATAAGGGGAAGTGGACATGGGTAAAACAATCAGGGGGGGCTACAGTGGTAGGAGAAAACAACCTAAAGGAAGGGAAATGAGGTAAAATCAAGCAATGTATAGTGTGTGTGTGCACGGGATGTGAAGCACCAAAAAAGAAGAAGATGAATGATATATATATATATATATATATTAGAGTTATCAAGGGGTGGGACACAAGAGGGGAAATACATAATTGGGGTTGAGATGCAGTTGTTTGAGGCCTTCTCTTGTTGGTTTGAAGTAATCACTACATATATTACTGTCAGACTTTGGGTGAGGGATGATGTAGATAAGTTCACTAACCCTATATTGTCTTCATCTATTTTCTTCACCCATTTTTTTCTTTATTATTTTTCTAGTAATCCAAATGATAAGAATTGATTCCTAAGTTGCTTGACGACATGGCAACAATAACAATGTTGTGGTATCCACCAAGAATTAATTTTTGGGTGCTAGGTGAAAAAGTTAAGAATGATTTGTATATCCTCTAGTTGAGATCCAATAACATAAATCTCCACCTCCATCCATATCCATCATCAATCAATTTTGGAGGCCCCATTCAACTCAAATTGAAGATAATGTCCACTCTTTTCCCCAATGGTCTTGAGGATTTTTCTAACTAGAAAATCAATGGGAGTACTGGGAGGATGAACCAACACTTTTGGTGTGAAATTGATTGTCTCGCTAGATCGAACATTGTGTCAAATTGTTTGAACAAAATTTCAAAGGCCCCTTGGTTCCATTCCTACGCACAGATTTTTTGACAATCTTTGGCTTTCACAAAAATGAAAGTGATCGAATGAGTAGTGACATACGGGAGAATAAACCAAAAAGGTTTTCTATTTTTGGTTCATCCATCCCTTTAGGGCTAACATGGAAGGGTACTTCCCATAGAATCACCCCACCAAATATTTTTTGAGCACTTATGGGATGGCTTCAAGGGGAACATCATTTTTGAGAACCAACGTGAAAAATTGCTCTATAGGTTTGATGCATTTTTCAAAGATTTTAGGGGGGAATATATGGATATGGAATAGTAGAGGGGGGAGAATCCAAAAGGGGAGGGGAAGTGATCTTAGAAGTAGCCATAGGGGATTAGATCAGGGTATGGACATTGATTTGTGGAACGGGTGGTAGAAGGGCTAGTTCGTGGGTGGGAGTGAGAACCACCATTGGGAAAAAGAGTCATGATGTACTCCAATAGTGTATGAAAAATGTGTGACCTAGGTGGATACACCAACTCCACATCCTCTTCTTTTGAAATTTATGTGAGAGTGACTTGTCCAAGAAAACATCATAAAATCATGTGAAGACATCACGAAGGAAACATAAGAGATTATGTGTCCAAAGGAGATGCAGATGCACCCTCATCCCACAATACGGATGCCAAGGTAACAAAAGTTCTTGAAATTATATATATATATATATATATATATATATATATATATATATATATATATATATATAAATTTCAAATTTATATTAACAAAAAATCATAAGAGACATAGCTGATATGATCAAGTCCCCAAAGAGGACTTCATTCATTTCTGAGAGCTAGTAAACATGTTTTCTACCCAGACCCAAATTACATGATATAATATTTTTCTTGAGCTAAATATCCAAACAATAGTACAAACAAAACTTTCTAGCAAGCTTATAAAACAGATAATATTAACAAGAGACGAAATTTGTAAATTTGCTAAACATTCAATACCACAATCCTGATATGCTAGTGAATTTAAAAAAAAAGGACATCACAAATAGCCAACCATAGCTAGAAGACAAAGAAAAAGACATCATTACGAATCAAATGAAGATATGGGAGCATGATCCCTGACACTGGATTTAGGAGGAGTATCATTTTTTGACTCGTGAAGGAGGTGACCATGAACATGATCTAGTCTTGAGTGTAGTCTATTCACAATGAACCATTGATTCCACAACATCCTCTTAATGTCTTCCCATGAGGTGAATAAATTACAATGTTCCACGTGCTTACATTTCAACACCATACCCAACAATGCATTCATTTTCCAATGAAGAGAAACATAATACAGATATATTTTTTTTTTCTATCTCCTGGTATGCCGAGAGTATAAAACATAGTAAGATACATCTTCCATAAATTTAGAGTTAGAGAAGGATTGTCTCTCCGCGCTAGCCTATGTTTCTAGCTTCGTAATTTCTCTTTTGGTTTCAAGGGGGACAGCACTGAAATATGTAGCGCCTAAATCTTGAGCAAATATAGGATTCCTTCATTGACCAGGTGGGTCTCTACCACCTCCCCCTCTTCTGCACCCGATACGTTGTTTAGGTGAAATGGCAGATGAGAGAGTGTAACAATTGAAACATAAATTGGATCACCCATGACCAAGGAAATAGCAAGATGAGATCCTAACCTGACCCCTAACTAAAGAAGTAACCTACAAGAAATATACAACTTCACTATACATAAAACAACCTGAACAAAAAGAAGGAATCTTGTGCATTAAGACACTAGGGTGGCTTGTACATGCATAGGCACAGGTGGCTAACAAGATTATGAGGCCGGCTATAAAACCCCAAGTCACACACTATCTACAATTCTGATATTGCACCAATTTACACAATTTTTTAAGGTCGTGTGGGGGCTAAGACGTTGGCTCAAACCTGACATGAAACAACCCTTTCCCACAATAATTCCAGACTTAGATCCCTTCTCAAGCCTAGACCAGACCCATGACCCTGTGACAGTATACAACCTATGGAAGGAACAAGTTTAAGACAAACCCGACTAACATGACCAAACAAAAAATTGAGAATAAAAAAGTAGATTGGACAGGGCGATATTAGTGTGCTAGTGCCCCATTTCATAGTTTGTGGCCAATACCAACTTCTGCAACCAAAATCCAAAGCCACCAACTAGTCAGTCACACTCCACCTAGATTCCTTCACACACCCAACACACTCTGTAGAATACCCTCTCTCCACTTATCGACATATCACCGAGGTTGTAGCTCACTCTACACAACAAAGCACAAATCACTAGAAGTGCACTTCCATGGCAAGACTTGCCTCTCAGAGAACAACCTAATAGTAAATTGGACCCAAACTTCCCCCTTACCAAAGACTAATGAGGGGGTTCACAGCAGTGAAGATGGCACCTCGACATCACACATGCAACAACCCTTTACCTCCACCTCCAAGCAAGCAACAAAAAACAATAGTCTAGCTCTTCTATTTATTACCACTAGTGAGACTGCATATCAATGCATGTTGTAAACACATTTCTCCCTTTACATTCCGTAGACACATTTCTCCCTTTGCATTTACTCCACTTTAGTTAGCAAGAATAGTGGGCACATTCCCAAGCCCCCTAAATGTTGTGCATATCCCATCAAAAAAATCAAATTATAAAAATAATATATGAAAAAAATATATATTAATAAATTAAGCTTTTATTATGAAAAGTTAAACTTGTGTTATGCAACCTTAGGTGTTATATAGAGTTATGTAAGTTGATATAAAGTTATGTAAGTGATAAAAAATCCATGTTCGATTCCACTAAATTGATTATCTTATGTGTACTCTAAAACTAACCATCACACCTACACCTAATAGAACGTCGAAACCCATTTGTCAATTCCTCCAACATTATAATAATAATAATAATAATTTTAAAAATAAAACTAACTGTTATTCATTTAAAATGGTCATACTTTATTCATTTAAAATGGTCATAGAAAACTGATTTAAAAATGTTTCTTGACAGCCCAAAATGATAAAAATTCGGTTCGATCAAATTGTCACTTTTAAGTTTTGGAGATGAGTGCACGCTACTGCATCTGGAAACCATATAGCGTGCCTATTATAAAGATCTCATTGTTCCTATCTGATTTTGAGATGAGTAGACGCTACTACATAGACAAAACATATAGCGTGCATATATATATGATGGTCCCATATAGACAAAACATATAGCGTGCATACATATGATGGTCCCAAAAACCACAAAAAGACAAAACAGTTCGATCTTATCGTTCCACTTTTATGATTTGAAAACGAGTACACGCTACTGCATCTGCAAAATACAGCACGCGGATATATAAAAATGCGTGTTCTCTTCCATTTCTTTGAAGGGATTTTTACGAGAAAATTGTTAATGGGAGCTTAAATAGAAAATAGTTATCAAACCATTAACAAATACACACCCCATGTACTTAGATATAAAGCAAATTATTATTAATGTAGTGGCGTCACATTGATTTCCATATCTCTTTGTACTGCTATAGAGTTTCCGCAGTACAAAAGCAGTACATTTTACACATTGTTACGAACCTGATGTGATTTGTGCCCCTGCATTTCTAATCCTCTGGCTACATATATATATAGAGAGTTATTCAAACATTTCTCGTGACATTCATTTGGGAGCTCGGCAGTGCGCACCCATATTTTTATGTAGCGAATGGCCGAGAAAGAAAGCAGTTAGGGTTGGCCCAGGCAACCATGTTATTGAGTGCAGCGTTGACGATAATAAAAATTCTGTAGAGTATTGTCTTTGTAGAATAATAATTATATCGTTAACTTTGCACTCCATAACCTGTTTGCCAATGGCTCCATCTACTGTGTTATTCCTCATTTTAGTAATTAATTAAACATTATGCCTTCCATTACAGGATTGTATCCAACAGGTCAGAGATCTGTTTGTGTGTCTAAAATTTTTGCAGTGGTTTTTTATTTTGTTGGGTATTCCTGGAACATCTTTTTGTGGATTGTAGAATTAAGGAATATATAGGAATCTGATTTTTTTCAGACTCTCTATGAGATATTCTCTGAATATGTAATTATTCAGCATATTCTGAAATATTCTTGAAATTTACACTCATTCAACGTATTCTGAAATATTCTCAAAATTTTGTAATGATTCAAGGCTTCGTAAGATATTTTCCTTCCCATGGTGTTACGAATAATAACAGTGCTCATTGCTCTCTTAACATGTTTTTTTTTCCAATAAGCATTGAAATTCTTAAATTAGTTTCGTAAAACGTTTTATAATTAGATCGAAATATAATTGGAAAAATCAGACTGGAAAATCTAGTATTATTTTTCTCAAACTGTACTGGTAAGCTGTGACTGTTAAGTTCGACCAGTGAAATCATCGACCACAAATACCACAATTGAATCTAAATTGAATTTAAACTTTCAGGTAATCACTTATAACAACAAAGAGGAGACTTTATCGTGAACTACCGAGGAGATGTGTTTAATATTTTGGATGTAACCATGCCTATTTTCACCTTTGAATGAATTTATTTATTATATTTATTAGAGTTGTGTATATGGCATTAGCATTTTGTTTTGCTTTGATTATTTATTATGAATGAATTTATTTATTATATTTATTAGAGTTGTGTATATGACATTAGCATTTTGTTTTGTTTTGATTATTTATTATTTTGTTTTTATTATTTTTCAAATATTTAAATTAATTTTTGTTCATTATTATTTAAATTTATTTATTTCTAAAACTATTGTTGTTTTTGGGTATTTTTCATTTCTATTATTTATTATTTTTTTGTTTTTTTGTTTTTTATGTTTCAACCTTTTAAATTTTATTTTTTTCGTTTTTCTATCATTTGGATTTTCATAAATTATAGTTTTTTCTCTATATTTTCAATTTAAAATTATTTATTATTATATTAAATATCTCTCTATATATAAATAAAAAATAAAACACAAAAGTAAGTTATTCATTTATGACCATTTCCACGAGGTAGTCGTAAATCATAAATTTCTAATGATTTTTGAATAGTCCACTTAGCACTCATTGCATCCAGTATCTTCCATTGCAGTCACCCATCGAGATAGCCTCTAGCTGAAGAACAATTACTTGTGTAGTTTTCCCCACAATCATGCCCAATAAGCTTGCTACCCCATTTGCAATACCTTAGCAAAAGCTCACTTCACTCTTTGTATTTAAGTATTAAAATGTATGTATCTTAATATAAACAATATTAATCAATCATATTTCTTAATTTTTTATAATGACATTAAACAATATTTTTTTGTTGTTTTATTTTTTTTAGTAACGACATTCAACAATACAACATTATATTAGTTGTTTTATTTGTTGTTATATTTAAAAAATATATATATGCTAATTACTATGTAGCTCTAATTTATTTTTTAAATATTAGGGTAAATTAGGCTAAATTGTTGTTTATTGATTTAAAAAATCAATGTATGAAAATACCTATATTCCTCATGTTTTAAATGTTGTTCGGTATATAAATAAAAGACTAAATATATTAGAATAAAATTTTAAATAATAATAATAACCATATTACTATTAATTATATACATTTTGTTTCAAAATATAAGAAATGTACCGCTGCAAGGAAGATTTGTGAAATTTCTAACTATCCCTTTTTTATAATGTCATACAAAGAAGTATTTTCATACTTATTAGCCTAAGGCTACTTATTTCAGGTTGGGGTGCAAGTAGGTTTGATGATATTTAGTTTTTTAATTTAATGAACGGCGGAGATAAATTTTGGATGGATTATGCTAAGCATATCTTTAGTCTTAATCGATCATCGACGTCTGAGGCGTTGAGGAAGCCTGAATCGTCCAGCAAAAGTATTAGTATTTTAATATATATATTTGAAATGGAGGAGCTCCAGCTCGAGGCCGACGCCATTGCTAATCCGAACGAGTGACGAACATTCGCTCATTATTGGCTCAAGGATTTGAAGCATACACCAAATCCTTTTCTAAAACAGCAGATTGACAGTACACTTGACGCCATCTGAACTTTTGTGCAGAATATTATCACTGGAAAGGGCAGTTACTATGTTGATTTTGCAAACTAAATAGTATTTTGCATATCGAAATTTAAAAGTTTTTTTCTTTTTAATGTTGCACACTATGAATAAGGATTCAAGAGACATGTCCGTTAGATCAACACACTGATATTTTTCAGTATATGTTTTTCCTTTAAATGCGATAATATTCAAATGTTCGAAGTTGCATGCAGTAATGGATTGATTCCCAGCATCCTCCCTCATTTACTAGGGAATCCCAATCCCTAGTTTGAATATCTTTATTTTGCTTTTTCACTAGAAATTATAATTTTTGGGCCAACTTATTTTAGCATGGTTGGGTCTCTATTTGTCACCGCCCTATATCTTGGTAATCTTTCAACCATGTTATAGATGGGTGTGTCACCACCGTACTTTTTCTTTTTGTAATACTCAAGTATGTGAACTATGCCTTACACAACACCTTTTTATTTAAACTGTCAAAGTGTTATGCAAAATTAAAACATCATATACATCAATACCAAATCCACATGAAGCCCATAACATTGAAGGGAGGGGCAACTCCCTAATTATAAGTCTGCCCGATATTATGTTTCATAAAGTATATAAAATATGGTCAAATCCAGCAAAAATCCCTTTTGCTTCTTGGCAAGGCAAGTTTACCTTTTGTTCAAGCTTATAAATGCTTGAAAATCATCAAAATAGCCAAAACATTCATTTACAACATTCAATTCAACCTTTGGAAATTTTTGCACAATACTGCTGAGGTACCTTGCTCACAAGTCACTCGGGTCACTCAGGTCGCTTGCTTCCTATGAGTTCATACTTCGCCTCGAGCACACCGTATGTCCAAATCACTTCCCAATGGTATTGTTAGCTCCGACCCATCAATATGCACATGATACACTTTGTCGCATCAAAATTCGATCTCCGGTCGCTTCAAAACGCCTCCTGAATTAAATTTCATGCCGTTGCTGATGCCCTGCCCGACCCGACCTATAGTGCAGACGCCCTGCGATACTAGTCCACACATGCTGCTGCACTTGTCGCCCAACTCGACCTGTGCCTCTACATTTTCATTCACGACTGCACTTCAACAGCCTCAGCTCTACAAGCAAATGCGTTCAGCCTTCCGCCTTGGTGATGGCGTTGACCAATGTGCTATTAGTGAAGCTTCGACTCTTCTTCGCTCGAATGCTCCTTGAATTTTCTATTGAACTCTTCGACGATTCCTGGATGCCTTCCAACAATCATTCGCACGTTTTACTTATATGTGTTATGTTTTGGTTGTGGGTCACTTGATGGACCCGAGCCGACCCACCCGACACCCTCGTTCAGCTGTCCACACTTGGTGTAGCGTCGGCCGTGCTCCAACACTTCGGCCACCCTACTTAATACGTCAGCTTTTAACGTCAACTACAAAGTGACGTTTTCCTATAATGTCTCATCACCAGCGATACCAATGGTTATGTGTGACGCGCCCACTATAATGTGCACAAATGCTCACCCATCGCTACACGCTCGCACTTCGCCCATTGTGGTGCGACGATCCGCCCGTAACATCGCACAGTGCTCGGACATTGTCCAAATGCCTAGTGGGCATGCCCGTTACCCCGAATGCACCTCATGAAGTCTGGGGCCTTACTTCCTCCACCACTCCAAAGCGTTGTCATCCCTTGACAACATCATCCTCCCATTGCACGATCCATCGTCACAACTCCCTGTTTGATATATCGTCGCAACTTATGTCTCGAAATGTCGCTGCACAATCTACCTTCGCATCCATGTGTACAATATCGTCGCAACTGTCGTCACAAAGTGTCGATGACTCCAACATCTCCAACAATGTCCATGACTCCAACTCTGCTATAATCATCCAAGTAATGCATAAATTGCCAAGTTCATGTCTTCCTTCGGAATTCTTGATCGATGTAGTATTTGATATCTATGTGAAACTATGGCCAAGATACTTCAACCCAAGAACATATTGATAACCATATCTTTCTATCAAACATCCATATGCTTGTAACATCAAGCACACCTCCGTAGCATTGCTAGCCGTCATGATTCAAACAAGTTAGGTGATTAGTCCAACTGAATGTTCTCCTCACAAGAATGTAAATCCTCCTGCCATGCATTAGTCTTTCTCTAACTCTTGTCACATTCATCAATTCAATCAAGAATATGTCCAAAGTCTAAGTGCCATGTTTTTGGTCCATGAACTGTGCTTCATATCCACCACAACATGATGTCCATGATGCTAATCCAGGTGCCACTTTAATGCTAAGTAGTCACATCCTCCAAACATCATCAATGTAAGAGATCTCTCACCATTGTGCCATATCTAGGTCCATGAATTTGTCCTCCATTCCATCTGCAATATGCGGTCCATGATGCTACTCCAATGTGCTATCAAGGTAGCTACATTCATCCAAGCATCTATTCATCCATGCATGTGGGACCTTTTTCCAAAGCCCCTTTGTTTTTTAGGGTGGTGTGGTCCTCCATGCACTAAGGCACCACGCCCCCTTTTCTCCAAAGGTTTATTTCAAAGCAAGGACCAAGAAGCTACCTCCCTGACTTTCATCCACCCATGTATCAGATTGATGTCAAGTTTTGAAGTACTCATGAAAACATCAACCTCCTCTTCAGTGCATCCTAGTTTCCCAAGATTATCCTTCATTAATTGAAAGTCATATACGCCCATAGCATACCTGCAATATTCTACAATGCCAGCTGGATCTATACCAGCTATTATTTCCTTGGTTCCATGTCCGAAGAAGTGTCCTTATTCATATCATCCCAGTGAATATCTTGAGTACATTTCTTTGCTATATGATCAAGAAGTGAAGTCATCTTCGCTCCTTTCCTTCTTTCTTTTAGGTCTCTCCCAACAAAATCAAACATGTGATGTTCCTTTTTTGTTTGCACCATAGATCTGAGTTCCCAATGCCCCATATCATTATGGTCTATATCAGGGTCCTTCTCATATAGGATCAATGAATCGATACTCAGTTGATACCCCAAACGGATTTTCCTTGTCATAGGAACCATCATAGTTTTCCCATCATCAAGAATTCAGAGAATGTCTCGGTCCACCATTGGTATGGCTTGTGCTGCAACCAGAAATTCTCGCCCCAACACCATAGAATGATTATCCATGTCAATGACTCTGAATTCCATCTTTCGAAACCATGACCCTACTCTAACATGAGTGCCTTTCATGACACTAGTCACTGCTTTTACTCCCGAATTGTCTACCTTGAAATCACTCAACTCTTTCTCCATGCCACCCTTCTTCTTCCTAAGAGATGAAGTTGCCTTTCGACTTAGGAAGCTATGAGCAGCCCCCGTGTCTATCAAAGCAGAGAAATTATTTCCATTCACTATTGTAGACATAAATCTCAAGTCCAAGGAACTTTCATCATCATCCCTTCTTCTTGTCTTGCGCCTTATATCTGCAATATTCTTCAACATTTGTTCTTCCAACATGTCTCTCGAACTAGGCTTCGACCTGACGGTCCTTTTCGCATATTTCTTCTCATGAGACTCCATAGAACAATCTGATTTTGGGTCTGCTTGAATTGGCTCAAGCTCCTTCCTCTTTGAATGTTGCGTAAGTGCCCCAATCTGACATAGATTGACTCCTTCAACACTGTTACCAATGACATAGGTAACCTGACCTCAAAACAGACACTCTAGCCCAAAAAGACTCAAAAAACATGAAAAAACACCCCAAAAACAAAAAAAAGTGTATTCCAGAATGCACTTGGTTTTTTTTTAAGGTCAAATTTCAACATTTTAAAAAATTATGCTAAAAACAAAATTGTTTCTTGAAAAAAGGATTGAAAAAACACCCTCAAAACAAAACCAGTTGATGCTGGAATAACAAAAAAAAAAATTGTGTCATATTTTTGACATTTTAAAAAATAGAAATAACATTTTTTAATTTTTAAAATTCAAACATTAAAAAAAAAACCTAAAATTTAAAAATAAAAACATTTTAAAGCTTAAAATTTAAAAATATATAAGAATAAAAAGATAAAAATAAAAACAAAATAAAAATTTTAATTCAAACATTTTAAAAAAACCTAAAATTTAAGAAACAAAATAAAAAATAAAATTTAAAGATTAAAATTTCAAAATATATCGAAATAAAAAAATAAAAATATTAAATTAAAATTAAAACAAGTTAAAAAAAGAAAGAAATTATAAAAAATAAAATATATAAATTAAATTTAAAAAAAGAAAGAAAATGTTTATTAAATTTTAAAAAATAAATAAAAAAATTAAATTTTAAAATAAAAAATTTAAATTTAAAGAAATATATTTGATCTTAATAAATTTAAAACTTTAAAATAAAATAATTAAAAAATAAAATATTATTTAAATTAAAAGTAAAAAAATGAAAAATTAATTAAAAATAAAAAATAAAAATAAAATACACTAAAAATATTAAATTTAAAAATATATATATTAAAAAACAAATAAATTATAAAAAATAAAATAAATTTATATTATAAAAAATAATTTATATATCTATATCTATATATATATATGAACATAAATTAAAAATATATGTATTAGATTTTATTAAGTTAAAAAAAATGTTAATATTAAAATAACAAATTAAATTGAAAAAATAATAATAGTAAATTTTAATAAATAAATGAATAAACAAATAAATTTTGAAATAAAAAATAAATTTTAAATATAAAGAGAAAAAAAAATATTAAAAAACTTTAAAAATCAATTAAAAATGAAAAATTGAAAAAAATAAATTAAATAAATAAATAAAATAAAAAACAAATTAATTTGAAAATATTAAGTTTAATTTAAAAAAAAAATCTAATTTGAAAATATTAAGTTTAATTTAAAAAAAAAAAATCTAATTTTAAATACACAATTTTAATTGAAATAAAAAAATATAAAATTTTTATCTAATGAAAAAAATAATAATAAAAAAAAAATTAAATTAAAAAAAAAAAAAAAAAACAAAATTTATTAAATTTTAAAGAAATAAATGAAAAAACTAAACATAAAATTTAATAATAAAAAAAAAATATGAAAAAAAAATCAATTAAATAAAAAAAAAATACAAAATTTAATAAAAATTATTAACAAAATTTAGAAAAAATAAATTAAAAACAAAAAAAATAAAAAAATTTAAAACAAATTAAATTTCAAATATAAAAATTAAATTTAAAAAAAAAAAAATTAATTTAAAATTTTTTGAATTAAAAAAAAAAAAAATCAAATTAAAAAAAAATGAATAAAAATTACAATAAAATTAAAATAAAAAAGATTTTTTTACTCATGGTGACGCCGCCAATCGGCCTCCCACCCAGGCGGCGTGAGAGGCCGATTCCGGGAACTGGCCTCCTATGGTTTGAGGGTGATTCCGGGAATCGACTTCCCACGGCGGGGGGACGACTCCCGTAGTCGGCCTCCCATGGCGGGAGGGAATTTCCCGGAATCGGCCTGCCACGGCATGGGGCCGATTGGCAGTGCCACCACGATCAAATTTCTATTTTATTATTATTTTTTTTTTAATTTGATTTTTTTTAAATTAAAAAAAAATTAGTTTTTTTTTTATTTATTTTTTATTTTTAATATTTTTTTATTCATAACATTTTTTTTTTAAATTTTTTTTTTAATCTTTAATATTTTTTTTTAATTTGATTTTTTTTGTTTTTCGCTTTTAATTTTTTTTAATTTAATTTTTTAATTTTTATTTTTTTTAATTAAAAAAAATAAAAATTATTATTTTTTAATTCAAATTTTTTATTTTAAATTTAATATGTTTTATTTATTTTATTTAGTTTTTTTATTTTTTTATTTTTTTTAAATTTAAATTTTATATTTTAGATTAATTATTTTTTAAAATTTAAAATTTTTTATTAAATTTATTAGATTTTAATTTAATTTAATTTAATTTAATTTTTTTAAAATCTTTTACATTATATAGTTTTTCATTCTTAAAATTTATAAATTGTTTCATTTAAAAAAAAACAGTAAATTTATGGATATTTGTTTTTTAATTAATTACACTTGGTTTTTTTCATTTTTTTTGTTTTTTAATGATAGTTTTTTTTTTAATTATTTTATTTTAATTTTCTTTTTCAATTTTAAATTTTGTTTTTATTTTTTTAATTTGTTTTTTTTTTAATTTTAAAATTTGTATTTTTTTTCTTCTTATTATTATTTTTTTAATTTTTAATTTTTAATTTAATTTTTTCTTTTTTAATTTTATTTTTTTAATCTAAATTTTAATTTTGTAATTTTAATTATTTTTCAATTTTCTATTTTAATCTTTTTTTTAATGATATGGTTTTTTTTAATAACTTAGAAAAAATGTTTTTGATGTTTTTTTATTTTTATTTTTTTGGTTAATTTTTGTTTTTTTTTCTTTAAATTATGTGTTCTTTTTTCAAATTTTGTCATTTCTTTTGATATAATTTTTGAATATATTTGTTTTATTTATTTATTTATTTTTGTTTAAAATTTTTATTTTTATAAGTTAATTTTCTTTTTTTTTACATTTTTATTGGTTTTTTTTATTGTTTTTATATATATATTTTTATCTAAGTTTTGTGTTTTATTACCAACATGAAAATCACCACTCTAAAAAAAAGGTTGATGTTGCATCAATACGTTTCCAAATTAGCATGAAAATCACCACTCTAAAAAAAAAAGTTCATGCTGCATCAATACGTTTCAAAATTAGCATGAAAATCACTAACATTTTAAAACAAATATTCATACTTCATAAATAAAAATATTAGAGTGTAAAAAATGTGCACCAAAAGAAAGGGGTGATTCTACATCACCACATTTCAAAATCGAGTGCTTTTTATGCTACCAAAAAAAAGTAGGTAACAGTACCGTTAACTATTTCATCGGTAACAATGTTCTTCTAGTCGAAGTGCACAAATCATCATAGTGTGGTCTTCTTCTTTTCCATGTGTGCGATCATATGTCGTTTCCTTATTTAAACCAATAGGTTTCGGATCAAGGAAGTCCCTCTTGATCACGTCTTCAATGCTCTTGACTTTAGCCTGGAATGTGGTGCTTCTTTCCTTCAATTGAGCCCTTTCAACAAAGAGTTCTTGAAGCCATTGTTCACCTTCTTGTATCTCCATGACAACCTTCTCAATTCCAATAGCTGGTCCAGATAGTCCATTCAAAGATTTCTGCATCTCCATCGACCCATATCCAATGTGTTCCAAGTGTTCAGACACTTGCACAAGAGTCTTGTGATATCGCTGCCTTGAATCCTTCCAATGTTCTATCACGTTATCAAGTCCAACTTGAGTTTTCAAACTTTCTCTCTTCATTATTTTAGCTTTGGCTATGACTTCGATCATACCTTTCCTTAACTCTATAGTACCAAACTCCAATAATTGTTGCAACCCTACATCCGTATCCATGTTTTCTCAATCGAGCTTCAGCTTCAACCTGTGAGTCATCCCTACTTTCTTCAGTACAAAAGCCCTAAATAATGGTAGCTCTAATACCATCTGTCACGCCCCTATACCTTGGTAGTATTTCAACCACGTTATAGATGGGTGTAGCACCACTATAATTTTTCTTTTCGTAATACTCAAGTATGTGAACTACGCCTTACACAACACCTTTTTATTCAAACTGTCAAAGTGTTCTTATGTGGAATTAAAACAACATAAACATTAATATCAAATCCACATGAATCCCATAACATTCAAGGGAGGGGCACACTACAAGGAAAGGAATCTCTAACAGATGTTTTTGAGGAACCCCTTATAAAGATACCCCATACATTCGTTTCTAGTCGAGGTTAGTAGAGGAGGTTGGCAGGTGGAGGGTTTTGCGGATGTTTTCTGCTTGGTGCGCTTATCATCCAAAATTGCACCGGTGCACTCTATAAGAGAAAGTATGAGTGCACACAAAAAATTGGGACACCAGACACCACTCGGTGCGTCGTGATACTGTAGAGCATCGGTGCATCACAAGTCTTCCGTGCTGGTGCATCATAAAACATTGCTCCAAAATATAAACTGCCCAGTGTGGTATTATGAAATTGCACCGATGCATCATAAAACACCATGCCAAAACAAAAAACAACCGATGCGTTCGTAAGAAATATCACCAATGTGCCTATAAAACCCCGCGCACTAGAACAGGTTAAATAAATAAAAATTATGACCAAAAAACAACATTTTTCAGTTTTATCAGTGCTCTAGAGCTCTCAAGCACTGGTGCAATTTATCCTTGTCTAAGCTGCCCCTGACATCAGTGCTCCCATTACACCCATTGCATGCACCGCTACTGTGCATTGCCTACCAATCTCCAGCTTTCATTTTGCAAAATGGTGGGAAAATTTTCTTTTGCAAATTCTATAACCAATATGCCTCCTCGATAGTGAAATTTACAGGTATTTTTCTTGTTTTTCCATAATTAATCTTTTTAGCGGATTAGAATTTCAAATAACCTTAAAATTAACCATTTAAAAGAAAAAAGAAAAATCACGCGGTGCACACGAGTCGTTCGTCTCACTCGGATAAGCGGTGTTGCCTGTCAAATTTACAAGCCACACCGTAACCACTGCTAACGGTATCCGCACCATTTTCGGGGCAATACCGAAAGGTGCACCACGTTATTTTAAAATTAAAAAAAAAGTGCGGTGTGGTCATTTAGCCTGTCACTTCGTTGACCATGTGGAATAGCGGCCACGCAGTGCGTTGACATAAATATTTTCCCCGGTGTCTGTCAGCGCACCGCATTCGACATTCCAACAGGGTTAACGGTGCGGCCTAGTAAAAGACTGCACCATTGACTACGTAATTATTCAGGAAATCAGTGTGCTGACACAACTATACGTGTTAGGGCATGTATTTTAGTCAGAAAACTGCTCTTCTGACACCGTACATAGTCAAAGGTGCTTTAAAAAATTTTAGGTGCACCACATATGGTGCATTGAATGTCATCAGGGGCACCGCCCCTAGTGCGCGACAAACAAACAATGCACCGAAACCAGTGCATGACTGTTTTTTTGTGGCGCACCAACTGGCATGTTTTTTTTTTCCAAAAATAAGAATATATGTATATTCATAAATGCATGTCTCATTTAATAAAAAAATTATTTAATATGTCAATGATTTAGAGAGAAGAGGGGGAACAAAAGAAACAAGAGGCAGAGCACTATGACATGGTTCGCCTATGGGAGGAACGAGAGAGGGAGAGAGATGTGTACCCTCTCCTTATTACAGCAACTACCTAGGGGCTCGTAAGGCAGGTAGGCATCCTCAAGTTCTATGAGGAGGATACTTCCCTAAAGGCCCTTGGTGTGTTTTTGAGACATCTTATCCATAGGTGGAATGCCCATCGACAAGATTTCCAGGTTGGTCTTAACCAGTGGTACACACCCACTAAGGAGGATATATATTTCGTTACAGGGCTATCGAGGAGAAAGGGTGGATTTTCCCTCGTTCCCAGAGGTTCCAGGTAGTTGTGTAGCGGGGAGTCAGTTAGTTTACTCCCAGAGATACATTGGAGCATCAGTACTGTCTCATGCAGATTTTCAGATCGCTGCAGGTAAGTTACGTATTGGGCCATTTGGTAGTGAGGAGGTGCAGTGCTTCTCACTTCTCATTTCGACCATTTCACACAACACCAGTGATGGGAAACACATTAGGTTCTCACTTATATTATGTTGATTATTTAGTACAGGAGCCATGACTTGTTAGGTGGTCTGCCATTTTTTTGTGGTAATTCTATACATCCTTAGATAGATGTCGTGCTCATGCACAAGGGAGGGTAAAATTCCCTTTTGCTTCAGATATTTTTTGTTTATTTTTTGAGAGGTTTCCAGAGATGAGGCCTACTTTTTTCCGGCAGCCTCATAGGTCAATGGTCGAGGTACAGATGATGCCCAAGAGGGTCGATACTATGTTTCCAGCCAGGATATCACATGATGCACTGGAGTTGCTAGGCAGTGTTGATGAACTGCATCCCTTCATTATGGTCCCCTATCCTTATGCTAGATTGGATTGGCGAGGGTGTGCCAACATCCCCTTCACGGATGATGAGCTGTAACATGATAGAGGTAATATTACTATTTTATTTAAATTTATTCTAAGATGTTATTTAACCTGTTTTTATTAAATTGTGTAATGAAATTGTCTAATTATTGTCGTGCACTTCTATATATTTTGCAAACATTGGGTCTTTTGATGGTGAGGACATGTTGGCACCACCACATGATCCAGGTGTGGATCCTGATGATGATTAGGGCATGCTAGATGCCGAGGAACATCAGGAGGCTGGTGCAGAGAGACATGCTCCTACTGGTGTGTCGGTACCGCCTTTTTCTATGCGTGGTTGACTTGATACTAGATACAGGATGGAGTTGGGCGGCCAAATCAGTGCATTGATTGTTGAGGTGGGCATCATGTGCACTCATTAGAGAGACATATAGGCTGATGATAGGCTATTACAGATGTGGAGAGGCATGTCACGTGACATGTACAACCTGATGCGACATGTCGTAGGAGCTACGACATTAGTTACGCGGTTGAGGAAGATTGCTGCACATTATAGGCATTGTCACGACGCAACGCGTGATGGACAGTTCGCGAATAGTGACTCATCATCTCATGAACAGTGACTCATCATATCATGATCATTCACCTCGTATCGCACCAGATGAGCATGAGCCTCCATTAGCATCTAGTAGCAGTCACCATGGAGATTAGGCTAGACCATCGGCCACTTCCAGTCAATATCCTGCAACATCCATCAGTACTCATGATCATGAGCAAGTTGGACCATCGACCGTCGAGGCTGCACCATTGACTACGCAGGCCTCGACTAGTACTGCTATTGATGTTGTACCACAAACTGATCCATGACATTTATATTACAGTTGTATATTTTTAACATTATTCAACTATATATATATATATAGTCAATGTATTTTATGTTCATGTTGCATTTGTACTTAATTTACATGTTGGTGATCATCATGATGTGTATATTTTTAGGTCATGTTAGATATGTTCATTTAATATGCAGCTTGTAGATAGATGTCTATGTGATAGCATGAGTTATTTGACATGAGATGTATATTTGATTTTTGTGTTGTGATGATGTTATACAATGCTAATTTTGTTTTGTTACATGATCATGATCACGATGATGTTAGCAAATTTGAATGTGTTTTTTAGTCAAATATGATGTTTGTCTGATGGTTATAATGATCGTGATGTTTATTAATTAATTTAATATTAAATAACCATGATATTTATTAAATATCATGTCGTGATTGTAATTGAAATTGAAATTTTAATTGTATGTAAAATTGTAAAATTGTATTTTATTTGTAATTTTAATTTTAACTGTAATTGTATGTAAAATATTTGATGTAAAATTTTAACTGTAATTGTAATATTTAATTTATTGTGAAATGATTGTAATTTTATTTTAATTGTAAAAGTATATATGACAAATCGTAAAATTGTAATTGTAATTCTAATTGTATGTAAAATTCTAAAATTGTAATTGTATTTGTAATTTTAATTGTAATTGTATGTAAAATTAAAATTCTAATTCTAATTCTGATCGTAATTGTATGTGAAATTGTAAAATTGTAATTGTAACTGTAATTTTAATTGTAATTGTATGTAAAATATTTGTAAAATTTTAATTGTATTAATGTGAAAATTTTAATTTTATTAATGTGAAATGATTTTATTAAAATATTTAAATTTGTAAATTTGTAAATTTGTAAATAATTATAAAATAATAAATCTAGAGTTTAATATGAATTTTTGTAACATAATAAAGTTTAGAAAATAATGAAAATATATTCATGTACTTTAAAATTATCATTATTTTATTATGATCTTACATACCAAAAAAAAGAACTTTATACAGTACGCCATTTCTAGTAGAGATTCCTAGTTTTTTGTCTGGTGTGCTTATCCTCCTAACATGCATTGGTGCTTCACAACTCTTCCACACCGGTGCATCATAAAACACCGCACCAAAACATAAACCTTGATCTTACGAAACTGCACGAGTGCGCCTATAAAACCCCATGCACCGAAATAGGGTTATTATGTAAAGTGCAGTATTGGAGCAGTGGAGGGTTCAAATAGCGGGCAAGAATTTTTCTGAGGAGATGAGGGTTCGAAAAGATGAGAGTTCAAATTTTGGCTGAGAATTTTATAGCAGAGAAAATGAGTGATTCAAACAGAAATACGGAAAAAGACACTTACAGGGATGTAGATGGCTACAGAACTCGACAAAGTACAAAAGGATAAAAGGAGTATAGGTTGAGACTGGCATAGATAATTCGGTTGAGGATGGCAGGGAAAGATTGGACAATAGAGAAAGATCAATAGAGGCAATCGATAAATCCAAGAGGCACCATCAAGGGAAGGATTCTCATTCCCTTAAGGACACTAGAGAAAGATCAATTGACGTTGTTGATCGGACTCGTAAGTCACATCAAGGGAAATATTTTCTATAATGCATTTAGAGGTAGCTAGGAGTATTGTCCGAGATTCGATTGGCTTACATAAACTTTTACCAGCAAATTTGACGTTGCATAAAATCACATCTTCAGCTTTCAATTGAACATGAATGGCATCTCTAACTTGTCTGAGCTATGGTCCTGTGGATGAAACCAATAAAAAATCGACTTATATTATAAATGGAAATCCAGTGACCATTTATGTGGGAAGAAAAGCATAGATATCTGCAACTACCATATTTCCACCTGCAAACCAGTTTCCCATTGGAAAAGCTAATGTAATATCCCATTTTGCAATGCCTTTCCTCTACTCAACCCTATAGTCATTTTCTATGGGAAACCATTACCTCCACATGTAATAGTTTCATCGTCTAGTCGAAAATCGGTCTTCTTCTGCTAAAAAATTTAGAATGAAGGACTCGTTGTCATTGCTCCCAGAACGTTCAATGTAAGTTTCTCGTAACACATATATTGTATAAATTTTGTTAAGATCAAGATAGAAAGCACAAAGGAGAAAAGAGGAAATTGGATGCCAAGATGGAGGAGGAACTTACAAATGAGCAAGGAAATCATGGGGCACCTTTTCTTATTGAAGGTTATGGAAAGGTTCAAGTTTCTTTTTCTGAAATAAGAAGACATGTAGTTTTGAAAAGAAATGGCCCAAATATTTTCACAGCAAAATGTACATTTCCAACATGTCTAAAATCTAAAATATCTCCAACTTTAATAAACTATTCAGAAAAAAAACTTTCCCAACCATTTGTGAAAACTACCTACGTCTTAGCATAACACAGGTTCACATGCCACAATTTCCCACTTGGGCCTTGTAGTATTACATATTCACACGCCCCACAATGCATTCTCTCCACATAATCAGTGGGGACCTCCTGCAATAAAAAAAATGCATTGGAAGAATAGTTATTTCCATCAAGAATTTATCCAATTCTAATTCTAATTCTAATTCTAATTCTCAAGAATAAACAAAATTTTAATTCTCAATTTCTATAGTTGGAGTTCACTAAATTTTGGTGTACACACCTAAAAATAATTCGGTGCCTTAACCACAAATCGGAGCTACTTTACATATAACCGCACCGGTGCATTCTAGTTACTGCGCACTGGTTCCATGTTACCAATGGAGACACTGGTGTGGTGCTATTAAGTTACACACCGGTGAAGAATAAACGCAAATAAAAAAACAGAACTCTATTTTATTTAAGCGAAAAAAAGTGGCAAATTGAAAAATGGGCAGAAAAATATTTTCGAAAATCTAATTTCATTAAATAATTCTTTAAATACTAAACACTTTTCATTATTTTACTATTTTTGCTAAAAGTTTCAGCAAGATATTTCTAGGAGACATACCTGGAGCGAGAGAGCATGCGAGCATTGTGGAGTAGTGAAATACGTTCGAACAAAAGTATTCAGACAATTAGAAACTAAACCTATGGTGATTCAAACCCTGTATCATATAATCTCAAACCATCTCGTGATTAAATTTGATTTTTTTTTTACTTTTTCTACAGCTTTATCCATTTTTAGCCTAAACCCTTCATTTTTTTTGTTTCTACCCTTTCTTCTCCATGTTTCTGTGATTTCATAATTAGGGATTTTTATTTTAAATTGACATCTAACCCACGGGACGACTTGAATTGTCGGATCCCAATTCATTCGGCCCTTGCGTGAATTTTAAAAAAAAATTGATTTTTTTTTATTGGTGCACCCTGCGTAATCGAGTTCACCAGTGCACAAGTACTGTGTAATAAAAACTTATTTTTTTTTTTTTTAAATGAGTGCTCCATATCTAAAATAGAGCACCGGTGCTCTCTATTACGAGGATAGAACTGTACGGTCTATTACACTGTTTGTGCAGTGTGTTTATAATAACCCCACGCACCATATGGTCTATTATACAATTTGTACAGTGTGTTTATAATACCCCCACGCACCGACGTCGATGTGTACATCATGAAAGGTGCACCGGTTTCTTGAAATTTGTTTTTCACCTGAAAAGTTAACAATTTATTTATAAATATATTAATGAATGATATGGTACATGTTTCAGGTTGATAAAGAAATTACTAACAAGAGATCAAGTAACAAAAATACTGATAACACATCAAGAAAAGAAAAAAAGTCAAGTTCTTTGTAAATTCTTTACAAAAAAATATTATTTTTGAACTATATGTAAGCTTAACTAATATTTATTGTTTACTGTGTATCATGCAGAGCCACAAAATGACAAAGCTTGATAAGATTATTTCTGATCTAGGACCAGAAGAGCGTAAAAGCTTGATGGAAAAATTGCAAATGGATGAATCAGGTGAATGAAAAAATACTATCAATCCAATATGAGTTTATTTTTTTAATTTTAATTAATAATATACTTAAAATTATTAATGTTTAATTCACATATGTTTAATGTTCTACAGGGACCAACAACTCAGAAAATGAATTTTTTTCTAAGAAAAGAAAAAAATAAAACATGCAAATGAAAATGAATTGCTCCTTAGTTCATCTAAAGTGGTTCTGGAGGTTAATGAAAGGGGGAAAAACTTTTACAAAAGTTTGATAAATATAGTGGAATGAATGTATAAATGTTCTTTCCACTTACAATAAAAAAACCAATCAATGATTCCAAGAACCAAATTTTATCTAAACTATAGGAAGAGTTTCTAGAGAATTGGTCAATGAGACATGTCATACTTTTAATAGTAAAAATGTACAACAACAAAAAAAATGAATGAAAAAGTAATATTCCTTTAAATGTTTGTCTAGAATTATTTATAAACATCACTTTTTTTATATTTATTTTTCATATATCAATATAGAAATTAAATAGTTTATTTTCATGTTACATTTTTAGGAAGATTATGAAAATCTCAAAAGATGAACGCGCTGATATCATAAATATGCCAGTAGGAATGTCCAAAAATGTGTACAAGGCGATGGTCAAAGAAATGGACAAAATTGCATCACAGGACGAGCCATCTCAACAACAACGTGCTTCAAATGTAATATGTAATCATTGAGTTTTTGGATCATTAGCTACAATAAATAAATAATCTAGTATTAAATATTAATTTTCAAGAAATTTCTTGCAGAAAAGAAAAAAAATGGAACCCATTTAGCACATAAAACAAGACAACAAGGAAGAAAAAGGTTGATATCTAAGTTTGTGACTAATACTTACTTCCTTATAACAACTTAACTAGATTTCATTTTCGTATTTTATAAGTTGTTTTACAAAAATCATCATTGAATGTCTTCAAACAGGTGCTAACATACAAAGAAGAACCATCAAACGAATTGATTGAAATTGGGTTAAATATGGGTTGTGAGTATATGTTAGCATATTAGAAATTAATTGTGTAATCTGTAAGCATCTAAAAATCTTATTTTACTTAGCTCCGTCTATAATTAATAGAAAAAAAAAATTATATTAAATATATGATTCATTATGGGGTATAAAACTTGTAGGGAACAAAGTATGGAACTCCGCCAACAAATGAAATTTTGAAAGACGACATGGTACATGGTTTTGCAAGAACGTGTATAGTTTATGAGTCAATTGTTGCTATGGTAAATCATTTTTCTTTTCGATTTACATTGATGTATATTAATTAATATTTCAATTTTCATTATTCTCACCAATGTATATACTCATTTAAATTTACTTTTGTGTTTTTAAATGGAAGGTAAAGAAGAAGAAAACAATCAACACCGTGAAAAAAACATTCCTGAAAATAACCCAACTCATGGAAGTAGCTCTAGCAGTGACAACAGTTCAAGTGAAGAATAATGATCACTATGTTTGGATATCAAAGCAAGGCGTTGTATTTTTTGAAATATTTGTCTTTGAAGTCAGACATTTTGTTTAATGTAATGGACATAGTGTTGCAATTGAAAGACAAAGGGATACCAATAAATGTCCCATTTTGTATGACAAAGACTATCTTATATATATATATATATATATATATATATATATATATATATATATAATAAAATATGTTTTAATTTATTCTATTGTGTTCTCCATTGTCGCTATTGCATTATCCATTGTCATTCTCAAATGCACTAATAAAAATTTAATTCATATGAATATTTTTATAAGATATATATGTGTCGAATTTTGCTGAATAATGACTTTTAAAAAACAACAATAATTATGATATGATATAACAAATTAATCCAAACATCACATTCAAATGCATTAATAAAAATTTAATTAATATGAATATTGTTATAAGATTTGCCGACTTTTGATGAATAATGAATTTAGAAAAATCACAATAATTGCACTGTCACAGTTCGATGTTTCTAAAAAATACAAAATAAACATCACTGCATCTCATTTACTGTACACCGGTGCTTCTGTACTCTATAGTGCACCGGTGCTTTTATGTGAGACTACGCACTGGTGAATTCGTATGACGTATGGTCACTACATAAATAACAATACCAATTATAAATATTGGTGCATTTGTCTTATACAACGTACCAGTGTGTTTCTATATGTCTATGTACCGGTGCGTTACGATGACCTATGCCCACCACAAAAATCCCAAGACCAATTGGTACGACCCCATGCATTGTATCACCAACACTGCGCATGGTGTGGTTTTATACCCTGAGGGCCCAGTGCAGGAAAATTCGACTGCCTCAGGGCCATCATCTAGATGACATGCACTTGTGTGTTTAAATCTTATTAGCGCGGCGATGAAAAAAAAATCCGTAAGAACCTTCGGTAGCCCAGATTTTTTAAGAGTGTTGATTTTTTGTTAAAAGCTCCATCAAAACCTCCATAACCATAAACGAATGTTGTAGAAAACGTCTTTTTTACAATTTTGGCCAATTCTATAACACTAAAAATCTCCTTTATAATCTCCACTAGAGGGTCTTTTCCTTTTAGTGGCAACTCCCTGATTATAAATCTGCTCGATATTATGTTTCATAAAGTATATAAAATATAGTCCAATCCAGCCAAAATCCTTTTTTCTCCTTGGCAAGGCAAGTTTACATTTTTTCCAAGCTTACAAATGCTTGAAAATCATAAAACTAGCCAAAAAAGTCATTTACAACATTCAATTAAGCCTTTTGAATTTTCTGCACAATCCTACGCAGGTACCTTGCTCCCAAGTCACTCGGGTCACTGGGGTCGCTTGGTCCCTATGAGTTCAGACTTCACCCCGAGCACACCTTGTGTCCAAATCACTTCCAAATAGTATGGTTAGCTCCAGACCAACAATATGCACCTCCTACACTTCGTTGCATCAAAATCCGATCTCCAGTCACTTCAGAACGCCTCCTGAACTGAATTTCAGGCTGTTGCAGACACCCTACCTGACCTGACTTGTAGTGCAGACGGCTTGCGGTACTGTTCCTCATGCGCAACTGCACTTGCTGCTTGACTCGACTCGCGCCTCTACATTTTTGTTCATGACTACACCTCGATGCCCATAGCTCTGCACACAAACGCGTTGAACCTTCTACCTTGGTGATGGCGTTCACCAATGCATTATTGGTGAAGCCTTGACTCTTCTTTGCTCAAATGCTCCTTGAATTCACTATTCAACTCTTGGATGATTCATGGATGCCTTCCAACAATCATCCACACATTTTACTTATACGTGTTATGTTTTGGTCGTGATTCACTCGGTGGACCTGAGCCGACCTGCACGATGCCCTTGTTCAGTTGTCCGCACTCGGTGTAGCATTGGCCGCGCTCCAACACATCGGTCGTCCAACTTAATACATGGGATTTTAACTTCGGCTAGAGAGTGACATTTAACATATAACGTCACATCACCAATGATATTGTCAGCTATGTGCGACGCGCCCGCTATAACGTGCGCTTGTGCTTACCCATCACTACACGCCCATGCCCATGCCCGCTACAGTGCGACGATCTGCCTCTAATGTCTCACGACACCCAAACACCATCCAAACTCCCATTGGGCACAGCCATTATGCCGAACGCGCCTCATGAAATGTGGGGCCTTACACTATTTGATATGTGTGCATGCTTGAGGAATTATTGGATGCGTAACTTATTTTTTAGTCTTTTAGTATTGTATTTTTAGGCTCTTGGTCAATAATTATTGTGTTGTTGGCGTGCCATTTATAATGTGTTAAAAATTAATGGTATATTATTTATGTTTTTTTTTTTTAGAAAATTTCTATACCAATTGCCCTGTAAACCTAGAGAGTTATGATTGAAATAACTAAGAAATTGAACCATCTGGATCGATTTATAGAAGTTGCATGCACGATATTCTAATTTGGATGTCACTAACTTGCACCTCTTCCATCTTTGCCATCGTCAGGTTGGATTTGGGAAAATAAGGCGGTCAGATATGTCAATAAGTATGGTATGTAATGCGCATCTGGGCATCTCAAGATTATGTTGTTGGTTAGGCTAAAAAGATGGAATTGCATAATATCATCCAACAATTCTAAAATACGAAGATACTATATTAATATAATTCATTAGCTAATGGCTAGCTTCTTTTATTGCATGATTAATAATATGTTGCTCCCTTAGAAATGCATTTTTTCAATTTGATGGGTGGTGAGAGGGTATTTCATCTGTGTGGAAATGTTTGGCAGGATAATACAAGTTACTAAAAGATCAACATACTCCACCAGAAACTATTTCGGTACAACTCTCAGAGGATCCAGCCTTTGGTAGTATCAATTTAGTTTGTATGTATTTTATTTACATTTTGAGTTTTCGAACATATTAGATTGAATTAACAAGCTCGTGGTCTTAGCAGGAAGTGTTAACCAATTACTCAACCATGAAATCGGTCTTGCAGTGTTAATGTCTAAGCTATGAGGAAAAGTAGATAGCTCTGTAAGCATCAACCGCGTGCCTCACGATTCTATCTTCCATTCCTCGTACTTTTCAGCCATGTTCCCGAGTTTCTACAAATAAATTAAATTGTCATTTTCAGTTGCACTGTCAATTGTTTTCTTAAAAAAGAGCAAATTAGAATGACAAGTAAAATCCAAATCAAAATACGAAACAGAAATTTACTTCAACTTGCTTTCTCCTAACCGTTTCTTTTTAATTTAGTTGATAATAACAATATTATTTTACTTTAAGAGTTTTTAATTATGTTTTTAAATTTATTTATATTATTTATTAATGTAAAAATAATTAATTTATATATCCCAGTGACAAAGTCTTGGTTGAAGCTTTTTGTTGATGCCAAATGTACATGTTGAAAAGTGTAATATCATAACAATACCCATTCCTTCTATTAGGTTAGCTAGATTTGTACAATGAAAGGGCTTGTATAATGTGGTAATATATAAGATTGCATAATTGTTTATGATATATTTAATATAATGTCACTTTTTTATTCATATAGGGATTCAATAATTCTTTGAAGAGTGTTTATACGACAATAATTTCGCAACTGTATCCTTTGTAATTTGTTGGATTATTAGTGAGTAGTTTAAAAAAATACATTATTTATTAAAATTTGTATATTAATTAAAAAAATTCAAATTAAAAAAAAAAATCCATTCAATTTTTAAAAAACTTATAATTGGGAAAAAATATTCAACAAAATTTTAAAATAACAAAATAAATGTAATTTTTTTCAATGGGATACCAAAGATCAATTCCTTAAACACAAGTATAAACCTTCTCAATTCCAAAAAAACCGGAAAATTTCAACCAATTCGTATTGTTTTTATATTGTTTTAAAATAATTCTCAAATCTTATTGTTTTTATATTAAAAAAATGAAAAATTCAACAATTTCGTATTGTTTTTATATTGTTTTAAAATAATTCTCAAATATTATTGTTTTCATATTATTTTTAGAAAAATATCAGCAATTATGATATAAAACAAAATCTTCTTTAAATCTCTTTATTATATTTGATAATTAATAAATATTATATATTTTGAATTTAATGTTAATATATATTTTAAGAAAATATATGCTTTATATTTTATTTTTTAACCATAAAAATATGGATATCATTTGGAAAACAATATACTTTTAATTATAATATTTTAAAATAATTAGTTTTTATTTAACATATTATGATAATTTTTTCATTACATTAATATTATTTTAAAATATATTTTATTTTAAAATTTCAAAATTTATTATTTGCTTAATTATATTAACTTTTGTTTAATTTTTTATATTTAATTGTATTAATTATAAATCAATATAGAATGGTTCGATAGACTAGAGAGTTTGACATAATATTGAATTAAATAAATATTTACATTAAAATTTTAAATAACATATAAATGGAGTTAAAATATATTTTAAAATAAAATAAATTTTTCCTTATATTTTTATTAAAATTAAAATTAAAAATAAATATTAATGGTATCAAAAAGTAATAATAATAACAAATATTAATAGTAATAAATATATAATAATAATAATAATTATATTATTATTATTATTTTTAAGTTAGTTTAATTCGTGGGGATTTGAACTTTGAATCTCATACTTTACATATTACTTCATAATAAGGTTACACCCTGTGGTTTATTATAAATATAATTATTATAATATTTCATAATAATTATTATTAGATTATTATCATTAAGATTATATTGTGACAAAGATGTTAATCCGAATAGTTTTGATATTAAGTCTTTGAGTTGATAATATAAATTCCTTGGGTTTATTTATTGTTTGTGCTAATAATATTAATTCCATGAATTTATTAAATCGCTGGGTAAATGTGACAATCATTTTGTCAATGTGAAAATAAATCATATTCAATATTATAATAAGCATGGTCAAGTAGGTCCAAAATCACATTGTGAAAAATATTGTTTCAATGTGATATTCAATCATGGTCAACCATGGTCAACCATGTTCAATCATGGCCAACCATGGTCCAATGTCGCATTTTGGAAAATATTATTTAAATATATAAAATAAACATGGTCAACCATGGTTAATTGTCAATCATGGTCAAACATGGTCAACCATGTTTAATCTCTTGGTTTTATTAGTCTAAGGTTTGATATTCCTAGGGTTTAATATTATTGATATGGTTTATAATATCAATCCTAGGGTTTAATATAATCTCTTCGGTTTATACTCCATTTTGTTTATAATATAGACTCCATGGGTTTGTTAATCATATTGTGACAAAGATTGTTTCGAAATGAAAATAAATCTCGGTCAACCATGGTCCAAAATCGCATTGTGACATGGATTCTCACAATAAAAATGTCAACCATGGTCAACCTTAGTCAACCGTGTTTATTTAAGGGTTTATAATATTTATATTAGGGTTCATATAACTTGGGTTTATTATTCCTTTTGGTTTATAGTATCAATCCCTTAGGTTTATTAATCTAAGGGTTCAAATTATTATGAAATATTATTATTCATATGGTTTACAATATTAATCCCAGTGTTTTATATAAATACCTTGGGTTTATCATCAAATATTGGTCAATAATCATGGTCACATTGTGACCAAGATTATCTCCTGGTCCAATGTTACATTGTGAGAAACATGGTCGTCCATGGTCAGCCATCGTCAACCATGGTCAAATATCACATTGTGGAAAATATTGTCCGAATATGACAATCAACCATGGTTAATCATAATCTAATGTTGCATTGTGACAAATATTGTGTCAATATGAAAAACCAATAATGCTCCAATCTAGCATTGTGATAAATATTGTGTTAATTTGAAAATCAACCATGGTTAACCATGTTTATTTAAGGGTTTATAATATTTTCTTGGGCTCTATATTCCTTGGGTTTATAATATTAATGCCTTGGGTTTATAATATAAATACCTTTGGTTTATTAATCTAGGGTTTCAAATTCCTAATGTATAATATTATTCATAGGGTTTATAATATTAATCCTAGGGTTTAATATAAATCTGTTGGATTTGTAATCATGGTTAACAATGGTATAATGTCACATTGTGACAAATATTGTCTCAATATGAAAATAAATCATGTTGAACAGTCATCAACCATCTTTAACCATGCTTAATCATGGTTAACCATGGTTCGACATCACATTGTGACTAATTTTGTCTGATATGAAGATCAACCATGGTGAAACATGGTCCAATGTTACATTGTGACAAAAATTGTCTAAATATGAAAATGATTCATGGTCAGCCATGAAGCAACATTGCATTGTGACAAATATTATGTCAATATGACCAACATTGCATTATGAAAAAGATTATGTCAATATGAAAATCAACCATGGCGAACCATTGTCAACCATGGTCCAATGTTACTTTGTGACAAAGATTATCTCAATATGTAAATCAACTATGGTTAAGTATGGCCAACCTTTGTATAACATCGGATTGTGACAAATATTGTCTCAATATGTAAATCAACTATGGTTAAGTATGGTCAACCTTTGTCTAAAATCAGATTGTGACAAATATTGTCTCAATATGTAAATCAATCATGGTCAAGAATGGTCAATAATCATGGCCGCATTGTAACAAAGATTGTCTCCTAGTTCAATGTCACATTGTGATAACCATGACCATCTATGGTGAACCATGGCCAACCATGTTCCAACGTTGCATTGTGATAAAAAATGTCTCATATGAAAATAAATCATGGCGAACCATGGTTAACCATGGTCCAACATTGCCTTTTGACAAAAAATATGTTAATATGAAAATCAACCATGGTCAACCATGTTTATTTTAGGGTTTATATACCTTGGGTTTATAATATTAATCCATTGGGTTTATATTATACATAGGGTATAATATTATTCATAGGATTTATAATTTTGATCTTAGGGTTTAATATAAATCCCATGTGTTTATAATCATGGTGAACCATGGTAAACGTCGCATTGTGACAAGGACTGTTTCAATAAGAAAATCAACCATGTTCAAACATTATTAACCATGGTCAATCACGATTATCGTCCGACGTCAGATTTGGTTATTATTTTTATTTTTATTATTATTAATATTATTAAAAATATGATAATTATTTTTATTGTAATAATTATTTTGAAATTATTTTAATAATCATAACAATAATTATTATTGTTATAGAATAACTATGATAATATTTTTAATGTGGTTGTTACCTTGGGTTTATAATTCGTAGTGTTTTTAATAAATTTTTTTTTTTTTTTGTAAGTTAGGCTAATCTATATTATATCATAAAAGAAAATTTACAAAGGCATTGGATTGAGATGCCAAGTTGTGCTTAGCCAATCCCAGCTTTAAAAAATTTCAGAATAAAGTAGGTTTGGGGCTGCCTCCGAGGAGGAAACCAGCCCCTTAATAGCGACAAACAATCATGTTTTACAAAAATCTATTAACACAAATAAAAACATAGTAGCTATAATAGGTCATGAAGAGACAAAAAACAGAGAAGAAGAAAGCAACCGCACAGTCATGGTGTTCCTTCATCATCCTCTAGTGTGGGGTGTAGAAATTATATAACATATGCATATATATATCCAGATTCTCTTGATCTAACAATATTTATCTTCTTGGTAAATACATAATCCTTCTACAGTTAATATTTTGCAAAAATTTAAACTCAGTTGCAAACACATGAAGCAATAAAAACAATCCCACATAACACAATTGTTTAACAGGAGAGCCTGAAACTAAAAAGCCCAGCTATAATATATTATGTATCATGGATATCATGTAACAATCTCATACAAAGCTTAGTACATCAAGCTCTTAGTACAATCAATCGTCACACACTATCATGAAGAAATATGCAAATCCATGTATTGATTTCTTGCCACCTGATAGCCTACCTGATAGCCTGCCTCCACTGCGCAATCCCTGCTAAAAATGACCCCTGAATGAATTCGAATTGGCCTTTCCTTGAGTGTGTAATCCTCATTGGCAACTCCAATGTGTGTGTGATGCAATCAATGCATCACTATAGTCACAGCAGATAGTCCATCTCACCCTTTCACAAAATCTCTCCACTAGGTCTCCACTGGAACTGACATGCACTGTAGTTAACTGTTGCATTTGTTTAGTTGATTACTGAGTTATTATTTGTGAATTAATTAACTAATTAATTCACTCCACTCTCACTAGTGTATCATTCAGTTAAACTAGATACAGCTAGCTCAACTCAGTTTAACTTCATTAACTGAGTTAAACTGAATAACAACTCCATGAACTACTCTTCCAACTCTGTCATAACTTTGCCACTTTAGTTCTAACTGAGTCCTCCATGCATGAACCACCAGTAAACCCTAGGAATTGAGTAATTCCTTCAGCCCACTGCTTTGCCAAATCTGTACACTAAAATTAAGTGCTCCAAGAGAATAAGTTGATATTTAGAGTCTGATTATTATTAAGGGCTAATAATAATCGATGGTTATAATTTTAGATCAATGATCTATAAATAGACTTCGCCCAATATTATAAAAATAGAATTTCATATATTTTTCCAACTTGACCAACCATCCACAAATAACATCCTGCAACTTTTGAAATATGATCACCATGTCTAAAAATGGACATAGTCTAAAAATAGACTTACACCTAAAAATAGCCTGCGGGCCCACTTAGTGAAGGTGACTACTTTTCACTAAGCTTCATAATCTTGTTCAATCTCAACACTCCCTCTCAACAAGATATGGATTATCCTTCACCCTGATCCTGCCTCTATGGTATTCGAATTTGCTCCTGTCGAGTGCCTTCGTCAGAATATCTGCATCTTGATCTTCCGTAGGAATGTAATGAATCAACATGATCTTCTGCTGCACACATTCTCTGATATGATGATATCGGATATCTATATGTTTAGATCTATCATGAAACGAAGGATTAATTGAGAGTTTAATGCAAATTTGATTATCACAATGTATCATTGTAGGATCTAAATGTCAACCGAACAAACTGACCAAGATCTTCCTCATCGAGATAGCCTCACATGCAGCTTCACTTGCTGCCATGTATTCTGCTTCCGCTGAACTGACGCCATGGATCTTTATTTCCTGTTGTACCAAGAAACTAATGTAGATACGATACTAAAAAACCCTCCGTATGTGCTCTTTTGTCTGTTGGGATACCTGCCCAAACTGCATCCGTGAAGCCATTCAACTTCACCTCATCCATCTGTCTATACCATAAGCCATACTCAAATCCCCTGAGATACCTCAGGACATGCTTTCCTGCCTTCCAAAAGAGCTTGGTAGGCTTAACCATCGCTTGTGAAAGCTGGTTCACCGCATAGCATATTTCCAGTCTTGCATTAAATAAATACATGAGCGAACCCACCAACTATTGATAAACAGTGGCATCCACCACCTCTGTCGATGTAGCATCCTCTTTCCTCCAATTTCTTGGAAGAGGAGCGTTGATAGGCTTGGAGCCTTGCATGTGAAACTTCTTCAATATCTCCCAGACATACTTGCCTTGAGACACAAACAGTTCACTTTCCCACTGCCATATTTCCAATCCAAGGAAATAATGAAGGAGGCCCAAATCGTTCATCTCAAACTCCTTTGCAAGATCTACCTTGCATGAGTGTATCAACTGCTCATCACCCATTATTATTAAATCATCAACATAAAGAAAAATGATTAAAATCTTACCCTCCACCACAATTTGGTAGAGGTTTACATCTGCCTAACTCTTGGTGAAGCTAAGTCCAGTGAAATAGATGTCGATCCAAGTGTACCAAGAATTAGGTGCTTGCTTCAACCCATACAATGCTCTTTTGAGTCTGCACACATGTGACTCAATGCTGAAGATCTCAAATCCTTTAGGCTGCTCGATGTACACCTCTTCCTCAATGATCCCATTAAGGAACACAGTCTTCACATCCATCTGATGAATGTGCCAACCCATCTGCGCTTAGAGAGCAAGGATGGTCCTTATGGAAGAATACCATGCGACAGGTGCAATGGTTTCTTCATAATCATTCCCCTAGATCTATGAGAAGCCTCGAGCAACAAATATTTCTTATACTTCTTGACACTCCCATCAGCAACTTGCTTTATCTTGTAGATTCATCTTGATCCTACAACTGATTTACCCACTGGCCTTGGAACAATCTCCCAAGCACTTTTTCTAAAAATGGAGTCATAATCCTCCACCATAGCATCTACCCATGTGGGCTCTTGCACTACTTCTGCAAAAGAATATGGCTCTTTCACGATACACTTTCTCATAAGAGCCATGTATCTAGTAAATTGGTGAGGTGACTATCTATGTCCACACTATGATGTAGGGACTCCTACATTCTGTGCCGCATAAAGCTTCAGTCTCTCATCTTCTGTGGTACGCTTTCTGTTAGTTCTAATGTTTGGCTCTGCATGAGTGGACTCCACTCCATGAACTTCATCCTGTGGCTGATCCACATCTAGAGTTTCATCTTTTGGAACCAGCAATTCGTCCTATGCATGCAAGTATAGCTCCCTCTCAAGCATAGCTCGTGCAGCACCCACGATCATTCTGTTATTCCTCTCCGCAACCCCATTCTGGTGTGTGTTACGAGGCGCTATGATTTCTCTTCGAATTCCTTCTTTTCTACAGAATTCTTTGAATTTGTTTGAGATATATTCACCACCATTATCACTCCGTAGAGCCTTAACTTGCTTCCCTGACTCCTTCTCCACCAATACTTTAAATTCATAGAACTTTGAGAATGTTTTTCTCTTCTTCTACATGAAGAAGATCCAGCATCTACGAGAATAAGAATAAAAAAAATAACATAATACCTCTGTTTTTCTATTGAAGAAACCGAGAAAGGTCCACACACGTCAGTGTGAATTCTCTCCGGGATCACCGAAGCATGGTTCTTCTTCTCATGAAAGGTGGTCTTCACAAACTTACCCATAGTACATCCCTTGGACTGATATGACTGCGTAAGAGTACCCTTGGGAAGTCCAGTAGAAATCTGCTGCAAAATCTGCAAAGCACCATGGTGAAGATGGCCCAAGATCTTGTGCCATAATTCACCCTCATCCTGGCTCACCACTTATTCCACTTTTCCCATCATTGCAGCCATCTACCTCCAGCTTGTAGAGATTTTTAACTCGAATCCTTATCCTCTTGGTTTGACCCGTTGTTTTATTTTGTAGGAAATATTTTCCCTCGCTGAAAACAACGTCATAACCTCTGTCTTCCAACATTGCAACCGAGACCAAGTTATTCTTCAAACCTGTAACATGCATAACATCTTTCAACAGAAATGGATTCCCTGACTCCCTCTCAAATGTAATGGTCCCAATGTCGGTCGCACTGTATCGACCATCGTCGCCCATCTTTATATGCATTTGAAGGTCCTTCTTCTCCAAGTCACTAAACAACTCCTTGTCTCCCGTCATATGGAAAGATGCACCACTATCAAGATACCACACCGATCCCATTGAGCTTGAAACCAAGCATGCAATCAAATAAAAATCAACTTCAAATTGCGAGGCTAAGGCCTCTCCAGCTGCAGCTCCAGCAACCTTCTTGTTCTTCTTTTTCTGTGGGCTATTAGTGGCAAAATGCCCATGTTTGTGATAGTGAAAACACTTCACCTTGGAAAAATCCTGCTTCTTGCCTTTAGCTTTGGATTTTGGATGGGATTTATTCCCCTTCCCTTTCATTGATTTGGCAGCCAAAGCACAATTCTCTTCATCATAATGCTTCAATGAAGAGCCATCCCTGGTACTTCGTGCACTAGTACATTTGACAGAAATTCCGACACTTTGGTTCCGACACTTTTGACCAAATGTCAGAAATTTCCCCAAAATTTATCAATTTTTCAAATCTCGCCCACAACTGTCGATATACCGACATTTGGAGACAAGTGTCGATATTGCGACACATAGAAGTTAGTGTTGGTCTTGCGACGTTTGTAGCAAAGCATCAGAATTTTGACAGTTTGGGAAAAAGCGTCGGAATTGCGACGGATTAGAGCTAAGTGTCACTATTGTGACATTTGGAGGAAAGCATCGCTATTGCGATAGTTTGGGAAAAAACGTCACTATTGCGAAAGTTTGGGAAAAAGCATCACTATTGTGACAGTTTGCGAAAAAGCATCACTATTGCGACAGTTTGGGAAAAAGCATCGCTATTGCGACAGTTTGGGATAAGTGTTGCTCTCATGACGTCTGTATGAGAGCATCGCTATTGCGACTTCTTGTAAATTAATTTCTTTGGCCTCTCCTTTAATAAATAATAATATATCTTGGGTCCCCTTCTTGAATGGTTAGAGCAACATAATAAGATATCTTTAGTTAACATATCACATTGTGATGAATATGGAAGGTGGTTATGATGGGACTTCTAAGGAGTTTCATAAAATATTAAAGACGTGATGTGCTCACTCCTTCACTTTTAATGTGTGCCCCCAACCATGGTCAGGCGCGCCATGTCGCGCAGTGTGAGGTCACCTGACCGGGCGCGTTAAGGTTGGGCCATTTCGTTCGAGGGTTCCCATATCAGTTTTGCTAAGTTGTGACCGCCTGGGTGCCTTGTGCATGTTAGGGTGGCCCATTTGGCATTTGCTCCCTTGTGGCATCATTTCTTCGAGCACGCCATATTGCACCGTGTGAGGTCTCCCGACTGGGCGCGTTCGGGTCGGGTCGTTTCGTTCGAGGGTGCTCGTATTAGTTTTGCTAAGTTATGACTGCCTGGGTCCCTTTTGCACGTTCGGGCGGCATATTTTTCATTTTCTCCCTTCTTTCATTGTTCGATCGGGCACACCGTGTAGCGCCATGTGAGGTCGCTCGACTGAGCACATTCGGGTCGGGTCGGCTCGTTTCGTTCGAGGGAGCCTGTATCAGTTTTGCTAAGTTGTGACCACCCGGGTGCCTTGTACACATTCAAGTGGCCTGTTTTCCATTTGCTCCCTTGTGGCATCATTCGGTTGGGCCCACCGTGTCGCGTCGTGTGAGGTCGCCCGACCAGGCGCATTCAAGTCGGGCCGTTTCGTGCGAGGGCGCCCGTGTTAGTTTTGCTAAGTTGTGACTACCCAGATGCCTTGTGCATGTTCGGGTGGCCTGTTTTCCATTTTCTCCCTTGTGGCATTGTTTGGTCGGGTGCGCCTTGTCACACCATGTGAGGTCGCCCGACCGGGCACGTTCGAGTCGGGTCAGGCCATTTCGTTCGAGGGCGTCCATATCAGTTTTTCTAAGTTGTGACTTATTGGGTGCCTTGTGCACGTTCGGGAGGCCCGTTTTCCATTTGATCCGTTATGGCATCGTTCAGCTGGGCATGCCATGTCACGCCGTGTGAGGTCGCCCGACTAGGCGCGTCCAGGTCGGGTCCTTTCGTTCAAGGGCACATGTATCAGTTTTGCTAAGTTGTGACTGCCCAGGTGCCTTGTGCACGTTTGGGTGGCTTGTTTTCCATTTTCTCCCTTGTGGCATCATTCGGTCGGGCACGCTGTGTCGTACCATACAGTGAGGTCGCCCAACTGAGCACGTTCGGGTTGGGTTGTTTCATTCGAGGGCACCCGTATCAGTTTTGTTATGTTGTGACCGCTCGAGTGCCTTATGCACATTTAGGTGGCCCACTTGCTATTTTCTCCCTTGTGGCATCATTTAGTCGGGTGCGTCGTGTCGTGCTGTGTGAGGTTGCCTGACCGAGTGCGTTCGGGTTGGGTCAGGCCGTTTCGTTCGAGGGCGCCCGTATCAGTTTTGCTAAGTTGTGACCGCCGGGGTGCCTTGTGCACGTTCGTGCGGCTCATTTGCTGTTTGCTCCCTTGTGGCATCAATGTTCGTTCGGGCACGTCGTGTTGTGCCGTGTGAGGTCGGCGCCCAACCGGGCACGTTCCAGTCGGGCCGTTTCGTTCGAGGGCGCCCATATTAGTTTTGCTAAGTTGTGACTGCCCGGGTCCCTTGTGCACATTCGAGCGGCCCGTTTTCCGTATGCTCATTTTTCGCATCATTCGGTCAGGCGTGTCGTGTCGCACCATGTGAGGTTGCCTGACCAGGTGCATTCGGGTCGGGTCGGGTCGTTTCATTCAAGGGCGCCCGTATCAGTTTTGCTAAGTTGTGACCACCAGGGTGCCTTATGCATGTTCGGGTGGCTCATTTTATGTTTGCTCCATTGTGGCATCGACGTTCATTTGGGTGCGTCATGTCATGATGTGTGAGGTCGGTGCCCGACCGGGCGCGTTCAAGTCGGGCCGTTTCGTTTGACAGCACCTGTATCAATTTTACTAAGTTGTGACTGCCTGGGTCCCTTGTGCATGTTTGGGCAGCCCGTTTGCCATTTTCTCCCTTAGGGCATCATTCGGTCGGGCGCGCCATGTCATGCCATTTGAGGTCACCCAACTGGGCACGTTCGGGTCGGGTTGGGCCGTTTTGTTCGAGGGCACCCATATCAGTTTTGCTAAGTTGTGACCGCCCAGGTTCCTTGTCCACCTTCGGGTGGGTTAATAGGTCCCACAAAATTGATGGCCCATTTAACAATGGCTTGCAGGGTCAATTGCAGTTGAAGTGGCATTTCATCTCTACGTGACACTAGTACATTTGGCAGAATTTCTGACACTTTGGTTTCGACACTTTTGACCAAATGTCAGAAATTTCCCTAAAATTTATCAATTTTTCAAATCCCACCCACAACTATCGTTATATCGATGTTTGGAGACAGGTGTGAGTATTTTGACACATAGAAGTTAGTGTCAGGTCAGGTCGGGCCATTTTGTTCGAGGGCGCCCATATCAATTTTGCTAAGTTGTGACCGCCAGGCTGCCTTGTGTATGTTCAGGTGGCCCATTTGCTGTTTTCTCCCTTGTGGCATTGTTCATTTGGGCACGCTGTGTTGTGCCGTGTGAGGTCGCTCGACCGAGCACATTCGGATCGGGCCATTTCTTTCAAGGGTGCTAGTATCAATTTTTCTAAGATGTGACTACCCAGGTCCCTTGTGCATGTTCGGGTGGTTGGTTTGTCGTTTGCTCCCTTGTGGAATTGTTCGGTCGGGCGTGCCATGTCATGCCATGTGAGGTTTCCCGACCAGGCGCGTTTGGGTGGCCCATTTGTCATTTTCTCCCTTGTGGCATCATTTGGTCAGGCGCGCCATGTCACGCCATGTGAGGTTGCTCGACTGGGTGTGTTTAGGTCGGGTCGTTTCGTTCGAGGGCACCCATATCAGTTTTTCTAAGTTGTCGCTTCCTAGGTGCCTTGTGCACATTCAGATGGCTCGTTTGTCATTTTCTCCCCTGTGGCATCATTCGGTTGGGCGCGTCGTGTCGCACCGTGTGAGGTCGCCTGACCGGGCGTGTTCGGGATGGGTCATGCCATTTTGTTCGAGGGCGTCTGTATTAGTTTTGCTAAGTTGTGACCACTCGGGTGCCTTGTGCACGCTCGAGCAGATCGTTTGTCATTTTATCCCTTGTAGCATCGTTTGGTTGGGTGCGCCGTGTTGTGCCGTGTGAGGTCGCCCGACCGGGTGAGTTCAGGTCAGGCCATTTCATTCGAGGGCATCCGTATTAGTTTTGCTAAGTTGTGACCACTCGGGTGCCTTGTGCACGTTTAGGTGGCCCGTTTTCCGTTTTCTTCCTTGTGGCATTGTTCGATCAGGTGCTTCGTGTCGTGATGTACTGTGAGGTCTCCTGATTAGGCACATTCAAGTTGGGTCGTTCTGTTCGAGGGCGCCAGTATCAGTTTTGCTAATTTGTGACCACCCGAGTGCCTTGTGCACTTTCGGGTGGCCCGTTTTCCATTTTCTCCCTAGTGGCATCATTCGGTTGGGCACGCCATGTCGCACCGTGTGAGGTTTCCCGACCGAGCACATTCGGGTTTGGTCGGGCCGTTTCGTTCGAGGGCGCCCATATCAGTTTTTCTAAGTTATGACTGCCTGGGTGCCTTGTGCACATTCGAGCGGCTCATTTGTTGTTTGCTCCCTTGTGGCATCGACATTCGTTCAGGCGCGTCGTGTCGCGCTGTGTGAGGTCGGCACCCTATGGGGCGCGTTCCGGTTGGGTCATTTCATTCGAGGGCGCCCGTATCATTTTTGATAGGTTATGGCCGCCTGGGTGCCTTATGCACGTTCAGGTGGCCAGTTTTCCGTTTGCTTCCTTGTGGCATCGTTCAGTCGGGTGCATCATGTCGCATCATGTGAGGTCGCCCGACTGGGTGTGTTAGGGTCAGGTCATTTCATTCGATGGCGCCCATATCATTTTTACTAAGTTATGACTGCCCAAGTTCCTTGTGCACGTTCGGGTAGCCTGTTTTCCATTTTATCCCTTGTGGCATCGTTCGGTCAGGCGTGTCATGTCGCACCATGTGAGGTCGTTCGACCGGGCACGTTTGGGTCTGGCTGATTTGTTCGAGGGTGTCGGTATCAGTTTTGCTAAGTTTTGACCGCCCGGGTGTCTTGTGCACAATTGGGCTACTAATTTTTCCTTTGCTCCCTTGTGGCATCGTTCGGTCGAGTGTGTCGTGTCACGCCATGCAAGGTCACCCGACTGGGCGTGTTCGGTTCGGGTTATTTTGTTCAAGGGCGTCCTTATCAGTTTTGCTAAGTTGTGATCGCCCGGGCGCCTTGTGCACATTTGGGTGGCCCGTTTGTTGTTTGCTCCCTTGTGTCATATTCATTCGGTCAGGCACGTCGTTTCACGCTGTGTGAGGTTGCCCGACCGGGCACGTTCAGGTTGGGTCGTTTCGTACTTCGAGGGCGCTCGTATCATTTTTGCTAAATTGTGACCACCCATTTGAATTGTACATGTTTAGGAAGCCCATTTGATGTTTTCTTCCTTGTGGCATTATTCGGTCAGGTGTGTCGTGTTGCATCATGCGAGGTCACCCGATGGGGCGCGTTCGGTTCAGGCTGTTTTGTTCGAGGGCACCTGTATCAGTTTTGCTAAGTTGTGATTGCATGGGTGCCTTGTGCACGTTCGGGCGGCCCATTTTCTATTTTCTCCCTTGTGGCATATTCATTCGCTTAGGTACGTCGTGGCGTGCCGTGTGAGGTCGCCCGACCAGGCGCATTCGGGTCGGGTTGTTTCTTACGTCGAGGGCGCTCGTATCAGTTTTGCTAAGTTGTGACCGCCCAGGTGCCTTGTGCACATTCGGGCGGCCCATTTTCCATTTTATCCCTTGTGGCATCATTTGGTGGGGCGCGCCATGTTGCACCGTGCGAGGTCACCCGATCGGGCGCGTTTGGTTCGGGCCATTTTGTTCGAGGGTGCCTGTATCAGTTTTTCTAAGTTGTGACCACCCGAGTGCCTTGTGCACATTTGGGTGGTTGATTTTCCTTTTTCTCCATTTTTTCATATTCGTTCAGTGGGGCATGCCCATTAAACCCTAATTCCCAACCCCTAACCCATTTAACCCCCTAAAGCATAAACCCCTAACCCATTTAACCCCTAAACCCTAAACCTCTAAACCCTTAACCACTAACCCTTAAACCCTTAACCCCTAACCCATTTAACCCCCTAAACCCCTAAACCCCTAACCCATTTAACCCCTAAACCCTAAACCTCTAAACCCTTAACCCCTAACCCCTTAAACCCTATTTCCCAACCGGCCTAACCCATTTAACCCCCTACCCTAACCCTTAACACAAAAAATCCTTAACTACTAAATCTCCTAACCCCATAAACCTATAAACCCTATAACCCATTTAAACCCCTAAACCCTAAACCTCTAACCCCTTAACCCCTTAACCCCTTAACCCCTAAACCCTAGCTAAAATCCTTAGCTTTTAAATCCCCCAAGCCCCTAAACCTCTAAATGTGTGCATAACCCATTTAACCCCCCAGAACCTAAACCTCTAACCCTTAACCCCTAACCCCTTAAATACTAATTCCCAACCCCCAACCCATTTAAACCCCTAAACCCCTAAAACCCTAACCTATCTAACCCCCTAAACCCTAGCCCCATTAACCCGTAATGACCCCTAACCCCTAAAATCCTTAACTGCTAAGTCCACTAACCCCCTAAACCTTTAAAACCCTAACCCATTTAACCCCCTAAACCCTAGCCCCTGCATTAACCCATAACGACCCCTAACCCCTAAAATCCTGAACTGCTAAATCCACTAACCCCCTAAACCTCTAAAACCCTAACCCATTCAACCCCATAAACCCCAAACATCTAACCCCTAAACCCCTTAACCCCTTGATTTTCTATGGGCTGGTTACCTTGATATTAACGGTGTTGTATTCATACTCCTTCTGAATAGCCAATAAAGGGTCAAGGAAATAGACCAATATGTTGTCAAGTTTTATCTTATCCATCTCCGGGGTAAGCTTCCTTTCAGCTAACTCCACTGCTTTTAATCTCAATTTTGCCAATTGCTTCCTTCTCTCATATGATACCTGAGCCTTTACCTTTCTCTTCCCTTCTAATTATGTAATAGTGTCATAGTGATGCCAGCCAATTTCTTTGGAAAGCCTTCCTAGCAGACAATACTTGTGACCTGGATGAAACCTCGACACTTTCAGAGCATCTTGAATGACCTCTCTCTTACACAATATCCCTCTCTCTCTCTCTCTCTCTCTCTCTCTCTCTCTCTCTACCATCCAATCCTCTCACAGTTATATCCCTCCCTATATCCTTCTTTCTTCCCCCCTTCCATCTTTGTGTCACTATCTCCCTCTTTTACCCTTCTCTACCTCTCTCACTCCTCTCCCTATCTCTCTCTTAGCTGGTCCATTCCTTCTCTCCCCTCTCCTTCAGTTTATCTCCATCTCTCCCTTGTGACTCCCCTTGTCTCACCACCTCTATCAATCTATGTCTTTATAATTATTCCTTCTCATATATATCTAGAGTTAATGTATATCATGAAATTTTGGGACCTACGATTGGATTAATTTCGCCTTGTTAGCAAGGTTAAAATGTGCACAAACAGATACCAATGAAACTATCATCTTAACCCCTAACCCATTTAACTCCCTAAACCTCTAGTAAACCTTTAACCCATTTAACCCCTAAAACATAAACCTCTAAACCCTTAACCCCTAACCCCTAAACCCTTAACCCTTAACCCATTTGACCCCCTAAACCCCTAGTAAACCCCTAACCCATTTAACCCCCTAAAACCTAAACCTATAAACCCTTAACCCCTAACCCCTTAAACCCTAAACCATTAAACCCTTAACCCAACTAACCCCTTAAACCCTAAACCTATAAATCGTTAACCCCTAAAACCTAACCCCATTATCCCCTAACTTCTAACCCCTAAAATCCTTAACTGCTAAATCCCCTAACCCGCTAAACCCCTAACCCATTTGACCCCTTAAACCATAAACCTATAACCTCTTAACCCCTAACCCATTTAACCCCCTAAACCACAAACCTCTAAACCCCTAACCCATTTAACCCCCGAAACCCTAAACCTATAACCCCTTAACCCCTATCCCATTTAACCCCCTAAACCTTAAACCTATAACCCCTTAACCCCTAACCCATTTAACCCCCTAAACCCTAAACCTTTAAACCCATAACCCCTAACCCCCAATCCCCGACTAAGCCCTCCAAATTCGAATTAGCTTTAAAGAAGTAATTGTTTTCTTACTTCTGTCTAATTCACTATATAATCAGATCATGAATGTGAGAAGGCTTCTAGTTGTAAGCATGGTTGTGGTATGTTGATGTTCAGATGAAAACAAAAACTTGTAGCCCTTGATCTGCTAGGGGCCGGTTACCTTGATATTAACGATGGTGTATTCATACTCCTTCTGAATAACCAATAAAGGTTCAAGGAAATTGACCAATATGTTTTCAAGTTTTATCTTATCCATCTCTGGGACAAGCTGCTTTTCGGCTAACTCCACTACTTTTGATCTCAATTTTTCCAATTGCTTCCTTCTCTCATATGATACCTGAGCCTTTGCCTTTCTCTTCCCTTCTAATTCCGTAATAGTGTCATAGGGATGCCAGCCAACTTCTTTGGAAAGCCTTCCTAGCACACAATACTAGGTTATGAGGGTATCATGTGTTTGTGGGTAATGCCATTATTACCATGTGTTTGTAGACTAATTAGTAAATTAAAATTAAATTTACTAATTCATAATTAATCAATTGATACATTATTAAAGACCCATAATTAATCAATTGATATCATTAATATATTATTAATCATAATTAATCAATTTATAGCATTAATACATGATTAAAGATCCCTAGCTTCGTCTATTTTTTTAAATTCCAACAAGTTAGCCTAATTACCTTACCCACGCACCCTATTCGACATCATGGAAAATTTTAAGGGCTAATATTCGTAGGTGGGGTAATTTTCCATGCTTTTTCTAAAAAAAAGATTCACCAATTCCCATTTTTTTAGAAATTGATTCACCCATATTTTATAGTATAAAAATATTCTACCCTAAAAATCGCTAAAAAATTATATATACTAATGTAAAAATATTATAAAACTAAATATTTTTACAAAAATAACATCAAATTTTTAAAAATTCACATATTGGGGACTACTAATATTCGCCAAGTTTTTAAACTTTAAGATAAATTTCCATCCTTAAAATTTTCCCTGCTCCACCTATTCAAATTTTCTTAATCGACCTATTCAATTTTTTTTCCTACTCCGCTTGTTCGACCTTTATGCCTTCTTTCCAATGATTCCATTCTGCCCTATGATGCTTGATTTTTTCCAGATTATTGCAGAAGCATGAATGCTCTGAAACCCTAAAGTGGCCATAGTCCATTAACGGCTCGAAAGCCAAAGTAGCTCATGAAGATATTTCGAGTTTTGCCAATGTTCAGAAATCTGTGGGAGATCTGAAGAGAAATCGATCGTGGAAGAATGCTCTCTTCTTCTGGAAGAATCAGATTGGTATTTACCTTGTTTTACCCCATTCAAATTCTCTATTTTCTTATACGCTATCTTGGTTATAAGATATATATGGTTGTAGGTCTGAAATATATTACATTTCTCATGGAAACATTGTACACAGCTTGGTTTTCATGAACTCTGAGCATGGGAAAATAATATTTTTAAAATATTGATTTAGAATTTGTTTTGAGTGGTAGCAGTAGTAGATACATGAACTTTTACAGATATCAGAGGCTCTCTATATTCATCACTATGTAATGGGGTGGCTAAAATTTCTGTCTCCCCTTTTGTATTCTGGAAACTCTTATTGGGCTTTACTAGTAGATCATGATCCGCACCTGTAAGTTCCCTGGCTCTCTGGGCTTGCAGAATCCAATCTGTTCAAAGAAAAATGTACAACATAAGCGTGACACAACATGCCTGAGCTACCATTAGTCTGAGCCAGAGGCCCTCAAAATCAAAATTGAATACGAAACCCATGAGAATAGCAACTGGCATGCCAACAAAGTAGAAGGAGTCAATATTGATGTTTGCACCGGTGGTAGGATGGGCTGTTACCCTAAGAAAAACACACCTTGTTGTTTGTGGGAAATTTCCAAGCTCACATAGGCCTATGATGGGAAATGCCAAAGACATTAGGGAAATGATTTCTTGCTCGTCTGTAAACATTATGGCACACCTAAATGCATGGTGGTGCTGAAATTCATGGCTGGGAATCCCAGTACAATAGCCATAGAAAGTGCTACAATCATGGCCCTCCATGCTTTTCCAAGCCTTTTGGCACCTAGCTCATTTCCTACTCTATTCGAAACCCCAAAGCTCAATGACAAGGGGAATATTTACACAAGAGTGTTTGTTTGGATGAGAATTCCCATGGAGGAAATAGTTGCTTTAGGATTTACAAGCAACCCACACAAAATAATCATGACCTCATAGCACCACCAGTCTAGACAAATAGAAACACAACTCGGGATGGCCAGACTGAGCAATGGCCTGCATCCTTTCAAACATTCTTTGGAAATCCCCTCCCAAGATTTCTTGTACACCCCTGTGAACCACAAGTATAGGGCCAACCAAGAATTTTAGTGTAACTACCAAAAATTTGTCCTAGTTTTATCCAAGGATAAATATTTATATTACGAGTGTATAATTAAAGTTCATGAATAGACCTAAGCCCCTTAAAGTGAATATCTCATCAAAATATACAAGTCAATATTTTTTCGAACTCTGAGGTGTTCCATAGTCATTCAAATAGAGAGAATTTTCTATGATAATATATGATTTTAAAGGGTGCTATTGCAGGTAACTGAGTATGTTAACCTCAAACTGAAACTTCTTTTATTTTTCCATTGTGTGTTTGAAAATTATGTATGTTCGCATGCTGCTAACTCCTGAGTGCCTTTCAGAAGGAATATCTAATGTGAACACAAACTGTCAGAGTTTTATTTAATATTAAATACTAAATACACATTCTTATCTTGAAAATAAATTCGAAACACCAGTAAAAGGACGTTGTATAGAGGCAGTAAGTTGGGAACTATGGATGCATATTACAAAAACTTTTAGCTAGCTAAAGCCTAGAAATAATATATTCCTTAAAACATTTTCTATGTAGGATGATTCTTCATATTTTTTTTCCAGTTATATATTTAAAGAAAGCTTGTTCCTGGAGGTAAGTAAATAAAATATACGGATGATAAGGACTTACAATTGTTGAGCTTCCAACCAAAGCTGCATTTAAATTCTCCACTGTTAATCTTTTCTCTAGCATGAGTCCTCGTTTCTGCTGCATTATATTATTATAACTGATGTTGTATGTAAATGTTCTGACTGGAGTTCCTGGTCATTCCTTAGGTGGTTTATGTGATATGACCCTTTGCTGAACCATCTTTAGTACTTCAGACTATTGTGGAAGCTTGCAGTTCTCTTGGAGCAATAATTAACAGTTCAAATAGACAGAGAAGGTTGTTAAATTATAGTCAAGATGGGAAGGCTCTAGAATATGCTGCTACCCTATATGAAATAGTGAATTTAAGTGTTCCTACTCTATTTGGGTTCAGTGTTCCTAAGCTTGTTTTACAAGTCCTCACGGCAAAAAATATTCTCAAAGCTAGCAGCCCTCCAGTGGCTGAGTTAATCACTCATAAAGAAATATATTTTACTGTGTATAACAAGGCTCGTCATATCCCTCAATTGAATTCTATTTATGATGCATCACAACAACCCAAATTATCACATAGACTTCGACCAGGAGCTGTGCACCTGAGCTCAATTGTTCAAGGAAATTAGAATGATCGTGGTATATCTTGCACTACTGGGGGAACACCATCATTATCAAGAGACAATTTACTTGATATGGGATTATTATGGCCGAGTGCTTGGGATAATTCTTGGAAAACAAGGCAGGGAGAGACAACTACATGTGATTCAAGTAGGCTTGGAGAGTTTCCTTCCCAAGATGATGCATGCTACCTGTTTGAGCCACGATTTATTTTGGCAGAGCCTGGTTCCTTGGATAACATTGTTTCTAACCCTGAGACTAGTGCTGCTACTCTCAATTTAGTGAGAACCATATCTAATGATGCAAGTGAGAGTACTCATCCTTCAAATTCAATTGGACTAGGAGATATTGGCTCAAGCACTGCTGCAGAAGGATTGGAATCTGACTGTTTAGGGCCTGGGAACTAGAAGGCACCAAGTCTCCATTGTTATTATGGTTGGACTATAGATTGGAAATGGCTTTTTTGTGTGTGGACAGATTCTTGTGGAGAATCAATAGATGTCCATATATTTCCATTTGGTGGGGTCAGTGGGTGGCAGGATACTAAAGGCCTTGAAAGTATTTTTATTCAAGTTTTGAAGTGAGGATGCCAATATTTATCAGTTACTCCTGATGTAGGTGGTTGTAGACCAAGGAATATTGTGATTGCACATATTGGATGCTTTTATGAACTTGAATGCCAAGGTGTGCATGTTTTTCTTTGACTATATGAATATATGTTGTCCTTACTAAATTTTTTTTTGTGTTGCCATCATTTTAGAAGTTGGAAAATATTCGTAGTCTTGGTCATACTGGTAAACGTCCTAAGAAATGTTGGGGATGGAGGGTGTAGAATGGCAGAAAGAAATTTTTGTAGTAGGTGGGAATGAAGTTAAAAAATGGCCTATAAAACTGCGGAAATTTTCCCTTGATATTACCTCAGCAAGTGGCGGTGGTAGTACACTTCAACAGTAGGAAATAAATATGATCCAAGATAGGGCTTTGACTTCTCCCAATCCATCATCTTCTCCTTACAGTTCACATTCAAAGTCATCTAGTTTCATTAAAGGCTACCTTGGGCAAGTGAAGACAAGAAAGCATAAAATGCCTGGAAATTTACAAGACATACCAAAGGGTACTTTTCAGTGGGTCTAGAACATCAGTCTAGTCGGCTTCTGTATAGACCACTCTCTGCAGCTAGTTTGTCTAGTCGAGATGGATTCATTAGGTATTATTCCCTTTATATGTTTACTTTTGCTGTTAATTTCCAACATGTTCTTTTAAATTCTATACTATATGTAGTTGGAGAATTTCATTCATGCTTTCCACAATTGTAAATCAAATGATTATGCCTCTTTTTGTATGTTTAATTGCAAACAAATTCTAACTCAACTCTCTAGTTTTTTGGTAAATTGAAGAATATGATGTATTAAATATATGTCATCCCTATTGGGTGTGTTTGGACAAGTAAACCTTAAAATTGCAATTTTTCTCACTTTAAGTCAATTCCAAATTGTGACTCTTATGCTGTATATGGCAAGAAAATGCATTCTACTTTCCTGATTAGGATAATATTAATTGTTATGCTTTCTTGTATGTATTTGTATTAAATTTGAATAATCTATTTTTAGTTTTCTTGGCAAAATTAAGTACACGTTTCTTTTAAATAATTTTCTCAGCTGCTGGATGTGTTTGTACATTATTTTTTACAAGTGGGTTTTTGATTTCCTGAAGGTGCAACTCAAGGTGCTTCTTGGGGACTATCAAACTATATGGAAGGTTTAAAATCAGTCAAATCACTTGCATCAACAACGGTTTCAAACTTATTTGTTCCTTCACATGGTCTCCGTTTTATCCCTCTCGTACCCATACAATTCCCTATGTGCCTTACATATGAGTCTCCACCACTGGCACACTTATTACATAGCAAAGGATTTACATCCTCTTTTGCTACTAGTTTTGTAGTATCCAAACCAACTCCCTCCATCAGGAGGGATTCCATGAAACGTATTTCCAAAGATGAGTGGCCATTTACTCTTATGGTGAGCTTGGTAGATTATTATGGGGGAACATGTATTGTATCAATTCAACAGCAAGGATCTGTTACATCTGAAACTATAGGGAAAGGTAAGAAAAACCGTTTACCTGTTTTAGAAGGAAAGGACTGTCAAGCTTAGGCTCATCAAATTTTGGAGTTTGTAGCAGTAGAACTGCATGCAATTTCATGGTTATCATTGAGTCTCGCATTCTTAGACTGGCATACTGATCTACCATTTCGCTATGATATGGTTCAGCGATTGCATAGACTTCTCCATTATGCTGATAAGGATTTTGGGATGTCTGGAGTGTAGCCAAAACACCGTGTCTAATTATTTGATTTTGATCTGTAGAGTATGCATGTAGCATATGCTATCGTCTTATGCTTATGCTTCTATACCCAAGTGGTGCTCAAATCGGCAATTGGCATTGAGGGAAGATTTGAAAAATGCTCTTAGGTTTAGAAAAAACAAAGATACAAAGAAAGCCTTGTCAAGCTCACGGTGATAGCTTAAAGTGTTACAAAAATGAATTTGGTTCATAATCTTGGAGTTTTGGGTGCTGGAATTCAAACAATATGACATCAACCTTGTAGTGGGATATTGCAGTGGTGTTCTAGGGTTCCACTCTTTCCATATAAAGTAAAATATTTATACCAATTTGTATCCTTTTATCGATCCTTTGGATATGCCTATTTGGAACTGTAAATGTGGCAAGAACCTTCTTAGGGGACTATTTATATGACCGAAAGTGAATACTACAGAAATTCGTAACAGGTCTTCATTGTGATATAGTGGAATGTTTGAGCTTGTAGAGGAAATGCAAATGGGCTTCTTAGCCATAATATTATTCCATAGAGGAATGTTCTAACTCAACATCACAATGACATGGAAAACTATTTATTTATGACCTTGTCAGTAGTGCATTATTCTTTTGGTTTACAAGGTTTCCTCCTACATGATTTCCACAATCTCTCTAATTAGAGAAATTTTCTTTTAAACCCTCTATCTGAGATGATAATGTGCATTTTATGGAAGGGACGTAACTTAAACATGGTTATCTATACACGCCTTCTCTATAATTAATCCTCAAGATTATTTAAGAAATTTATATTTCTCATTTCAAGAGCATGTGGGGATGCTCCTGTTAATGTATAATAGGTATGAATGAGTAATTATCAAATATATCATAACCTAATACCAAATCATCTATTGGTTTATGTAAACCATATGTTTGATACAGTTGCCAGCATAGTAACAGAATTTGGTCGAATTGGCCCTCTGCTGAAATTTGGCCGAACTATTCTCAAACTTGGATTTATTGTTACAGAAAATCTGTCCATCTATATGATATAATTATATTCACTGAAATTGTATTAATATTTTCATTAATACCATTGTAGACATCAAAGGATTGCAGAGAGTCAATATTCAATGCAAAATACCATGTTTAATTTTTTTTTAAAATTTTTTATCAAAGCGTCGGAAGAGCAACACCTCCAACGTCAGTATTGAGACACATCTAGCGTTGAAAGAGCGACTTCTACACAACGTCGGTATTGCAACACTTCGGCAAAGCGTCAGTATTGTGACACTTCTGAAAAGCATCGGTATTGCGACACTTCACAGGCATCGATATTGTGAATCTTCGCAAGCGTCAGTATTGCGACACTTCACAAGCGTTATTATTGCAACACTTCGCAAGCATCGGTATTGCGACACTTTGCAAAACGTCGGAAGAAGTGTCGCTCTTTCGACACTTTATTGAAGTGTCGAAATTGTGACATAATGGCTAACCACATTTTTTCTGGCCTCAAACTGTCACTCTTGCGACGACTACGTGTCGAAATAGTGACGAAGTGGCCGTCAGAAATTGGGCCAAATTTACTAGTGGCGTTACCTCCTCCTACACAAGATCTGACCAAAGTCGCTCCCATCCCGACAGTTGGTCCCGTCCATTGACAGAGTCTTCGTAACTATGCCAACTCTTCGGAAGCCCAAGGAGAGTCAAGCTCACCAGGTCATCATCATCAACAGTAATCCCCACACTTCCCAGTTTATCCCTATAGTGGACAAACTTAATGAGATATTTTGGAATACTGTTGCCCTTCTCCATTTTTATTTTTCTAAGCTTATCTTTCAGTGCCAACTTCCTCTAGTCACTTCTGCTTTGGAACAAATCTGTCAAAGCCTTCCACATTGCAAATGGAGTGGCTTTCCCGTGAAGGCTGGACATAATATGGTCCTTCACACCTTCCAACAAAATTCTTTTTGTCTTTTTTACCTTCTTTTGCCATGTATCAAGTAATGCAGCATCACTAGAACCCAACTTAAGAACATCGCTATCAATGAACTCCTTCAGTCCATTATATTCCAGCACCACCTCTATCCTATCCTTCCAGAATATTTAATTTGAGATGCCATCAAGGGAATACTCCAATCGCAACCCATTCAAATACATTTCAATGTATACTAAACTATCACACCAAGAAATTTCTGCAACAAATTTGAATTTTCCACGAGCACAAACTCAGCAATTCTTCACAATTGAAATCTTCAAGAATTAACACTGCTCTGATACCATGTAGAAATTATATAACACATGCATGTATATATCGAAATTCTCCTGATATAACAATATTTATCTTCTTGCTAAATACATAATCCTTCCATTGTTAATCTTTTGCGGAAATTTAAACTCAATTGCAAACACATGAAGCAATAAAAACAATCGCACCTAACACAGTTGTTTAACGAGAAAGCTTGATGCTAAAAACCACAACTATCATATATTATGTATCATGGAGATCATGTAAAAATCTCATACAAATCTTAGTACATCAATCTCTCACTACAATCAATCGTCATACACTAACATGAAGAAATCTGCAAATCCATGCACTGATTTCTTACCACCTGATAGCCTGCCTCCACTGCGCAATCCTTGCTGAAAAAGACCCCTGAATGAATTCTAATTGGCCTTGCCTTGACTACGCAATACTCATTGGAAACTCTAATGTGTGTGTGATGCAATCAATGCATCACTATAGTCACAAGAGATAGTCCATATCACTCTTTCACGAATCTCTCCATTGGGTCTCCACTGGAACTGACATGTGCAATAGTTAACTACTGTATTTGTTCAGTTGATTAATGAGTTATTATTTGTGAATTAATTAACTAATTAATTCACTCCACTCTCACTAGTGTATTATTCAGTTAAACTAGATACAACTAGCTCAACTGAGTTTAACTCCATTAATTGAGTTAAATTGAATAACAACTCCATGAACTACTCTTCCATCTCTGTCATAACCTTGCTACTTCAGTTCCAATTGAGTCTTCCATGCATGAACCACTAGTAAACCCTAGGAATTGCGTAATTCCTTCAGCCCACTGATTTGCCAAATCTGTACACTGAAACTAATTGCTCCAAGAGAATAAGCTGATATTTAGAGTCTGATTATTATTAAGGGCTAATAATAATCGACACTTCTAATTTTAGATCGACGATCTATAAATAGACTTCGCCCAATATTATAAAATATAATTTTATCTATTTTTCCAACTTGACCAACCATCCACAAATAGCATCGTGCAAATTCTGAAATATGATCACCATGTCTAATAATAGACATAGTCTAAAAATAGACTTAAACCTAAAAATAGCCTACGGGCCCAGTTAGTGAAGGTGAATCATTTTCAGTGAGCTTCATCATCTTGTTGAATCTCAACACGGATTCCTCCTCCTTAGCTCTTGGCACACGTGGGGTCTTCGCGGGTGCTACGTGGATGATAGGAGCAACAGGGTACTCAGACTCAAAAACTCTAGTCTAGACTCCATCCGAGTCCATTATACAAACATCAGTTTCCTCCTCCTCTGGCTCATGTACAGGGAGCGACTTGGTTTTCCAAGGTTTGGGCAGATAGTAGTACGCAATGGTGGAATTCCTGAGGCCTCTTCTGCCCCTCTGATTCTTTAGAGTTAAGATTATTTCTTCCGGGGTGTAGTTAGGAAATTGAGTAGCACCCCTGTCATGGTTGTTTGAGGAGGAACCTTCAATAGATTCTGAATGTTGATCTTGGCTGCAGTTATAGCGCCCCGAGAATGAAGCTCTTTGGCTACCCCTGATGGTATTTTGGCGTTGACACGGGGCCATGGGGAGGTTTACGAGCAGAGGTGGGGAAGTTGGGCATAGAGAAAAGAGGTGTGAAGCTTGAGGGTGCACAACAGTGATGCTCGGCCGAGGGTTGCGCAACACGGGGTAGTGTTGTAGGGGGCTGCGTAGCAAGGTATCCCGCCTAAGATAACACGCAACAGGGATAGGAAAAATATGAGGGGATTTCCATATGGAGGCACACAAACGAGGGGGACTCAGCCAAGGGCACGCAACCAGGAGGGAGACAGAGGGAGGGGTGGGTTGCAAGATGACGCACAACAAGGGGCGTCTGTAAGGGAGAGCGCGCAGCGAGGGGAGCACACGGGGAAGTTGGAGAAGCAATGGGATGGAGCAGGGAATAAAAGTAATGTCTCTGGAGACTGGCTTGAGTAGCAGAGATATGGTAGAATGAGGATTTATAGTGCCTTTTGAATACATGTGGAATGAGCACAAACGTAGTGAGGGGTTGTGGCACGCTCGCAGATGTGACGAGAGACAACCCAAGTGAGACTGCATGTGATTCAAAGTATGGCAAGATATAAGGTACAACATAGCACCATTGTAAATGATTAATGAAATGAGTGTCCACATCAAATTAAATCTGGCATTGATGGGCATCGTCAGCCTAAGCATGGGAATATCTGTCTTTGCACGATCGGGGCCTGTCGCCCGCATCTAAGGCCTAGTGTTTTTAATAATAATACATTTAATGTATAACACTAATCCTCACATTTATAATATTAATGTTAGGGTTTAATGTTTATTTTAGGGTTTATATCCGTCGGGGTTTGTTGTTGTGCATGTGATTGATATACAACTTCGATGTATATCAACCATAATTATTAATGTTGTTTATTATTCCCTAGGGTTTATAATATCAATCCATTGGGTTATTAATACCTTTATTATACGATAATAATAATTACTTATGTTTATGATATTAATCTAAAGGGTTTTAAAATTTATTAATCAATTATTTATTATAAAAAAATGTTATTGTTTATTATTTATTATCAATATTAAATCAATTATTTAATATTCATTATTTATTATAAAAATATAATCAAATTTCTAATTAATACATATTTTTAGTAACAATATTATTTTTATTATTGTTATTTAATTATTCAATATTATTTAATTTTTGACTATAAATATTTATTAATAATAATATTACTAATAGTAATAACTATTTAGTAATAACAGTAATTGCTTTAAAATGAATTAATTAGTAATAGAAATGAATTATTTTTATTAGTAATGAAAATCAATTATGGTCAACCTTAGCCCGATGTCACATTGTGACAAAGATTGTGTCAATATGAAAATCAACCATCATAGACAATGTTTATTTTAGGGTTTATAATATTTCTCTTAGGGTTTATATACCTCAATATGATCATCTATGGTCATCCATGGTCCAATGTCTCATTGTGACAAAGATTGTCTCAATATGAAAATCAACCATGGTCAACCTTTTTCGAACTTCACATAGTGAGAAAGGTTGTCTCAATAAGGAAATAAATCATGCTACACCATAGTCGAAGGTGGTATTGTGACAAATATTTTTTCAATACAAAAATGAAGCATGGTCAACTATATGTTTATTTTAGGGTTTATAATATTTAATTTAGGGTTTATATACCTTATGTTTATAATATTCATCCCTTGGGTTTTAATACCTTGGGGTTTTAGAATTAATCCCTCAAGTTTATAATATCAAACCTTTGGTTTATCAATATAAGGGTTCATATTCCTAGGATATGATATTATTCATAAGGCTCATAATATTAATCCTATGGTTTAATATAAATCTCTTGGCTTTATAATCATGATCAACTACGCGCAACCATGGGTTTATATATCATAGGTTTATAATATTTTATCCATTGTATTTTTAGTATTAATCAACTGGATTTAAAATATCAATCTCTTGGGCATATTATTTCCTTGTGTTTATAATATCTAGGGGTTTTAGAATTTATCCCTTGATTTTATAACATTTATTTTTAAATATTTTTATTATATAGTTATCGATGACCTATATGATAGATAGAAATGAAGCCTTTGATATATATCAACAACATGTACTAAAATAATTATTGTTATTACTAAATAAGTTTGTTATTGAAATTATTATTATTAATTAATATTACTACTATTATCAATTAATATTATTATTAAATAATTATATTATATTAAATAATAATAACAATAATAATATAAAATTATATTAAATAATTTAAAATTAAATAATATTAGATAATAATTAATAATAATTATTAATTATAATGATAATGATAATTATTTTATTGTAATAGTTTATTTTGTATTATTATTTTTATTTTTATATATTTATCAATGGTAAATACAAAAGTCTTCCACTATATCAACCACATTAATATTTTTAATGTAGTTGTAATAGTTTTTTGTATATTATTTTTATTATTATATATTTATCAATGTTTTTTTGTGTTAGATATAAATAAAGCCTTTGGCTTATATCAGTCACATTTAATTAATTAAATGTGATTGTGCTGCTTTATTCAATTTCAATTCCAATTATAAGGTTAAGTGGCATGTGTAGGAAGAATAAAATGTCCTCTTCCTTAATTTATTTATTTTTTAATTAATTCATTAAAATATATTAATTTATAAATTATCAAATATTAATGTCTATAAAATAAGTTTATATATATTTTTTAAGATAATGATTTTTTGTAAAATTATGATAACTTTGATTATTTTAAAGAGAGTTTTTGTGTTAAAAATCAAGTGAGAGGGGATTTGCCCCATGAAATATGACAACCACAAGGTTTTCTCCACTGCTCTAAGGCACAATACACTATAACGACAATGTTTTCTCCACTGCTTTAAGGCACAATATTAGTCACATTGAGAGGGGATTTGTCTCATGAAAAATCACAACTACAATGTTTTCTCCACTTCTCCAAGGCACAATATTAGTTACATTTGTTAAAGGAGAATCCGCTCACTCGTGGGAAGTGATCTACCACATGCTTGCCGAGCATTGCGAATTTTCGGAAGGATTTTGCACCTGGATTTCATGTTTGTGCCATGATTAAGTTTAGCTTTGACCATTTATAAATACATATCTTGATAATGATTGCAAAGAAATATGCATGTCTTCAAAGAATTCTACATGCAACTATTAATGTCACAAAGCCATAATATTTTACAGATACGTCAAACAATCTAACGTAAAGTGGGCTCACTCTTAGAACTTTGGAAACGGGTTGACGCTAGTTCAGCACGATTTCATAAATAAGCTCACCTTGTTACACACATATTCTTTTCTAACTAAGCGTCTCCCAATACACATGCATTGAATTATAAAAAGAAAAAACTTAAATCATATACATGAACTTGTTTGGACAAGGGATACGCTGTTGAACCCACATGATACTATTAGAATGGATAAAGATTTTTTTTTTTTTGTTTGTCTATGTTCTATCGAACATAAAGGTAAGCATGGAACATAATTCTATATACATAAGGAATCTCGATATGAATAGAAAAACTGCGGGATAAGATTAAAATGTATCTTGAAAATTTAAATAAATTAACACATTTTTAATTTTATTAAATTTTACGTTTTAATGTTTTTGTTTTTTAATAATGCGTATTAATATTTTATATTGAATTATGTATAAGTAGGTTTAATGGTCAAGGATAATCCTTCTTTCTAAAAGGTTATAGATTCAAATTTATAGGAGGTAGAGAATGTATACTTATATACGCTTTAGTATTCCAATGACTGCATAGGCATAGGGGGCGGTTGCATGACCATGGAGGTGGATCCCTTGTGTCACCAAAAAAAAAAAAAATTCATACACCAATTTTATGATTTTTAATTATGTGTATTAATGGTTCATATCACGTTTTGTATAATAGGTTTAACGGCAAAAAAGATGTATTTCTTTCTAAAAGGTTATAGGGTCAAATTTATAGGAGATAGAGAATCTATACTTACATAGGTTTTAGTACTACAATGGCTATACAAGCATGAAGGTGGTTGTGTGGGCATGGAGGTGGATCCCTTGTCTCACACAAAAAAGAAAATTTCATAGACCAATTTCATGTCTACCGTAACTATGATTTTAAAAGCGACCTAGATCCATCGGATCCCGAGCTCTCTCAAGTGTTGAGAGGCATCAAATATCTTGAGATACAAATCTCTTATTAAGTAAAAGAGATGTTATCCCTCTCAATGCTTGATAGATCCAAGGTTAAGATGGGTCTAGGTTGGTTTTTATATACACACATACCATATCTAAGTTGGGTCCATCTCTCCCTCTCCCTCTACTCTCTCTCTCTCTCTGTTCCCTCTCACTCTATTGTCTCCCTCAGTCTCTCTCCACCTTCCTCTCTTTATATATTTCTTCTTCACTCCACCTCTCTCCCCCTACAACTCTATCTCTCTCTGCCTCAATCTCTCCTCTCTCTCAATTCCTCTCTGTCCCTTTCTCTCCCACCTCCCTCTCTCTCTCCTCCCCATCTCTCTCTCTCTCTCTCTCTCTCTCTCTCTTCCATTTAACTCTATCATGATCTCCCTCCTTATCTCTTTCCTTGTCTCCCCTTGTCTCCCCCCTCCATCTTTGTGTATCCCTTACTCTCGTTGCCTTCTCTCCATTTCTCTCTCCTACCCTTCTCTCTATTTCTCTCTCCTATCCTTCTATCTCTCTTCCCTCCTCTCCTCTCTCACTCACTCTCTCTCCATATCTCCCTTATCACTCCCTCTCTCTCCATATCTCCCTTGTCACTCCCTCTCTCTCTCCACCAATATATTTCTTTGTCGTTTTTATCCCCTTCCTCTCTCTTACCCTCTAACTCCATATCTCTCCCATCCTCTCTCTTTCTCTTTCTCAAGTTTTCTATCTCTTCCTTCATCTCTCTCCCTTTCTCTCCAATCTCCCTCTATCTCTCCCCCCATATCTCTCTCTGCTCTCCAAGTATATCATGGTTTTCCTCCCTCTTTCTCTGTCTCTCTCCCCATTCCATCTCTATGTCTCCCACCCCCTCTCTCTCTCGTCCTCCCCCCTACTCTCTCTCTCTCTCTCTCTCTCTCTCTCTCTCTCTCTCTCTCTGTTTTCTATTTAAATCTATCACTATCTCCTTCCTTATCTCTTTCCTTGTCTCCCCTTATCCCCCCCCTCCATATTCGTGTCTCCTTTACTCTCTTTCCATTCTCTCCATTTCTCTCTCCTACCCTTCTCTCCATTTCTCTCTCCTATCCTTCTCTCTCTCTCTTCCCTCCTCTCCTCTCTCACTCACTCTCTCTCCATATCTCCCTTGTCACTCCCTCTCTCTCTCCACCTATATCATTCTTTGTATTTTTTATCCCCTTCCTCTCTCTTTCTATTTCTCAAGTCGTCTCTCTCTTCCTTCATCTCTCTCCCTTTTTCTTCAAACTCCCTATATCTCTCCCCCCATTTCTTCCCCCATCTCTCACTCTACCTTCCAAGTATATCATGATTTTCCTCCCTGTTTCTCCCCGTCTCTCCCCCTTCCATCTCTATGTCTCCCTCTCTCTCCATATCCCCCTTATCACTCCCTCTCTTTCTCTACCCTATCTCTCTATGTATTCATTTTTCCTTCACACTCTCTCCCCTTCCTACTCCATCTCTCTCTCACACTCTCTTCCCCTCCCTCTCTCCTCCGCTTTCCCTCCTCTCTATCTTCATTCCCCTCTCCCTCTCTCTTACACCTCCCTTTGTCTCTCTCATATCCTTCACTCTCTCTCTCTCTCTCTCTCTCTCTCTCTCTCTCTCTCTCTCTCTCTCTGCATCCTTTAGTTTTGTAACTATCTCCTTTTCTCTTGCCCCTCTCCCCTTGCTCTATATTTTCCCCCTCCATCCATATGATGGAAAATGTTTGCTCTATGTAATCAATGCTATATGTAATGTCTAAAATATTTCACATTTTAATTTTTTATTGTGAAATGAGTTATATTTTGGGTAGTTAGTATTGATAATCCATGGTATTGGCCCACAACATTGTATAAAAACCTACTTACATGTTAATAATAAACATGGTAAAGTGGAAGTGGATATCCATGGTTAAAAAACTTGTTATATTTTAAGTTTATTTGAGTTAATGAGATTGTATTTTAGATTATTCACATCATTAAAGTTTTGTCAACTTTTTGAACCATCTAATGTGGTTCATCCTCAGGAAAAAGGTTAAAAAATCAATCTACCAAAATATTTGAATAACAAATATGCATTTGGTTCTGTTATCACTCCACCAGTTCTCCTAAGGCTGAAAAGGATACTGAAAAATGTAACCACATAACACTTTGACCTAGTATCTAGCCCTACCTAGATGAGAGGGCTCTCTCAATGAGATCATAGTCAACTATTGACTATGATACGAAGGATATTAGGCTAGATATGATTGGCTTAGGTAGCTTTTGAGTGTTTTATGGTTTGATGCGAGATCACGGATGAAACCAAGTAGCTAGGTCTAAATATCAATAGGGTTTACAATTGCAAAGATAAAAAGGAGTGAGGTAGCAGTGGATCTATTATGGCTTTAGGGTTTTGTAGGTATGATGGAGGGTATAAAAAAAGTAGAGGGATTTAATGAGCATGTTCAATCATGAATTCATTAAATCTGGAAGCATGAAACACAAATGACATTTCCATATAAATAGAGCTAAATTAAAAGAATTTTGCATATTAACTATAAGGAAAGAAATTGAAGATAAAAGATATGAAAAGAGAAACTATATATTATTTATCAAAGACTATAACAGAGACTATATGTGATCATAAACTCATTGCACATGAATTCTAAAATAATAACTGCAACTGCATCCTTTGATTTATGAATATGAAAGTGAAAGTACAAGCTACAAGATTACAATCCTCTGATGTCCAACTGGTCAAATGACTCTGAAAATGATATATATATACAAAAACAAGCTCTCCCCTCTCTCAGGGGTCATATTGTATCAATAAAAACCAAATTCATGCACATATTCAATTTCTACTACAAGCAAGGGAGGTTACCAAATTGACTTCCTCCTTTTGGTAAACCACTTGAACTAATTCCTCAAAGATCATAATACATGATAAGAAACTTAACTAAGTCAAGTTAACCACAATTACATTTAATTTTGGAATTTTTCCATATATCATTCACCCATTAACTTTTTACCACATTAATTTTAAAAACTACAAAATTACAATGTAAATTTCTGAAAATGTAACAGGTTTTTTGTCGATGCGTAGTGAGCTGTTGGAGGAGGTTTTTGAGTTTCTTCCTAAAGTCCAAATCTAAAACTGAGACCTGTTCTGGATATCTTTGAGGGTGTATTTTTCTTTAGAATATTTACACATGAAAAAGCACCCTTTATAGGTTGAGAAATCTTCATTTTCCCAAGACTCATCCAGATGTGTAGCGAGGGTTCAAAAAAAGTGGTAGAACCCTGTTATTATGGCACTTTTTTCAAGTTTCCTTGAAATCTATGCAGGAGATCAAAAAACCAAGGAAATGGATCTCAATTAGAGGTTATAAAATTTGAAAAAAATATGATTATTGGTCATTTGGATGCTGTGAGGAAAAGTGTATTCTGAGCTTGCTGCACATCTCGGATGACCGAAATTGCCAAAATACTAAAAAATTCACAAAATTGCAAAATTTATTCAAAATTTTTCAAAATTTGTCCAAGCATGTTCCATGAAGTCCTAATGTGATGTACTATGCTATTAGGTAAGCATCAACAAGAAGGTCTACTTTACCCTTCTCCTTTTCACTAACTAGGGTTTCCTTTAGTATTGCTTGTAATTGTTTGACTTTGACATTGCAAATCTGATTTATTGTGTAGTAGTGGGAATCCATATGCCTTTGCATATTATTGGCTCTGTTGGTTTTTGCAAAGAGATTTTCTAAGTGATAATTCACCTTTTCAACTGAAAACTCTCTATTTTCATTGATTTCCATGGCTATCCTTTTTTCAAATGTCAACTCTTCATCTCGTGGATTTTGTTCTCTTTCTTTTTTAAGTTCACTCCTCAGGCCCATGGTCCTTGGAATTTTCCTTGTCACCTATTCCTCATGCTCATATGAATCTTCACTATTAACCACCACTTTTCCCTTCACATCTTCCATACTAGCTTTAAACTAATTCTTCTCTAAAAGTAGTTACTTTACTTTCACCGGATCGTTTTCCTGCTCCAAGAATGAAATGATGAAATTAGCCCTTTCCAAATTGTCCTTGAGCTTATTTATCTCAACGTATTATTCTTTAATGAAATGTTCTATGGTTTCATGCACTTCATTGGTCTCCAATTGCACTATGTCAATATCATGATGGATGAGCTCCTCATCATGCAAAGATGCCTCCTGCTGTAATTGTGACCCTTGTTCCATTGATAAAGTCTTGGCCCCTTCCTCAATTTGAGGAGAAAACAGAAGCATCATTCCTCTTGCATAGGTTTTGGTCACTTTTTCTTTAGTTTTCTTTTTAATTGATTTCTTTGGTTACAGAGAAACTATCATACTAGAGGAACCCACCTATTGAAATGTTGGTGATAAGTTTTGTTGCTTGCTAGGTAGACTAACAATAGGCATGATCAAGGCTCCCTCAAAGAAAGTATCCCATGTCATGTTATTTTCTGCCAACTGATGGAAAGCCATGAACTTTATTAAACTATCATGAAAATGTCTAGGATGATGTTCTTTTCCTTTGACCTGCACCTTTTTAGACATTTTACCTATGTTCCTATAAAAGAAATTACACAAATTTAGAGATTTAGTAGCTCTGAAGTGCATGAGCAGTCTTATGTGATATTGGTTGAGTCTTGAGAACCTTCCTTCACATGTGAAGGATCATTTTTTTAATGTGATTTTAGGTAGGGTGTGTACTCCTCAATTTCCAAATCCATACCCTTGAATGATTTATCTCCATGATTAGGTATTCATGTGGCTTGAAAGATGGAATCCAATGAAACTATAAATTCTACTCTTGATAAGGTATCTTTGTCTCTCTCCAATGCAGTGGAAAAAAGTCTTGTGAGTCACTCATGATAGCCAACCTCTTGGATCTTCTTGAAAAACTCCAATAAGTTCACATCTTCAAATCATTGCTTGATGAAGGGAGAAGAACTGATTTCTTTGACACTTGAAGGTTCAAACCTCAAAACATTGCCTCCCTTGTTATATTTTTTCATTTTTGAAGGTCAAGTATGAGTCTCCATAATGAAACCCTAAGTGATAGGAGGGAAAAACGAAGAATTTTAAGGCAATGGGTACATGACGCTGTGATTAGGTGTAATTGAAGGTATGTGAAGAAGAGTTTCATGTTGTTACCTTAGGAAATGAAATATGGTGAATATGAGACCGATAACGCAAGAAAAACCCTAAGAGAAGGTATTATCTTCAATTTTAGAAAAAATCATGCAAGGGTTAATATAAATGTTGTTACTTATTTTGAGCGTTTAGAATGTTTTGTAAGATAAGAAAACCCTTGGATAAGGTTTTCCTTCATTCCACAAAAAGATGTATATTTTTCCTAAATACATAGAGCAATATTTCTTTCTGCAGCACATATATGTAGCGAAGTGTTCCTCTGCACAACATTTTTTAGCCAGATGTGCAGCGAAGTGTTCTTGTGCACGACAAAGTGTTCCTATGCGTAGTGCCTTGTCCATATGTGCAACGAATTATGAAAATTCCCAAGGAGAGGCAGAAAAAATTATTTTCTTGGCAATGGGAGAAAGGAAATTGATAGTAGGAGGATAACTGAGTGAAAATAAATTTCTCATTTGTCTTTTTGCATTTTATAAGTTGAGTTGACCTCTTTTGAATGAGGATGGGACCCACTTGTCATTTTCCAAGAATGAAATGTATGTTTCAACCTTGTAACTTTGGAATTTTGTAGCTTTAAAACTTTATATAAAGCTTTGGAATTTGAAACTTATTACATAATATGAAACAAAAATTACATTTTGAAATCAAACCTTAGTGAACAATTTTACCTATTACCACTCCTCCTTTTCCAAATTTATGTAGGGAATGGAAGATTTTAGTGACCTTAAACCTAATGACCTAATGGTGAGACTATGATGAATGAAAACCATGATGAGGTTGACTGAAATGATGATTATGGTATTTCAATGATGTATTCTTTCTTATTAGTCTGTAATTTTTAGGCTAAAGCAAAACTATTGAGGCAACATCAAAACCGCTTTGGGCCTAGGAGCTAGCCCTCCTGGAACCACAGAGGGATCTCTCTGTTAGATATAACTTTGTTAGATTGGGAATTTCAGGCTAGCTATCAGATGAAGATTTTTGATTTAATTGGTTTGGTGGGAAAATCAAGGGAAAGCCATTGGGTAGTGGAGTCAAAGAGGCTCGAGTGATTAGATGCAGAAATATCGAGCATGAGTGAAATAGGGCAAGGTAGGTGCACTACCATGGATCTTTTAGAATTTTGAATGGATTATGAAAAGGAGAGATGTAAGGCAAGGTAGAGACTGAGGAGCATTTAATAACTCCCTAATCATTCCAATGATGTAAAGTTCAACAGAAACTGAGGAGAAATTAATAATTCCTAGATTTGGCATCAATAGAAAACATAGACTATTGTAAACACAGTTAGAATGGGGTGCTATAGATAACAAGTCCTATTATTTGCACTTTTTGTTTTAAAATTAGATCGTGGAAATACAAAGAAAGAGAAATATGGAAAAACACATAAAACAAGAGAAGACATCACCATTTTAGACACCACATGAATCTTGAAAAATTGATCTTGTATTACTCTTCAAACTGTCACTTGGAGTTAAGTGAACAACATTATAGAATGGTGTTGTTCCTCATTGTAGATTCCCCCCTGTAATACTTCGAACAATGAGGTATTTATGATAGTTTTACTAATTGATGCGGTAACTAGCAGTTATTTTCTTGTTAACTCCATAACAATGGAGGGCTCGGTTTGTTTAGCAAGTGTAAACAAAATAGTGGGGTCATCGAGGACTTCTAGACACAACAGCGGATTTAGCAGTCGGTTATGATTGTAGAATGAGGAAGGAATTTCCTCCCGAGATCACAAAGCGACTATGATAGAAAGAATCAGACATCTAGCCCTGCTCCTTCAGCAATGGTTGTTGGATAATAAAACTAGTGTTGAGTTGGTTGATTGCCGTGCTAGCTTTGTTTCACTGTTTCTCTTCCATTCTTGTTGTTATATCATAATAGTGTTGCATAAATTCCTTTTCTTGACTTGACCCATGGTGTCTCCCTCCTCCTTATCACGATGTTCAACATTCCTACACCATTTTGATCCTTGTCTGGTCCTACACGATTTCTTCTGACGTTTAGCCTTTTCTTAGCGCACGAAGCCCATACACCCGGACTTGAAACTCTGTAAGTTTCAGCTTAGAATCGTATCACATTTGTTCCAACATGTCACATCACAATACGACATTTATAACATATTCCTCCATCGCTTATCTTCCTGCGCTTGCAAAGTGCGATATGCAATGGGGTCCCATCACAAATCATATGTCGCAATATTTACCATTTTTCATACCACAACATTTACCATTTCACATATCGAAGCATTTACCAATTCGCATACAACAACATTTATCATTTCACATACCACAACACTTACCATTTTGCATACCGCAGTATTTACCTTTTCGAATACCACAGTATTTAGCATTTCTCATACCACAACATTTACTGTTTCACCTTCACACTTATCTTTTAACCCTTGCGAACTGTGATACAAAAAGGTGATGGACCCCACTACGGGATTTTGAAGCAGATGACTAAAATTCTGTTAAGGAAGGGAAATATGATAAAGGCTTCTCGAACCATACTATTTCATGCAAAACCTCGAAGTTGGGCTTCAGAGGTGTCTTAAGGTGGTAGGCGGCATTGCGGAAGGGGGGCATGAAATATTATGGGTGCGCCACGTAGCAGAGTGGGCAGCAATGCATACTGCCCATTTCAGACCCCTCGCCCCCCTTTTTTAATGTTCAGTAGCTGAGAGGAGGCCGAAAAAATATGCGGACCATCTGTTGTGGAGATGGGGGAGCAGAGATGGTGGAAATATGCGGGGTAGAGTTGGACTGAGGATATAAAGGAAATGTGAACGTTTTTTGTGGTTTATATGATATTTGTACATACAAAATGGCCTAATGTGGGGGGGGGAGATGAAATATATGTGAAATGGTAAGTTTAAATGGCAACATATGATATGGTTGCTAGTGGGTCGGCAGAGCTGCATTTTTAACTATAACATCGGATTTTAGTAGTTAAAAAATGGATTTTGGATGAAGGTAAAAGAGAGTAAATGAAAGAGGACAAAAATGAAGGGTTGCTCACCATTACACCTTAACAACAATACTTTCCTCTTTCCATTTGAACTAAAGAGGTGGATTGATTCCTTTGAAGTCCTTGAAAATGACGATTTCTCTTGAAATATTTGACGATCTGAAATATTATTTTCAGCACGAAGGATCTGAGATTAAATATTCAATCTTCTTAAGATAATATAATTTATAGGGTACTAACAATGGCTCCAACGGGGGACGGTAGTTCCTTCACAAGGTGTCAAGAACACAGTATACTAGTAGCTTGATCCATTGGGTTGATCCCAACTCTGCACTTTAAAATGCTAAAAAAAAAACCAATGGGCCTAAAAATCTTCAAGCTGAAAAAGAAACACTCTTCAAACTAAATTCTGGAATGCCCTTGATCAGAAAACTGAAAAGAAATCTGAAACTAGAACTGGAAAATGCTCAAAGTATTGAGCTTATTTTCACACTGCTACCTACCCTACTCTAACTTAGAGATGATATACACTACGTGAACTTGTCTTTCCAATACAACCAATGATGTAAATGACTACATGATTTATTCTTAATCACCCCTTTGAGCAAGCTCAAAAAACAAAATCACCACACCCATCTCAACTTCCTTTGAACATAAGTGTCCAACTTTTTCCTTAAATCTTGCAAAAAACCAATCATGGCAGAGCATACTCCTTCTTTAGATGATTCTAAGAGGCTAGCAAAATGATCTTGGAATAATAACTATCCCAAAGGGTTCAAATAACAAGATGCATCTATGACTACCATTTGTTTCAATTTAATATGCCTAGGAGCCTTCTGAAATACAATATCTATACATTCTTCACGGTCATATGATATGGCATTATCCTTCTATACCAATATGTTGTCCTCGAACCAACGTGATAGGTCTTGATTGAGATTGTTGAATTCTATTTTATGGTCATCATTATGATGAACAGAAGTACTTTCTGCAAATAAGACTTCTTGAGAATGTAAGACACCCTCAACATAGATCTGTTATACCTCTGCTTCTTCATGAGGAAATAATTCAGTACATAAATCAAGAGTAGAACAAATAGGATTAATCTCGTGAAACTGATTAATTTCTTCTTCAATTAAAGGAGGAGGCAGTCTTTGTTTTCTTTGGAGAAAACATCAGTTGTTTTCTTTCCCTAGCTAAGAATGACTCTCATGCTGAATGTTTTCTTTAGTTTCATAAAAAAGAGCCGGAAAATTATCATTTTTCTCTGAAGGTAGATCATGTGAACCTACTTTCATTTCCTAATTCATCTCATTTTCAGCTATCCTCCCATTATTATCATGACAGTTAACTTGAGAATGGAAACCATAAAGTTCTTCTAAGAGATCCTCATCATTGATATCTACTAGGTCTTCATCAATAATTTCAATGCATTGTATGAAAACCTCAAACTAATCACAACAGTTTTCCACTAATGACCAAGAAGGGGAATGTCCTTTATAACGCTCATAAAACACTTTGTGGAAATTATTTAAAGGAAACAAGATACCAGGGTTTAAATCTTCATACCATTCCCTCACTTTTACATCTAATGTTGCCATGAAAATCTTCATGTGGCAATCCTCATGCCATTCAACTTTCCACTTACATGAATGAATATGAAATTTAATGAGATGCAACAAAGCATCATCAGCATTCTCATCTTGAAAAATAGGAATATTTCTTTGCCAATTTACCTGAGCCATTCTGTTTGGGAAACCTTGAATGTAGTCCCTGTTCATGGGAGGATATCTCCTTGCAACTGATCCCATTTTGAGCTTGTGGAGTCACCAGTGAATATTAATTTTTAGATTTCGCTGGAAATGCATTTGTTAGGTGAATGGAACAACCTTCTGGTGTTTGAATTCTATTCACCATCAAAAGCCACAACTAAACTTGATAAGTATTACAATGGAATATAAACTCGTCCCCAGTATGGTCGTCACTATGTTAACACTCCTTAACTTTGAGGCTGAAGAAAAACTATAGAGGCAACATCAAAACCGCTATGGGCCTAGGATCTAGCCCTCCTATACCTAGGGAGGGATCTCTCTGTTAGATATAGATTTGTTAGATTGGGCATTTTAAGCTAGCTATAGAATGCAAATTTTGAATTTAAGCTGTTTTGGTGGGAAAATCAAGGGAAAGCCATTGGGAAATTGAGTCAAAGAGGCTTGGGTGATTAGATGTAGAAATATTGAGCATGAATGAAATAGGGAAAGATAGGTGCAATGCCACAAATGTTTCATAATTCTGAATGGATTATGAAAAGAAGAAATATAAGGCAAGGTACAGACTGAGGAGTAGTTAAGAACTCCCCAATCTATCCAGGGATGTAAAGTTCAGCGAAAACTGAGGAGAAATTAATAATTCCTCTATTTGGCATCAATAGAAAACATACGCTATTGTAAACACAACCATAATAGGGTGCTCTAGATAACAAGTCCTATTCTTCACACTTTCTGTTTTACAATTAGATTGCGAGAATACAAAGAAAGAGAAACAATGGAAAAACACATAAAACAAGAGAATGCTTCACCATTTTAAGCACCAAATGAACCCTAAACAACTGATCTTGTATTACTCTTCAAACAGTCCCTTGGATTTCGGTGAAAAGCATTACAGAATGGGATTGTTCCTAATTGCATATTCCCCCCCTGTAATACTTCAAACAGTGAAGTATTTATGGTAGTCCTGCTAACTGATTACAATTGATGCAGTAACTAGCAGTTATTTTCTTGTTAAATCCATAACGGCGGAGGGCTCACATTTCTTAATAGGTGTAAAAAATATAGTCAGGGTCATCGAGGACATCTGGACATAACAATGGATTGAGCAGTCGATTATGATTGCGTAATGAGGAAGGGATTGCCTCCCGAGATCACGAAGCGACTATGATATAATAAACTAGACATCTCGCCCTGCTCCTTCAGAAACGGTTTCTGGATAATCAAACTAGTGCTACGCTGGCTAATTGTTGTGTTGGTTGCGTTTCACTACTTCTCTTCGGTTCTTGTTGTTATATCATAATATTTTTGCATAAATTCCTTTACCTGACTCGTCCCATGGTGTCTCTATCCTCCTTATTATGATGTTAAACATTCCTATGCCCTTTTTCTCCTTTTCTGGTCCTACACGAGTCCTTATGCCGATTATCCTTTTCTTAGCGCATGAAGCCCATACACCCGGACTTGAAATTATGTAAGTTTCAGCTTAGATCCATATCACATCCATGCCAGCATGTCGCATCGCAAGACGACGTTTATAATATATTCCCTCATCGCTTATCTTCCTGCGCTTGTGATGTGCAATATGCGATGGGGTCCCATCACAAATCGCATGTCGCAACATTTACGATTTCACATACCGCAGCATTTACCATTTTTCATACCGCATCATTTATCATTTCACATATCATAACATTTACCATTTCGCATACCGCAACATTTATCATTTCACATACCGTAGTGTTTACCATTTTACTTACCACAATATTTACCATTTTGCATACCACAGCATTTACCATTTCCCCTTCACACTTCTCTTTTAACCCTTGCGAATAGACTACAGGCTTTTTAAGCGAATGAGTGAACTTCCGTTAAGAAAGGGAAATATGATAAAGACCACCTGAACCATACTATGTCATGCAAAACCTAGGAGTTGGTTTTCGGAGGGGACTTAAGGTGGTAGGTAGTATTGAGAAAGGGGGGCGTGAAATATTATGGGCACACCACGTAGCAAAGTGGGAAATAATGTATACCTCCCATTTCGGACCCCCCCACCCCCCCTTGTTAACATTCGGCGGCTGAGGGGGGGGTGAAAACATATGTGGACCATCGATTCTGGAGATGGGGGAGAGGAGATTGTGGAAAGATGCGGGGTAGAGTTGGACTTAGGATATAAAGGAAATGTGAATGTTTGGTGCGGTTTATATGATATATGTACATATCAAATGGCCTAATGTGGGTGCGGAGCTAAAATATATCATAAATGGTAAGTTTAAATAGAAACATATGATATGGCTGCTAGTGGGTGGGCAGAGTTGCACTTTTAACTATAACATCTAATTTTAATAGTTAAAAAAGGGATTTTGGATGAAGATAAAAGGGAGTAAATGAATGAGGGCAGAAATGAAGGCTTTTGCACCATTACACCTTAACAACAATACTTTCCTCTTTCCCTTTGAACTGAAGAGGTGGGTTGATTCCTTTGAAGTCCTTGACAGTGAAGATTTCTCTGGAAATATTTTACGATGTGGAATATTATTTTTAGCACGAAATATCTGAGATGAAATAATCAATCTCCTTGAGATCCTATAATTTATAGGGTACTAAGAGACTTAACTAAGTGATGACAAGGACCAACATGTAAAATTTTTGAAAGGAGTGGAAATAGCCCTAGACACACTATCAAGTGACCAAATTTCTATTTGAAAACCTAATGAAATGACAAAATATTAACTTTGAGAACCTAACAAGACATGGTAAGAGCATATTTTATCACTGATGATAGGTTAAACTGACTGACACTAACCGGTTCTAGGTGTATATACCTCCTTATACACCTCCTTTAGCATGTATGTGTAGCATGGAAAATGAGATTATTCACTAAATGATTCTTTTGTTCAAGAACATTGACATTCATTTTCCTTTCGGTGTTATTTTATTTTTTTAAGCAATATAATAAATTATTATACACAAAGGCCCATTGCGTTATTCACTAATAACTTTAATTCAATGGTAAAGGTATGTTTTATCAACTGGCAAACATATCTTTATTCATTTTACAAATGAAAAAGATAAAATTAGCTTAAAATGTGTAAATTCATGTAAAAAAAATATAAAGTTAATTAAACATGTGTAGAAATATTTGTTTGATATTTTAGTTCATTCTAAGTTTTTCATATATATGATAAGTAAAATTGATATATTATTTTTAATATTTATCTTATTAATACAACATTTTTATCTTTATTAGTATTATATTATCTTTTTGTCTATATACATTTGAGGTCGGAGTTTAAAATATTTTTTTTTTATGAAATTTGTGAAATTTTTTCTGCAAATTCATTGAAAATAATGTTGGATGACATTTTTCAGTACGAGTTCTCATCAATTATAAACCAATTAATAATCTCAGGTGAGGTTTTATTCTCTTGATGAAAGTTTTAATCTCTATCATGGATCATGAAGTTGCCACTTTTTAAAAAGTAAAAATCCTTTTTCTCTTCTATGAAAAGCGTTAGACTTAGTGGATGTAGCTTTATCATTGAACACTATCATTGACATACAATTTTCTAATTTTTAATAATATATTATATTTTAATTTACTCTCTCCTTGAAATTTATATAATTTTTTTCCTGCATGCATGGTGAAAGCCCTCATAGAAAATCGAAGCCTTAGAAGATATATAAAAAAAGTGTTAAAAAAAAATAGTTTGGAATATGAAGATTTATACGATGTAACATGTTTGTAATATGAAAATGTATACGATGTTATTAAAAAGAAATGTTTGGAATATGGAAATGTATATGATATAACATGTTTAGAAAATGAAATTGTATACGATGTCATTCAAATATTTATTTTTGGTTTTTAAAAAATTTAAATGAGATATAGTTACCCCTTAACCACCAAAAAATGATTTATTATATTTTAAAAAGTTCAAATAATTTTTACATAAATGGCAAATATTTAATTATATGAAAATTGTACACATTAAATGGCATTAATAATTTTGAAAAAAAATTCATTTAAAAGAATTTGTTTTTTTCTATAAATTGGTTCTTCTCTTGCACATAAAAATTTACAAGGAAAACATGAGTTTCAAGGGGATTTAATTTAAAATTATGTAAAGTACCAAGTTTTCATCACCATACTAACTAAAACGGGGTATAACTTCGTGGATTCGCATTGGAGTTTTTTCTATATAATAATGAAGAAATATTATAAATCTTGGAGTTTCTCTATTCTTAAATGGAAATCAATTTCTCATATTGTGTAGCTCTTATTAAATAGCCATATGTATTTAAAGTTCATATTTAAAGTTACTATGGTGGGGTGATGATTTGGTGGGGTGATGATTGAAATCTAGTGAATTATTTATTCGTTTCGTAAAGGAATATAGGATATGGTATAATCAATGACATTTCTATACTCCATATCTTAACATTTGGACTTCCAACTTTAGTAGTCACATAGATTTACACACATGTAAGAATTGTGAGAACTATGGTGTGACTTACTTCTATTTTGTGTCTATTGTGATTAAGTTAATGGTGACCTGGCCACTTTTCATATTTTATTATAAAAACATTCATTGAAAAATATCCTTATAGTGACTCACATTTTCTCGTGACTCACATTTTCTTAGATGAGATGTGAAACCTTTTTAGGAAATATAATTGAGTAGGGTTCCATAAATACTTTAATAATTTATTTGGCCTAGTTTGGTTAGATTGATTATGTTTACTACTTTGTGAAGATTACTTAGGAGCACATTTTCATTTCTTGGGTTTTTTATTGGGTTTGAAGCCTTGAAACCTCAATTTTATTTAGAAATTCTTCATTTCATATCCACTAGGTCAATACTTTCTTACCCTTTCCTTATTTGTTAGCACCAACGGTACCACAAATTTCATGAGTAGAGCTTCTTTATGTCATGCTTCATGACACGATGTACTCTATCTAAAGAAAATAACCATCGTATTGGAATTTAAACCTAAGTTTATTAGTCAAAAAAACGTGGTATGTTTGCCTTATATGAAACAATTTCCTCAATGGCTAATAAAACATTCACTTATGCTTTGAGTTAATTTCCTTGATTATTTATAATAATTCTAACATATTTCAATATCCCATTTTAATATTTTTTTCTCCTCTCGTTATCTTATAAGAACATGATTGGATTGGTGTCAAATACTATTCTAGTTATTTTACTCCCACTCTACACTCTTAGGATTCCCGCTCCTATAATCTCCAACATGTTTAAAATATATCATTATTTTTACTCTCAATGTCCTTCTAAAGCACTTGTGTTTTAGGTCTAGCTATTTCCTTTCGTACACCTTCAATGATTCAACACTTATATCTTAGCTATAAGAGAGGTAACACCATATTTAGGAAAGAGGGATACAATATTTTTCAGAGAACTTTCGCTAACCATAAAATAATTTTTTCTTTCATCATTTATATGGGAAATATAGGTGTTCTTGTTGCAATAACTAGGGATTGTGACTAAGTGTCTTTTCCAACAATGTTAGGGTACTACTCTATCCCTTTGAGTAGAGATTTTCTTATATATATGGGGAGCCAATTTCAATAAATAAGGCTAGTGTAGTATTGTGAAAGTAATAATTGTAAGAATGATTTGTAGAAAGTTGTTTCTAGCAAAAAAATCCATCTTTATAAAGTTCCCGAGAGGTATATAGAACGATACAAAGAACCATAATCAATGTAATGAGAAGTTTTATTATGTTATTGTAGCTAGAGCTCTACCTATTTGGAGGTTTCCCCTTGAAAGGTCAAGTGAACATTTCTTACATCAATAAAGGCATAACTTTTTTAAGTAATATAGTTCCTTTTTTAGCTATTGTGATTTCAATATGTCATTCCTATATTAAGGTATTTTCAAGTATTTTTGGTAGGTGGTATTGATAATCCATGGTATTAGCCCAAGACATTTTATAAATACCCACTTAGAAGTTACTAATATCCATGGTAAAGTGGAAGTGGATATCCATTGTTAAAAAACTTGTTATATTTTATGTTTATTGTAAGTTAATGAGATTGTATTTCAGATTAATCACATCATTAAGCTTTGGTCAATGTTTTGAAACATCTAATGTGGTTCATCCTTTGGAAAAAGGTTAAAAAATCAATTTATCCAAATATTTAAATAACAAATATGCATTTGGTTTTGTTAGCACTCCACCAGTTCTCCTAATGATGAAAAGGCGACTCACAAATGTAACCACATACCACTTTGACCTAGTATCTAGCCCTACCAAGATGAGAGGGCTCTCTCAATGAGATAATAGTCAAGGATTGACTGTGATATGAAGGATATTATGCTAAATACGATAGGCTCAGGTAGGTTTTCAGTTATTTTAGGGTTTAATGCTAGATTAGGGATGAAACCAAGTAGCTATGTATAAATAGCAAAAGGGTTTACAACTGCAAAGATATAAAGGAGAAAGGTAGTAGTAGATCTATGATGGATTTATGGTTTTGTAGGTATGATGGAGGTTATAAAAGAAAGTAGAGGGATTTAATGAGAATGTTCAATCATGAATTCATTAAATTTAGAAGCATGAAACACAAAATGACATTTCCATATAAACAGAGCGAAATTAATAGAATTGTGCATATGAATTGTAAGGAAAACCACTAAAGATACAAGATATGGAAATAGGAACTATATATTATTTATCAAAGACTACAACAGAGAAAATATTTGATCATAAACTCACTGCACATGAATTCAAAGATAATAGCTACAATTGCATCCTTTGATTTCTAAATATGAAAGTGAAAGTACAAGTGACAAGATTACAATCCTTTGATGTCCAACTGGTAAAATGACTCTGAAAATGATAGATATAGAAAAAAACAACCTCTCCCTCTCTCTCAGAGGAAAATTGTATACAATAAAAACCTAATTCATGCACCTATTCAATGCCTACTACAAGCAAGGGACGTTACAAAACTGACTTCCTCCTTTTTGTAAACCACTTGAACTAATTCTTTAAAGATCTTAATACATGATAAGAATCTTAACTTAGTCAAGTTAGCCACAATTACATTTTATTTTGACAATTTACCATATATCATTCACCCCTCAACTTTTTACCAAAGTAAATTTACAAATTACAAAATTACAGTGTAAATTTCTAAAAATATAGCAGGTTTTTTGCAGATGCGTAGCGAGCTGGTGGAGGACGTTTTTAGTGTCTTCTTGAAGTCCAAATCTGAAACTGAGACCTGTTCTGGATATCTTGGAGAGTATAGTTGTGTTTAGCATATTTACACATTAAAAGGGACCCTTTCTAGTTTGAGATATCTTAATTTTCCCAAGACTCTTCCAAATGTGTAGCGAGGGGTCCAAAACAATGGAAGAAACCTATTTTTATGGCACTTTTTTCTAGTTTCCTTGAAATTTGTGCAAGAGATCAGAAAACCAAGGAAATGGATTTAAATTATAGGTCATAACATTTCCAAAAATGCTGAGTTTTTGTCATTTGGATGCTCTGAGGAAAAGTGTAGTGTGAGCTCGCTGCACATCTGGGATGACCGAAATTACCAAAATACTAAAAAAATCACAAAATTGCAAAGTTTATTCAAAACTCTTCAAAAATTTTCCAAGCATGCTCCATGACGTCTTGATGTGATTTACAATGCTATTAGTAAAGAATCAGCAAGAAGGTCTAACTTACCCTTCTCCTTTCCACTGATTAGGGTTTCATTCAATTTTTCTTGTAATTGTTTGACTTTCACATTGCAAATATGATTTCTTATGTAGTAGTGGGAAGCCATATGCCTTTGCATCTTATTGTCTTTGTTTACTTTTCAAGGAGATTCTCTAAGTGACAATTCACTTTTTCAACCCAAAACTCTCTATTTTCATTCATTTCCATGGCGATCGTTTCTCCAAAAGTCAACTCTTCATATCGTGGATTTTGTTCTCTTTCTTCTTCAAGTTCCCTCCTGAGGCCCAATGTCCTTGGAATTTTCCTTCTCATGCGTTCCTCATTCTCATATGACTCTTCACTATCAACCATTGCTTTTCCCTTCACATTTTGCATACTAGCTTTAAACTGATTCTTCTCTGAAAGTAGTTGTTTTACCTTGAGTTAATTGTTTTCCTACTCCAAGAATGAAATTATGAAATTAGCACTTTCCAAATTTTTCTTGATCTTCTTTATCTCAACATATTTTTCTTTAGTTAACTGGTCTAGGGTTCCATGCCCTTCATTGGCCTCCAAGTCCACTATGTCAATGTCATGATAGATGAGCTCCTCATCATGCAAAGATGCCTCCTGATATAATGGTGACCCTTGTTCCGTTGATGTAGGCTTGGACCCTTCCTCAATTTGAGGAGAAAACACAAGCCTCCATCTTGCATAGGTTTTGGTCACTTTTGCTTTAGTTTTCTTTGTAACTAAATTCTTTGGTGACTGAGCTGCTATCCTACTAGAAGAACCCACCTCTTGAAATTTTGGTGATAAGGTATGTTTCTTGCTAGGTGGACTAACATTAGGCATGATGAAGGCTCCCTCAAATAAAGTATCCCGTGTCATGTTATTTTTTTCCAACTGATGGAGAGCCATGACCTTTATTAAACTATGATGAAAAAGGCTAGGCTGATGTTCTTTTCCTTTCACCTGCACCTTTTTAGACTTTTTACCTATGTTCCTATAAAATAAGTTACACAAATTTAGAGATTTAGCAGTTGTGAACTGCATGAGAATTCTTATGTGATATTGGTTTAGTCTTGAGAACCTTCCTTCACATGTGAAGTAGTTTGTGATCACTCTCATCAATTGAGCATAATTCTCAAGTAAGTATCTAAATGGAAAAACATGAGAATGATCATTTTTGTAATGTGATTTGAGGTAGTGTTTGTACTCCTCAATGTCCAAATCCTTACCCTTGAACGAGTTATCTTCATGATTAGGTATGCATGTGTCTTGAAAGATGGCATCCATCGAAAATATAAAGTCTACTCTTGGTAAGGTAGCTTTGTCTCTCTCCTATGCAATGGAAAAAATTCTTGTGAGTCACTCATGATAACCGACCTCTTGGATCTTCTTGCAAAACTCCAATAAGTTCACATCTTCAAATCATTTCTTGATGAAGGGAGAAGAAATGATTTCTTTGACACTTGATGGTTCAAACCTCAAAACGTTGCCTCCCTTGTTATATTTTTTCCTTTCTGAAGGTCAAGTATCAGTCTCCATAATGAAACCCTAGGTGATAGGAGGGAAAAACAGAGAATTTTAAGGCAATGGGTAGATGAGGATGTGATTAGGTGTAATTGAAGGTATTTGAAGAAGAGTTTCAGGTTTTTACCTTAGCAAATTAAATATGGTGAATATGAGACTAATAAAGCAAGAAAAACCCTAAGAGAAGGTATTATCTTGAATTTTAGAAAAATTGATGCAAGGGTTAATATCTATGTTGTTACTTACTTCCTTTGAGCTTGTAGAACATTCTATAAGAGAAGAAAACCCTTGGATAAGGTTTTCCTTCATTCCACAAAAAGATGCGTGTTTTTCCTAGAGACATAGCATAGTCTTTCTTTGTGCATCATAGATGTGTAGCGAAGTGTTCCTGTGCACAATGTTTTTCATCCAGATGTGTAGAGAAGTGTTCTTATGCATGGTGAAGTGTCCCTGTGCACAACGGTCTGTCCATATGTGCAATGAATTATGAAAATTTCCAAGGAGAGGCAAAAATATTGATTTTCTTTTCAATGGGAGAAAGGAAATCGATGGTTGGAGGATAACTGAGTGAAAAAAAAAATCTCCTTTATCATTTTTCATTTTATAAGTTAAGTTGACCTATTTTGAATGAGGATGGGACCCACTTGTCCTTGTCCAAGAATGAAATGCATGTTTGAACCTTGTAGCTTTGGAACTTTGTAGCTTTAAATCTTTTTATGCATCTTTGGAATTTGAAACTTATTACATAATATGAAACATAAATTACATTTTGAAATCAAACTTTATTGAACAAATTTACCTATTACCACTCCTCCTTTGCCAAATTTATGCATGGAATGGAAGATTTTGGTGACCTTAAACTTAATGACCTAATTGTTACATTGCGATTAAAGAAAACCATGATGAAGTTGAATAAAGTGACGATGATGGTGTTTTAATGATGGTAGACTTAACTGAGTGATGACAAGGACGAGAATCTAAAATTTTTTAAAGGAGTGCAAATAGTCCTAGACACACTATCCAGTGACCAAATTTTTATTTAAAAGCCTAATGAAATGACAAAAGTTTGACTTTGAGAACCTAACAAGACATGGTAAGAGCATATTTTATCATTGGTGACAGGCTGAACCGACTGACACTAATATGTTCCAGGTGTATATACCTCCTTATACACTTGCTTGAGAATGTATGTGTAGCATGGAAAATGAGATTATTCACTAAATTATTCTTTTGTTTGAGAATGTTGACATTCATTTTCTTTTGGTGTTATTTTCTTTTTTAAGCGGTATAATAAATTATTATGCACAAAGGCCCATTGCGTTATTCAATAAAACCTTTAATTCAATGGTAAAGGTATGTTTAATTAACTATCAAACATATGTTTATTCATTTTAGAAATGAAAAATACAAAGTTAATTAAAAATGTGTATATTCATTTTAGAAATGAAAAGTATAAAGTTAGTTAAACATGTGTAGAAATCTTTTTTGATATTTTAGAGGATTCTAAGTTTTTATATATATATGATGAGTAAAATTGGTATATTATCAATTCTTAATATTTATCTTATTGATGAATTATTTTTATCTTTATTAGGATGATATTTATCTTTCTATATGTATACATTTTAGGTCCAATTGAGTTTAAAATATTTTTTTTATGAAATTTGTGAATATATTTTGAAATTTTGAATTGAACTTTTTCTGCAAATTCTTTAAAAATGCTGTTAAAAATACTGTTGGGTGACATTTTGCAGTAGGAGTTCTCATCCATTATAAACCAATTAATAATCTCAATTGAGGTTTTAATCTCTTGATGAAAGTTTAATCTCTATCATGGATCATGAAGTTGCCACTTTTAAAACAGTAAAAGACATTTTTCTCTTCAATGAAAAGCGTTAGACTTTGGCTGTAGCTTTATCATTGAGCACTATAATTGACATACAATTTTCTAATTTTTAATATTATATTATATTTTTAATTTACTTATTTAAATTTATATAATTTTTTTCCCTCATACATGGTGAAGGCCCTCATATAAAATCGAAGTCTTACAAGATATATAAAAATTTGTGTTTGTTTAAAAAAAATTGTTTGGAATATGAAAATTTATACGATGTAACATGTTTGTAATATGAATATGTATATGATGTTATTAAAAAAAATTCTTGGAATATGAAAAATTGTATGACATAACATGTTTAGAAAATGAAATTGTATATGATGTCATTCAAATATTTATTTTTGGTTCTTCAAAATTTTAAAAGAGATATAGTTACTCCCTAACCATCAAAAAAAAAATTATTATATTTTAAAAAATGCAAATAATATTCACATAAGTGACAAATATCTAATTATATGAAAATGGTACACATTAAATGATATTAATAGTCTTGAAAAAAAAAATCTTTTAAAAGAATTTGTTTTTTTCTTTAAGTTGGTTTTCTCTTGCACATAAAAATTTACAAGGAAAACATGAGTTTCAAGGGGATTTAAGTTGAAAATATGTGAAGTACCAAGTTTTCATCACCACACTAACTAAAACGGAGGGTATAACTTGAAGGATTAATGAAGAAATATTATAAACCCTTAAGAAAATGTGGAGTTTTCTAATTTTAAAATGGAAATCAATTTCTCATATTGTGTAGCTCTTATTAAATAGCAATGTGTATATTTAAAGTTCATATTTAAAGTTATTCTCATGGGTTGATGATTGAAATCTAGTGAATTATTTATTTGTTTCAATATTATCAATGTTTGTAAAGGAATAGGATATGGTATAATCGATGACATTTCTATACTCCATATGGACTTCCCACTTTAGTAGTCACATATATTTACACACATGTAAGAATGGTAAGAACTATGCTGTGACTCACTTCTATTTTATTTTATTTATTTATTTTTGTTTTGTTTAGTTGTCTATTGTGATTAAGTTAATTGTGCCATGGCCACTTTTCATATTTTATTATCAAAAAATTCATTGAAAAATATCTTTCTATTGAGACACATTTTTTTAGATGAGATGTGAAACCTTTTTAGGAAATATAATTCTTGAGTAGGGTTCCATAAATACTTTAATAATTTATTTGGCATAGTTTGGTTAGATTGATTATGTTTACTACCTTGTGAAGCTTAGTTAGGAGCACATTTTAATTTCTTGGGTTTTTTTAATAGGATTGAAGCCTAGAAAACTCAATTCTATTTAGAAATTCTTGATTTTATATTCACTAGGTCGATACTTTCTTAACCTTTCCTTATTTCTTAGCAGCAACGGTAGCACAAATTTCATGAGTTGAGCTTCTTTATGTCATGCTTCATGACACAATGTACTGTATCTAAAGAAAATAACCATCATATTGGAATTTAAACCTATGGTTATTCGTCAAAAACGTGGTATGCTTGCCTTATATGAAATGATTTCCTCAATGGCTAATAAAACATTCACTTATGATTTGAGTTGATTTCCTTAATTATTTATAATAATTCTAACATATTTATAAATCCCATTTTAATATTTTTTTCTCCTCTCGTTATCTTATAAGAACATGATTGGATTGGTCTCAAATACTATTCTAGTTATTTTACTCCCACTCTACACTCTTAGGCTTCCCGCTCCTATAGTCTCCAACGTGTTTGCAATATCTCATTATTTTTCTTCTCCATGTCCTTCTAAAGCACTTTTTTTAGGTGTATCTATTTCCTTTCATACACGTTGAATTATTCAACACTTATATCTTAACTATAAGAGAGGTACCACCATATTTAGGAAAGAGGGATATAATATTTTTCAGAGAACTTTAGCTAACCATAAAATAATTTGTTCTTTCATCATTTATATGGGAAATACAGGTATTCTGGTTGCAATAACTAGGGATTGTGACTAAGTGTGTTTTGCAACAATGTTAGGGTACTACGCTATCTTTTTGAGTAGAGAGATTTTCTTATATATATATGGGTCCAATTTCAATAAATAAAGCTAGTGTAATATTGTGAAAGTAATAATTGTAAGAATGATTTGTAGAAAGTTGTTTCTACCAGAAAATTCCATCTTTATAATGTTCCTCGGAGGTATATAGAATGATACAAAAAATCATAATCAATGTAATGATATTTTTTATTATGTTATTGTAGCTAGAGCTCTACCTACTTGGAGGTTTCCCCTTGAAAGTTCAAGTGAACATTGCTTACATCAATAAAGGTATAACATTTTCAAGTAATATAGTTATTTTTTAGTTATTGTGATTTCAATATGTCATTCCTATATTAAAGTATTTTCAATTATTTTTTTTAGGTGCTATTGATAATTAATGGTATTGGCCCAAGACATTGTATGAAAACCTACTTATAAGTTAATAATATCAATGGTAAAGTGGAAGTGGATATCCATGGTTAAAAAATTTGTTATATTTTAAGTTAATGAGATTGTATTTCAGATTAATCACATCATTCAGATTTGGTCAAAGTTTTGAACCATCTAGTGTGGTTCATCCTTAGGAAAAAGGTTAAAAAATAAATCTATCCAAATATTTAAATAACAGATATGCATTGGGTTCTATAGCACTCCACCAGTTCTCCTAAGGCTGAAAAGGAGACTGAAAATGTAACCACATACCACTTTGACCTAGTAGCTAACCCTACTAATATGAGAGGGCTCTCTCAATGAGATCATAGTTAAGGACTGACTGTGATATGAAGGATATTAGGCTAGATATGATATGCTCAGGTAGGTTTTGAGTGTTTTAGGGTTTGATGCTAGATCAGGGATGAAACCAGGTAGCTAGGTCTAAATATCAAAAGGGTTTACGACTACAAAGATAGAAAGGAGCAAGGCAGTAATGAATCTATCATGGCTTTAGGGTTTTTTAGGTATGATGTAGGATCTAAAAAAAGTAGAGGGATTTAATGAGAATTTTCAGTCATGAATTCATTAAATCTGGAAGCATGAAACACAAAATGACATTTCCATATAAACAAAGCTAAATTAATAGAATTATGCATATGAACTGTAAGGAAAGCCATTGAAGATACAAGATATGGAAAAAGGAACTATATATTATTTATAAAATACTATAACAAAGAAAATATGTGATCATAAACTCACTGCACATGAATTCCAAGATAATTGTTGCAACTTTCTGAATATGAAAGCGAAAGTACAAGCTACATGATTACAATCCTCTAATGTCCAACTGGTCAAGTGACTCTGAAAATGATAAACGTAGACCAAAAGAATGTATCCCCTATCTCAGGGGGAAATTATATCTAATAAAAACCTAATTCATGCACCTATTCAATGTCTACTACAAGCAAGGGAGGTTACCGAACTGACTTCCTCCTTTTTCTAAACCACTTGAACTAATTCCTCAAAGATATTAACACATGATAAGAAACTTAACTAAGTCAGGTTGAGCACAATTACATTTACTTTTGAAAATTTACGATATATCATTCAACCCTCAACTTTTTACCAAAGTAAATTTAAAATTACAAAATTACAGTGTAAATTTCTGAAAATGTAGCAGTTTTTTTGCAGATGTTTAGTGAGCTGGTGGATGACGTTTTTGAGTGTCTTCCTGAAGTCCAAATCTGAAATTGAGACCTGTTCTGGATATCTTTGAGAGTGTAGTTGTCTTTAGCATATTTACACATGAAAATGGACCTTTTTTAGGTTGATATATCTTCATTTTCCCAAGATTGTTCGAAATGTGTAGCGAGGGGTCAAAAACAGTGGTAGAAACCTGTTTTTATGGCACTTTTTTGTAGTTTCCTTGAAATCTGTGCAAGAGATTAAAAAAACAAGGAAATGGCTCTAAATTAGAGGTCATAACATTTCCAAAAATGCTGAGTTTTGGTCATTTGGATGGTCCGAGGAAAAGTGCACTGTGAGCTCGCTGCACATCTGGGATGACCGATATTGCCAAAATACTAAACAAATTCAAAAAATTACAAAATTTATTAGAAACTCTTCAAAATATTTCTAAGCATGCTCCACGAAGTCCTGATGTGATGTACTATGCTATTAGGGAAGCATCAACAAGAATGTCTAACTTACCCTTCTCTTTTTCACTGATTAGGGTTTCCTTCATTTTTTCTTGTAATTGTTTGACTTTGATGTTGCGAAACTGATTTCTTATCTAGTAGTGCGAAGCCATATGCCTTTGCATATTATTGACTCTGTTGGTTTTTTCAAGGAGATTCTCTAAGTGACAATTCACATTTTCAACCCAAAACTCTCTATTTTCATTGATTTCGATGGCTATCCTTTCTTCAAATGTAAATTCTTCATCTCGTGGATTTTTTTCTCTTTCTTTTTGAAGTTGCCTCCTGAGGCCAATGGTCCTTGGAATTTTCCTTGTCACCTATTCCTCATGCTCATATGAATATTCACTATCAACCACTGCTTTTCCCTTCACATTTTTCATACTAGCTTTAAGCTGATTCTTCTCTGAAAGTAGTTGTGTTACCTTCAACTAATTATTTTCCTCCTCCAAGAATGAAATTATGAAATTAGAACTTTCCAAATTGTCCTAGAGATTCTTTATCTCAACATATTTTACTTTAATGAACTTGTCTAGGGTTTCATGCTCTTCATTGGCCTCCAAGTCCACTATGTCAATGTCATGATGGATGACATCCTCATCATGCAAATATGCCTCCTGTTGTAATGGTGACGCTTGTTCTGTTGATGAAGGCCTGGCCCCTTCCTCAATTTGAGGAGAAAACACAAGTCTCCTTCCTCTTGCATAGGTTTTGGTCACTTCTAATTTATTTTTATTTGTAACTTATTTCTTTGTTACTTATTTCTTCGGTGACTGAGAAACTATCCTACTAGAAGAACCCACCTCTTGAAATTTTTGTGATATGGTTTGTTGCTTGCTAGGTGGATCAACAGTAGGCATGATCAAGGCTCCCTCAAAGAAAGTATCCCATGTCATGTTCTTTTCTTCCAACTGATGGAGAGCCATGGCCTTTATTAAATTGTGACGAAAAAGGCTAGGATGATGTTCTTTTCCTTTCACCTACACCTTTTTAGACATTTTACCTATGTTCCTATACAAGAAATTACATAAATTTAGAGATTTAGTAGTTGTGAAGTGCATGATTAGTCTTATGTGATATTGGCTAAGTCTTGAGAACCTTCCTTCATATATGAATTATTTTATGATGACTCTCATCAATGGAGCATAATTCCCAAGTAAGTATTTAAATGGAAAAACATGTGAAAGATCATTTTTGTAATGTGATTTTAGGTAGGTTTTTTACTCCTTAATGTCCAAATCCATACCCTTGAATGATTTATCTCGATGATTAGGTATGCATGTGGCTTGAAATATGGCATCCACTGAAACTATAAAGTTTACTCCTGATAAGGTAGCTTTGTCTCCCTTCAATGAAGTGGAAAAAAATCCTATGAGTCACTCATGATAGCCAACCTCTTGGATCTTCTTGCAAAACTCCAATAAGTTCACATCTTAAAAATATTTCTTTATGAAGGGAGAAGAAACGATTTCTTTGACTCCTAGATTAAAACTTATTCCCATTTGAATTTTAGGCCCCTTAAACTTCCCACATCAAGAAGGATTACCCATGTTGCACCACCACATCACATGAGGTCCTCCACGGTTCCCTCCACACTATAGCGCCACTGTTTCGTCGTGCCACTACTCCAACCTTTAATAATGTTCTAATATGAACACTACATGATTACAAAATTATTATCATTAACTAACAAATAGATTCCTCGCCTAGTGATCCCATTAGACTACGCTCCTATCTCTCAGCATACTTTGTCCCGACCTTCGCAATGTGATGTGAATATTACTGCTAGGTAGTGGAGATAATATCCATCCTACACCTTCTATCTACCCCACAGGTTTTTTCAACTTTGTAGTGACTATGAAAAGGGACCCTAAATTTCCTCCACTACTCTGAGATATGCGGTGACATGGCTCCCAACCACGTATGCTACTACATCAATGCCATGAGGCACCCTAAACCAGGTGGAACAACAAACCACTTGCAGGTGTCACTTAGTGCCACGCTAGCATAATTCAACACATCATCCACTTCTATTTCATCTTGTTGAAATCATGTTGAATTTAGGGTGATATCATCCTATCTCATGACATCCAAATGGGCCTTCCTACCTACCAAATTTCATTTCATCATCATGCCACATCAGTGTTCCTACCTTTTCACTAATCCATTTCCTGTAGATTCTCTTTCTTGGCTCTCCAGTCTGCCTCAACTAGCCCCATTGGCATCGACCACCTAGGCATAAGGCTCGAGCCCCATCATAATCAACATCCATTCATGTCAATGTTTTCCCATTAAGTAATAAAAATGATTTATTTTCAATCTACCATTCGTCAATAGTACCAACATTCCCCACATTGCATTAAATCTTCATCTCTGCCCCACAACACAACAAAAAATTATGGAAGCAGGTGAAAAACGTTTGTCCATCCTCTAGATTTTGTTTAATTTGAGCATGTAACAGACCTCTCCCCTCACATATATACACTTTCACTGGCTTCCCTCGGGTAAGCACACAATGAGGGGTTTTTATCACAAGACTCAACCTCCTAGGTGACCTTAAGGAAATGGAGTCGATAAAATAGACCTTACTAATTTCCCTCAAGTGGCTTAGGACCTTCCTGGAGTAACCCAATCCCTTGAGTTTTCCATACCTTGAACCAACTTATATTTCACTTATCTAGAGCCACAATCACTCCCTTTCCAAGTGTTCAATGTGACTAGAGACCCCCACTCACTCCCATATGCCTACACCAGTGCGACTGTGGCCTTTTCTGCTCAATGTTGTGCTAGCCAGTGCGTAATTTAAGGCTATTTCTCAAGGCTGGGGCTAATCCTCTGCAAAAAAATCCATATAATTTTAAAAAATCATAAAATATATGATTACAATGCTTGTAAACTAGACACTAAAAATAGGGCTAGGCCTAACCATCCCCAACCGGGACTGACACTCCATCAAACACTTAGTAGATATGAAAACTACATGTCATGAAAGCAAGGCTAAGCATAAAGAACTGAAAAATCATGTGATACTTATCAATAAGGATCATTATCCTCTAATATTAGTTGTCTTGACATCAATTAGTTCTTGCATCACTTATTATTTCATCTACAAGTAAAAACATGAAAAGAGCCATGAGTAAAAAAAGTCATATATCCATGCTTATAAACATCATATAAACATATAAATAACCATAAGATAATATCCATTAAATCCAAATAATAACAATTACATTTACTAATCATAGAAAGAGAACTTAGCTTTCATTAAACATAGGCAAGAATAAACAAAGTTGAGGACTTCCTCATACCATCCGACCATAGACATGGTTGAACCAATTATTACTTTCACCCAGTCACCCCTATGCCATATTCCAAGTATGAATGTGGTATCTCATGGGATAAACCAATCCAAAACAACCAAGGGAATATAGAGGTTAAACCACCTCCACCCTTATTGTAGAATACACCTCCACTAATATCTACCCAATTATTCGGCCAACAAAGGTAAACATGAGCTGAGGGCAGTTAAGAGAAGACCCAAATGCCTTGGTGACTTTATGGATGTGGAATCATTGTGGGAAACCATAACACAGACTCTGTGCACTTGCTACAGGACCCCCAGAGGCTATCCAAGTCATTAAGCGCACTTTTCCCTGGGTCCAACTGAATTTTGCTGAAGATAACCCCCAGGCACTCCCTCGATATGGGCAAGGGCGCATTTGGGAGGCTCTAGACACTCCCACAATATATGCATTCATGCATCTAGGGATTCAATTTCCAGGACTTGTTCCTATTTCCACGATATTTAAGGCACTTTTTAAGCCCATAATCTCAGACACTACCCAAAACTTTATGTAGCTTTTAGAACCAATAAAAGACATGAAAATGATGCCAAATAACCAGAAATTGACTCCGGGACTAGGCCTAAACATCCCAAACCGGGACTGAAATTCTATCAAATACTTGGACTAAATGAAATCTACACGTCTAGGATACAAGAAAATCATAAATGACTGAAAAATATTATGAGACATTACAATAAGGATTACTACTCTGTTCCTTGATTATATATGACACAAATTAGGTCTTGCATTCATTATTTTAACAATTAAAACTAAATACATGAAATAACCATGACATGAACCAATCATTTAACCATGCTATAACTAGCATAAAAACATGGAAGTAATAGTGATATAACAACCATTAAATCCACATATTAATAAGTGAAAAATAAATATAGCTTAGATTTCATTAAACATATACAATAACCGACCATGTTTAGGACTTACACGTACCAACCGACCATAGACATGGTTTAGCCAAATATCTCTTCATCGAGTCACCCCCGTGAAATATTCCAAGAATGAATTTGGGATCTCATGGATAAAAAAAATCCTAAAATAACAAAGGGAATCTATAGGTTAAACCACCTCCACCCTCACCATACCATGATCATACCAAAAATGGTGCTCCGATCATAAAAATTGAACCAAATGTGGAATTCCATTCAGAATCCATCAATATCCTTGAGGAAATTTCTGTCTCCCAATCTCTCAAGGTTTATTGAAATCCAACCCTAGATCACTAGGCCCTAAACTAGGACACCATCCTTAGGCTTTACCATATATCTTTCCAAAACTGGTCAAGGGATTTCTAGGCCTTTCAGAATTTTCCTTGAGACCACCTCCGCCCTAATTCCAAAGCTCAAAACTGAGATCAAAATCCCAACACACCATGGCATCTCGAAAAAGGAAAGGCAAGGTTGAAAACCATTATCAAAACCCAGAAAAACCATGCCACCGATAACAAGAGAACTAAATACCAACATTCATAAGCCATGCATGTCCAAAACAACTAGGAAATCACACAATTAATATGTTACCTGCAAGTATTCCTGCTAAAGCTTCTAGATCCTTCCTTCCTTACTTGATATTTACTTTCATTTCTTTTCCTTGTCTTTCATTTGCTTGATTTTCCTCCTTCTTGTCTCAATCCTGAATTTCTCCATGAAAACTCTAAGTATCCAAGAGTATGAGAGAGAGAGAGAGAGAGAGTAATGAGAGAGCTAAAATACTGAATTGAAAAAATGTACCAACTAATCCTCAAAAGCCCTTTTATCATTTAGGCTTCTATTTTCATTATTTTCCATTATTTCCCTTCATTTTCTTCCTCACATGCAACCTGTGACCTTTTACTTTCCTTTTCTCCTACTTTCCTTATTTTCATAAATAATTGTGCCAAAAATACCATTTTTACTTTTGACATGCCTTTTACATTTCCTTTGCAAATTTACTTAGCCATAAACACATATCTAGTGATGCCCACTAGGATATCTTTTCCCAACATTCAACTTATAATACGTGTCCCTTAATGTTGGTCTTATTTTTTCCTTTATTAACTTTTATTACATGAATATTTTTCTTGGGTCTCTTACAAAACCATCCAATTTGGGGAACACCATCCTTGGTGTTAAACCACACCTACACCTTAGCAAAAACACTACTCATGGATCTTTATAACTTATCTTGATGAAATATTTACACTATGTAACCTGCTCAAAAGAAATATGTATAATAACATGACCATATACATCCAAACTGCTTATTGGAGCTTTATAACTTATATCATGGAGGTATTTAAATTGATATACATATGTACATATACCAAAACATTACCAAACATATGCCAAAAAGATACCAAACATCAAACAAAAAATTATTTGCGTCAATTTGAAAACAATGAAGGATACATGGCCCATGCCTGATATGCTATCTCCCATGTAGTTTGATTAGGTGCAAAGGGCTTACATTTCACTTTAACCTGGTCAATGGCTCTGTTCCTGAGCATGAGCTACTTCTGATGCAATATGTGCTGAGGTTCCTATTGGAATTCTCCTTTTAGCTCCACCTGCAATACAGACCAATCAATAACATGATCGACATACTTTATATACCTTTTAAGTAATGAAACATGAAGCACATCATGGAATTTCACTGTTGGAGGTTGTGCTAGCCAATAGGCCAATGGTTTAATCCTCTCAAGGGTCTCAAAAGGCCTGCAATATCGTGGTGTGAACTTAGCACATGATCCAATCCTCAAGGAGCTCTTCTTGGGCTTGATGCACAAAGAAACATAACCCCCAACCTGAAAATCCTTAAATAACCTATGTTGGTTTGCACAAATATTTTTTTTATCTTGTGATACCTTTAGATTATTTTTTATAACCTACATTTCATGTTCCATGTCTTCCAACATGTCCGGTCTAATCAACACCCTCTTAACTAGACCACTCCAACCTATGTGAGTATATCAATTTCTCCCATACCATGCCTCGAAGGGACTCATCTCTAATGAATCTTGATACCCATTTTTGTGTGAAAACTCAACCAATGGTAGGTACTCTTCCCATTTCCATTGTTGATAGATGACATACATCTTCAACATGTCTTCCAAAATCCTATTGACCCTCTCAATCTGTCTGCAATAGAGAAACTTTTAGCCTAAAACTACCCATGAAATTTTCATGCACATAATATGTAAACAAATCAAAATAATTTAAATTTAAAAATAGGTACATGTAAACATTTTGGAGGGAAAGAAGAAAAATATATTTTTTTTTAATTTGATTTTTGGCTTATCTCCTTATAGGTTTACTCAAATTTCAAGTGTAGACACTCATTGGATGTGTAATTAAATTATGCATCCAATGTGTACCCATTATGCATACTTTTGAGAAGATCCACATTGATAAAAATTTAAGATACATTAAAAAACATGTTCAACATGTTTTTATAATGTATCTTAAATTTTTATCAATGTCATTCCTCTCAAAATTATGCATAATGGATACTAGTTTGTTGAAAAAATTAATTCCGCATCCAATGAGTGTCTAAACTTGAAATTTGATTAAATATATAAGAGGATAAGCCAAAAATATAAAGAAAAAAAATTATTTTTCTTCTTTTCCCTGCAAAATTCATAACTATTATTTTATTATTTTATATTATTTTATCATATTTTCTTAGGATGCCGCTTTTAGGCTGAAATTTCCTGTAATGCCTATGGATGATAATCTATGTTGAAGGCCAATTTTGTCCCCAAACCTACAAATAATTCCTTCCAAAACTTGGAAGTGAACTTTTTCATTTGTCTTGACACAATCTTCTTTGGAACACCATGCAATCTGACTACATCTCTAATGAACGCTTGTGCTACATCACTATAGAATACATAGTATTCACTAGAATGTGATGTGGTACCTTTGTCAACCTATCCAAAATATCCATGATAGAATCATTTTGTCTCACTGTCCTCGGAAAACCTGTAATAAAATCAATGGAAATGACCTCCCATTTCCATTCTAGAATCGCAATAGGTTGTAGTATACCACCTAGATTCCTACACTTTGCCTTCACATTCTGATAGTCCAAACACTTAGCCACTAACTTTGCTACATCCCTCCTTTGATTCGGCCAATAATATAATATCTTCACTACATTAAACATCTTATGATAACCTATGTGACATGAATATGGTTCGCATGAAACTCCCTCAAGATCACCTTCTTTAGCCCACTACTGTCTAGCACATATATCCTATCTCTAAACCTAACCAATCCATCTACCATGATATGATAGTCCACATCCTGTATACCTACACCTGTACATGTACCTATACCACTACTTGTACCTATACCATGTTGCAATTTGTGCCTAAGCTCCATATACCTGACATCCTACTGACCTTCCTGCAAGATCCTATCATTTAAATTTGTCCTATAGGAGATCATATCTACAATGTGATTTAATTGTATCTTCCTGCTAAGAGAATATGCATTCCTTTTCTCCTTTCCTTTGATTTATTTGATCACAAAACCAAACTTTTTGATCGTATCCAACCATCTAGCTCTCCTGACATTCAAATTCCACTAGTTAAACAAGTACCTCAATCCACTCCAATCACTCATCAGTAGAAACCCCCTTCCAAGAATATAGTTCATCCACATCTTCAATGCGCGTATGATCTCTACTATCTCAAGATCATGTGTTGGATAAGTTTCATTGTGTTGATTCAGTTTATGTGACTTGTAGCATACAACATGTTCATCCTACATAAGGACTCCACCAAGTCCTCTCTTGCAAACATTACTACATCCTATAAAATATTTATCCATATTTACGATATTTAACACTGGAGCATGTCTCAAAAACTTCCTAACTTGTTCAAAACTAGCCTCACACTCCTCCATCAATTCAAACTTCTTACCGTTGCTTGGCAATGATGTAATAAAATAAGAAATCTGTGAGAAGTTCCTAATGAACCTCCTGTAATAGCCTGTAAATCCCATGAAAGGTATTACCTCATATACATTTCTAGGAGCCACCCACTCCATGATGTCCCTTACCTTTTTTGGATCAACCACTGTTCCCTTGTTGGACAAAACATGCCCTAGGTAATGTACCTTAGTCTGAAAGAAACTACATATGTTCAGCTTAGCATACAATTGATGATTTATCAACAATTTTAACACTTCTTCCAAATGCTCAGCATGTTCTTCCTAATTCTTAGAATATACCAGTATGTCAATGATGAATATAATCACAAAATTTTCCAAGTAAGGACGCAACACACTATTCATCAAACACATAAATGTAACTAGAGCATTATAAAAACTGAATGCAACTACAAAAAAATCATAATGCCCATACCTAGTTCGGAAATTTGTCTTTTAGATGTCTTCTTCCTTAATGTGTACTTCATGATATCTTGATCTCAAGTCGATATTAGAGAACATTTATGCTCCCTTCAGACGATCAAGAAAATAATAAATCCTTAGTAATGGGTACCTTTTCTTAATGGTCGCTTTGTTTAACTTCCTGTAATCAATGCACAATCTGAGAGTTCCATCCTTCTTCTTCACGAAAAACACTGGTGCACCCCTTGGCGATACACTTGGCCTAATGTATCCATTATCAAGCATCTCTGTCAGCTGCAGCTTTAACTCTGCCAATTTAAGTTTTCTCATGTTGTAAGGTTCCTCTGATGTTAGTGTTATCCCTAGTACCAACTCAATAAAAAAATATACCTCCTTGTGAGGTGGAAACTATGAAATCTCTGCGAGAAATACATCCTAAAACTAATTTAGAACTGGATACCTTCTCAAAACATCTACATCCTGTAGTTCCTTACCTTTGTCACTAGAGATATATAGTGCAAATAGCGCACACCCTTTCCTGCGACTGCACTTGGCTTGCATAGCTATCACCATCATAACTCATATGGCTTTATTATTTCCTTGTAAGACTCTTGGTTCTCCATTTTGATCTAATCTCTCAATGTATTTTTTCATAAAAATCCACCCTAGTCCTATGAAGGTATATCTAGTCCATACCCAATATCATACTATACGATCCCAATGGAAATATGTTCAAGTGTGTTGCTATAGGAATGCCATTTAACTCAAATACACAAGCTCTTACCTAATGGTGAACTATTTTCTTTGTACATGTAGGAAACTACACTAACCAATATTATTCATGCATTTATTTTCTCAAACCACACTTATCCACCAGGTGCATATTAATATAACTATAATTATATCGAGGATCAATCAAAATAGAAACAACGTAATCAAAAATATTACCGTCCATATCAATGATAGATTCTGGATGATTTGCCTGCCTATTGTCCATAGTTGCATAAATCTCAGGAACCTTATGACCAACATCCCCAAATTTCTGCAACTCTTATGCACTATAAATCTCGGGTCTACCACCCTGATACTACGGACAATCCCTATTAAAATGATCCCTGCAACATGTCCAACACTGCAACGGTTCTTTACCATCACATCTAGTCTACTAATCTCTAGTTTATTTTCCATTTGTATTGAACCTTTTGTAAGGAATCACATTTTTCTTCTCACATACATCTTATGGTCTTTCCCACTTTGGTGTTGGTCTTCCTTTAGCTTTATCATTTCCTTTAAAATCCCTCTTTTCTCTAATTTTTGTTTTCAATGCTCATAACAATGCATGAAATTTCAGATGGCCTCTTCCAACGATCTAGGCTCATCCAACTCAATATTGTCTCTATATGTTACTGGCATCACATTGATGATTCGTTGAACATTTTTCTTATCCTCCTTGAGGTAAGTAACATACCTCAACTACTCAAAAAACCTTCTAGTATACTCATCATCAATCATGGGACCCATCTGAAATTCATAAAAATCCTTAGCTCTAGCGTCATTTTACGTCTATGATAGATACTTCTTCTGGAATAGCCTCTCAAACTCACTCCAAGTTAGTTCTAAGTGACGAGAGAAGAGGGAGGTAAAAAAACCTTGGACAATGGGCTAGACAAACCAAGTAAATTCACAGAAAAAATCCCGCAAAAAGTACATGTCACAATTTCTAACTTGTTTTCCTTTGAGGTTGAATTTTTAAGGTCGTTTTCTGCTTAGGTTGTGGTTTTCAGGCTGTTTTCTACTACCTGAGAGCTGAGGTACCAGTTTTTGGCCCAAAAAATGTGACTTCCACTTCCGGTTGTCTCGGGAGTAGGTTTCAGAAAAAAAATTATCATCTCTGTTGTGGCTGATACCTGTTACCAGTGAAATATTCACTGAAACACATGGAAGTTATAATTTTTATTTTTTTAGCATTTGAAAGGTTAAAAACAACATCAAGAAATTTATAATTTTTATTGTTTTAGGGTTTGAAAGGTTAGAAAAAACATCAAGAAATGCAAAATAAGAAGCTAAAGAAAAACCCTAGGGGTTGAAGCAGTTGGTCATGCAGGGATCTAAAAAATGATAGCAGTTGTAATTATAAACCCTTGTGGAGTTTCCAGTTGTTTGTGTGAATTCTAATCGCAAGCGTATGAAAAAATCTCACTTTGGTTGTGCATAAAAAACAACCCTAACATCAAATATGACTTCTAATTTCCTTAGATCTATAGTTAGTGATCAGAATAAATGCTACAAAAATCTAGATCTATACAGTTAAAGACATTAAACAAAAAATAATAAGCAAGAGTTGCTCCATGCATCCAATGAACAAGAAACAGATTTTTAAATATTTTTTTGTATTATGACACCTAGGAAGGGAACATAGAAATATGTTACCAGTCCCCCTCAATGGGATGGGTTCTTATATGTCCTCAGCACTTCAGATCTAAGATCTCTCTCTCTTGATAGTGCAGAAAAACCCAAAAAAAAATGAAACTCAAAGGGAGCTCAAAAGCAAAAAGCAGGAAAATATGAAAATGATGGAGGATCAAAGTCAGACCAAAAGTATAAATCCCAAGTGATCTTTAGGCAACAAAAGGTAGTGAATGAATAGAAAAACCCTTCTATTTATAACAAAATATTGAGTTAGTCTAAATATTGGTGCATAATTAAAATATTATTAACCAAATCGAGATCCAAATTTTATGGAATATTTTATTATTTTTGTTGAAGGGAAAAAGAATTTGAATTTGGTCAAATATATTTATTTAGAAATAATAAATAAAGAAATTATTTTAAGAATGTGATTGGGTAATAATTAAAGAAATAATGATTTATTCAATTATTTATAAATGATTTAGTCAAATTTAATAATGAATAATGTTTAAATAATGTTTTAAATAATTTTTCCTAGAAAATAATAAGATAAATAATGGTTTATCTAATTAATTTTCCTATTTTGGGTTAAATATGACCAAGAATATTAATTAAATAGTGGTTTCATTAATTATTCCTTGAGGATAATTAAACAAATAAGGATTTATTCAATTATTCCTCATGTGATTTCCTGTTTAGACCAGAAACAACTTAATAAAATATGGGTTATTAAGTTATTTTTCATAGTGAAAGCAATTTTACTATGGTAAAATTTGTCTTAATGGAGTAGTTTAGTCCATCTAATCGTAATAGGTTAGATGACCAAAAAATGGCTTAACACCCAACACCATGTTTCTCATCGGATTCATAAGGAGAATCTTTGCATTCTACCATATTTCTAGACATCTTTGATTTCTTCATGCAAGGCATATCATTTCAGCATTAAACTAAATCACAATAGAGCAACATACCTTAGCATAATTAGAGGAGGATATCTCATCTGCAAGATCGACCAATCATCGTAATACATGTATAAACATAATCATAACAACATAAATACTTGTAGCACATGCTATACCAACACATAAATGTAATTATAGTTAGATTTTGGTCATCAATAAATGACCACATGAACTACATACCATGCCCTCATGCACGAAAACCTTAGCCATATCATTGTACACTTAACAACATGTAAGCACCTGACATGTATAACCAGTCATACACTCATGAAAACACATTTACAGCAACACCATCAACCCTTCCATAGCGACACCACTCCCACCATGACCACACCACGAAAATGCTACCAGTACATAGACCACAAGCATGAGAGACATGTGAAAAGCCGACATGAATTCATGATGACAATACTCTTAAAATCATCATAATTTCACAAGGAAAGCACAAACATGCTTAGATACCACATGTAGCATACCAATCCCCTCACATCTACCTAAGTAACCCGAAAATTTAGGTAAACATGAGCTCAGGGAATTTAAGAGCAGACTCAACATCCTTGGTTACTCTAAGGAAGTGGAATTAATGTAGAAAACCATAATACATACTCCCTGCTCCTACTACAGGACCCTTAGAGGCTATTCAAGTCATCAAGTTGACTTCTCCCAGGAACCCATAGAATTTTACTAGAGAAAACCCCCAGAATCTCCCTTGATATGCGCAAGGGTGTGTCTAGGAGGCTTTGGATGCTCCCACAACATATGTATGTGTGCATCTAGGGAATAAGTTTCCCAGAACTATGCCTACGTCCGTGGGATTTAAGGTTGTTTTTAAACCCAAAATCCTGGAGACTACCAAGAATTTCTTGTAGCTTTAAGAATCCATCAAAAAATGAAGACGATGCCAAATAGCCAAAAATTACTCTAATACTAGGCATGACCATCCCTAACTGGGACTGACACTCTATCAAACACTTGGTCTAATTGAAATCTACAGGTCTAGGATACACGACAGAGCATGAATGACTGAAAGATATTATGAGACATTACAATAAGGATCAACAACCTCTCCTTGATTAGATATGACATGAATTAGATCTTGCATCCATTATGTTAACAATTACAAGTAAATACATGAAGTAACCATGACATGAACCAGTCATTTAACCATGTTTATACCAACATAAAACCATGGAAATAATAGTGATATTAACCATTAGATCCACACATTAATAAGTCACAAAAGAAAGATAAATTAGCTTTTATTAAACATAGGAAATAACCGACTAGGTTCAAGACTTCCACATACCACCCGACCATAGACATGGCTGAGCCAAATCTCTCTTCAGCCAGTCACCTCCATGCCATATTACAAGTAGGAATGTGTTATCTCATGGATAAACAAATCCAAAAACAACCAAGGGAATCCAAAGGTTAAACCACCTCCACCCTCACCATACCATGATCACTCCAAAATTGGTGCTCTGATCACAAAACCCAACCGAAATTGGAATTCCATCTCAAATCCATCACCATACTTGAGGAATTTTTTTCTCCCAGTATCATAGTCTTTGTCGCAATTCAACCCCAGATCAATATGCCCTACACCGAGAAACCACCCTCACAATTTACTGTGTATCCCGTCAAAACTGACAAGGGATTCCTAAGTCTCTTAGAATTTTCCTCTAGACCACATCCACCTCGGATTTATAAATCCATCTATAAATTAGAAAGCTAAAAATCGAGGTCTAAATCCCAACACACTATGGCATCCAGAAAAAGGAAAGGAAAGGCGTAAAACCACTATCAAAACCCAGCAAAACCATGCCATGGACAACAAGGTAACAAAATACCAACATGCATAAGCCATGCATGTCCAAACCAGCTAGGAAATCACACATGCAATATGTTACCTACAGGTATTCATAATGAAGTTGCTAGATCCTGCTCTTCCTTGATATTTTCTTTCTTTTCCTTTCCTTTTCCTTCCTTTGTTTATTTTTCCTCCTTGGATCAATGCTAAATTGCTCCAAGAAAACTTTAAGTATCCAAGAGTATGTATGAGAGAGAGAGAGAGTAAAATTATATCTCTAAAACTAAACTGACAAAAGTTACAAACTGATCATCAGAAGCATTTTTATCAATTAGGCATATATTTTCTTCATATTCAATTAAATTCCTTGTTTCTCCTCCTCAAATGCAAGCTACGACCTTTTACATTCCTTTTGTCTTATTTTCCTTTATTTTCAAAAATAAATGTGCCAAAAATACCATATTCCCCTTCCACATTGATTTTCCAATTACCTTAGCCATAAACCCATATCCAGTGATACGCACTAGGATATCGTTTCCCAAAATTCAACTTGGAATAAATTTCCCTTAATCGTGCTCTTATATTTTCCTTTATTAACTTTTATTACATGAATCTTTTTCCCCAGTCTATTATACTGACGATACCATGATCTCACCTAAACTAACTAAAAGATCACAAAACCAAACCAAGCTTGGAATGACTATCGATTCCTTCACCAACCTTGAGGAGTTTTCTGTCTCCAATTCTCTAGGCTTTAGCACAATCCACACTGGATCACTAGGCCCTAACTGAGACTCCACCCTTAGGCTTTATCGCATATCTCACCATTATCGGTCAAGGGTTTCCTAGGCCTTTGCGATTTTTCTAAGACCACCTCTACCCCAAATTCTGAAACCTTTCAACAATTCCAAAGTGAAAAATTGAGAACAATCCCATCAGACCACAACTATCTAGAAATGGAAATGCAAGGTTGAAAACCACTGTAAAAACCCGAAAAAAGCATACCACCAACAAAAGAAGAACCAAATACCAACATACACATACCATGCATGTAAAAACCAGCTAGGAATCATACACACAATCTCCTACATACAAGTATTATTGCTGAAGCTTGCTTTTTCTAACCTTTTCTGGCCTGATCTTTGCTTTCCTTTCCTTTCCTTGTACTTTATTTGCTTACTTTTCCTTACTTTTCTTGCTTGATATCTTTTCTATAATGCTCCAAGAAAACTCTAAGTGTCCAATAGTGAGAGAGAGAGAGAGCTCCAAAACTAAAGTGAAAAAAATAAGAACTGACAAAATGTATGAACTGATCCTCAAAATCCTTTTTTTATTAATTATGCCTCTAGTTTCTTCATTTTCCATTATTTTCCTTCATTTTCCTCCTCACATGCAACCTATGACCTTTCACCTCCATTTTTTCCTAATTTCCATTATTTCCATAAATAAAATGTCAAAAATATGGTTTTCCTTTGGAAATCCTTAGCCATTGCCTTTGCCAATTTCCCTTTAGCCATGAACACATCAAGTGATGCCCACTAGGATGTATTTACCAACATTTAACCTCGAATAAGTGTCCCTTAATCGTGGTCTTATTTTTTCCTTTATTAACTTTTATTACATGAAGTTCTAGCCTGCCTTTGTTACGAAATCCTCCCCCTTGGGGAACACTGTCCTTGGTGTTAAACCACACCTATACTTGAGGAAAACTGGTGAAATGAAAAAATATTGCACATGGAGCTTTATAACTTATCTCGGTCCAATATTTACAATGAATAACCTACTCAAAAGAAGAAAAACATCATGAAAACATGACAATATAACAACCATACCTCTTATTGGAGCTTTATAACTTAGATCATGGTAGTATTTACAATAGTAACCATACATAAATATTTACAAATACAAAAAATTATTTCCCTAAACTTGAAAACAAAGAAGGATACATAGCTTGCATCTGATCCGCCATCTCCCATTTATCGTCTTTGAGCCCAAAGTGCTTCGAATACACCTTAAATTGATCGATGGATATATTCTAGAGCATTATATATTTCTTCTAAAATATGCACTTTGGTTCTGGCTTGAATTATCCTTCTTGAACCACCTACAATACTGACTAATAAATAACATGATCAACATCCTTTATATACCTTTTAAGTAATCAAACATGAAAAACATCATGGACTTTCCCTGTTGTAGGCAGTGGAAGTCGATAGACCACTGGTACAATCCTCTCAAGGATCTCAAAAGGCCTACAATACCATAGTGCTTACTTGGCAAATGATCTAATCATCAAGGAGCTCTTCTTCGGCATCATGCACAAATAGACATGGTCCCTAACTTAAAACTCCTTAAATTCCATATGATAGTCTGCATAACTCTTATGCATGTCTTGTGCTTCCTTTAGATTATTCCTTCTAACTTGCATTTATTATTGCGTATCTTCCAACATGTCTAGTCCAATAAGTACCATATTGAGTGGATTAATCTAGCTAATGGGAGTATTACAAATCTGCCCATATAGTGCCTCGAAGGGACTCATCCTAAGTGACTCTTGGTAGTCATTGTTGTATTCAAAATCAAACAATGGAAGGTACTCCTCCCATCTCCTCTATTGGTGCATAACATACATCCTCATCATATCCTTCATTATCCTATTAAGCTTCTTTGTCCGTCCATATTTTTGTGGATGATAAGCTACACTAAAGGTCATTTTTGTCCCCAAACCTGCAAATAACTCCTTCAATAAATTGGAAGTGAACTTGACATCCATTTCTGACACAATTTTATTCAGAACACCATGTAATATCAAAATATCCCTGATGAAAGCATGTGTCACCTCACTTGCTGAATATGTAGTGCTTACAGGAATGAAGTGAGGAACCTTTCTCAACATGTTGACCACAACCATGATAGAATCATGTTGCTTCACTATCCTTGGAATAACTATAGTAAAATCCATGGAAATGACTTCCAATTTCCATTTTGGAATCATATTAAGCTATAGTATACCACCTGGATGCTTACATTCTGCCTTCACCTGTTTCCAATCCAAACATCTAGCCACAGACTTTTCTACTTCATTCCTAGGATTTGGACAATAGTAGAAATTATTCACCACTATCAATGTATAATGATATCTTTGGTGACTTGAATATGGATTGACATAAAACTCCCTCAAGATAATATTCTTGAGAAATCTGTCATCTGATCGATAGATCATGTCCCTAAATATTACCAAACTATATTCCGTAAGACGATAGTCTGCATCCTGATCACCTATACATGCTCCTGCACCTTTACCTATATCGTAATTTGTACTTGTACGTGTACTCTGCTATAACCCATGCATGAGCTCCATATACCCGTCGTCCTACTTTTTTCCCTGTAATATCTGATCTTGTAATTTTTTCCCATAGAAACTCATATATTCTATATGATTTTCCTATAATTTCCTACTGAAAGAATCTCCAACCCGATTTTTATCTCCCTTAATGTATCTGATCTCGAATTCAAACTCACTAAGGGTGGCCAACCATCTACGTTTTCCGGCATTCATATTTCGTTGGTAAAATAGATACCTCAAACCACTGTGATTTCTCATCAGTACAAATCTCTTTCCAGGAAGATAGTGCCTCCATACCTTTCAATCATGAATAATTGCTGCCAAATCAAGATCATGAGTGATGTATTTATGCTCCTTCTCATTTAATTTTGTGGACTCATATCATATCACATGTCCCTCTTGCTTAAGGAATCCACCAATTCCTCTTTTACAATCATCTATACATACTACAAACTCTTTATCCAGATATGCCATATTTAGAGCTGGAGCATTTGTCAACAATTGCTTTAGTTTCTCAAAACTAGATTCAAATTCTTTTGTCCACTCAAACTTCTTACCTATTGTATGAAAATATGTAATAGGACATTAAATTCACGAGACATTCCTAATGAAGTTTGTGCAATACCATTATAATCTCATAAATGATCTGACTTCCTCGACATTATTAGGAGCTGCCCACTCTGTGATGCCCTTTATATTTTCCGAATCTACTACTATGCATTCCATGGAAATTACATGTACCAAGTAGTGTACCTTTGTATGAAAGAAATTGCACTTGCTAAGCTTATCATAAAATTGATGCTCTCTTAGAAATACCAACGTTGCTGCTGAATTTTGATCACGCTCTTCCTCATTATTAGAATATACCAAGATTTCATCAATGAATACAATAACAGACTTGTCCAGATAAGGATGAAACACACTATTCACCAAACACATAAATGTAGTTGGGGCACTAATCAAACTGGATGGAAATAAAAAAAGCTCATAATTCCCATACCTGGTATTGAAGGAGGTCTTGTAAATCTCCTCTTCTTTGATGTGTATCTGATGTTATCGTGATCCCAAATCGATCTTCGAGAACACTGATACTCCCTTCAAATTATCAAACAAATCATCAATCCTCTATAATGGGTACCTATTTTGGATAATCACCTTGTTCAACTTACTGTAATCAATGCACAACCCGAGAGTACCATTATTCTTCTTTAAGAGCAACACTGGTGCACCACAAGGTGATACACTCGGCCTAATGTATCCCTTGTCAATCATTTCCTTTAACTGAAAATTAAACTCTACTAACTCTATCGTGCTCATTCTGTAAGGTGCCTTTGATGTTGGTGTTGCCTTTAGTACCAACTCAATAGAAAATTACACTTCCATGTGAGAAGTTAACTCGAAAATATTTGGTGGAAAGATATCCTGAAACTGCTGCAATATAGGACACCTTTCGAAGATTTTTTCATCCTCAACCTTCGCACCCTTTTCACTGGAAACATGCACTACAAACATCACACAACCTTGCATACGGTTAGCCTGCATAACGATGACATTCCTCACTAATGTAGGATTCCTCTAACAATATAGGGCTATTGAACTCAACCTGGTCTCTATATGCTACTGACATCCAATGATGAATTTATGAGTCCTGGCCTTATCCTCCCTGAGGTAAGGCACATATCTTAGTAGCTCCAGGAGCCTACAAGTATACTCATAATCTATCATGGAACCCATATGAAACTCATAAAATGCCTTAGCTATGGCATCATACCACCTCTCTAACATGTAATTCTTCTTGAAGGGACTCTCAAACTCATCCTAAGTCAAGTAATCCTCTTGAATACCTTTAAAATTCTTGACATCCTCCCACCATATATTTGCTTTCCATTTAAGAATCAAACTGGCTATATCGAATTTCATGTTCTTTGTATAGCTATGCAATCTAAATAATTTCTTCTTCCAAATATACCATGCCTCTTCATCTTCTGACTTCTCCATCTCTCTGTCGAATGTAGGAGGATTAAATTTCTTTAAATCCTATGGTAAATACTCACCCCTCCTATATGGATGATGATGGTGACTACTCCGATTATTTATCCTCAAAGAGAAACTAGAATGATGTCCATACATAAGATTCCTCCTGTCAGACGTTTCCAATGATCTGCCACCTCTAATTGTGTCCCCTTTATCAAAACTATATCTAGAATGAGACCTTCTACCATAGGATCCATTAGTATTTTCTTCCTTCTCTTGATTGATCCTCATCTTTCCCTATTTCTGCAACTTTCAAAGGCTCTAAAGATTCACTACATTGATCTCTATGTACTTTTCTTGAGCCCTTGTAAGTATTTCCTAATCCTCAACCAACGTATCATTATTTTCCTTAAAACTTTTGATATTTTCCCTCAAGCTCCTAATTGTGTCTACTAAACCAAGATAATTATCATCTACTTGCTTCCCAACTGATATATAGGGAGAGACGTGAGAACTATGGTCTACAATTTCACTCGTCATCCTTTATTCTCTTCTTCCTACAAGTATATCATGTCAGTTAAACCAAATAGATACCAAAATGAAATCCATACCGCACTGAAGTTATGGGGAGGCTTATCACATCTGCAAGATCAGTAGACATTAGCATGTATATGTATAATCATAAAAATATCCGTATAACAACATATCAATACATATCAATATACACTATGATGCACGAACATATGAAATGGTATATCATGACCCCATGCATGACAACCATGACCTTGAAAACATCATAATTTTCATAAATAGGGTGTAACCCGCTTTGATACCACCTACCTGTCACATAAGATCAAACCCAAAAAGAGTGAAACATGCTCTGATACCACCTATTAAGGGCTTATCCCCTCACATCTACCCACTTTCACCAACTTACCCGGGGTAAATATGAGATGAGAGGTTTTTATGACAAGACTCAACCTCCTAGGTGACCTTAACGAAATGTAGTCTAAAAACATACCTTACTTACTTCCCACATGTGCCTCACGACCCTCCAGAAGTAACCCAACCCCTCTAGGTTTCCATCGCCTAATACAAAATACCTTTCCCTGAGCTAGAGCCCTATTTTCTCCTTTTCCAAGCCCTCCATATGATGGGGGACCCCTAGTCACTCCCATAGGTCTGCATCAGTGCAACTGTGGCTTTTTCTGCTTAGTGATGTGTCAATCACTGTGGAAATTAAGGCTATTTCTTAGGGAAGGGTGCAAGCATTTGCTCAAAAATCCATATAAATTTTATAACTCATAAAATACATGATTAGAATGCTTGTAAACCAAAAATAAAACCAGGACTAGGCCTAACCATTCCCAACCAGGACTAACATTTCTTCAAACACTTCGTAGACATGCAACCTACACATCATGAAAGCAAGGCTAAGAATAAAGGACTAAAAACTCATGTGATACTTAACAAGAAGGATCAACACCATCTTCCATTAGTTGTCTTAACATCAATTAGGTCTTGCATCCATTATTATTTTAGTTAGAAGTAAAAACATGAAAATATCCATGACTAAAGCAAGTCACATATCCATGCTTATAACCAACATAAAAAAATATAAATAACCATAATATTACAAACATTAAATCCACATAATAACAAGTACATTTACCAATCAAAGCAAGAGAACTTATCTTTCATTAAACATAGGCAAGAGCCAACTAGGTTCGAGACTTTCATGTACCACCCGGCCATATACATGACTGAACCAATTATTTATTTTAGAAAGTCACACCCATGCCATATTGAAAGCATGAATGTGGGATCTCATGGGATAAACCAATCCAAAACAACCAAGGGAGTATATAGGTTAAACCACTTCCACCCTCACCATACCGTGATCTCACCTAAACCGACTCCAAGATTACAAAACCAAAACGAGCTTTGAATGGCTCTAAATTAATTCATCATCCTTGAGGAATTTTCCATCTGTAAGTCTCTAGGCTTTACCTCAATCCACACTGGATCACTAGGCCCTAACTAAGACTCCACCCTTAGGCTTTACTGTGTATCCTGCCATTACATGTGAAGGGATTCCTAGGCCTTTGGGAATGATACCACCTCTACCCTGAATTCTGAAACTTTCCAAAATTTCCAAAGCTAAAAAATGATCAAACTCCCATCACACCATTACTATCTAAAAATGACAAGGCGACCCTTAAAACAATTGGCAAATCCTAGTAAAACCATGCGACCAAGAATAAAAGAACCAAATACCAACATGCACATACCATGCATGTCAAAAACATCTAGGGAACCATACATGTAATTGGTTACCTACAAGTGTTCCTATTGAAGCTTTATTGTTCCAACCTTTTCTTGTTGTATCTTTTCTTTGATTTCCTTTCCTTTTCCTTTCTTTGCTAGAATACTCCATGAAAACTCTAAGTATCCGCGCGCGCGCGCGCGAGGGAGAGAGAGAGAGAGAGAGAGAGAGAGAGAGAGACAGAGAGAGACCCAAAACTGAACTAAAATGTTAGGTCCCTATATTACTAGTTTACTCCCTTATTGTTATTACTATACCCCCTTTATTGTTACTTTTGTACCCATGTAACCCCAATATTGTTATTATTGTGCCCTTCAATTATCATTGTTAGGTCGGCTAGGATTATATTGTGGCCCCATGGGTTCCTATATATAGAAGGAGGTTTTTGTCATTTGAGCATCCAAGAATTGTTCATTTATGTAATTTATTGGAGGTTTCCCCCTCAAATTAGTTGATTTATAAGGCGTTGATCCTTCTTTTCCTCTATTTTAGGAGCTAGTTTCACAACATTTGGTATAAGAGCTTTGGATTCTAGGGTTTCACTACTCCAAACATGTCATCATGGAATTTTCGCTATAAGTTTTTTTCTATAAATTTTCAGAAGATGAAATTTTTAAAGCGCAAAGACAAATCGTGATGAAAAATTTCTCAAAAATTCACATCTTGGTTCATAATATTGTCGGAGATATGATCTGTGGAAGTTAGGGCATTTTGCAGGCTACTGAATTTAACCTAAAAAATTCATTGTGATATTTTCACTATAGATATTTTTATGCGAGGTTCCAAAAGCTGAAATTTTCACAGAGAGAATTTGAAATCTTGAGGAACATCATGGAAAAATTTCGGAGATTGATTCACATTATTTTGGGAGGTAGGATCTGTGGAAGATAGGGATTTTTCAGGCTCCCAAATTTTATCTCAAAGAGGTGACCATGGGAAAATCTTGATAACTATCTCTCTGAGAATCATATTGGAATTTTGAAAAGGGTGGCTGCAATTACATGGATTGTAGTTTCTTTTCTAGATATTTCAGAGCCAAAGGAGGAAATAGTGACATGTGGCAAGTTGTACAAGTTCGATCTACTGAACCAGTCCATAACTAGGTCATTGTGGGAGATTGGACATAACTTTTCCTTGAAGAATCCAAATCCGGTCAGACCTGTGGAATTCAAAGGAGGATTCATAGGGCTACAACAGGGCCAAATTTCATATATTGAAGATCCCAAATCACAGAGATAATTTAGATTCAATATTGAGCTCCTAAAAAACAAGAAAAAGGTGTGTATTTGTTTTCCGAATTGCATAAGTCTTGTGTAAAAAATCAGTTTGAAGTGCTTCCAAGGAGCATATGTTTCATTATTGGCTTCTAAAATTCCTCCTAAAAATAATTCAATTCCCATTAAACCCTCAGAATACTCTACTATGACTCATGAAGATGAATAATTGCAACATGATCTATCAAAATTACAATAGCAAGCGCACCAAATTTCGATCTCGCAAAGAGAAAACAAAAATGAAGTGGAATTTCTGAAGAAATGTGTGGAAGCTAAGATGGATGGTTTTAAGAATAATATGGATGGTTTGAAGAATAATATGGATGTTTTGAAGAAAGGCATGGAAGCTAAGATGGATGGCGTGGAAGTTAAGATGGAGGACATGGAAGAAAAAATGAAAGACAACATGGAAAAAATGAAGAACGATCTAAAAGTAGACATGAAAGGTTTGACAAAGTTGATACAAGAAATGATTCCTAATGGCGGAAAAATAGTAGAAGAAACTCATGATGAGAACAAAATAGATTTTAATCGTGATTTCATAAACTCTAATTTTTTATGGAAGAACCACCATATTCCAAAGATGGATATGAGGAGGTTTTCTGGAAAGGATCACGTAACATGGATACTACAGATGGAGCAATATTTTGATCTCAATAATGTACAAAACACACAAAAGGTACACATTGCAACTTTATATTTAGAATAGAATAAATTTTTATGGTATTGATGGCTTTGCTCCCGTAAAAAAATTGTCACTTGGTCAATTTTTATGGAGGAAATGATAACACATTATGAGGATACAAAGAGCAACACCTCCTTTAGTGAATTGATAAATCTCAAACAAAAAGGTTTAGTGGTGAAGCACATTGAGGACCTCCAAAAATTGAATATATGGGTAACTAATTTTCGGGAGGAACACCGGATTGATGTCTTCATAGGGACTTTAAAGGATAACATCAAAAATGAAGTTCGCATTTGGGAACCTGATTCACTCGAGAAGGCATTTAGGTTGGCAATAAAACTTCAATGTAAAATTATGGTGACAACGAAGCCTACCACTCACATCTATAAATATGGAAGTGTTCCTACTCCTAGACTTCCATAACCTACAAGGTTGATACCACAAAAATTGGAAAAAAAAAAGAGCAAAAGGGCTTTCCTACAGTTGTGATAGAAAATGCACTAAAGGTCATAAGTTTGCTGAGAATAAATTATTTTACATAGATTGTGAAGAGGAAGAAGAAAGTGAACAAGAATATTCAAAATAAGAGGATATACACCAGGAACCAACCATAGAAGAAGAAGAAATGAGTCCGACCATATCGTGTAATGAATTGGAAGGAATTACCACTCCTCAAAATGTCAAGATAGAAGGACATATCAAGAAGGAAAAGGTAATAGTGTTGATTGATTCAGGTTGTACCCATAATTTTATTCATTGTAAGGTAGACAAGGAATTGAATTGTTTCCTATACCCAGCACTAGAATGTCAAGTGATGGTTGAAAATGGAGGAACTGTAAGTTTCTCTAGAAAATTCCATAATATAAAGCTAACCATGGGGGAATATGTATTGAATATTCCAATGCTTTCCATTCTAATGGGAGGCACTAATGTTGTACTAGGAGTACAATGGTTATAATCTTTGGGGGCGGTAGCTTCTAATTTTTAAGATATTTTGTTGAATTTTTTTTTTTCAAAAGGAAGGGAAGTCAAATTACGGGGTATCGTAGGGTAGCCAGGAAGAATAATAATCTCTAATGTCATGAAAAAGCTTCTGAAGAAAGAACAATGAGGTGTAATCACACAATTATGCTCACTAGAAGTTCCAACATCAAAATCATCTATTTCTACAGATCTCCAAAATGTCTTGGACAATCATTCCAAGGTGTTTGAAACTCCCAAAGGACTCCCACCTATTCATGATCATGATCATTCTATTCATTTGATTCTAGCAAGAGTTCCTCCAAACATCGGGCCTTATAGTTATCTTTATGTCCAAAAGAGCGAAATTGAATGTATGATTTCAAAAATGTTAGAGGCTGGTATAATTTAACCTATTCAAAGTTCTTTCTCTGCTCCAGTAGTATTGGTGCACAATAAGGATGGATCATGGCGCATGTGTCTGGATTATAGGGAGCTCAATAAGCTCACTATTAAAGATAAATTTCCCATTTCTGTGATTGATGATTTATTGGATGAATTACATGGAGAAATTTATTTTACCAAGTTGGATCTTCGTTCAAGATATCGTCAAATTAGAATGAAGATTGTAGATATTTCGAAAACAACATTTCAAACTCATGAGGGTCATTATGAATTTTTGGTCATGCCTTTTGGCCTTACCAATGCACCTTCTACATTTCAAGGGTTGATGATTTCCATTTTCAAACCCTTCCTTAGAAAATTTGTGCTAGTATTTTTTGATGATATACTAATCTACAACAGGTCTTGGAAGGATCATGTTCAACATGTTGACTGGGTACTCAAACTATTGCAAGAGAAACAATTATATGCAAAAGCAGCCAAACATTTCTTTGGAGTACAAGTGGTGGAATATATGGGTCATATTGTTTCTCATGAGGGTGTTAAGGTAGACCCTAACAATATTAAAGCCATTAAGGAATGGAAATTACACACAATAATAAACCAGTTGCGAGGATTTCTTAGGTTAACAAGGTATTATCGCAAGTTTGTTAAGAATTATGGGAGAATAGTAGCACCTCTAACAACATTATTGAAGAAATATGCATTTTCATAGACTCCTGAAGCAACTAATGCCTTTGAATATCTTAAAGAGGCAATGTGCCTAGCACCGTTCTTAGCTACGCCAGATTTCACAAAAACCTTTTTTGTGGAATGCAATGCCTCAGGAAATAGAATTGGTGTTGTTTTAATGCAAGAAGGAAGACCCATTTCTTTTGAAATTCATCCAATCAAAGGAAATTATATACAGAAAGCTATTTATGAGAAATAAATGTTGGCAATACTACATGCACTAAAGAAATGGTGACCTTGCCTAATGGGAAGACACTTCAAGGTAAAAACTGATCATGATAGTCTTAAACACTTTTTGGAACAAAGACTATCTTGAGAAGAGCAACAAAAATGGGTCACAAAGATGTTGGGTTATGAATTTGAAATAATCTACAAAAAAGGGAAGCTAAATATTGTTGCAGATGCACTCTCAAGAAAGAATGAAGAGGTGGAAGCATGTCTTTGTGCCATTCTATTATCCATCTGGATTGGATAACCAAAGCAAGGGATGAATGGAAGAATGAAAAATAAGTGTGGACACTCATTCAAAAGTTGCAGCAAGATCCTAGTACACATGATACATTTAGTTGGAAAAATGATTCCTTATGGTACAAAGATCGCTTATATCTTTGTAAGAGTTCCCAACTAAAATAAAATATTCTCTTGGAATTGCAGACTTCTCCTTTAGGAGGTCACTTAGGATTTTTAAAAACTTACCACAGGGTGAAGAAATAATTTTTTTGGGATGGCATTAAATCTGATATTCAAAATTTTGTAGCGGAATGTTTCGTTTTCCAGAAAGATAAAGTTGAGACAATTAAGACCCTGAGTCTTCTACAAACTTTATCCATTCCAAGTCAATGTTGGGACAAGATTTCAATGGATTTTATCACAGGTTTATTCAAGTTTGAAGGAAAGAGTGTCATCATGGTGGTAGTTGATAGAATTACCAAGTATGCACACTTTTTTGCATTATCTCATCCATTTAAAGAAAGTACAGTTTCTACTACATTTATGGACACAATTCAAAAGCTACATGGAAACCCAAAGATTATTGTGAGTGATAGAGATCCCATTTTTACTAGATATTTTTGGACAAAGTTATTTTCTTGTTTGGGTACTCAACTAGCTCATAACTCAACTTATCATCCTCAATCCGATGGTGAAACTGAGATAGTGAATAAATGTTTGGAAGGATATCTTTTTTGTTTTGTATCTGATAAACAAACAAAATGGGTGAAGTGGTTACCTCTCACTGAATGGTGGTATAACACTTCCTTCCATACTACAGCAAAAATGACCCCATTTATGGCACTTTATGGATACCATCCACCATCCATCACATCATATCTAAGAGAAAATTCTAAGGTTGAAGCAGTGGAAGATCACATCGAGGATCAACAAGAAGTTCTTCAACACTTAAAGGATAACCTAAATTTGACACAAAATCGAATGAAAGAACAAGCAGATCAACATAGTAGCAAGAGAATTTTTTATTTAGGAGATTGGTTATTTTTACGGCTACAACCATACAAACAAATGTCCCTCAAGCAAGATAATAAGGATAATAAATTATCACCAAATTATTATGGTCCTTACAAGGTGTTGCAAGATATTGGTACTACGGCATAGAAATTGGAGTTTCTTGCTTCTTCGCGAGTGCATCCAGTTTTCCATGTTTCATGCTTAAAGAAGATTATAGGTGAAAATCTTCTAGTTCAAACAATATTTCCAGAACTTGATGAGGAAGGAAAAATCATATTGTAACCTGAAGCAGTCACAGAAACAAGAACTTGAAAACTATGAAATCGATCAATTTTAGAGTATCTCATCAAGTGGAAGAACTTACCCACTGAAGATTCTTCATGGGAGGATGAGAAATTTATACAGAAGCAACCAGAGCTACTCAAGCATTGAGGGCAATACTTTTTTGAAGGAGAGGGGCATGTTAGGTCCCTATATTACTGTTTAGTCCCTTATTGTTATTAGTATAGCCCCCTTATTGTTATTTTTGTACCCTTGTAACCCAAATATTGTTATTATTGTGCCCTTAAATTATTATTGCTAGGCCAGCTAGGATTATATTGTGGCCCCATGCAATACTGTATATATAAGGAGGTTTTGGTCATTTGAGCATCCAAGAATTGTTCATTTATGTAATGTATTACAGGTTTCCCCCTTGAAGTGGCTAATTTCTAAGGCATTGATCTCTCTTTTCTTCTATTTTTGGAGCTGGTTTCACAACATGAAACAAAAGATGAAATAAAAAAAGGTACGAATTGATCGTCATAAGCCTTTTTATTAACAAGTACTATATTTTCCTCATTTTTTAGTATTTTCCTTAATTTTACTCCTCACATGCAACCTATGACCTTTCACCTCCATTATCTCCTAATTTCTATTATTTTCATAAATAAAATGCAAAAAATATTTTTTTCGTTTTCAAAGCCTTATCCATTTCCATTTCCAATTTCCCTTAAGCCATAAATACATCAAGTGATCCCAGGTAGGATATATTTCCCAAAATTTATCTGAGAATATGTGTCACTTAACTATGGCCTTATTTTTGGCTTTATTAACTTTTATTACATGAAATTTTAGCCAGGGTCTATTACAAATCACTTCTCCTGAATAATGTTGGAACATTTGGTGTGATGCGACATGAATATCCATGATAATTCATAGGAAATTTCCCATAGTGTTATCTTGTTAAATTCACACCTCTTATCCATCCACGAATTTGTCAATAACATCAAGAATTATTGTTTCATGGAGTCACATCTCCATTTACAAGGAAATAAATATATATTTCTCTTGAAAAAGATGAATCAACCTCCATAGGCTTTGACTTTATTGTGATTATAGCAAGGCTCTTCTCCCAAGTGCAAGCCTATTGGCCAATGAAAACCAGGATTCGATGTATTTAGGCTTTCAATTGCTTAAAAATCCATTCTCGGTGATAAGAAATTTTGAACACCATTAGTATAGCAAGGATGAATCTCTCTTTCCCATGCCAACATTCCAAACATTACCATGATTGTAGCATGGAAATGAAAATTTTGGGCATGCTTACCAATAGACGTAGAGCTTAGTCAACCTACAAATAGGACTTAGCTATGATATTTGATACAAATCATTTAATTAATCACATACTCGATTCAAATTGAACTGTTATATATACTAATATAACATGCCGCACACATCATCAACAGTGTACAATCCTCAATCCATAAATAACATATATCCATAATATTCATGACATAAAAAATAATATAAATCATACATAGTGATAGTCAACTTAACATGGAAAATATCCATATGTGCCATGTAATCAACCATGAACTGAATAAAGTAACAACATTCACATGGATCTTCAAATCCCTCTAAAATCATGAGAACAATAACACATGCATTTCATTAAATGTAACTAGGAAAAGGACCATTTCTCCACAATAAATATTAATAAATTCATTGTTATAACCCATAACAATATCATTCAACATTCATGATGTAAAAAAATTAAAAGTAGATACACTTATTTTTATAACTTAGTGAATGGAAACTGATGGAGGGACTTCCACTCTCCACCCATCCATAGGCCATATACACTGCATCCTTTCTGGCATTGACCACTCTTGAGACATGCTAAGAGTTTGAGGAGTAAATTCTCAGGAGAATTCAATTGTTTCCAATCAATCTGATCACACAGGAATCCATTTACCATCCTGTGTCAACCTACTTAGTATATGATTATTACGTAGGAATCTAGAGACCACCCCATGTACACCTACTCAACAGGAATCTACAGCACAATAATATCCATCTGTTAACTCCACAGATATTTGAAAAACACACAGAGTATTCCCTCTAGTAACTTGGAATATAGATCATGATTTTTTTCCAATTGCTAAGCCCAACAGGTTTCCAGAACACAATGTCTTCACTCAGTTCTACCCCATAGTTATTTCAAAAATACATAGAGTTTCTCCTCTTACATGAACACCCCAGAGTACAGTATTTTCTACCTCTTCCACTTTTTAGGAATAAATAATTCATTATTTCTCCACATTATTCTTCTTTTCTCTTCCATTCAACCATTCTCCTTCATGTCCTGTTCCACCTACCTAGCTGAGTTAGAATCAAGACAATATTCTATCTCACCCTTCCTTTTCAATGCATGCTCTCACAATGACTACATGCTTATCCTGACATGATATTCATACTTAGCACATTCTCCTTACATATATGCTCTTGTTTATCTGAATCTCATCTATCCAAAAGTGCAACTTCTGTCATCTATATTTTTCCCTCAGATACCTTACATTATGGATGAATGGCACAGAAATCATGTCTTATACTCATCCCCTTTCCCATCATTCTTTTCTTGCACCAACCTTGGTTTTCCCTCTTATGTGTTGACCACGCAACATCCCCCTCAAGGGAAGAATACGTATGGAATTTTCCTCCAATTGGGAAGCCCATAGTAAACCTCCCTAACTGTTATCCAGGCCATTATACCTAGTGAGAAAACTAGTGGAAATTAAATTAATAGTTCTAAGTTAACCAATTCCTAAGAAAAACCTCCTAATACCTTTAAATGTTTGGGATAATGCCTCCATTATTGTGCTTACTTAGTTTGGATTGGGTTGTTGAGGAAGTTGAGAGATTCTCTCAACTTCTCTCTAAGATTAGGATTAGCTCACCTATATATATTTGATGTATCTCTGATTATTTGAATATAGAAATTAATGGTTTGTGTGATATTCCTGTACGTTTCTGCCCTCTTATAATTTCTAGCTTGGTATCAAAGCGACCTGGAGTGACTTCAGATCTGCATTGTTTGAGCAATGGCTTACTTTAGGTAACGACAGTTTCTTCCCAAAAGAGAAATTGTAGCAGCCTCGCGTTCATATGATATCCATTGCAGCAGCCATCATAGCTGAAGAGTGGCATTCAGAATAGCTGATATCAAATCCTCGCGGCATTCAGCCTCGCGTCATGGCATGAAGAGCACCATCGAATCTCTGATATTTTCGAGCGGCATTAATGTATAAAATTCCCTGCATTGTGATTGAACGGCGTCAGCGTCAGCGCTGTGATAGGATGACGTCAGCCATTGTGATGACCCAATTTTAAGACCTTTCTTCCGATTCGCAGTCAGAACATACGCTTAGCTGGAGTGGAATCAATCAATCGCTCGAGTTGGTGTTTGCCGATTTCTGCCAGATTGGTTTGGCTCAAATAAATTTACATTTTTATTCAGTTTCATTGCAACCTGTTTTAGATTTGCAGAGTTTGAAAATCGGTTTTTTTTTCCTTTTTAACATGGAGCGGCCTATTGTATTAGAAAAGTTTAATGGCTTTAATTTCTACACTTGGAAGGTAAAAGTTCAGCTGCAAATGATGAGTAGAAATTTATGGAATATTGTAGAGGGCTCAGAAATTTCACCTACAGATGCTCAATAGTTAATTACATGGGAAAAAAGAGAGGAAAGAGCCAAGTCTATCCTTGGACTATCACTTGCAGATTCCCAGCTACATCTTATTGACTTAAAGAAGTCTTCTGCAGCAATATGGGAAGAGATGAATAAGTTATTTGGGGCAAAAGATGTTAATGCAAATTTTTTCTTAAAGTTACAATTGTTTAAACTCCAAATGGAGAGCGAGACATCATTGTCAACACACATAAATGAGTTAAGAGCTTTGATGAGACAGTTGTCAGAAATTAATTCTAAAGTAGATGATGATGATGAAAAGGAAATCTTATTAAATAGTTTGTCTTCAAAATATGATAATGTCATATTTACTCTAATTCAAATGCCACATCAATCACTTGATGAAATGATAGCAGCTCTTATGGTAGAAGAAAAGAGGACAGGTGGCCCAGAGGCTAGTGCACATAATGAACTTGCACTATATTCCAAAGGAAGGGTGAATAAAAGCAAGACTGAATGTTTCTATTGTCATAAATATGGACATACAGCATTCAATTGCAGAATTCAGGCTCGAGATCTTTTGAATGGACAATTGAAAAAATCAGCCTATGCAACATTTTTGGATGATTCACCCGATGCAATATTTGAAGATTCTTCAAGTGAGGATGAACCTCCTGATCCATCTCTTAAACTTTTATAAAGAATGTTTTGTGATTTTCAAGTGTGTGGAATATAGTGTGGAGTTTAAGTCTTATATTTATTGCTATGAGATTTGTGTAGGAGAGAACCAATTATTGAACAAATTAGCATTATTTAAATTAGTCGTTCTCTACGTTCTACAGGGACGAGAGAACAATTGGCTAATTTGATTTTGTGGGTTTGTTATATGCTGATATTGTTGTGCTACGGGCCAAGAGCATCAGTTACAGGTTACAGGTATCAGTGTGAAGCAGGTCAAGTTGTTAGATTAGCTCTTGAACACATTTAGTATTCAGACCATTTGCCTAGCCACTGATGGATAGCCGAAAGCGAAATATCTGATAGATGGTGATTGGTCCATAGGATGGTTCATCACTTGTCAGCTCGTATCGCGGAAGCCCCGACAAGCTGAGTTGCCAATACTGTTTATCTTGCAAAGATCATTATTGCTGGTCAGAAACAAATGTATTTTAAATGGGTTGAATGGTAGCTCGAAAATGGTGGAGAAAAGAGCGTTTTCTATGAGATCTCAGAGTGGGTACAAATGTTAATGAAGACCAGGGCAGACAAATGTTTGTATTAATTTAAGTGTGTTCTCCATTTTTGTAATGTAGGCATTAAGGGGGGGTGTTTGAGATAATGCCTCCATTATTGTGCTTACTTAGTTTGGATTGGGTTGTTGAGGAAGTTGAGAGATTCTCTCAACTTCTCTCTAAGATTAGGATTAGTTCACCTATATATATTTGATGTATCTCTGATTATTTGAATATAGAAATTAGTGGTTTGTGTGATATTCCTGTGCGTTTCTGCCCTCTTATAATTTCTAGCTTTAAATTAATGTTTTCTCCTCTCGTCTCAGTGATTGTGTCCAAAAATATTTACATGAATTAAAATTCATAGTGGTAATTAAAATAGGGGTATCAAAAGGGCTATAACAAAATGGGCCCTACAAGTCAACCAGTACATGTCCAACCAGGATGGACGTTTTAGCTTTGGGTGATGTCATATATGTAAAATTAGGATGAGTTCTGATGGCCTAGTGGGGTTGACCAAACTTACATCAATTAGGGTTGGGCTTTCGACTATAGTATCATCCACACAATTCCCACGAATGCTCAATGGATTGAATTCCACATAGCATGGTGGGGTCCACCAACCCACATTGTCTTAGTTTGGGATTCCTATTATCATGAATTAATTATTTTTACGGTTTAGCTGAGGGCCAATAATCGATGGTTAAATTCTAGTATAGAACCATCAAATTCAGACTTCTTTACATAGTGGTTTTCTTAATGGTTTGACATCCAATAAGACAATTTTTTTTGGGTTCTATGTAACAAAGGGGTGACTCCATAAACCCGTAATATATATTGTATGGCATATGAGCTCGAGGTCATAAAATCATAAATTTATAGTCAAATATTATTACAAAGGAAAAAAACCCCAGAACTTCATTTCTTGAGTATTGACCAGCAAAAGGTGTAGGGGTTCATTACAATAGCTTCATGAAGAAAAACTTCCCAAGGCCCAAAACACCATTTTCATAGTTTATATAACCACACTAAGAGAATTATTACCAAACATTTAAACTTACTAGCCTACTACAAACTATTTAAACGTACTCAAAGATTTATGATCAATGACTTACTGAGAATACATAGCTTCATATTTCAATCATGAACATAATTTTGGATAGAACAGTCCTCAAGAACACACAGAATCATATTTAAATCATCAAAATTATTTGGAAAAAATAGTGTACACTAACTGAACATAATCATAGGGGTTATGATATCAATCATAAACATAATGGGAAACATCATAGTCTAAACTAACTAAGAGGAACCCTAGATGTACAAAATATCATACTACTCACAAACATAACATTGAACATATCAAATTGTAATATACGTATTTGTGTGTTTTAAGATAGATGGAAACTAAAGGAGAATCTTCCACTCTCCACCCAACCATAGGACAACTACAAAACAATGTTCTTGTAGTAGACCACCCTCGAGGTTGGCTTCAACGTCTCTGGATATTTTTTCTTAGGGAATTCATACCAAAGGCTTGGTTAAATATTTATAAGGTGAATTCCATTGTCCAAGTTTGTTATTAAATTCCCTATAGAAGTAAGCATCGTTGTGACCCACTCTTTCCAATGATTTCATTCATAGGGATTCACGCAAGGTTCATATGGGGTGTGGCTCAATATAGGAGTTGGAAACCATTTTCCAAGTGTTTTACGTGTTGTATTTTCATACAAAGTACCACAAGGGTCTACAATCTAGTGTCTAGCTAGTTTATCAACTATTCAACAAACACCAATGTGACCCAAAATTCCCTTTTTAGGTTGTATATCAATTATAAAACAAGTAGCATACATCCACCATAGGGATTCAATCATCCATTTAGCTTCCCACTAACCACACAAGAATATATAACATAGTCCAGTGGCCTAACATAGCTCACAAATATTGCACCCAAATTGAATGTTTTTTAACTCCTACACAGAATCTATCAAAAATTTAAAATTCACTCTATATTCCACAAACAGTAGTATACAATTACCATATGATTCAATTATTAGTATTTAGTGCACTCTATTCTTTGAGCTAGAGACAGAGGGAGATCCAACCAATCTGCTAATAACTAGAGAGAGAGAGAGAGAGAGAGAGAGAGAGATATTTAGTTTTATTCTCATATGTTTTTTCCCAACATCTATTGTTTATTTGGAAGGCCTTTGGCTTGGATACTTGATCTAAAAAGGGAATGGGCACTCTCCTTTCATCCATTTTTCCAATTCAATCTCTTAATTTTACTATTGGGAGGGGGACCTCCCCCAGTCGTATCTCATAACTCAATTGTTAGTTAGTTTATCTTGTCCAACTCTACAAATGGCGGCTCATTAACTTTAGTGATTAAGTTTAGGCTAAGTTCATGCCCTAGTAAGTAATTTATACTATTTACTTACCAAAATATTTTTAAGTTATTAAGAATCCTAAAACGTTGAACTAAATGATGCTACAGAAATGAATTGTAATTTTTTCTATATATAGATATATTATATAACATATATAAAGCAAATTGAAATGAAAAGTGCAACATATCCACCTACTCTATTGTTTCTATGATTTTCCATGATAATTGCATTTAAAAATTAAATAAAAGTAATTATTTCTTGAAAACATGGTTAACAAGCTCTAGGAAATACATAATTTTCCTTCTAATTCATATGACCAAGGTAAAATTATTCATTTCTATTATGCATGTAGATATATCTTAAACCTAGAACCAATAAGCACTAAAAAGGGTCAATTTTATTACAATGTCATATTTTTAATCATTTAATTTTATGCCATTTATTGATTCCCTCACACTAATAAAAATAATGAATTATCAAATTTAATATTTTTTATAGTTGATTGATCTAGTTTTAAGATGGATTTACGTTAATTTTAAATTTTAAATGTTAGCATATACATAGAGCTTGAATGAATCTAATGGCTAAAAACATATGGCTCCTCATAAGAGGCCATAAGCTCAATACTAGCCAAGGATAGATTATCCAAACCTTCCTAAAATTTAGAAATAAACTATATAGATGTTTAGAAATGTAACCATTAGGTATTGATCCAATTAGGAATTATGGAAAAAACTATTTTTTCAATGACCAAAACTATCGCAATTCCATAAAATAGTGGAAAATCCAATATTACTATAATATCTTAAGCATAAAATTCCTTATCTTCAATGGATTCATAAAATTCATTGATAGTGATCAAATAAATTAAAAATGAACTATCAATCAACTCCATATTGCCTTAAAATAGTGGAAATTCCAAGATCGCTATGCTATCTTAAGCATAAAATTCAATATCTTCAATTAAAAATGATTGATAATCATCAAAAAAACCAAAAATGAACTATCAAAAAGGTTCATCTTGAGTATTTAATTTTATTTATTGTTATTTTCTTACTTTCATTTTGATATGTCACCACTTTTCATAAATGATGCACCTTCCCATACTAAATTTCCCTTCCAAAGAATGATTATTTTTCTAGTTACTGCGAATAGTTTCTAGTTACTACAAATAGATGTATACTATGTACTTAGATTTGTACACCATTAGGAAAAATGAGAAAAAAAAATATCGTAAAAGATGTAGTTCATCATTTGTTAACACCATAAAATTGTACACTACAAGAGAAGTTAGAAATTGTCTAGAAAAAGGTACAAATCAAGATTTTCCAGCAAAGTGCATCATGGAAAGATAAAAATTTAAATTTTCCTAAGGTTATGTGAGAAAATATTGGAAAATGCACCAGAAACAAAGGAGGTTTGCGTGGACCATGTGCCTATTCCTTCGAAAGTCTCATGGTCCAGGGAAGGGAAAACTATCATTTTCCGGGACCATTTCCCACACTTGGGCAGTTGATTATCTGACATTGTCAGTGAAGTACAATCAAATTGAGGTTTCCCTGAATATATGAAACACTCAATGGAATCCTCTTATCCTACTCTTGGTTTACTATCACTCTTAGGCCAAGGGAGGGAAGATGAGTTGAAATGTTTCTATATAAAAAAGGCATGGGAAGAGAAAAATGTGAGACATTGTTATGCTGGAAAAATTTCTATCAGAGAAATACTACATTAAACTATTGAAAGAAGGGAATTGAGAGCACTAGAATGTTGTCCATATTGCTTCTATGCAATCAAAAATCTTAGTGAGAGTAGAAGAGTCCACCATTGGAGAGTCTTCACACTTATTTTATGGGAGAGGAGAAGCTTGCAAAGAGACCGAGGAAAGGGATATCCTTGCCGAGGATATTTGAGATCCATAGCTCAAAGGATTCTCTTCAATTTTTTTAGCATTCTCTTGTATTCTTCTACCACCAACAATCAATAAAGGGAGTCTCTCTCCGTTGATACATTAGCATGTTTGCTTCATTGACTATTTTGTTTTATTTATCTCTTTTATTTAGTCTTATTTCTTCATGCATTACCTTCAATAATAATCATTCTTTGTTTTTTTAAAGTTTTTTCACTAACAAAACCAACTATTTTTTCGATCCTTTGGAGGGAACAACCAACTGTGAAGGAGTTTTTATTTGGCACTCCATTGCCACAAAAACACTAACACAGAATTGGTGACTCCAGAAGTTTCTTTTCTTTATTCTAACAGTTTTTTTGCATGACCTCCTCTCTGCATGACCAGCTATAAGGCACTCATTACCTCTCTGGAATTTTTTTCAAGACGATTTGGACCTGTTCTGAGTTTCAGAAAGTGAAATTTTACTCTTTTTTCTCGCTCGCGCGCTTTTTTCATTGACATATTATTTGTTCCACATCTATATTTGGAAAATGTTTGTGGTATACATAAAGCAAGGAAATCCTTGTATTTTTCATTTTTTAGGTGATTGGCATTCGTTAGTGAATTGGATTCACCAATGCACTGTGTTATTTTATTTTTCAGTTTTCCTGATTATTGTACTAACCATAATTAATAGAGAAATTATAGTTTTGTTTATTTTTTATATTTTCAAAAAACACACATAACTAAACTAGAGAGAATAGTAAGTGGAAAAATTCCACACATGTTTTTCAAACTATTTTGCTAAATTTTATGCACATAACATAGTTTAATTGGTAAAGAAGTGGCCCATCATCCACAAATATTTTTGCTAAAAGAGATATTTTTATTTTTATTAGTTTTGGGACTAGGGCTAAAGTTAGTATAGAAAACATGTAATATCTACTTGCCTTGTGCCTTCAGGAATACCTTTACTTGCATATGAACAATTTCTAAAACTGTTTAGATTCCCCATCTCCCTTTAGTTCCACATAGTACAATTAGGAGAATTTTAAGTGACCCATTATCCACACATCATTTCTATTTCATGCAAGGAACAATCAAAAACTTAGTGTGATTACAAGGATAGAGTAAAGGATCATCACATATATGCATCTTATGACACCTTTTATGTTCATTTCGCCACACACTAAGAATTTGTAAGCTTTGCATAAGAAGGAATATAGTACTCAGATATTTTTGTGCTCAGCTTACCTTTTCTTACCAATTCACACCCTAAGAAAAGTCAAGACAATTAAAAGCAACGATAACTTGAACCAACTAATTCTCCCCATGGAGGTCATAAAAGAAGTAATATGTCAGGTTAAGACCATTGGGGGTAGGCATCCCATAAGCCGACATGGTCATTTTACATCTATGAAACATAGAATTTAACTTCTAGGGTGCTTAAAATCCTTCAACCATCCCACAAATATTATTACCCAAGCATAATAGAGACTTGATTCAGAGGGGGTTCGGCTTAGGTTTAGTGAATGCAATGCTCTTTGGTGATAGCCAACCCATGTCATGCTCGGTACTTGTAACTAACTACCATGAAGCTAAATAATTTAATTCTCGCATGGGGCAAAGGTACTTTGCTGAAAAAAATACACGACATCCAAGTTTCCCTATAGGTGATGGTGCTTGCGGAACTCGATCCTCATTTCCATTATCTTGGTTGATTCTTTAGCTACTGGAAGGTGTCACCAGTTATTTCTAAACATTTCCCCAAGACCCATCAAAATATATATACACAAGGTCTAGTTACTTTTATAGTGGTAAGGATGATCAATTCTAATTAGGATTTTTATCATAGATAAACAAAAAAAAAACGTTTTTTCTTGATTGATCACATAGCTTAATCTAAATGAAAATTACCTTTCCATTTGTGATTTTCTTTATGTATGTGATTATATTGCATTGATAGTGATATTATTCCTTCCAATGTTACAATTTATTCACACTAATCGACACCATAGAAGACTCCATCACAACTTTTCTATCTATGTGTTTCTTAAACCTTGCCTCGTTACCGGGAGGTTTGCCAGGATTCCCACCATTTAGGCGAAGAGGACGTCACACAACAACCATTACATGATATTCCTTTATCAGGGAAACTTTCATGACCCCGCAAGGGTCACCAATCGCTACCTCTTTGTGGAGCCCACATACCACTCCCCTGGATAACCCTAGGAGCACCCACTAGGGTAGTATTCCTCTTGCTGCCCCACAAAGGGCCCCCTTTTTTATATGTGTCTAAAATATTTTTGATATGGTTGATAACTTGCAAACACCTTTGTTAGCATATTTGAATCTACAAGATCTAAGTAAGCTAATGAATGACCCAATTACACATGGCCTTAATTAGCCATCCATTCCCACTAAGCTATCTTCAGACATTCCAAAATTCGAAGGAAATCAAGGTGAGGACCTAGGAAACCATGTAATGAATTTTGACATATTTTTTTCTTCAAATACCATTATAGATGATACTATTCGGCTGCAACTATTTCAATGCACTTTTACAAGGCCTGCAGTGAAATGGTATGTTGACCATCCTGCTGCGTCACATGGAAGCTTTAACTCCTTACCTACAACATTCCTTACATTTTTCTAGCTCCTGATTCTGTATGACTCAGGATTGGAACTTCTCACCCATTTCAAAAGAAAATCTACCATTCATAGATCAAACCATATCCATCAATGAAGAAAATGGTGTAGCTTGTGTAAAGCCCAATTTCATAGTTGAGTTATCCTGGACCTTTTTTTGAGATCCATCACATCAGAAATTTCAAAATTTGTGTCAAATTAATAAATGCGCAATGAGAAAGAAGCCATTAGTAAATCCCAATAGCTAAATATTATATGAACCTAGTCTAGATATGTCTAGCATGTTCTTCCAGATGCCCCATGCCTGCAAACATATAAAGAGATACTAGATGCATCCAATACTTTTGATGGATTGATAGGGTCCTTAACTGAAACTCAACCCAAAAATAGTTACTATTATCATAGGTATTTTTTTTCTAATCAAACATTAGTTACTAATCAAAATTCATCACATATAGGATATTACCCGAGTCATCTTGCACCACTACAAAATCTAACTAACAGGGTGTTATCACTCTCATAATTCTAAAGTTGTGAGATTTTTATTTAAAGTCTAAGAAAATTATAGGTAACCACATAACAACTTTTAAACTCTACGATCTAGCCTTCCTAGGGTTTAGAAAGGGCTCTCTATTTAAAATTTAACTTTTTTTTAATTATCTAATATTAGACTAGTTATGGTGTGCAAATTGGTTTGGTTTGGTTTTGTGGGAAAAATCACTTAATGATATGGATAGTGGGAGATCTGTTTGTCGATTGGGCTAAGGAGTCAAAAGTCAAGCAAACAAAACTAGGATCAAGGTCACAAAGTCAAATGTTTTGAGGGCAAGATAGGTAAGTCTTTGAGGATCTTGGAAGGTTGATTTGGTGAAGTGGTTTGATTGGGATAAAGAACAATGAAGGATTCTTTAATCCAGATAAGGAAGGAGTAGACAAAGGTCATTCGAAAGAGAGAGTAATTAGGGGTTCCCTAATCTAGAAATCAACATAAAACATAGAAATGATAAAGCGTTAAAGACAGGGTGCTTTTAACAAATCCTGTAATAATAATCTGGATTTATCATTCGAATTTAGAGAACATATTTGGATGCATGTAAACATAAGAAGATAAAGAAAGACAATAGAAAGTACTTCACTTCAATGGCTCATCACATGAATCCTGAAATATGATGCTAGATGATTTGATCCAGTCTGCTACTCGAACTTGCAACAAAAAGCCTTCAAGTACAACAAAAATGACTATATAAATATTCAACAATTTATTCCACAATAATAATTCAAAAGATGAAGCATATATACAATTTTTTTTACCAAATATCCTATAATAATCATAGGTTTTTTCTAAGGAAATAAAATATCTTTTACAACAAAATAGTGACAGTTTTTTAACAACTTAGCAAGTTGTCCTATTTATCCAAATAAAATACAAAATGATGTTGTGGATTAGGTGCAGCTGGCTGCCTTGGTGTCTTCTTTGCTGGCAATGATATTTCAAATCTGTTTTGAAATATTATCTTCTTATCTAATACTCTTTCATCTGATACTCTTTACCTCTGATACACTTTAAGCTCTGTCAAAATGCCTTACTGCTGAAAAAATTATGTTATTACTGTGGAAAAATCAGCAAACTGTTTTATCATTTTATCTACAATTCGATTTTTACAGTAAGTCAGTGAGTGATTCCCAAGCTTCTTGATCAAGAAATTTTATCTTTTTCAGCTTCCTAAATTTCTCATCTACCTCATTGTATCTAGGAAATGCTGGTTTTATAACAAAAAATGGTTTTATCTCATGTTGTACATAAAATAAATCTTCAAAAATTCTGTGTAAAACCTTCCCTGTAGGAATTCCTTTTCCTTTTGTTTTGTCAACCTCCTCTTTTGCATAATCTCTAATATTTTTTTTGTGGTCCTCTTGTGGCATGAGTTTCTCATTAATGACTAGAATTTTAGGCAAACCTCTTTGCCTCAAATTTTCAAACTTAACCATAAACTTGGTTATGGCTATGTTCATGTTTTCACAATTTTTCTTCTCACTGCTTCATTAAGTTCTTCTTTGAAATGACTTTCATTATTTCAAGGATTGTGTTTATTCTACCAATAATTTCTATTTCTTCAAGTTCTTACTTGTTCTTACTATTGAGAAATTTGATTAGTTCTAGGGCTTGCTCAAGTTTGTCACCTAGCTCATCTTTTGTTTTCTAAATTTCTACTTCTGCTCCCTTCAGTAGATCCCTCTGCTCATATATTACCTAGATTTATGGCCAAACATCATTGATGGCTTCAATGATTTTAATCCATAACTAATTCTTCACATAAAAAATTGGCTCTTTCAAGGTTAAATCCTTTTGTAGATTCTTCAGCGCCACATTTAACCTGTTAGCCATATGTTCATGAGTTTTGGCATTTATTTGGGCTAGCTTTTTAGTGTCTTCAAGATTTTTAATCAATTTCTTTAGTCTGCTGATCTCGTTGGTTTGAAGTGACATTTCCTCCATGGCTTTGACAAGTTTACTAGCCTCATTAGAATGTTGAGCTGCTGTGGTAGAGGATTCTGTGTCTAAAGTAGTAGAAAAGGGTACTGGCACGGCAGTAGCTAGTGGTACTTTTGGTGCCAACTCTTCTACAAGAGTTGAAGGCACAGCTGTAGTAACCATGGGTATTACTATAGGAGTTTGTTGTGATTTTGTAATTTCTCTTTCATGGACAAGTTTATCCATTTGGATATCCATTTCTTTTATCTGTCCTGTTAATTTTTAAATTAAGTTCATCATATTATCTTTGTGGTTTTCCTCTTGAACTATTTCTTTGCCTTGTGGATGTTCAGTTGGTGGAAGCTTGAGTTGTTTCCTCAATTCTGCAATATCGGTATTATTATTCTTCACTAACTCTTCTACAGCTTTGACATTGGCAGGATCATATCCTACTTTAATAACAAACTCTTCTAAAGACTTAATACTAAGATCTTTAGCGTATGAATAAGCCTTATCAACATTCATTTGATCTCTCATGTTTATTATTGTATTCTGAAGCTTGTTGACACTCCATAGCTTTTGTAGTGATGGTAGAATATAGCATATCAGAAGTTTTCCTATGAAATTCAATTTGATCTAGTGCATGGATACTTTCTGTTAGCACTTCAAGATCAAATTTCTGTAATCTTCCACTGCCTTGGGAGTCTTGACTGTTGGTTGAAGCATTGACATAATCAGTTTCCTGTTTGAATAATCAAAAGCTGATAAAAGCATGTTCTTGATACCTAGTTTTTGCTTTAGATATTGAGAATAAATCTCATTTTTTATTTGTTAATTCTTTGTCTTAATCTGCTTATATTTCTCTTTGATATCAAGATCTTTTTCTTTTGCTGTCTGTGAGGAGGATGCCTCCATACTCTACTTCTTTTCAATTACCTATGTATTGGAATTATCAGGATGTTTTTCATTTAAAATTTCTATTGTTTCCTCATTTGTAATGACTGTAGCTGCATCTGTATTTGTCTCTGGAACATCTATATCTTCTACTTCTATTGTCACTTTTCCTTTATCAACTGAATTGACTTTAGACTTTTTATTGTATCCAAGTTTAAACCTACTCTCAATTGTTGTCTTAATAGTGTATGTACCTTCTTCTCTGACTCTCTTAGTAGCTTTCTCTCCTTTATTTGCAGTTTGCAAGGTGTGACTAGTATCATCTTCTTTAACTGCTTCTACCAAGGTATTGTCTAGCCACTTTATTTGATTGACATATTGTATAATCTTTGGTTTTTTCTCATGAATATAAGGTGTTAGTTTTCACTTCACCCTCATTTTTCTTAATATTCCTTGTGGATCATAATTCCATGAGAAGCTTTCTTCAAATCTGTACTAAAGTAACTATTTTGCTGCTTCTTGTTCTGCATCTCTGTGATTAAAAATAAAAGGTCCTACTTGATTCTTCAACTTAAATTGGGTCTTCTTTTTGGCTACTAGGAAGTTGATAGAATATGAATTTAAGATTTTCTTGATATACTCCAAGGCAAAAATTCTCATTGGCACATACTTAGGAAGTTTATAGGGTAACATATTAGACCCAAAAACTCTGATGTCTGTATGTTTTTTATATAAGTACCAATATCTAGTTCTAGTGTGCTCTGATAGTTGTAGAAATTTCTTTATTTCATCACTGATTCTTGGCTGTACTATGTTTGCTAACATATTTATCAATGGATGAATGAATTAATTTGTAAACTCTGCATAATTGAACTCTTTGGAATTTTTTCTAATCATAGATGTAAAAAATATGACTGAAAGTGGATTCTCTGCTATATTAAGCTTCTGAAGTGTAATTGGGAACTTTTCTGCTTGGAAAAATAAGAACATGTGGAAAAGGAAGGAAGTATACCTAAATACTCCTTCAGTTGGAAATTTGACAAGCTAATCATGGATATTATCAGCTATGTATTTAGCATAATTGAAAATGACAGAAAAAGGTTGTCTTAGTGCAAAGGTAGATAGAAATCCTAGGATTGACTCACCTGTATGTTCATCTATAAAATACCCTTGGATAAATGACAACATGGATATGACATGTCTAGATCCTTTAGGAAATTTTGAAGTATAGTAAGGAGGGTTGATTTGTGGAATTTCAACATGTAAAGGCATGAACACTTGGAAAATTTGAAACCTTTTGGGAAAATCAAGACCAATGTAAAGCTTGGTGAGTGATTCTATTTATAGGGGAACTACATTGGGATCTGGTTTGATTTGTAGCATCTGGTTTATTGACTCAATAGTAATTGTGAACAATATTTCTTTATTTGCATTTATAATTGCTCTATGTTCAGGACAATAATGGGTCTGACATAACCTAATAACCTTTGCACATTGATGGGTGAGCGGAACAACATATTTGGGTAGGTTTGACTCCCAAATTTGGACTTCTTCAACTCGATCCAATGAATTTTTATAACTCCAGTAGTGGAGGTCTAACAGATTGAATTCTACAACTGGATCTTCCATTGTATAATCCACATCTGCTAAAGGTGTATGTTCAATGTATAAAACATGAGTTTATAGAGGTTTTACAATAATTGCAATCTTGGAGGACATAAGTGGATTTTATTTTGACATTTTTAGGCTTTCTGGATAACTAAAACTCTATATTTGGACTTTTTTGAACTCTTCTGTAAGATTAAATTGTTTAAAGAAGTGTTTTTTATTCTAACAGAGGTTCTTTGGATAAAAATAGGTGCAACTTGGTTTTTCTTGAGTTTCAACCTTCAATTTCGACTTTAAAATTGATCTTCAGACTTTCACAGGTTTAGGAAATGATAAAACAAGGGTTTTATCTGATTTTTGGATAATTTTGGACTGGAACTTGTTCAAATTGGGCACGGAAGGATTGAGGTTGACTACAAAGGATTTATGGGAAAATTCGAAGTCTTATAAGGTCTACAAAGGATAAATAAATTCAATTTTTCTTTAAAAACCATATGCTATATTGGAAAAAGGGGTTTATCAAAGATTTCACAGCTAATTTGTTCTTTTAAGGAAACTAAAAGGGTTTTTCTTTGGGTAAATGGGATCTAATATTTTTAATTCTTGCAGAAAACTCCTTTCAAATGATAAAACATGTCATTTTTTATGAAGAATACCTCTTTGAGTAGGTATTTTTGTTTTTAATTGACTTTTGAGGTGTCAGACAAGTTTTGATTGTGTTTGAAGGTCTCTTCAAGCAAAATGGACATTTCCATTAATCTTGACAACAACTATGGTCGCTGTTTTCAGGTTTTCTGGACGTGAAACCAGTGTATCTGGACCTTTGTTGCTTAGTCGGAGGATAAATGCATACAAATAATGTAGAAAATGCTTAATGGGTGCAATATGAAGGTTTATATGAAGTTTTAGGTTTAATGCAGCTTAACCTTAAATGAAGGTCATATCAAAACAAAGGGCAGTTTGGCGTGTGAAGGAAGAAAACCATAACCGGTTATCACATAGGTTTTTGGCGGTATATGGTACTGTAGGATCGAATGTGATCCAGTGATATTTGGCCACGTGGAGGAGAGATAAGGCCTTTGAACCACCCATTTCGTAAATGTTGAAATGAGTTTTGATCGCGCAATTTGAAATGTGATATGTATTTACGGTCATCAGATCTGAGAGTGTTCATGCGAATGGTGGGGATTAGTTTTGGAGTTTCTCAACAGTGGGACGTGGTCCCCAGGCTTTGTATTATGCGACGGGATGCATTCTAATATAAAAAACATTTGTTTTTCAATATAAAACCAATGTGTTATGATGGTTGGCGAGGTAATATTTATATGCTTAAATAAAACATTAATGTGTGTTTTAAAACCATTGGGATCGAGATTAATATATAAGATATGTTTAACCTATGGGAAAAGGGATGGATTTATATTTCGACACATGGGGAATATAAACCATAGGTTTAATGTTAAATAATGGTTTTTTTGGGATATTTATATAAAATTAATTAATAAATATATGGGAAGGGATATTATAAGGGTTTAATACATTATGTTAATGATTAATATGAAATGAAAATGTAATGAGATGAAAAATATATAAATATAAACTAAGTAAAGTGTGTAAAATAGGAATTTAGCATTGAAATTATCCCATTTCAATATTTACACATAAACTTAGGATAAAATGTATTTTGTGGTTTTTTTAGTTTTTTTTGGATGAAATGGAATTAATTAAGTAGGGATTTTACTTTCACTAAGAAAACAAGGTGTTTTACTTGGGAAAAGGGATTATAGTTTTGGAAAAGGGTGAATATGCTGAGGAAAATGGATTTTCTAAACGGAATCCAATATTTTTAATCAATCAGTTATTAAGCCTTGGGTTCGGTCCCAACATAAGTCAGAGAAATGCTCTGAGCCTCTTTAACTGAAGGTTTTGAATATTCAATGATTGTGGGGGAGGGGAAATTAGTAATTTTCCCAATAACGCTTTATTACATGCCTTGCACAATTGATTTCTACCTACCCATCATTATTCTAACATTTTTTAGTTCATTTTCATCGGTGCATTTAAGCTTGCAACAATAAATCCATTTTTCTTTTAAAGCAATAAATCTATTTAAGTCTAACCTTATTTCATCTGAGGGCTCATAATAAACTGTTGAGCTCCTCATTTATTCTCTAAGTATCTACTAATTTGTCAAATTTTAACTATTTGACATATCTTTATTCTCTATCTAAATCATGAAATTCAAAGCACAAAAATTTAAGATTAAACTATTTAACTGATCATGGATTATGGCATTTTGAACAATCTGCACATAATCATTATTTTTCTCAGTAAAGGTAAATAATAGTGGCATTTTGACTTGCTCACTTTCATGTCTTGTTTTTATGTCTTTTTTCTTTTGGGGTCCATTTTTTATTCTTTTTGATCTTTTCTTTTCTAAGCCCTTTGATTTTTCTTTTAGGACTTTTACCCTCTTTTCAATTTTTATTATTTTTCAAATATGGAAAAACAACTTGCAGAAAGCAAGTTATGTACATATTTACAAGAATATCAAAGTAAATTAAAAAATTATGAACCCTATTATTATAGGACCCTAACAGCGGCTCCGCATGGACATGGCATTTCCTAGTGAAATGTCAAGAACTTTAAGACTAATATCCTTTGAATTATGACTGATATGACCTTGTAAGTGTCTTCTGATCTCTGAAATTAATTATACTTATGATGTTTTACCTCTCAAATATTAGGGCCTTCTCTCTGGGCTTCAACTCTATTAGGAAAACATCCAATCCAATATAAAATCTTCAATGTATATGTACAATGGTCAAAATAGATAAAACTAACTATTTTTTATCTCTGAGGAGTAGTAGTGCTTCAACATTCTGCCATTTACTGGTCCATCTAGCATATCTGATCCATCCATTTCTTCCAGAAAGAAAGCATTGTTACCTTTATAACCATAAATAGCATAAGGTCCTTTCCATAGAAAATCAAATTTTCCATGTTTACCTTTCTCTTCTCTTCTTGAATCCCATTTTAACACTTTGTCTCCAATGTAGAAATCATCTTCCTTATTATTTCTGTCAAAAAATTTCTTTATCTTATCCTGGATAACTTGAGACCTAATATAAACCTTTTCTCTTGTTTTTTGCAAGTGAATGGTTTGATTAGTCCATCTTTGTATGTCATTTGTTTCAACTTGTAATTCTTGGATAATATTCATTACTGGTACTCCTAAGGAAGATGGAAAAATATCATACATTCCATAGACAAGCTAGTAAGTATATATGCCCATAAGGCATTGACTAACTTCTTGCTCCAAATCATTTTTTTATCTTCTAGTAACTTTTTTATGATGTTTAAAAGGCTCTTATTTGAATATTCAGCAAGGCCATTACCTTCAAGGTAATATGCAATAGAATGGCCTAAGGTAATGTGATATTTATGGAAAAAGTCAATCATGTTTTAAGATTTGAATGCAGCTGCATTGTCAGTAATTATCTTTTGGGGACATCCAAATCTTAAAAGTATGTTGCTTTATAAAAAGGAGATAATGATAGTGTCAGTGGCTTGCCTTGAAGGTATGACTTCAATCCACTTGCTAAAATAGTCAGTCGCTGTCAAAATCCACTTGTGTTGGGCTGATGATGGAGGTTGAATTTCACCAATGAAGTCAAGACCCCATTGTTGAAATGGAATTCCAGTTGAGAAAGGTTTTAAGGCCAGGGGTAATAGCTTTTTCTTACCCCCAAATATTTGAAACTTGTGACAGGAGGTCACATACCTTTTTACATCTGAAAAAAAAGTAGGCTAGTAGAAAACATCTCTCAGGATTTTGTCTGCAGTAGTCTTCGAGTAGAGATGTCCTCCACAGTCACCTACATGAAATTCTTCTACTACTTTGTCAGCTTCTTCTTTTAAAAAATAATTTGATAAAATCCCACTATGATCTTTCCAAAATAGTACATTGTCTAATATAAAAAATCTGACTGCCTTTAGCTTTAAGAATCTAGCTTTTGTTCTTGATAATGCAGGAGGAGCTTGTAATTTTAGTAATACAATTACGATATCTGCATACCATCGTTAGTATGAAAAGGCTTCACTGATCTCTGAATTTGCCATCTCTTCCTGGTCATCTACTTTGGAAATAATTTTTTTGTCTAGGGCATGACAATTTGATTCATCCATGAGTTTGGCTAAACCTTGACCTTTCATAAGTTTAGTGGGTTTTATGTCCATGTCATATTCAAAAATTGTGGCAATCCACTTATCTCTTCTACCATCAGGACCATCCTAAGTTAGAATGTCTTTTACTACTGCATTTGGGACATAAGAAATAATGTGAGAATAAAGAATGTACTCTCTAAAATATTTAATGGCCTTTACAAAAGCTAGGGAATGTTTCTCCATGATATTGAATTTCAAAGTGGCATCTCTAAGTGTTCTTCTAAAGAAAGCTATGGGCTGTTCATAACCCTGATCATTTTTCTGTAGTAAAACTGCAGTAATGGTGTGTTCTGAAGAAAATGAAAAAATAATGAAATCCTTTTTAAAGTCAGGACTTATAAGGACTGGGGTTTTTGTTAAGGCCTGTTTGATAGATTCAAATGATTATTTGGCCTCAATAGTACATTTTAGAACTGAATATTTTTTAAGCATGTTGTTTAGTTCTCTAATTATTTCAGCTAAATTGGAAATGAATCTTCTTAAAAAATTAATTTTTCCTAGAAAATCTTGTAACTCTTTTATGTTCCTTGAAGGACTAATGTACTAATGTTAAGAATTTCTTCTATTCTAGCAGGGTCTATTCTAATTCCTTCCTTAGATATTATGTGTCCTAGTAACTTGCCTTCTTCTAATCCAAATAAGGTTTTCTTACGATTTAAAGAGATGCCAAAATTTTTTCATTTAATAAAGACTTATCTAAGATGGTCTTAGAAAATACAGTTATTTCATCTAAGTAAATCACTAAGAATTCATGAATTTCCTTTGCAAAATCTATATTGATAGCTCTTCGAAAGGTGGCCCCTACATTCATTAAACCAAAAGGGATTTTTACATACATAAAAATGCACTAAGGAGTAGTAATAGTTGTTTTGGCTTGATCCTTTGGTTGGACTAAAATTTGGTTGTATCCTGAAAATTCATCTAAAAGTGAAATCCTAGAAGAACCAAATACCCTTTGTAAAATGTGATCCATTTTTGGTAAAGGGTAATTATCTTTTCGGGATACTTTGTTTAAATTTCTAAAATCGACACATAATCTAATCTCTTCTGTCTTTTTTATGGTTGGAACTAAATTAGAAACCCAATCAGAATATCTGATTGGTGCAATTATCTGTGCATCGTACATTATTTTTACCTATTTTTCAATCAAAGACATCAAAAGAGGGTTTATCCATCTTAAATTTTGTTTAAAAGGCTTTTGGTATTCCTTTATAGGGATTTTATGCTGTATTATATTGCTTTCATAGGATTTTAGGTCCTCATAAATCCAAGCAAAAAATCTTGAAATTCCTTAAAAAGAGCAATATAATTTTCTTTTTCTTGTTGGGGTAAGGCTTTAGAAAGTTTGATCATTTTGGGTTTTAACTCAGTGCCAATGTTACATTCCCCAATATCAAATCTGAGTGCCTTCATTTTGGGATTTCTAGCAACATCATTTGGGTCAAATAAATCTTCTAAAGGAGTTAAACCTTTTGGTAAGAAATTACCTTTGAGATTTAATATATCAGATTCATCATCAATTATCTCATCAATTTCTACTCTCTATAAGCTATCTATATATGATTGACTAAACTTAGTAGGTATAAAACACTTTACTTTATTTACACCTATATTATTCAAACTAATTTCACTATCTAAATCCTGATCTAATGTACATTCTATGTCTATTTTACAGTTTTGAAATTCACCTTCATTATTAATAAAATGGTAAATATGTTGATCTTGTGAGAAAATTTGCCAATATTTGACCTTATCTGGAATTATTGGTCTGTGTTTTACTTATGCAGTATATTCATGATTAAGATAAAAGGGAAAATTACAGGTACGAGCAAAAGTTGCTAAGGAGTGTGCCTATATGTTTTGTTTTCTTGGTATTGCAGAAAAAATACATTCCAACAGTTCCTCTATCAAATATAATACAGTTTCTCTATATTGGCCTAATCTAGGATTATAAATAGAACATTATCTTTTTATATTTTTAATAATCAACTCTGAATCTCCCATAATTGATATTCTTTTACCTCTTAAGTTTCTAATAATTTGGAGTCCTAATATGAGGGCTTCATACTCAGCCATATTGTTGGTGCATTTAAAATTCAGTCTAAAAGCATGGCCCTCTGTATGATTCTTTTCAATATTAGTATCCAAACTCTTGCTCCTACTCCTAGTTTCTTTACTCAGCCATCAAAATATAAATGCCATAAGGATTCATGAAATATATTGTCATTTTTTTGTGTTTTCTTTTTCTCCTTTAGTTCAGTTTTGATTCTATTATCATTTTCATAATTACATAAGACGAATGAATCTACGTCAGTAGGTGTAGCATAAATTGGGTAATTTATTGATCTTGCTGCACTACTCACCATATATTTCATCAATGTTTCCCTATAGAGTTTCTTTGGTTGACCAAAAACTGATATGGTTGCATATGACATGTCCAATTATACAGATCCCTGTAATTTTTCTCCCCATGAGCAAGATAATAACATTCCATATTTGGGTGGGATATCAGCTACTACAATGTCCATGAGTATACTTTACCAGGATATTGAACTAATGTGACACATAAATCTTTAATTAAACCTAGGCATTTCACTTTGATTGAATCAAATGAAAATAAATCTTTGTAAGGCCTTGTGATGTCTAAGTTCAGGGTTTCCATTATTGCTTTGGGTATTATATTATGTGAAGTTCCTGAATCTAACATTGCATTGTGTAAAATTTGGTCATGAATAGTTAAACTAATGCAAAATGGAGGAACTGCTTCATCTTGATACTTTCCATTCACATCAGGGCCAAAAATCAACTTTGGTTGATCATCATTCAAGTTTACAGAGCCTTCTCCATCATTCATGTTTAATGTTTCAATGATTTTTGTTTTATAGAAATCATATTTTACCAATTTTGTCAAAGGTATTGGTATTTTTAACTTTGTAATTTCATTTTGTATATTGAATGAAGGTTGTGATTTACTAATTTAAATTAAATCTTCCTTATTAACTATAGTTTGAGTGGGTTTATATTGTTTTTCTACAGTTACGTTTTCATTTTCTGTTTGAGTGTCTGGTGTTTTACTGCTCCTAGTTTTCTTTTCAGGAGTGGTTTGAGAAGCAGTAGATATTTTTTCAGATTTTGAATTATCATAAGCTGTTTTTGCAGTGGAAACTTTTGGATCTACTAATTTTGGATTCTAAGTTTGTTGTTTTAGAAGAATTAGGTGTTTTTATAGCAGCATATTTTTATGAATCTTTTGTTGTTTGATCAACTTCATCTGTTATGTCAACAATCTTAGGACTGGGTGAAATTTTGGGGCTAGAAACGTTTTGGGATGAGTTAGAGTTTTTCTTATTTTCCCTAGGAAGAATTTGCAGAACTTTTGTAGTGGGGTCTTCTACTTTTTTTTATTTTGTGTTTGAGCAGTTTTCTTAGTAGAAGGTTCAGTGTTTTTCTTACCTCTAAGGTTATATTGACTATGTACTTCGTTTATGGAAAAATCATAATCTTGTTTGTAGTCAAATGATTCACCTATATCTAATTTAATTTGTTGGAGTTTAAATAACTTTTGATTTTCTTGTGTGAGAAAGATAGTGTTATTATCATTTATTCCCATTAGATTTATGGTATCCTCATCATCATCATTCTGTTGAGAAATTTCAACATCGTTCTCTTGGAATGGAGTCTTATTGTCTGATCAGGGGCTAATTCTTTTGATTTTCCTGAATTTGTATTTTTCCTGAAGTTGGGATTTCTAATTTTCTATTGATTATCCCATTGAGGTCTCCTTTCTATGTTATCTAATTTATCCATAATTCTCTCTAAAGTGTTAGCTAACTAATCTATTTTTCCATCTGAACTAGAAGTTTCTTCTTTTATAGTTACTCTCATTTCATTCCTCAATCTAGCTTTTCTAGCCAAAATGTTTACTTCTACACTAGAAGCATATGTTTTCATTCTTTCTAAGGTTTCAGCATTTCTCTTCCTCAGCTAATATGCCATGTCTGTGTCAAATCCATTAGGGAATTTGAGTAGGAAAGAATCAGGAGTGGATTTGAGATTAGTTGGGATTGAATTATAAACACTGTTGTATCTAGTGCAGTAGTACTGGACTTTTTCATTAGGAGCTCTTCTCATGGCATCAGATTTAGATAATATTTGGAGTGGATTTTTCTTCTTTTCCCATTTATTCAAAAATAATCTATGAAATACTGCTAAATCAGTTATACTACCATGGTTAATACCTTTAAACCATTTTTTAACTTCCCCTGTTAAGGTTTGTGCAAAGAGTCTCATTTGTACATCAGAATCATCTATTTCATGAAGCTCAAAGTAACCTGTCATTTTATTAATATGTTGTTGAGCAGTGTACTGAGTAGTAGCATCAAATTGGGGTATCTTACTTTGGTAATCCTTAGACATATCATATAGCTGTGCTGGAGGAACTAGGGGAGCATACCTAGTAGCCACAACTTGAATTTTAGCTTGGATAGGAGGTATATTGGAAGTGCTTGGGGCCGAACTGGAAGTACTAGCTAATGCAGTTAATGAAGTGACTAATGAAACTGGAATATAAGATGGTGAACTAGAAAAAGTGGGAGATGAATTAAAGGATAAAGTTGGGGTGCTAGAAAATGAAACTGGAATATATGAAGAACTATGTGGAAATGAGAATGATGAGTTTAAATTTTCAGAAGATAAACTAATGGATGATGTTGATATGGGAGAATATGGAAATAGTATTCTAGGTTATAAGGGTTGTCTAGGAATAAATGAATATATAGGTTCGAATGTAGTGGAAATTATAGATGATGTAGTGGTATATAAAACAGGAATAGGAGGCTTAGATGTGTATGCTAATAATTTAGCTAATTCAATAGCTTCATTTATTTCCTTAAGAATAGTAGCATTTATCTCTTCAAGTTTATTTTGAGCTTTAAATATTTTTTATTCAGAATCTGCTAAAATATTTTGCTATTTTTCCTCAAGAAATGAAATGAAAACAGGGTCTATAACATCACTTTTTAAGTTAGTTTTTTATTTGCTTCTAAACAAAGAATGTTCAAAGTTCAGGTCAAACTCTATGTCTTGTAAACTCACTAATTATTTTGGTAATGAATTGGCTCTATATAAGGAAATTTTTGCACCTCATTCTTCTACTTGTTTATTCTCTTTTCCAATTCTGTCCGGATTGTCTACTATAACAATAAGTTTAGGATCCGGGTTAGACCTGGTATAGTAAATTTTTCCAGAAGCCAGAATTACAGTTTTTCATAAAATGATACTCACAAATGATAAAATGGTCTTTAAGGTAAAAGGATAATGAAAAATATTTCCTTAAAGGTCTATTTTAAGGCTAAGGATTGGTTAGTCGCTAGTATGGTTGCCAGTATGTTATCATTCTAATAATTCTAAAGTTGTGAGATTTTGATTTAAAGTCTAAGAACATTAGAGGTAACCACAGACAAACTTTTAAACTCTAGGATCTAACCTTCCTAGGGTTCAAAGAGGGCTCTCTCTTTAAGATTTATATTTTTTTTATTTATCCGATATTATACTAGTTATGATGTGAAAATTGGTTTGTTTTGGTTTGGTGGGAAAAATCACTTAATGAGATGGATAGTGGGAGATATGTTTGTCCATTGGGATAAGGAGTCAAAAATCAAGCAGACAGAACTAGGATCAAGGTAAAAAAGTCAAACGTTTTGAGGGCAAGATAGATAAGTCTTTGAAGATCTTGGAAGGTTGATTTGGTGAAGTGGTTTGATTGGGATAAAGAAAAATGAAGGATTCTTTAATCCGGATAAGGAAGGAGTAGAGAGAGTTCATTCGAAAGAGGGAGCAATCAATGGTTCCCTACTCTGGAAATCAATAGAAAACATAGAAATGACAAATATTTAAAGACAATGTGCTTTTAACAAATCCTATAATAATACTCTTGATTTATCGTTCAAATTTAGAGAACATATATGGATGCATGTAAACATAAGAAGATAAAAAAAGACAATAGAAAGTACCTCAATTCAATGGCTCATCATATTAATCTTGAAATATGATGCTAAATGATTTGATCCAGTCTGTTGCTGGAACTTGCAACAAAAAGCCTTCAAGTACAACAAAATTACTATAGAAATATTCAGCAATTTATTCTACGATAATACTTCAAAAGATGAAGTATATATACAATTTTTTTTACAAAATATACTAGAATAATCATAGGATTTTTCTATGGAAATAAAATATATTTTACAAAAAAATAGTGACAGTTGCTTAACAACTTAGCAAGTTGTCCTATTTATCCAAATAAAATAGAAAATGTTGTTGTCGATTAGGTGCAACTGGCTACCTTGGTGTCTTCTTTGTTGGAAATGATATTTCAAACCTGATTTGAAATATTATCTTCTTATCGGATACTCTTTCATCTGATACTCTTTACTTCTGATACACTTTAAACTCTGTCAAAACTGCCTTACTGCTGTACAAATTTTGTTATCACCGTGGAAAAATCATCAAACTGTTTTATCTTTTATCTACAATTTGACTTTTATAGTAAGTCAAATATCATTTAAAAATCTCTGTTGTTGGCTCATTTGTAATGAATTTAGCTGCATCTATATTTATCTCTGGAACATCTGTATATTCTACTTCTATGGTCACTTTTCCTTTACCAACTCAATTGACTTTAGACTTTTTATTGTATCTAAGTTTAAACCTAGTCTCAGTTGTTGTCTCAGTAGTGTCAGTACCTTCTTATTTGACTCTCTTAGTAGATTTCTCTCCTTTATTTTCATTTTGCAAGGTGTGACTAATATCACCCTATTTAACTAATTCTACCAAGGTATTGTCTAGCCACTCTCTTTGATTGACATATTGTTCAATCTCTAGTTTTTTCCCATGAATATAAGGTGTTAGTTTGCACTTCATCCTCATTTTGTGTAATATTCCCTGTGTATCATAATTCCATGATACTATTTATTCAAATATGTACTTAAGTAACTGTTAGGATGCTTCTTGTTCTGCATCTCTTTGATTACAAATAAAAGGTCCTACTTGATACTTCAACATAAATTGGGTCTTCTTTTTGGTTGCTAGGAAGTTGATAGAATCTGAATTTAAGATTTGCCTGATATACTCCAAGGAAAAAATTCTCATTTGGCACATACTTAGGAAGTTCATAGGGTAACAGATTGGACCCAAAAACTTTGATTTCTGTATTTTTTTTATATAAGTACCAATATCCAGTTCTAGTGTGCTTTGATAGATGTAGAATTTTTTTTATTTCATCTTCGATGCTTGTCTGTATTGTTTTTTGCTAACATATTTATCAATGGATGAATGAAGTAGTCTGTAAAATTTGCATAACTGGAATCTGTGGACATTTTTCGGATCAAAAATGTCCAAAAGATGAGTGAAAGTGGATTCTCTTCTATATCAAGCTTCTGAAATGTAATTGGGAACGTGTCTGCTTGGAAATATAAGAACATATGGAAAAGGAAGGAAGTATACCTAAATACTCCTTCAGTTGGCAATCTCATAAGTTGATCATGGATATTATCAGCTATATATCCAACATAATTGAAAATGAAAGAAGGAGGCTGTCTTCTTGCAAAGGTAGATAGAAATCCTAGGATTGAGTCATCTGTATGTTCATCTGCAAAATACCCTAGGATAAATGACAACATGGAGATGACATGCCTAGATCCTTCAGGAAATTTTGAAGTAGTGTAAGGAGGGTTGATTCAAAGGATAAAAGATGTCGTTTTTTATGAAGAATACCTCTTTGAGTAGGCATTTTGGTCTTTAACTAACTTTTTAGGTGTCAAATAGGTTTTGATGGTGTTTGAAGGTCTCTGGAAGCAATATAGACATTTCTAGTAATCTTGATAGCAAATGTGGTGGTTTTTTTAGGTTCTATGGACATGAAACCAATGTATCAGGACCTTTGTTTCTTAGTTGGGGGATAAATTCATAAAAATAACACAGAATGGTCTTAACAAGCGCAATATGAAGGTTTATATGATGTTTTAGGTTTAATGTAGATTAACCTTAAATGCAGGTCATATCAAAACAAAGAGAAATTTGTTCCGTGAAGGAAAAAAACCATAGGTGGTTATCGCATATTTTTTGGTCGGTATATGGTATTGTAGGATTGGATGGGATCAAGTGATATTTGGACATGTGAAGGAGAGATAAGGGCTCTAAACCACCCATTTCGCAAATGTTGAAATGAGTTTTGATCATGCAGTTTAAAATGAGATATGTATTTGCGGTTGTCGGATCTGAGGGCGTTCATGCGAATAGTGGGGATTATTTTTGGAGTTGCACGACAGTGGGACATGGTGCCCGGGCTTTGTATTATGTGGCAGGATTAATTCTAATATAAAAAAAAATTGTTTTTCAATATAAAACCAATGTGTTATGATGGTTGGCAGGGTAATATTTATATTGTTAAATAAAACATTAACGCGTGTTTTAAAACCATTGGGAGAGGGATTAACATATAAGTTATGTTTAACCTATCGGGAAAGGGTGTGGTTTATATTTCGTCGCATGGGGAATATAAACAGTAGGTTTAACGTTAAAGAATGGGCTTTTTTGGATATTTATATAAAATGAATTAATAAATATATGGGAAGGAGTATTATAAGGGTTTAATACATTATGTTAATGATTAATATGAAATGAAAATGTAATGAGATGAAAAACACATAAATATAAACTAAGTAAAGTGTGTAGAATAGTAATTTAGCATAGAAATTATCCCATTTTGATATGTACACATAAACTTAGGATAAAATGTATTTTGTGTTTTTTTAGTGTTTTTTGGATGAAATGGAATTAATTAAGTAGGGATTTTACTTTCACTAAGCAAAAAAGGTGTTTTACTTGGGAAAAGGGATTATAGTTTTGGAAAAGGGTGAATATTCTGAGGAAAATGGATTTTATAAAGGGAATCCAGTATTTTTAACCAATCAATTACTAAGCCTTGGGTTTGATCCCAATAGAAGTCAAAGAAATTCTCTGAGCCTTTTTAACTGAAGGTTTTGGATATTGGATAATTGTGGGGGAGGGGAAATTAGTAATTTTCCTGATTATGTTTTATTACATGCCTTGTGCAACTTCTTTCTACCTACTGCTTTCTACCTACCCATCATTATTCTAAAATTTTTTACTTCATTTGCATGGGTGCATTTAAGCTTGAAACCATATATCCATTATTATTTTAAAACAATAAATCTATCTATGTCTAACCTAATTTCATCCGAGGGCTCAGATTAAACTGTTGAGCTCCTCATTTATTCTCTAACTATCCACTGATTTGTCAAGTTTAAACTGTTTGACATATCTTTATTCTCTATCTAAAACATGAAATTAAAAGCATGAAAAGTTAAGATTAAACTATTTAACTGATCATGGATTATGAAATTTTGAACAATCTGCACATAATCATTATTTTTTTCAGTAAAGGTAAATAATAGTGGCATATCGACTTGCTCATTTTCATGTCTTATTTTTATCTCTTTTTTCTTTTGGCGTCCATTTTCTATTCTTTTTTATCTTTTCTTTTCTAATTCCTTTGATATCTCTTTTAGGTCTTTTACCCTCTTTTCATTTTTTAGTATTTTTCAAATATGGGAAAACAACTTGCAGAAAGCAAGCTATGTACATATTTACATGACTATCAAAGTCAATTAAAAAATTATGAACCCTATTATTATAGGACACTAACACAGGGTTAACCAATATCATCCCCCACAGGGAGGACCATACCCCCCCACCCCTAGGAAAATAAATACTCATATAGGAATACAGATGTAAGAGAGTTGTCCTAGAATGCGTACGCTAATCAGGGAAAAGGAAAAAATACTCTCATTTCCATGCAAAACAATGACATATACCACCAATGCAAAATAAAACGTGGCTTAATTTAGTGCAGCCCTCCCGAGCTCAATAGTAACCATCATTTGTCTAGGATAATACCAAACCCTCCTAATGTTGTTAAGAGAAAAACAAAGAGGAAACGAAAGGGAGTTCTTAGACATGGCAGAAACAATTAGCAATGCGCCCCGCAAATACAGGTTGTGGGAAACCCCAACCGAAATCAGAATCAGGAAGAAATCTACAACAATTCTCAAAGGAAAAATAAGACGACCAATCTAAGGAAAAATCATTCTTGTGCAATATGTGTGGAATATGGTCATTACACCCTACTGTACCTGTTTCTCATAGGAATTTCTTGGTTGTAGAAACTATGCTGAGAAAACAACTAGACGAGTCTTTAGGTTCAATCTGGCCCTTGAACCAAATGGGGATTCCTCAATAGTTACAAGGCCTTTTTAGCATTGTTCATTGTCATTGGAAAAAAACCTATGAAGCACAATGGCTAGATTTAGGATTTAATTGGGTGGTTGCTAATTATTTCGCAATTCCTATTCATGAATAAATTCCTCCTTTGAAGAATCCTTTTTCAAAGTGTCAGCTTCCAACTTGATAGAATAACTTGACTTTTTAAATAATTTGAAAGAAGAATATAAGGGGATTCCTGATAATTAAGGAGTCAGACATAATACTTAATTAACCAGGTAAAATTGGATGTCTTTAGAAAGCTTCTATAGCCCAAAAAAACACATTGAGGAGAAGATAGAAGGGCAAACAATGACCATTTCAAAGAGGAGATAACTCAAACATACAATCCAATATACTTTAATCTCTTTAAACAATTATAAAGTTTTAGGGAATTTCAGAGAGATTGAAACTCAACGTATTCTTACCTAGCTCTTGTATAAGAATTGTATAAGAATTTGAACATGGGTAGAAAAAAAGTTATAGAAACACTAGAAAGACATACTAGAAACACAAATTCTATCATAAACTGGAGCCGGAAGGATTTGATAAGGAATTATATAATATAATTTTTACAAATTTGAAATGTTTTGGCATCAAAAGCCAACATCTATTTATTACAAACTAAATAATATATAGAAAAATAACCAAGCTAACGATTTCTAGTTTTTAGGAATAAAATCCAAAATAGTATACTAAAAATAAATAATCTTTGGATATTTTGCCATAGATTTGGAATTGTTTCACTAACTGTTGGAAATCTCCAAAATGATCTTCAATATGTTGATCTTCTACTGCTAGGTGTCTTCTAAATGTTGATATCTCCATGTCCTTGAATCTAGAGTTTTTGATTGTGAAATTTATATTTCAATTTATAATTTCGTGCCTTCGGTTTGTGAAGTTGTCACTGAAGATCTTCTTGGAATGATCTTATGTCACTTTTTGAGAATGCTTCACCAATTTTATAAATATCTGGAAGGAAATAGTTTATAAATTTTCTCAAATATTTTGTAAATTAATTTTATATTTTTCTATTTTCGTGAATTTACTAAATCAAATTCACAAAATATTTCCTCAAATAATGTTATTGAATAAATTCATCTACTTATTTAAAATTATGCTTTGTTTTTCCTTTTCATCTATTCCCAAAACCATTTTTTGTTTTGTCTTCCCATGGATTCCAAAAAGCATGTGTTGTTTTGTAAATATATGTCCTATATCTCCTTCCCTATAAAAACTCATTTTTTACTTATCCTCGATTTACTTTCACACCGGAAATTAGATTTCACTTGTACCTATAAATTTTTTTCTTCTTTGCACCGCAAATCTATTTCTCCATGTTGTTGTTAATGATGTTTATAAAACCTATTCACCCGAATATCATTTTCACTCAAACTCCTACCCCCCATAAAAATATTTCATAAAAGTATGAAATGCGAATTTTATATATCTTCCCCCCCATATTTTATAAATGTATTTCTGCGATAATTTAATAGATAGGAATAATGGTATTTTTGGGGTAGTAATAAATATTTTTAGGAGGAACGTATAGGGGGTCTCCATGGTAAATGTTTTTTAGGGGGAGGGAGATGGTTGGATTAGTGGTAAATGGTTTTGAGGGGGAGGGAGCCAGTTGGATTAGAGGCTGACAGGTGTAAAACATGATAAAGTGAAAAACAACTACCTAAACATACACCTTGGTTAAATTTCAGAGGGGCTGGCCTAAGGGTTGAATCAAGCACCATTTATTTGACTTTGCATATATCTAAATGCATGAAAAATAAGGGAGGTTTAAGGGGTTGGGGTAAGGGCTAAATCAATGACCATTGATTTGACTTTGCACATATCTCAATGCATGAAAAATAAGGGAGGTTTAATAATTAAGTGTGCAGTGGTTCATAGGCGTTGACTTAAATGAATTTTTTATAACATAAATTTTAACTTTAAATAGATATTTTCATCAAAGTATACAAATATGTTTTTATAAAAATATGATTATTTAAAATTAAAATTATTATTATAAAAAATAATTAGCAAGTCATTCAAAAGTATAAACAAGTATATGTTTGAGCATTTATCAAAAAATAAAATTGGAAATTTCTTAAAAATAATTTGTAGCTTCTTTTGGTAAATGACATTGCTACAACATAGGCTTCAACTAGGGACTGTCTCCCCCTATGGGACGAAGGAAACTAGTAAACCAGTTGCCTTAAGGGTTGGACACAAAGTCATACCATAAAACCATCAACCGTTCATCTACAATCATGTAAAAGTTTAACTAATCCCCATGAATCAATCCTGCCATTTGCATATCCTGAAATTGCACACTAAACCCTGTAATTGTGAATTGCAATGAAGGTGAAATCTGAAAATTGTACATTGTTCCAAAATATGGAAAATTTCAAACTTATTCCTTAATTCAATATTCTTGTTTTAGGTCTCATCTATTTTGGAAAGAAAATTGTAATTGTAGCAATGTCACCTATAATATGGTTTACTGAAACTTAAATCAACCCGTATATTGTACACCGAATCTGAAATAATCTACTGCACACTAAATCTGAAAATAACTAATTCAATCACACATAACCTTTACCAAACTGAACTTCACATCTTCACTATTAGGCGTAATTTTCTTTCGAATGTAACCAAGTGAGGAGTGTATTTACTGGTAGATAACTTTGCTAGTAGCTGAAAACTTGAAACATATTTACAATATAAAACTAAAACTCGATAGGCACCAGATACTTGCATGTGAACTTTAAAAGTTGCATCCTATGTGGACATCTTAAATTTTTCATCATGGCTAAGAGGAGAAAAAATATATTGTTGATTGCAACTATCAACAAGCTTTGCATAAACACAATAGTAAAGGTAATTGACATTTCAAAAGAGTGGAATCGGTAACCTAGTGGAATTTCCATACGACAAAGTGCAGTCACCACGTCAAAATAATGCAACCAATACAAATTCCTACTCCTTTTTCACTAGCAAGGAGTAGATCTAGTCATTATTTCACTCCCTTACAATGGTGCCAAATTGTGTACCTGTTTTTGGTTGGCAGTTCTTGGTTGGAGAAACTATGTCGAGAAACCAACTCGAATAGAATTTCAGTTTAAGTTGGCCATTGAACTTGAGGGGGCTCCCTTAATAGGTAGGAGGCCTTTTTTAACGTTGTTCATTTTCAGTCGACTGTAGCCTATGAAGCACAATGGCGAGATTTATGATTTAAGATTTATGATTGTTCCAAAATATCACGAATTACAAACTTATTCCTTAATTCAATATCCTTGTTTTAGGTATCATCTATTTTGTAAATAAAATTATAATTGTAGCAATGTCATCTACAATATGGTTTACTAAAACTTAAATCAAACCATATACTATACACAAAATCTGAAATAATTTACTGCTCAATGAATCTGAAAATAACTAATTCAATCAAACATAACCTTTACCTAACTGAACCGCACATCTGCACTATTAGGCATAACTTTTTTTCAAATGTAGCCAATTGAGGAGTGGATTTACAGGCAGATCACTTTGCGAGCAGCGAAAAACTTGAAATATATTTACAATATAAAACTAAAACTCCACAGGCACCAGATACTTATATGTGAACTTAAAAAGTTTCATCCTCTGTGGACATTTTAAATTTTTCATCATGGCTAAGAGGAGAAAAATATATTGTTGATTGCAACTATCAATAAGCTTTGCAAAAACATAGTAGAAAAGGAAGCTAACATTTCAAAACAGTGGAATCGGTAACCTAGTGGAATCACAATAGAACAAAGTGGAGTCATCACATGAAAATAATTCAACCAATACAAATGCCTACTCCTTTTTCACCAACAAGGAGTAGATCTAGTTGTTATCATGATCCAATGAAAAATTTCTTCGTTACTTCACTCCCAAGCAATGGCGCCAGATGTTGTACTTGTTTCTCGTAGGCATTTCTTCGCTAGAGAAACTACACCGAGAAACCAACTCGACTAGTCTTAAAGTTCAAGTTGGCCCTTGAACTATAGGGGGCTCCCTTAATAGTTACGAGGCCTTGTTTAACGTTGTTCATTGTCACTCGGTTGCAGCCTATGAATCACAATGTCCAGATTTAAGATTTAATGGGATGGTTGCTAATGATTGCACAATTCCTAATCATGAATAAACATGTCCTTTGCAGATTCCTTTCTAAAAGTGTCATCTTCCAGCCGGACAAAAGAACTTAACCTTATAATTACTTTGAAATAAGAATGTTAAAGGATTCCTGATAATTAATGAGTAAAAATTAACCAGTAAAAATTGGATGCATCTAGAAAGCTTCTATAACCCAACAAAACACATTCATGAGAAGATAGAAGGAAAAAAATAACCAGTTCAAAGAGGAGCTAACTCAGACTGTCAGTCCAATATACTAATCTATTTAAAAAATTATAAATTTATAGGGAATTTTAGAGAGATTGAAACTCAATTTATTCTTTCTCATCTCCTCTATAATACATTGAATATGTGAAGAAAACAATTTATGGAAACATAGAAATACATACTAGAAACACAAATTTTGTCATAAACTAGAGTCAAAAGGCTTTGATAAGTAATTCTATAATAGAAGTTTTACAAAGATGAAAGGTTTTGGCATCAAAAACCAACATTTATTTATTACAAATGAAACAATATATAGAAAAATAATCAAGCTAACTATTTCTATTTTTCTAGCTTAAAATCCTTAAAAATATACTAAAAATAAATAATCTCTAGATATTTTGCGAAAAATTTGGAATTATTTCATTGACTATTGGTAATATGCAGAATGATCTTCAATCTGCCAATCCTCTTCTGCTAGGTGTCTTCTGAATGCTAATATATCCATGCCCTTGAAATCTAGAGCAACTAATTGTACTATTTGTATTTCAATTGATAATTATGTGTCTCTGAGGATCTGCTTGGAATGATTTTATGTCACTTTTTGACAATTCTTCACCAATGTTGTAAAATATTTGGAAGGAAATGTTTTATACTTTTTTTCAAATATTTTTTAAATGAAATTTATATTTTTCTATTTTCATGAACTTACTAAATGAAACTCACAAAATATTTTCTCAAATAAAATTATTAATAAATTCATCCACTTATTTGAAATTAGGTGTTGTTTTTCCTTCCCATGTATTCCCAAAACCATGTGTAATTTTGTCTTCCCATGGATTACCAAAACCATGTGTTGTTTTGAAAATGGATGTCCTGTTTCTCCTTCCCTGTAAAAACTCAATTTTTACTTATCCTCCATTTATTTTCACACTATAAATTCCATTTCACATGTACCTGTAAATTCTTCTTCCCTTGCACCAGTAAATATATTTCACATTGTAATTGTAAATTTATTTCACCTAGCCCTCACTTACCTTAGATTTATTCTTACTAACATTTCATTAATTTGAATATCATTTTAGCTCAGCCTCCCATCCATAAAAATATTTCATAAATGTATGAAATATGAATTTGATATATCTTCCCCTATATTTTATAAATGTGTTTATGCCATAGTTTAATAAATAGGAATAATGGTATTTTGCTGGTAATTTAATAAATAGGAATAATGGTATTTTTGGGGTAAGTAATAAATGGTTTTAAGAGGACCCTGTAGGGGGTATCCATGGTAAATATTTTTGAGGGGGAGGGATTCAATTGAAGTAGAGGCTGACAGGTCTTAAACCTCATAAAGTGAAAAACAACTACCCGAACATCCCCATTGGTAAGGGTTTAATCAATGACAATTTATTTGACTTTGCACATATCTCAATGCATGAAAAATAAGGGAGGTTTAACGGGTTGGGTAATGACGATGGATTTGACTTTGCACATATCTCAATGCATGAAAAATAAGGGAGGTTTAACGAGCTGGGTAATGACCATGGATTTGACTTTGCACATATCTCAATTCATGAAAAATAAGGGAGGTTTAATAAAAATAAGGGAGGTTTAATAATTAAGTGCACGGTGGTTCATAGGCGTTGATTTAAATAACTTTTTTATCACATAATTTTTAACTTTACATAGATATTTTCATAAAAATATAAAAATATATTTTTATAAAAACATGATTATTTAAAATTAAAATTATTATTATAAAAAATAATTAATAATTCATTTAAAAATATAAACAAGTATATGTTTGAGCATTTATCGAAAAGGGAAATTCGCAATTTCTTAAAAATAATTTGTAACTTTTTTTGGTGAAAGAAATTTCTACATCATAGGCTTCAACTGGGGAATTCCTCCCCTGTGGGACAGAGAGAACTAGTAAACCAGTTGCCTTAAGGGTTGGGCACAAAGTCATACCATAAAAACATCAACCATTCATCTACAATCATGTAAAAGTGTAACCAATCCCCATGAATCAATCCTGCCATTTGAATATCTTGCAATTGCACACTAAAACCAGTAATTGTGAATTGCAACGAAGCTGAAATCTGAAAATTATACATTGTTCCAAAATATGACAAACTGAAAACGTATTCCTTAATTAAATAGTTCTTTTTTAGTTCTCATCTATTTTGGAAAGAAAATTGTAATTGTAGTAATGTCATCTATAATATGGTTTACTGAAAATTAAGTCAATCCATATACTATATACCAAATATGAAATAATCTACTCCTCACTGAATCTCAAAATAACTAATTAAATGACACATAACCTTTACCTAGCTGAATAACACATCTGCACTATTCGGCGTAATGTACTTTCAAGTGCAACCAAGTGAGGAGTGGATTTAATGGCAGATCACTTTGCCAGCTTAGCTAAAAAATTGAAACATATTTACAATATAAAAATAAACCTCCAGAGGCACCAAATACTTACATCTAAACTTTAAAAGTTGCATTCTCTGTGGACATCTTAAATATTTCATCATGGCTAAGAGGAGAAAAAATATATTATAGAATGAAACTATCAATAAGCTTTGCATAAACAAAGTAATAAAGGAAACTGAGATTTCAAAAGAGTGGAATCGGTAACCCAGTGGAATCGACATATGACAATGTGGAGTCGCCACGTGAAAATAATGCAACCAATACAAATTCCTACTCTTTTTTCACCATCAAGGATTAGATCTAGTTGTTATCAGGATCCAACGAAAAATTTCTTCGTTACTTCACTCCCCGGCAATGGCACCAAATCCTGTACCTATTTCTTGTAGGTAGTTCTTGGCTGGAGAAACTACGCCGAGACACCAACTCGACTAGTATCTAAGTTCAAGTTAGCCCTTAAACTAGAGGGGGCTCCCTTAACAGTTACGAGGACTTGTTTAAAATTGTTCATTGTCACTCGACTGCAGCCTATCAAGCAAAATGGCCAGATTTAAGATTTAATGGGGTAGTTGCTAATGATTTCGCAATTCCTATTTATGAATAAATCCCTCGTTTGTAGAGTACTTTTTTAAAGTGTCAGATTCCAGCGTGACAAAAGAACTTAACCTTAAAAATAATTTGAAAGAAGAGTATAAAAGGATTCCTAATAATTTTGGAGTCACGCAAAATACTTAATTAGCAGGGAAAAATTGGATGCATGTATAAAGCTTCTATACCCCAACAAAACACATTCAGGAGAAGATAGAAGGAAAAAAATAACCAATTTAAACAGGAGCTAACTCAGAAAGACAATCCAATATACTAATCTATTTCAACAATTATAAATTTGCAGGGAATTTTCGAGAGATTGAAACTTAATATATTCTTACCCATATCCTCTATAATACCTTGAACATGTGAAGAAAAAAAGTTATGGAAACACTAGAAAAACATACTAGAAACACAATTTTTTTTATAAACTGGAGTTGGAAGGCTTTGATAAGTAATTCTATAATAGAAGTTTTACAGAGCTGAAAGGTTTTGGCATCAAAAGCCAACATCTATTTATTATAAATGAAATAATATATAGAAAAATAATCAAGCTAAATATTTCTAGTTTTCTAGAATAAAATCCTAAACAATATAATAAAAATAAATAATCTCCGAGTATTCTACTAAAAACTTGGAATTGTTTCACTGACTCTTGGTAATGTGCAGAATGATCTTCAAACTTCCAATCCTCTGCTACTAGGTGTTTTCTGAATGCTAATATCTCCATTCCCTTGAAATCTAGAGCAACTAATTCTACAATTTGTCTTTCAATTGATAATTATGTGCCTTAAAATATGAGTTTATGAAGTTGTTGCTGGAGATCTGCTTCGAATGATCTTATGTCATTTTTTGACAATTCTTCACCAATGTTAGAAAATATTTGGAAGGAAACATTTTATAATTTTTTTCAAATATTTTGTAAATGAATTTTATATCTTTCTATTTTCATTAATTTACTAAATGAAATTCAAAAAATATTTCCTCAAATAATGTTATTGACTAAATTCATCCACTTATTTGAAATTCGGTGTTGTTTTTCCTTATCATATATTCCTAAAACTATGTCTTGTTTTCTCTTCCCACGAATTTCCAAAACCATGTGTTGTTTTGAAAATGTATCTTTGTTTCTCCTTCCCTATAAAAACACAATTTTTACTTATCCTCCATTTATTTTCACACTATAAATTCGATTTCACATGTACCTGTAAATTCTTCTTCCCTTTGTCAAATTGAAATATATAATTAAGTATTTAGGGTAATAAATGGTTTTAGGAGGAACCTGTAGGGGGTCTCCATAGTAAATGGTTTTGAGGGTGAGGGAGTCGGTTAAAGTAGAGAATGACAACTCTAAAAACCGATAAAGTGTAGAGGATGACATGTCTAAAACCCGATAAAGTGGAAAGCAACTACCTGAACATCCGCCTTGGTTAAATGTTAGAGGGGCTCGGGTAAAGGTTGAATCAATGACCATTGATTTGGCTTTGCACATATCTCAATGCATGAAAAATAAGAGAAGTTTAAGGGGCTGGGGTAAGGTTTGAATCAATGAACATTGATTGAACATTGATTTGACTTTGCGCATATCTCAATGCATGAAAAATAAAGGAGGTTTAATAATTAAGTGTGCGGTGGGTCATAGGCGTTGACTTAAATAACTTTTTTATAGAATAACATTTAACATTGAATAGATATTTTCATAAAAATATACAATTATAATTTTATAAAAATATGATTATTTAAAATTAAAATTATTATTATAAAAAAGAATTAATAAGTCATTCAAAAGTATAAACAAGTATATGTTTGAGCATTTATCGAAAAAGGAAATTGGACTTTTCTTAAAAATAATTTGTAGATTCTTTTGGTGGAAGAAATTTCTACAACATAGGCTTCAACTGGGAACTGCCTCCCCTGTGGGGCGCTGAGAACTAGTAAAACCAATTACCTTAAGGGTTGGGCATGGATTCATACCATAAAATGATCAACCATTCATTTTCAATCATGTAAAATTGTAACCAGTCCCCATGAATCAATCCTGCCATTTGAATATCCTACAATTTCACACTAAAACCTGTAATTGTGAGTTACAGCGAAACTAAAATATGAAAACTATACATTGTTCCAAAACATGACAAACTGCAAACTTATTCCTTTATTCAACATTCTTGTTTTAGGTCTCATATATTTTGGAAATAAAATTGTAATTGTAGCAATGTCATCTACAATATGATTTACTGAAACTTAAATCAACCCATATACTGTACACAAAATCTGAAATAATCTACCGCACATTAAATCTTAAAATAGCTAATTCAATCACACATAAACTTTACCTAACTGAACCACACATTTACACTATTAGGCGTATTCTGCTTTCAAATGTAACCAAGTGAGGAGTGGATTTACTAGAAGGTCACTTTGCCAGCAGCTGAAAACTTGAAACATATTTACAATATAAAACTAAAACTCCACAGGCACCAAATACTTACATGTGAACTTTAAAAGTCTCATCCTCTGTTGACATATTAAAATTTTCATCATGGCTAAGAGGAGAAAAAATATACTATTGATTGCCACTATCAATAAGCTTTGCATAAACACATTAGTAAAGGCAGTTGTCATTTCAAAATAGTGGAATCAGTAACTGAGTGGAATCACCATATGACAAAGTGGAGTCGCCATGTGAAAATAATGTAACCGATACAAATGCCTACTCCTTTTTCACCAATAAGGATTATATCTAGTCGTTATTGTCATCTAACGAAAAATTTCTTCGTTACTTCATTCCCCAAAAATGGCGCAAGATGTTGTACCTATTTCTTGTAGGCAGTTCTTGGCTAGAGAAACTACACTGAGAAACAAAATCGACTAGACTTTAAGTTCAGGTTGGCCCTTGAACTAGGCCGGGCTCGCTTAACAGTTACGAGGCCTTGTTAATGTTGTTCATTGTCACTTGAATGAAACCTATGAAGCACAATGGCCAAATTTAAGATTTAATGGGGTGGATGTTAATGATTACACAACTCCTATCCATGAGTAAATCCCTCCTTTGCGGAGTCCTTTCTGAAAGTGTCAACTTCCAGCCTGACAGAAGAACTTAACCTTATAAATAATTTGAAAGAATAATATAAAAGGATTCCTAATAATAAAGGAGTGAGACAAAATTCTTAATTAACCACGAAATATTGGATGCATGTAGAAAGCTTCTATAACCCAACAAAACACATTCATGAGAAGATAGAAGGGAAAAAAATATCCAGTTCAAAGAGGAGCTAACTCAGACAGACAATCAAATATACTAATCTATTTAAACAATTATAAATTTTCAGGGAATTTTAGAGAGATTGAAACTCAATATATTCTTACCCATCTCCTCTATAATACCTTGAACATGTGAAGAAAAATACTTACAGAAAGACTAGAAATACATACTAGAAACGCAAATTTTGTCATAAATTGGAGCCAGAAGTCTTTGATAAGTAATTCTATAATAGAAGTTTTACAGAGCTGAAAGGTTTTGGCATAAAAAGCCAACATCTATTTATTACAAATGAAATAATATATAGAACAATAATGAAGCTAACTATTTATAGTTTTCTAGAATAAAATCCTAAACAATATACTAAAAATAAATAATCTTCGGATATTTTGCCATAAATTTGGAATTGTAACACTCACTACTCGTAATCTGCAAAATGATCTTCAATCTGCCAAGCCTCTTCTTCTAGGTGTCTTATGAATGTTAATATCTCCATGCCCTTGAAATCTAGAGAAAATAATTCTACCATATGTCTTTCAATTGATAATTATGTTCCTTAAAATATGAGTTTATGAATCTGCTCGGAATGATTTTATGTCGCTTTTTGAAAAAATTTCACCAATGTTATAAAATATTTGGAAGGAAATATTTTATAATTTTTTTCAAACATTTGGTAAATGAATTTTATATTTTTCTATTTTCTTGAATTTACTAAATGAAATTCACAAAATATTTCCCCAAATAATTTTATTGAATAAATTCATCCACTTATTTGAAATTAGGTGTTGTTTTTCCTTTTCATGTATTCGCAAAACCATGTGTTGTTTTGTCTTCCCATGGATTCCAAAAACTATGTGTTGTTTTGAAAATGTATGTCTTGTCTTTCCTTCCCTATAAAAACTCAATTTTTACTTATCCTCCATTTATTTTCACACTATAAATTCGATTTCACATTTACCTGTAAATTCTTCACATTATCGTTGTAAATTTATTTCACCTATCCCTCATTTACCTTAGCTTTATTATTAGTGACATCTATAAAAATCATTCACTTGAATATCATTTTCACTCACCTTCCCATCCATAAAAATATTTCATAAATGTATGAAATATGACTTTGGTATATCTTCCCCCATATTTTATAAATGAATTTCTGCCATAATTTAATAAATAGGAATAATGTTATTTTTGGGGGTAAATAATAAATGGTTTTAGGAGAAACCCAGTCTTCATGGTAAATGGTTTTGACGGGAGGGACCCAGTTGAAGCATAGGCTGACTACCCAAACATCCCCCTTGGTTAAATGTCGGAGGGGCTGGGGTAAGGGTTGAATCAATGACCATTGATTTGACTTTTCACATATCGCAATGCATGAAAAATAAGGGAGGTTTAAGGGGCTGGGTAATCCGTGAATCAATGACGATTGATTTGAATTTTCACATATCTCAATGCAAGAAAAATAAGGGAGGTATAACAATTATGTGCATGGTGGGTCATAGGTGTTGACTTAAATACCTTTTTTTATAACATAATTTTTAAATTTAAATAGATATTTTCATAAAAATATACAATTATATTTTTATGAAATTATGATTATTTAATATTAAAATTATTGTTATAAAAAAATAATAATAAGTCATTCAAAAGTATAAACAAGTATATGTTTGAGCATTTATTGAAAAAGGAAATTGGAAATTTCTTAAATATAATTTGTAGCTTTTTTTGGTGAAAGAAATTGCTACAACATAGGCTTCAACTGGGGACTGCTGCCCCCTGTGGGATGCAAAGAACTAGAAAACCAAATTCCTTAAGGGTTGGGCATGAATTCATACCATAAAACCATCAACCATTCATCTGCAATCATGTAAAACTGTAACCAATCCCCATGAATGAATCCCGCCATTTGAATATCCTGCAATTGCACACTAAGAATTGTAATTGTGAATTGCAACAAAGCTGAAATTTGAAAATTGTACAATGTTCCAAAATATGGAAAACTGCAAACTTATTCCTTAATTCAATATTCTTATTTTAGTTCTCAACTTATTTGGAAAAAAAAAATGTAACTGTAGTAATGTCATCTATAATATGGTTTACTGAAAATTAAATCAACCTATATACTCTACACCAAATCTAAAACAATCTACTGCTCACTGAATCTAAAAATAAATAATTCAGTCACACATAACATTTACCTAATTGAACTTCACATCTGCACTATTAGGAATAATCTGCTTTCAAAGGTAACCAAGTGCGAAGTGGATTTACTGGAAGATCACTTTGGCAGCAGTTGAAAACTTGATACAAATTTACAATATAAAACTAAAAATCCATAGGCACTACATACCTACCATTTAAAAGCTGCATATGGTCGATCTACGGACATCTTAAATTTTTTCATCATAAACCAGAGGAGAAAAAAATATCTTGTTGATTGCAACTATTAATAAGCTTTGCACAAACACAATAGGAAAAGTTAGTGGACATTTCAAAGAAATTAGATCGGTAACCCGAGCAGAATCACCATATGACAAAGTGGAGTCACCACATGAAAATAATGCAACCAATAAAAATTCCTACTCCTTTTTCACCGGAAGGAGTATATCTGGGAATATAGTGATCCAACGAAAAAATTTATTTGTTACTTCACTCACGGCAATGGTGCCAAATGTTGTATACGCTGTCTAGTGGCGGCTCTTAAGGCTGGAGAAACAACTACTTAAGCTCCTGCAATAGTCTAGTTTAATTTAGCCCTTGAACTTGAGGGGGCTCCCTTAATAGGTAGGAGGCCTTGTTTAACATTGTTCATTGTCTCTCGACTGCAGCCTATGATGCACAATGGCAAGATTTAAGATTTATTGGGGTGGTTTCTAATGATTGCACAATTCATATTCATGAATAAATCCCTCCTTTGCAGATTCCTTTATGAAAGTGTAAGCTTCCAGCCTGATCGAAGAACTTAACCTTATAAATAATTTTAAAGAAGAATATAAAATTATCTCTAATAATTAAGGAGTCAGACAGAACACTTAATTAACCAGAAAAATTGGATGCATGTAGAAAGCTTCTATAGCCCAACAAAACACATTCAGGAGAATATAGAAGGATAAAAAATAACCATTTCAAATAGGAGCTAACTCAGACAGACAATCCAATATACTAATCTATTTAAACAATTATAAATTTGCAGGGAATTTTATAGAGATTGAAACTTAATCTATTCTTATGCATATCCTCTATAATACCTTGAACATGTGAAGAAAACAACTTATGGAAACACTAGAAATACATACTAGAAAGACAAACTTTGTCATAAATTGGAGCTAGAAGGCTTTGATAAGTAATTCTATAATATAATTTTGACAGAGTTGAATGGCTTTGGCATCAAAATCCAACATCTATTTACTACAAATGAAATAATATATAGAAAAATAATGAACCTAACTATTTCTAGCTTTCCAGAATAAAATCCTAAAAAATATACTAAAAAAAATAATCTCTCCATATTCTACTAGAAATTTGGAATTGTTTCCCTAATTGCTAGTAATTTGCAGAATGATCTTCAATCTGCCAATCCTTTGCTGCTAGGTGTCTTATGAATGCTAATATCTCCATGCTCTTGAAATCTAGAGCAACTAATTCTACCATTTTTCTTTCAATTGATAATTATGTGCCTTAAAAACTGATTTTATGAAGTTGTCACCGAAGATATGTTTGGAATGATTTTATGTTGCTTTTTGACAATTATTTACCAACGTTATAAAATATTTGGAAGGAAATATTTTATAAATTTTTTCAAATATTTTATAAATGAATTTTATATTTTTCTATTTTCATGAATTTACTAAATGAAATTCACAAAATATTTCATCAAATAATGTTATTGAATAAATTCATCCACTTATTTCAAATTAGGTGTTGTTTTTCCTTCTCATGTATTCCCAAAACCATGTGTTGTTTTGTCTTCCCATGGATTCCCAAAACCATGCTTTGTTTTCAAAATCTATGTCTTGTTTCTCCATCCCTGTGAAAACTCAATTTTTACTTATCCTCCATTTATTTTCACATCATAAATTCTATTTCACATGTACCGTATATTCGTCCCCTCATTTACCTTCGCTTTATTCTTACTTACATCTATAAAACTCATTCACTTGAATATAATTTTCTCTCAACCTCCCACCCATAAAAATATTTCATAAATGTATGAAATATGACTTTGATGTATTTTCCAACCATATTTTATAAATGTATTTATGCCATAATTTAATAAATAGGAATAATGGTATTTTGGGGTAAATAATAAATGGTTTTAAGAGGAAACTCGGAGGGGTTTCTCCATGGTAAATGTTTTGATGAGAGAGTGGGTTAAAGGTTATTAAGACAGGTATAAATGTAGCAAATGAAAAATAAATACCCAAACCCCCTGGTTAAATGTCTGAGGGGTTAGGTCACGGTTGAATCAATGACCATTGATTTGACTTTGCACATATATCATAAGGGAAGGTTTAATAATTAAGTGAGGGGTGAGGGGTGGGTTATAGGCCTTGACTTAAATAATTTTTTTATAACATAACTTTTAACTTTAAATAGATATTTTCATAAAAATATACAATTACATTTTTATAAAAATATGATTATTCAAAATTAAAATTAAAATTATTATTATAAAAAAATTAATAAGTGATTCAAAAGTTTAAATAAGTATGTGTTTGAGAATTTATCCAAAAAAATAAATTGGCAACTTCTTAAAAATAATTTGTAGCTTCCTTTGGAGGATTAATAGTTATTATATCAATGGTGAAAAAGAGTCTAATTTTCCTTGTTGTAAAACCTTGCAAGAATGGCAACACAACTTCACGGAATTGTTAAAAGTTTCAACTCCATTGATTTTTATTACAATTTACTCCTTAATTCATTTGATATGGACTATTATCATACACTTCATCATCTTTGGTCAGGAAGGAGTTACCATTAGAGGTGGGAAAACCTCTTGGAACAATGGTGGGATAAATCATAACTAGCCAAACAACAAGGTTTTATATGCAATTTTTATAAGGCTCAACAAGAAAATATAATGGATGAGCCTTGGTGATGATCCTATTCCCTTTGAATTTGTTTTTTTTCTAAATCTGAGTGGTGCCTCATTCATTTGTCTTGTAGATTTAACTCTTCTCTAACAAATTTCACTCTATGGTTATGTGAAGAATATGGTTTCTATTATCCATTATGGAGCTAAGATGTTTGAATCTATTAATTCGAAGCACACACATCTTCTAAATTTCAACACCTCTGGAGAATTGAATTCTTCTTTATATATAATGAATGGTGACCTATGTCCTTGCAGATGTACTCCATGTGAAATTTCCAATTTTCATAGGGTAATGAGGAGGGTTGTGCGATAGTCCATGGGTCTCTAAAGCAGTTGTTCACATATCAACGACAGGGTGTCCTCTGAATAACAATATCAATTGGTCAAATGCATTATTGGTAGCTAAAGTTTCCATACAGAGAAAACCGATTGCAGAGCTTGCAACAATCCATAAAATCAAAAATAATTTTTATCCCAAGGTTGGCCAGGAGTACCAATTCCATAATTTCCCTTCGAAAGGGTTAAATTGGATCTTACAAGGAGGATATCAAGGAATAAGACACAATTCAAGAGACTTGGGAAGTAATGGGAATTGAAGAAGTAGATTTAGAATCTCAAGTACATGTCGAGTGAGAATCCCATAGTGAGAAGTTTCCACTAAACATTCGAGGTTTATATGTTTCATGAATCAATAATTTTGCATATTACTAAGCCAGTACATCAGAAAATACATTTGAAAGTTTTTTTGTTTTATGATGGAAAATGTAAGAACCATGAAGACTATAGGTAATGACTTATCAATTTTTAGCAATATTAAACTTATGAGGAAAAGAAATATTATTTTAAATTGTATTTTCTCATTGTATAATGCAACAAAAAATTTCTTTGAACTCAATTAGTATTAAAATCCATTTAAATAATTTTTTTTTCATTTTTTAAATAAATGATGGCCCAACCTAGTGTCATCCATGCTAAACCCAATGATAGATTTTCATTTTCCATCCCTAATATCATTTTCATTTTCCATCCTTATTATACCATACTACTATTTTCCCATTACGTGCATTTGGGCTCAGTTCCAATGACTATTTATGCATATGGAAGCTATTTCCATTAAATTCCTCAATAAATACTTCCATTTCAACATAAATACTTCTTAGTAATCTTCTAAATCTTTCGAAAATAATAATAAACTTGAAAAATAATATCTTTTAAATGTTTAATGTGTTCCCTATTTAGACGCATTTGTTATCCACTGTAACTGTAACCTACACTATTTTCGTGTCATATATTCTTCTACATGGGTTTTTTGTCTCAATAATATGCTGCATATTTTCTTATTTTTTAATCTGCTAAAATTTTAGATGTTTACAATTCAAAGTCGTGATATACATTGATTGGTGTCTTCATTCGTCATTTGGAGGCTTTAGTGGGCAACATATATCGCCAATCTTTCTTATGCCAATGAATCAGAAACATCTCCTATCATTTTATTGTTATTCTAACAAATTTCCATCGTGGAACCAAAAATAGGAATTACATAATGAAACTAAGTAAACTAATGACCCTCCTAAATAGGATTTTGAGGTGGTCAATGCTAATTGATATTTTTTTTTGTGAATTGTGATGGTATTAGCTGGAAGTGGCCATGTGACCTAACAATGAAATATTGAAATAGATTCAGAAATGGAAGAGAGATATTTAGTATTTCTTTTTATTATGAGAAGTTGTTAAAAAAAAAAACAGATTTAATTGCTAATATAGTCATACCATATAGATTTCTTTATAATAGAAAACAAGGTTAAATGAGTAATTGTGTATCGATAAAAGAAAAGAGGAAAAAATAGAACATTAAAAATAAAAAATCTTAGATTTAATATTTAGATTTCAAACCCTTTGATACCTCTCAAACTAATAATACCACATCTTAATACTATGTTCTTTTCTACTCAAGCAGAGTATCACAATACTTTTTTTTGGGTTAACCTAAAGCAATTCTTGGATTTTATACAAGTTTCTCTTCTTATATATTGTTATATAGAATTCCCTTCTCCTAGTTCCCTAATCATCTCTATGTTGCTACTTATAATGATAGATGATTTTTTTGGGAATACCCATTTAAATTATTTATGTATGGGATTTTTGGGAAAATTTTTACAAAGTATTTTCGTTTAATTTTCTTTAATTTATAATGCCATTAGTGCTATTTGGTGGGTTTTTCTTTTTCATTTCAAAGTTATGCCACAAGCTCTTCCAAATTATGAGGTGGATTCAAACGAAAATGAATGATATATTATTTTTTTAAGCAATTGTTTCAATTGTATTGATTATAAATTTAGTAATAACTATTTTATTTTTATGTTTGGAGTTTTTGGTTAGAAGTGGTGGAGAAAAGAAAGATAGTAGGGCATGACACACTTGGGCGAAGGTGTGTCAACACTTTGTGCTCACACATAGAATGTAAACACTAGGCTTATCTCATGCTTGCATTGCAGAGTTTAACAAACCATATGTACACGGGCTTTATTCATAGCCAGAAGATATTCCCAAATCTTCTATTCCTTTTATGTATCTTTAAACTCTTTACAAAATTTTGATTTTTTTAGAGAAAAAAACATTTTTATGTTATCAAATTTAAGCTAATCATTTTTTAAAAATTATAAATTGTGATTTAAAAAAAAAAAAAATTAATTTAATACATGTCAATATCAACCCTTAAATTTTTCATTCCCATGAGAAAAAATTACAAATTAAAAGATTCACAAATTAAAAATTCAAATTTATTAAACTTTTAACACTTATATTTATGTTAATATATTAAAAAAAACCACAAACCTTTAGATATTATTAAAAAAAATTACAAAATTCCAAAAAGATATCTATTTCAAACTTTTAGATATCAATACTCAATTAAATTATGAATCAATGACATGGTTATTTTTCATTATCACGATGTTCTTTTACCATCGTCCGTTTTCGTTATAAGTAATTATCTTAAACTATCACAAAAGGAAATGGCAATGCCAACTTATCTGAAATAACCATTTTTTTTAATGTTCTTTTAAAAATTAAAATTAAATTCAAATGGAATGAGAGAGTCGTTATCCTTCACGAAGAACAAAGTGAAGATAAAAATAACAACAACCAAACCTCCTTCCTCTCCTTCATGCCTTTTTGCGGTTGTAGAAATAAGATAAAGTGTTCATTCGATATAATGAAGGAAACTTATGATCTTTTTTAGTATCTTGTAGATAAGTTACAAGTTATTTATATTTGATTAAAGGTTTTTTTTTTGGTGTTTTAATATTTTAAAGTAAAATATGTTTAGTCTGTATTATAATAATATTATTAGCAATTGCATTATTACTAGATATTGCAAAGGAAACGTTTTAAGATTCTTAAAGAGATCTAGTAAAGGTAGGAAAAAAAATTGTGCCCTGTCCCAATTTGTATTTGTAATTAAAAGCAAAGTTATAAAAAAAACATGTTCAATATGCAATAATTTGCTCTCCAAATGCAAGATACATAAAAAAATTCTTTGAAACAACTATTGACAACTGAATCACTCGGTAAACTAGGATTTAGAAGCACTATAACCATGCTAACGACACCAAACAATGCTATATAGAATTAATAGAAATGTGTTGCTAAGTCGAAAAAGAGCACAAAAAACTATGGAATCCAATCATATAGAGAACACCATAGAATTCTAGACACGTGATCTTATTAACAGCTGGAAATCTAAATTTCATTTTAGTCTGAAATCTATATTTTTATTTATAACCATTTTTAACAATAGAAGCAAACTGCATCATATAATAAATGTGAAGACAATGCCTAAAGCACAAATAAAATACAACTTAAAATCTCATGAGATTCCCATGAGGCCATCATTAGACAACGGCTACTAGATGTAACATCTAAGAGAGCCAAAAAGATAAATTCAAATAAATAGAAACCTACTTCAAAAGCTCTCAATGTTGAATAACCTGAGATGAAGTTGCTATCAAAATTAAATATTCCCCAAAACAGGACCAATGATACTTATTCCATCATTCGTTAATGAACCATACAACCAGAGGCTTTAATCTAGCCACTCCTTTCATCCATTCTGAGGGTTGACAATGTTTGAAATTTTAGCCATGTGCTTAACAGAGTCACAGAAATAAAACAGAGCATATTTTTCTTGCCGCTATTGAAAGAGACACAATTTTTTTCTCTGAAAACATTAATCTGTATTTTCTCCCTGGGATTACATATTGCCAAATATGGGGAATATCTGTGTTATGGATGGGTTTAAGACTACTAGCTTTTGTTTTTTGCAATTAAAATAACTATTGTTAATGCAGTCTCACCATACCTTAAAATCTACAGCAAAATAGAGAGCAAAATATGTTACATATTTGAAATATTAAGTGAAAAAACAACAATTACTGAACACTATAAAGATCCAAATCAAATGCTCGACAATGTTAAAATCGGAGAAAGAAACCCTTTATGATTGTATTAAAAAAAATCCAAGCTGATTTTAATAGAGAAATGAAACCTATATGGAGGTCTCTACATGAGATTATAGCTTTATGCCATCATGATGCCAACAAAGCATTTTGTTCGGTTACTACCTACTCTGTTTGTGTCTCGCTATGACAGTAGACTTCTCTAGCCTTTGCTATGTACTACCAACTGTAGCCTCCTTTCTCCCTTCTTTTCCTTTTTGGTTTTTGTATATTTAAAGAAACTACGGAGGTAGTTAGGTTTTAGGTAGTTATCACTCATTATTAGGTAAAATTTCCTTAGTATTATCAATTGTAATGGTTTGATGTCATTTATTAATATTCTTGATTTCAAATGGTTTGATGTGTTTTATAGTTAGATTCAGTGTATTTAATATTTCGAAATAAACAATAGAAACTCGCCTTATCGGGACACATAAAGAAGCAAGAAAATGAAATAGCACATGAGTTACACAGAGAATCAATGGAACTTCTAGTAGGAGAGGTGTCTTTGCAAGGAGAATTGATCGACCTTCTAGTAGGAGAGGCATCTTTACAAAGCCTTGACAGCAAATAGTCACTCGAATATTGAAAGGCAACAAGCTCAAACCTTAGGCACTCGGCCAATGCTTTAAGGGCATGTTTAGTGGCTATGTATGTGCCACAACCATAGCATGGATGTTGCATTTCTATATTACGCCAAATGTATAACTCAACTTGTTAGCTTTGCAGGGTACCTTAGCTGATTTTGGCATCATGCTATTTTATCATCGATTCAGATTAAATTTGGGGAAAAAATTCCTTTGGAAAGATTATTTGATCGAAATTTAAAGAGTTTAGAGTGTAGACTATAAATCTCTCAAGAAACTATTATGAACTTTGGATTCAAATCCGTTTCTTGTTTATTTGATCAAAATTTAAAATACTTTAAACAATGAATCCCTGAAGGAGCAATCTAACTATTACGAAATTGGGTTTCAGATCCTTTTCTTAATTATTTGATCAACCTTTAAAAGACTTTAAAATGTAAATCCCTTAAGAAGCAATCTAACTAGTATGAAATTTGGATTCAAATATGTTCCTTGATTATTCAATCAAACTTTAAAAGACTTTAAACTGCAAATCCCTGAACAAGAAATCTAACTATTATGACAGTTGGATCCCTATCCGTTTCTTAAATTAATGTAAAATATATTTCTATAAATTAAGGATTACTTACCATAGAAGCCAGCGATCCCATGAGAACAATGGATGTCATATTTGACTTGATGCTCTGTTGTTTCATCAAGGGCAATGAAGGATGAATGGTGTAGACTACCCCACTGAGATTAGTGTGGATGACGGAATCCACATATGTAATGTTGATTTCATCCATGTAGCCTATTCTACCTACTCCTACGTTGCAGCTAACAACATCAAAATTTTTACACTTGTAACACTCCTTTATAGCTGTAGAAATGGATTCATACTCCCCCACATCTGCAACCTTCACCACAAAGATCAGATCATTTCATAGAATTTCATGATTAAACCCCTGGTACAAAATATCTAGATAGAAATAATGTGATCTAGAGTTCGTTAAAAGTTGCAGAGGAATTTATGCAAAGAACTCAACATTTGTTCAATCTTTATCCAGAGAGAATGTGATTATAGGATTTTCAACGAAAAATTCAACGAAAAATATGTACATAAATTTAGGTAAAGAACACTACCTTTGTGCAAACTTTAACTAGGAAGAATGTGATCAAGAGGTTTTTAAAACAAAAAGCTATACAAAAGTTTATGTAAAGAACCCTACCTTTTTGCAAAATTTATCCAGAGAATATTTCACCTGTTGAGAAATTTTTGTAGTGTCATCTATTTGAGAAGAACTGTTAGAGATGAGGGTCATGTACCCTCCCTCTTTGAGAACCTCCATTTCAATATCAAGGCCAATGCCCCATGATCCTCCGGTTATCACAACATGTTTTCCTTTTAAACTCGACATCCTCTAACCTGCCATCTTCCCAAAGATCATGAAACAAATAATACTAATAGGTATATAGATCACGGACTCCAAATAATAGAGTAGGATAGGCACGGATGATGACTATTGTTATTGTTATAAGGAAAGTCCCAACTCCCTTGCAACTGTCAATTGCCAGAATTTGAATCGATGGCTAATCATGATCCAATCATCTAACAAAGCATCTAATGGCACAAATTATGACACAAAGGCAGCTAGGAGATTTGTTTTCAATAAAGACACCTTACAGCGTAAATATTAATTTTAAATTAGTTGATTTAAGAGGAGCTTAGTTTCTAAAGTTTTAATTTCAAAATTTATGAGTAGAATTGAAGATGAAAGTTGCTTTGGAGAATAACACCATATTAGCATAATTCCAATTCTAATAGTAGACTACCCTAAGCTTATATATATATATATATATATATATATATATATATATATATATATATATATATATATATATATATAAGTGACGGATCACCTGCACACTCAATTCATTCAAAACAAACTTGATATTGTTTAATCAACCACCCCATTAACACAATAATAAACCATTGTTCCGGCTATCAATCTAAGTCTTCTCCAGATTAAAGACCAAAACCAACGCAAACAATGATCTTCCATTCAATTAACTTACCTTCCTGTATGACCGCTGGAGACTTAGCTGCACAGTTTTCCGTTAATTGTCAATGCAAATTCTTCCTCTTGCATCGACTGTCCCATGTATTCGGCATTGGACGCACCTTCCTCTGCTTTGGATTGCACATTGTGCCTTCTACATCGATTATTGCTGTGGCAATTTCATAACTTCGACATTAACATCACAACTTAACTTCATGCAAATGCTGCAACACTGCAATTGCGACTTTACCAGATTGTAGTTCTTCAGCGTCTTCAATTCAATGACTTTGCCAGGATTGTTGACTAGTGTTCCTTCTCTACAATTTCAAATTTTAATTCACTGTATAATGCTCATAAACAGGAATCGAACCTACGAATCCTGTCTTCTCTGTTGTGAATCGATTGCACAGAAATAGATTCACCAATCCCATACAATGCTGTCATTTAATTTTAAATGTGGTTTTGCCCATTCCATGCAATTCAACCAGTTTCATAAATTTCAAATGCCTTTCTTCAACATATGCAGACGAAATCAATATAAATCGATACTCAATTAAATCAAAGCTTGCAATCTCTCAATACAAAAATCACACATCTTATCCAAGACTGGAAACGCACTTTAATTTAGAATTTCTTACATAAATACACAGCAATTAACATTGTTCATTACAGTTCTTTCAGCAACATACACCAATCAATCAATATTGAATTCTTCTTATACACAACTCAGAAAGAAGGCATAAACTACAGAAATTCAATGATGTATTAATGCACAAAATTACTTACAAACTCATGTTTGGCCAGATATTCAGATCTATGGCCCTTTACCTCGCCAGCAGGCTCCCAAGTAGAAAACCCTTTCACTACTCACACTCTTACTTTCTCTACACTCAATGCCTTTGAGGCTTGATGAATTTATACAATTTTAAAAATGATCTAATTTAATACTCAATCCCCTTAATCACTCAACAAACCCCAAATATCTCAATACCCCTAAAATATCTCAACAAATCCTAATATCTAGAATCTTATCCCTTTATATCCTTAACTAACCAATTTCTCTCATATCCTTTTTATTAATAAAAGAATATTTACAAAATCCTCATTTTCTAATTTATCTCCTATTTTATTAAAAAATACCAAATTAATTAATAAAATAATAAAAATGTCACAGCCCCCTTATTTACATGAATAAAAATAAAAATTGGCCTTGATGATCCTACATCAGACTCCCAAGATTGAAATTTATCATGATCGCCTGATCATGTGTTCGGATCTGTGTATGCCTGGATCCCATATCTTGTGCTGTAACTTCCCACTTGTCGCTGCTTCTATCAATTGTCCTTTTCCAGGTTTCCACACTTTATGCTGCATCGCCCCACTGGCTATGCTTTCACAATATTCTGTTGTATTTGTCTTGCTGCTTCTCCTTTGTTTCACTGCTGCTGGCCTCTTCCGGGATACTTTCATCATCATCCGCCTCATCAGTTCAATTTCTCGATCCAATATATTTCCTCCAGCGTCTGCAATAAAACTTGTACTACTCACAAAACAATTGTTAGAATAAAAAACATAAGGCTTCAGTGCCCCTTCCACTGCTAGCAACATTTCAGTATGCTGCTCTGAAATTCCTTTGTCCATCAGCACATTAGTATGCTGATTGAAATCCTCTGGGAGACTATCAGTTAGTCCCTCCTCCACATCATTTGTTTGACAAATGTTTCCCTGTTTTGTGTCTTTCAGTAACTCTTTTTGAACATAAATTCTCTTCTTTTCCAACTCTCTCCTCTAAAGATCTAACTTCCGATATAACTGAACAATCTCAACTGGGGTATAACTCGGAAATTTTACACAAATTTTCATACCTTTACTTGCTGCTAACCAATCATCACTTTCCTTCTCTGAAAGGAATTATCTACCAGACGTTACCTCAAGAGTTTCATTCTCCTTTGTGACAGTTCCATCAAACTGCTCACCATCTTTCGCATATCCTGCAAACATACATGAACTGTGAGAAAAATTACAAGGCTTCATGGCCTCATCTCTTTCTCTCGCCATTACCTCTTCAGATGCTTCTGAACTATCCCAATAGTTCATGAGATCCTCCTCACTGATCTCTTCACCCAGAATTTCACCATGTTCCAGGCCACAAATGGAAACATCCATTTTCAACTCAGCCTCTCTGAGTTCTTCACAACTCAGCATCTGCTCGAGCTTCCTCAGCTCCTCCATCAAGCTGTGTGTTTACACCTTTTGCCCTTCTTGCATGTCTGCCACTTCACCTTCCTTTTCATGGTCCAACCATGTGTCTCGTTTCTCACATTTTCTGCAGAAAGCTCATTAACAATTAGAGTGCAATTATTATTTCAGCCTTCTCCCGCTCGTATTGATCGGTTATCGCGGGAGGCACTATGACTAAACACATAACCATAAATACGAGAGATGCGGCGGAAATAACCTTCATTTCATTAACATCAAGAGGCCCAGGGTACAGCTACACGAGCCAAAGGTGATAAAACTAGCTCTAGGGCACCATGCAGCTATCTACGAGAAGAGGTGGCCGCTCGAGCCTACGGGCGAGTTACAATGAGGCTCGAGGGCCTATTTATTATTGAGAAACAATGGAGAACCCTAAACATCCAAAAACCTAACCCTAGGAGATGAAGCGCCAAAACTATGGGCCCAGTTTGGGTAAATTGGTGTTTCAACTTCCCAGGGACGTAACTTTGGCATACTATCTCCGTTTGACGCACATGATACATCATTAGAAAGCTCTATCCGAGGACTACAACTTTTGTGACGATTTTGATGATCAAAATCGCGACAAATTTCATACCCAAAAAACGTCGTTTAGGGCCTCAAAACGGCTCCGGAAGTTCAGGACCCGAAAAACTGCTAAAAATAGTAAGTTATGCAAAAACTGAAAAACTGAAAGAGACAATGGTGGGGGCCCAAGTGGAATAGGTGGGTGGCCACCAATATCCACCTGGATCATTCCTCCCCCCTTAGGAAGCAATGGTCCCCATTGCGTTAAGTTCCTCCATGAGATGAGGAAATTTCTGCTGGACTTGGTCCCTGGTGAACCACTTTCCTTGGTGCAGGAGTTGGCCAGCTTTGACAACCCGATACAGTTGGATCTGTTGTTGACGAGTGTTCTTGATTTGCATGTCCATGATACAATCTGTGGTGGCCTGTTCCATGCAGTCTGGGTTTAACTCTGTTGGTGTGAGTTGTTCTGCAATGTCCGAGGTGGAAAGTAAGGACGAAGGCAATCCACATTGAAGACTGGGTGCAGACCAAGGAATGGTGGAATACTAAGCTCGAAGGCATTGTTACCTACAGCCTTGGTGATGGTGTACGACCCGTATCGGAGCGGGCGAAGCTTGCGGTGAGGTCCAGTGAGGCGCTCCTTCTGCAAATGTAGCCATACTTTGTCGCCCACCTCGAAGTGGTGTGGCACCCGGTGTTGATCATGACGCTGCTTGTACTTCGCATTGGCTCTGTCAAATATATCATGAACCTGTTGGCGGATGTGTTGAATGCGCTCGATGAAGCTACTTGCTTTGTCAACTTCAGACTGGACATGAGCTGAATCGGCCTGAGCAGCTGCAAACGGCATGGCTATGTCAATGGGACATAGTGGCTGGAATCCCAAGCCCACCTGAAAGGGGCTATGGCCAATTGAGCTGTGGAGAGCCCGGTTATAACTGTGTTGTACATAGGGGAGGCTCTCGTCCCATGTGCGTGGATGCTTTGAGTTGTACATGCGCAGAATGTGTACAATCATTATGTTGACGACCTCTGTCTGGCCATCTGTTTGGGGATGGAAAGCTGTGGACTTGGTGAGCTTGGTATCCAACATCGACCAGAGGCTGGACCAAAATGTGCTGAGGAACCTGCTATCCCGATCTGATATGATAGACTGTGGGATCCCAAAGTGCACCCACACCCGTTCAAAGAAGAGTTTAGCAGTGGCTTCTGCTGTGATATTCTTCTTGCAGGCCGCCATAATGGCCATCTTCGAGAATCTGTCGACGACCACAAAAACACAGTCATTTCCCTGCTTAGTAGAAGGCAGGCCCGACATGTAATCCATGGAGATGGATTCCCAAGGTCGACTAGGGGTAGGTAGAGGAGTATATGGGCCTTGCTTCTTGATGGTCGGTTTGGCAATGGCACAAGCAGTGCAGGATCTGATGTGCTTCTCGACATCCTTTCGAAGGTTCGGCCAATAGAAATACTTCTGCAGGATTGCTACTGTTTTCTCGACCCCGAAATGCCCAGCGACTCGACTGTAATGTGCTTCCCATATCATCTTGGCACGCTCGCTTGAAGGAACACAAAGGTGTCCCATGTGACATAAAAGTGCATCTTGGAGGTGAAAATTTGGAACTTGCGTACCCCCCAAGAGTGCCTTGTAAGTTTGGCCGAATTCTGGGTCACTCTCATAGAAAAGCGGCCAATCAGAAGTCTCGTGCCCACAAGAGTTGAGCACAGTGGTGAGCGCCACGATCGGTGGTCGGCTGAGGCAGTCTGCAACATGATTGGTGCTACCCTTCTTATGCTTGATGTTCAAATGAAACTGTTGCAGATATGTAGACCACTTCTGATGGCGATCATTCTGCAACTTCCCTTGTGTCTGTATGAACTGCAGGGGCCTGTGGTCTGTGTGGATGATTGTTTCCTTCCCCAAAATGTAATGCTTCCATTGTCGGCAGAGGCTTGCCTGATGGAATACATTTCTTTGTCATAGGTGGGATATTTGCGAAGCTGTCTCGAAAATGTCTCAACGTGATATGCTGTGGATGTCTTTTTGTGGGTACGCTTGCTTTAATAGCATAGTGAAAGGCATACGGCTCTGCGATCTCCAACCAATTGTGTAGAAATGCAGTAAGAGTGAGCAGGAGGCGGGGCGGAGCGATTTTCAATTGCTGGCATACATTGAGTTCCGACCAAAGAGATTTTCTCTCGCTCCTCCTTTGGTGACTTGAATCAAGGGCCCAAGTGATATGAGAGAATCCCAACACGAATCTACGGTAGAAATTAGCAAGACCCAGAAAGCTGCGAAGCTCTGTTATAGTAGTCGGGGCTGGCCAATCCCGAATGACTTGGATCTTGGGTGGATCCACATGCACCCCCCTTTCATCAATAATGTATCCCAGATATTGAACCTGGGTCATGCCAAACGTGCACTTCTCCAAATTGGCACACAACTTGTGTTGCCGCGGTGTTTGGAGGACTTGTCGGATGTGATGAAGGTGCTCTTCCCAAGTCTTGCTGAAGATCAGAATGTCATCCAAGTACACCACTACGAATGAGTTGGTGAATGGCCACAAGATGTCGTCCATCATCCTCATGAAGGTTGCGGGAGCATTCGTCAACCCGAAAGGCATGACCATCCATTCAAAAAGGCCTTCCTTGGCTTTGAAGGCAGTCTTCCACACATCAGAGGGTTCAATTGGTACCTGGTGATACCCAGACTTCAGGTCGATCTTGCTGAAATATTTTGCACCTTTGAGTTGGTCCAGAAGGTCATCAATCAGTGGGATTGGGTACCTATTCCGGACAGTGATCTTGTTCAGCGCCCGATAGTCAATACAGAGTCTCCACGTCCCATCCTTCTTCTGTACCAACACGATCGGGCTCCCACAGGGTAATGAACTTGGTCTGATGTGACCTTTCTGCAACAGCTCCTGAATCTGCCTCTTGATTTCATCATTTTCGAGAACAGAGCGTCGATAGATCGGTCCATTGGGTAGTGGCGCACCTGGGGTCAGATCAATCGGGTGCTTGACCTGGCAGTGCAGAGGAACCCCTGTGGGTGAGGTGAAGATGTCCCCGTACTCCTCCACGACCTTATCCATTTGTTGTTGTCGTGCAGAGGGGCCCTGTCTGGAGGTCGTGGCCACGGTCTTCTTCTTGCCCTGGGGGCGGATCATCAGGAAAACGAATTTCCTGGTTTGGGAAATGAGCTTACTACATTGTTTTGCAGTAACCAAAGAGATAGTCGTAGGAGGTGGTACCTCTGGTATTCTGTACAACTTATTTCCCAAAGTAATAATAACAGCACGAGGTCGAGACTCATACACGGCATGACGCTTCCACAAGTATGGTTGTCCTAATAATACATCAGAAACATCAATAGGAGCAACGTCACATAATACCTCATCCGTGAAGGGCTTGATGCTATAGGGAAGGCGACACTGCCGGCCGACGCGGAGATCTCGTCCTTGGTGAAGCCACCCGATGGTGTATGGATGTGGGTGAGCTGTGGTCGGCAAGCCCAACCGCTTCACGGCGTCTGCTGAAATGAGGTTCTTTTGGCTCCCATTGTCGACAATGAACTGTACCGAGGAGCCCTTTACCCACATCTGGGAGTGGAAGAGACGTTCCTCCTCCTCTGGATCTTCCGGTTCCTCCTTTTGGATCTTTGCAGTGGCAACGGTGGCGTTGGGCTCCGCATCAATAATCTGTTTCCCTTTTTCATTCGCCTTTTCAGGTTCTGATTCGGAGTCAGAGCATGCATCTGACTCAGAAGCCCTCATCTCGGCCACTAGCGCCTGCTTGGCCCGACACTCACTTGTGTTGTGAGTGGAGCTCTTATGGAACTCACACCACTTTCCCGTGTCCTTCTTTGGCTTTGCGGTGTTGTTCTTTTCTTGTGGATTTGACGGGTTGTCTTTAGCCGCCATGCCTTGGCTCTGTCCTTTGTTCTGCGGTTTGGAAGCACCTTTCCCTTGCTTTTGATTCGCAGATCCAAAGTCTCGCTTCTTCTGTTTGAATTTATGCTCAATCTTGGCAGCATACCGGTATGCCGTACCAAGCGAGGAGATGTCCAGGAACTCCATTTCCTCCTGAATGTATCTGTGCAGACAGCTGCGATACTTTAGCACCAAATGTTTCTCTGAATCTTTGATACCCAACTTTGTGCGCAGGGTATGGAACAGATTCGTCAGCTCGTGCACATCTTGATCCCTTTGTTGTCGCAGCGTGGTCCATTGTATGTGCTTGTCCTCATAGCTCCCCACGGGATAGTACTGTTCCTTGACGGCGTCTCGGAAAGAATTCCAAGTTGGTACGGCCGAGAACAGAGAGGGTTCTGTCTGGTCCTTGTTCTCACGGTAGGTTTCCCACCAGTCCTTAACATGGGGGGTAGCTTTGAGGAGTGCAAAAATAATCTTCTCCCGGTCTGAAAAGTCATGAACAGAGAAATATCCTTCTAATAGATTCAACCATCTATCTACGGCATCTGCGTCTATTTGACCCTCAAATGTGGGAATGTCAAAATTTACTTGTACCTTAAAGGGAGTCGCAACTCCAGAGTGGCTACTGGATGCAGATGCGCCGCCGGTGGGCAGCCGTTGAAGGATCTGAGCAAAGCTATCCATCATCGCGTTCCTTTGTTTTTCGAGGGCCTCCTCGAGCAATTTTTTGATAGGATCTCCTGCTCCCTCATCTTTCTTTTCGTCCCCCATGGGCGTCCGTCGAGGTTTGCGAGGCTGATCTTGCAAAGGTTCCACCAGATCAAGCCCTAGCTCCTTATACCCAGACCTCGTTGGGGACATGCAAAGAAGGATCGAGAAAAAGCAGACCGCTCTGATACCACTGATCCGGATTTATGCAGGAACGCAACAGAATAAACACATAACCATAAATATAGAGATGCAGCGGAAATAACACTTCATTTCATTAACATCAAAGAAATGAAATTTGCTTACAGACAGAATGGAAATAAAACTAGCTAGGGCACTGGTAGCTATCTCTGAGAAGAGATGTGGCGGCTACAGGCCTTTGAACTACGTTACAATGAGGCTCGAGGGCATATTTATTATTGAGAAACAATGGAGAACCCTAAACATCCCAAAAACCTAACCCTAGGAGATGAAGCGCCAAAACTATGGGCCCCGTTTGGGTAAATTGAGTGTTCAACTCTCGGGGTCGTAACTGGCATACTATCTCCATTTGAGCGCCCATGATACATCAGTCACAGCTCTATCCAAAGGACTACAGCTTTTGTGACGATTTTCCTGAGTGACGATTTTCCTGATGATCAAAATCGCAAAAATTGATACTCAAAAAACGTCGTTTAGGGCCTCAAAAACGGCTCGGAAGTTCGGGACAGAAAAGCGCTAAAAATATTAAGTTATGCCAAGGCGAAAAAGCTGAAAGAGACAATGGTGGGGGCCCAGAGTGGAATAGGCGGTGTACAATATCCCTGGATCAACGTATTCTTCATCTATCAACTGTTCACATATGCCATTTACCTTGGCATTTGCCTTCTTCTTCCCTTTGTTATGGTCTTCAGTAGATCTTTGGAAATGATTATCAACAGTCATCTTCCCCTTCTTTGTGAACTGCATCTGTTCACGTGTGGACCTCATACTTACCATTCATCAAAATGCAACTTTCCTGCTTGGCTTCTCTTTGTCAATCCTTGGCAACCTCTTGCTACAAATTGCTGCAAACAACACCTTATCATATACAAAATGCATCTCAAAAATTTTGCCCAAATAAAATTTCAATTCCGGGCAATTACATACACTATTATTATCAATTGCAGAAGCTCCTTCTTAACATATGGTTCATAAACCAAAAACCCAATAATCAATTTACTTGCATTTAAACCCACACCTCAATTGGCATTTACAACCAAATCATACTCTCACTATCCAAAGTTACTCCTCAGTAACAAACTTTTCAAAGATCTTATGAAAGACTTTAATTAAATTTCATTGGTTTCCAACTTTGTAATCAGACCAGACTCTTATCGTATCATTGGATTCACATGAATATATATGCGCGCTCTTCCTTTTTAACAAGCTGGAAATTATTTAATTAACCAACCTTATGGAAAATCGAATGTCAACCGTAAGCAGCCACACATTAACTTACCAATACATATCAACCGAATGGACGCAATTCATATTGCGCCTTCTCGTTATAACCCAGGTTTCATACTTCAGCTCCTCATAAATAAACCTATGAATCAGTTTCAATGCCAATTTCTGTTCTTGCGTCCTTCCAAACGCAGCGCAACACTTGATTTTCCATTTCGATACTTTGGATTGCTCACTCTGATTTTATAAATCAATTTATTTCAAACCGATCCCATTCAACGCAACCATTTTTCCAATGATAAATACAAATCTATTAAACAAAATGCGGGCTTTTCTCCAGCGGCATAAATCGAGAATGCACCCTCCATCCAAGACTGACAATTACTAATCCACACCAGCGCATATGGATTTAGGTATTCTACATCTATCAACCTTCATGGCTTATTCAATATGCAATTTCCTTCTATTCATAATCGACTTTCATCAGCACCCTATGTTGACTGGACTGAATGTTAATACACATTCGATTTTGGCAACCATCAACAAGTCAAACCAGATATTAAAACTCAAACCCTGGCAATTAACTTACCTTCTCCATCATCAAACCGGCTTTGCTCCATGTCAGTGCTATGCTCGAACTCTGCTTCAATCTTGAATATCTATATTCAATGAAGATCTAACTCTTCTACCTGCGTGCTTCCATAATCAATTGATTCATTGTTTCCAGCTTCCACATAAATGTCGCCCTTGAGTTCTTCACTACTTCAACGTCTGCATTTATTTAATCGCTCTGCGTTCCATCGAATACAACCAAACATTCACTTTCAGCTCTGGCGTTTCAGACTTTGCGTTTTCAACT